>OY744483.1:293998459-294723547 GCA_963556165.1 Tipula helvola
GGCCTGTTGATAGAGGTATCAATCATCGAAATCGAAGCACAATTGTAGATTTTCGATTTTTCTGGCTCTGAATTTGTGGGCTATAGTTCAGTTGATTTTCAATAAAATTGAATTTTCTAGGAAATGTGTAGAAATAGTTAAGCGATCGAAATGCCCGTTGGCATGCTAATTACAGGTCTCAAGGCCTGTTGATAGAGGTATCAATCATCGAAATCGGAGCACAATTGCACATTTTCGATTTTTCTGGCTCTGAATTTGTGGGCTATAGTTCAGTTGATTTTCAATAAAATTGAATTTTCTAGGAAATGTGTAGAAATAGTTAAGCGATCGAAATGCCCGTTGGCATGGTAATTACAGGTCTCAAGGCCTGTTGATAGAGGTATCAATCATCGAAATCGGAGCACAATTGTAGATTTTCGATTTTTCTGGCTCTGAATTTGTGGGCTATAGTTCAGTTGATTTTCAATAAAATTGAATTTTGTAGGAAATGTGTAGAAATAGTTAAGCGATCGAAATGCCCGTTGGCATGGTAATTACAGGTCTCAAGGCCTGTTGATAGAGGTATCAACCATCGAAATCGGAGCACAATTGTAGATTTTCGATTTTTCTGGCTCTGAATTTGTGGGCTATAGTTCAGTTGATTTTCAATAAAATTGAATTTTCTAGGAAATGTGTAGAAATAGTTAAGCGATCGAAATGCCCGTTGGCATGGTAATTACAGGTCTCAAGGCCTGTTGATAGAGGTATCAACCATCGAAATCGGAGCACAATTGTAGATTTTCGATTTTTCTGGCTCTGAATTTGTGGGCTATAGTTCAGTTGATTTTCAATAAAATTGAATTTTGTAGGAAATGTGTAGAAATAGTTAAGCGATCGAAATGCCCGTTGGCATGGTAATTACAGGTCTCAAGGCCTGTTGATAGAGGTATCAACCATCGAAATCGGAGCACAATTGTAGATTTTCGATTTTTCTGGCTCTGAATTTGTGGGCTATAGTTCAGTTGATTTTCAATAAAATTGAATTTTCTAGGAAATGTGTAGAAATAGTTAAGCGATCGAAATGCCCGTTGGCATGGTAATTACAGGTCTCAAGGCCTGTTGATAGAGGTATCAACCATCGAAATCGGAGCACAATTGTAGATTTTCGATTTTTCTGGCTCTGAATTTGTGGGCTATAGTTCAGTTGATTTTCAATAAAATTGAATTTTCTAGGAAATGTGTAGAAATGTGAGGGCGATCCAAATGATCGTTGGCAAGACGATTACAGGTCTCAACACCTATTGATAGAGGTATCAACCATCGAAATCGGAGCACAATTGCAGATTTTCGATTTTTCTGGCTCTGAATTTGTGGACTATAGTTCAGTTGATTTTCAATAAAATTGAATTTTCTAGGAAATGTGTAGAAATAGTTAAGCGATCGAAATGCCCGTTGGCATGGTAATTACAGGTCTCAAGGCCTGTTGATAGAGGTATCAACCATCGAAATCGGAGCACAATTGTAGATTTTCGATTTTTCTGGCTCTGAATTTGTGGGCTATAGTTCAGTTGATTTTCAATAAAATTGAATTTTGTAGGAAATGTGTAGAAATAGTTAAGCGATCGAAATGCCCGTTGGCATGGTAATTACAGGTCTCAAGGCCTGTTGATAGAGGTATCAACCATCGAAATCGGAGCACAATTGTAGATTTTCGATTTTTCTGGCTCTGAATTTGTGGGCTATAGTTCAGTTGATTTTCAATAAAATTGAATTTTCTAGGAAATGTGTAGAAATAGTTAAGCGATCGAAATGCCCGTTGGCATGGTAATTACAGGTCTCAAGGCCTGTTGATAGAGGTATCAACCATCGAAATCGGAGCACAATTGTAGATTTTCGATTTTTCTGGCTCTGAATTTGTGGGCTATAGTTCAGTTGATTTTCAATAAAATTGAATTTTGTAGGAAATGTGTAGAAATAGTTAAGCGATCGAAATGCCCGTTGGCATGGTAATTACAGGTCTCAAGGCCTGTTGATAGAGGTATCAACCATCGAAATCGGAGCACAATTGTAGATTTTCGGTTTTTCTGGCTCTGAATTTGTGGGCTATAGTTCAGTTGATTTTCAATAAAATTGAATTTTCTAGGAAATGTGTAGAAATAGTTAAGCGATCGAAATGCCCGTTGGCATGGTAATTACAGGTCTCAAGGCCTGTTGATAGAGGTATCAACCATCGAAATCGGAGCACAATTGTAGATTTTCGATTTTTCTGGCTCTGAATTTGTGGGCTATAGTTCAGTTGATTTTCAATAAAATTGAATTTTGTAGGAAATGTGTAGAAATAGTTAAGCGATCGAAATGCCCGTTGGCATGGTAATTACAGGTCTCAAGGCCTGTTGATAGAGGTATCAACCATCGAAATCGGAGCACAATTGTAGATTTTCGATTTTTCTGGCTCTGAATTTGTGGGCTATAGTTCAGTTGATTTTCAATCAAATTGAATTTTCTAGGAAATGTGTAGAAATAGTTAAGCGATCGAAATGCCCGTTGGCATGCTAATTACAGGTCTCAAGGCCTGTTGATAGAGGTATCAATCAACGAAATCTGTCAGCACGATTGCAGATTTTCGATTTTTCTGGCTCTGAATTTGTGGGCTATTGTTCAGTTGATTTTCAATAAAATTGAATTTTCTAGGAAATGTGTAGAAATGTGAGGGCGATCCAAATGGTCGTTGGCAAGACGATTACAGGTCTCAAGGCCTGTTGATAGAGGTATCAACCATCGAAATCGGAGCTCAATTGTAGATTTTCGATTTTTCTGGCTCTGAATTTGTGGGCTATAGTTCAGTTGATTTTCAATAAAATTGAATTTTCTAGGAAATGTGTAGAAATAGTTAAGCGATCGAAATGCCCGTTGGCATGGTAATTACAGGTCTCAAGGCCTGTTGATAGAGGTATCAACCATCGAAATCGGAGCACAATTGCAGATTTTCGATTTTTCTGGCTCTGAATTTGTGGGCTATAGTTCAGTTGATTTTCAATAAAATTGAATTATCTGCGAAACATGTAGAAATGTGAGGGCGATCCAAATGATCGTTGGCAAGACGATTACAGGTCTCAACACCTATTGATAGAGGTATCAACCATCGAAATCGGAGCACAATTGCAGATTTTCGATTTTTCTGGCTCTGAATTTGTGGGCTATAGTTCAGTTGATTTTCAATAAAATTGAATTTTCTAGGAAATGTGTAGAAATAGTTAAGCGATCGAAATGCCCGTTGGCATGGTAATTACAGGTCTCAAGGCCTGTTGATAGAGGTATCAACCATCGAAATCGGAGCTCAATTGTAGATTTTCGATTTTTCTGGCTCTGAATTTGTGGGCTATAGTTCAGTTGATTTTCAATAAAATTGAATTTTCTAGGAAATGTGTAGAAATGTGAGGGCGATCCAAATGGTCGTTGGCAAGACGATTACAGGTCTCAAGGCCTGTTGATAGAGGTATCAAACATCGAAATCGGAGCTCAATTGTAGATTTTCGATTTTTCTGGCTCTGAATTTGTGGGCTATAGTTCAGTTGATTTTCAATAAAATTGAATTTTCTAGGAAATGTGTAGAAATAGTTAAGCGATCGAAATGCCCGTTGGCATGGTAATTACAGGTCTCAAGGCCTGTTGATAGAGGTATCAACCATCGAAATCGGAGCACAATTGCAGATTTTCGATTTTTCTGGCTCTGAATTTGTGGGCTATAGTTCAGTTGATTTTCAATAAAATTGAATTTTCTAGGAAATGTGTAGAAATAGTTAAGCGATCGAAATGCCCGTTGGCATGGTAATTACAGGTCTCAAGGCCTGTTGATAGAGGTATCAACCATCGAAATCGGAGCTCAATTGTAGATTTTCGATTTTTCTGGCTCTGAATTTGTGGGCTATAGTTCAGTTGATTTTCAATAAAATTGAATTTTCTAGGAAATGTGTAGAAATAGTTAAGCGATCGAAATGCCCGTTGGCATGGTAATTACAGGTCTCAAGGCCTGTTGATAGAGGTATCAACCATCGAAATCGGAGCACAATTGCAGATTTTCGATTTTTCTGGCTCTGAATTTGTGGGCTATAGTTCAGTTGATTTTCAATAAAATTGAATTATCTGCGAAACATGTAGAAATGTGAGGGCGATCCAAATGATCGTTGGCAAGACGATTACAGGTCTCAACACCTATTGATAGAGGTATCAACCATCGAAATCGGAGCACAATTGCAGATTTTCGATTTTTCTGGCTCTGAATTTGTGGGCTATAGTTCAGTTGATTTTCAATAAAATTGAATTTTCTAGGAAATGTGTAGAAATAGTTAAGCGATCGAAATGCCCGTTGGCATGGTAATTACAGGTCTCAAGGCCTGTTGATAGAGGTATCAACCATCGAAATCGGAGCTCAATTGTAGATTTTCGATTTTTCTGGCTCTGAATTTGTGGGCTATAGTTCAGTTGATTTTCAATAAAATTGAATTTTCTAGGAAATGTGTAGAAATGTGAGGGCGATCCAAATGGTCGTTGGCAAGACGATTACAGGTCTCAAGGCCTGTTGATAGAGGTATCAACCATCGAAATCGGAGCTCAATTGTAGATTTTCGATTTTTCTGGCTCTGAATTTGTGGGCTATAGTTCAGTTGATTTTCAATAAAATTGAATTTTCTAGGAAATGTGTAGAAATAGTTAAGCGATCGAAATGCCCGTTGGCATGGTAATTACAGGTCTCAAGGCCTGTTGATAGAGGTATCAACCATCGAAATCGGAGCTCAATTGTAGATTTTCGATTTTTCTGGCTCTGAATTTGTGGGCTATAGTTCAGTTGATTTTCAATAAAATTGAATTTTCTAGGAAATGTGTAGAAATAGTTAAGCGATCGAAATGCCCGTTGGCATGGTAATTACAGGTCTCAAGGCCTGTTGATAGAGGTATCAACCATCGAAATCGGAGCTCAATTGTAGATTTTCGATTTTTCTGGCTCTGAATTTGTGGGCTATAGTTCAGTTGATTTTCAATAAAATTGAATTTTCTGCGAAACATGTAGAAATGTGCGGGCGATCCAAATGATCGTTGGCAAGACGATTACAGGTCTCAACACCTATTGATAGAGGTATCAACCATCGAAATCGGAGCACAATTGTAGATTTTCGATTTTTCTGGCTCTGAATTTGTGGGCTATAGTTCAGTTGATTTTCATTAAAATTGAATTTTCTAGGAAATGTGTAGAAATAGTTAAGCGATCGAAATGCCCGTTGGCATGGTAATTACAGGTCTCAAGGCCTGTTGATAGAGGTATCAACCATCGAAATCGGAGCTCAATTGTAGATTTTCGATTTTTCTGGCTCTGAATTTGTGGGCTATAGTTCAGTTGATTTTCAATAAAATTGAATTTTCTAGGAAATGTGTAGAAATAGTTAAGCGATCGAAATGCCCGTTGGCATGGTAATTACAGGTCTCAAGGCCTGTTGATAGAGGTATCAACCATCGAAATCGGAGCTCAATTGTAGATTTTCGATTTTTCTGGCTCTGAATTTGTGGGCTATAGTTCAGTTGATTTTCAATAAAATTGAATTTTCTAGGAAATGTGTAGAAATAGTTAAGCGATCGAAATGCCCGTTGGCATGGTAATTACAGGTCTCAAGGCCTGTTGATAGAGGTATCAATCAACGAAATCTGAGCACGATTGCAGATTTTCGATTTTTCTGGCTCTGAATTTGTGGGCTATAGTTCAGTTGATTTTCAATAAAATTGAATTTTCTAGGAAATGTGTAGAAATAGTTAAGCGATCGAAATGCCCGTTGGCATGCTAATTACAGGTCTCAAGGCCTGTTGATAGAGGTATCAACCATCGAAATCGGAGCACAATTGTAGATTTTCGATTTTTCTGGCTCTGAATTTGTGGGCTATAGTTCAGTTGATTTTCAATAAAATTGAATTTTCTAGGAAATGTGTAGAAATAGTTAAGCGATCGAAATGCCCGTTGGCATGGTAATTACAGGTCTCAAGGCCTATTGATAGAGGTATCAACCATAGAAATCGGAGCACAATTGTAGATTTTCGATTTTTCTGGCTCTGAATTTGTGGGCTATAGTTCAGTTGATTTTCAATAAAATTGAATTTTCTAGGAAATGTGTAGAAATAGTTAAGCGATCGAAATGCCCGTTGGCATGCTAATTACAGGTCTCAAGGCCTGTTGATAGAGGTATCAATCAACGAAATCTGAGCACGATTGCAGATTTTCGATTTTTCTGGCTCTGAATTTGTGGGCTATAGTTCAGTTGATTTTCAATAAAATTGAATTTTCTGCGAAATATGTAGAAATGTGCAAGCGATCCAAATGATCGTTGGCATGACGATTACAGGTCTCAACACCTATTGATAGAGGTATCAACCATCGAAATCGGAGCACAATTGTAGATTTTCGATTTTTCTGGCTCTGAATTTGTGGGCTATAGTTCAGTTGATTTTCATTAAAATTGAATTATCTAGGAAACATGTAGAAATGTGAGGGCGATCCAAATGATCGTTGGCAAGACGATTACAGGTCTCAACACCTATTGATAGAGGTATCAACCATCGAAATCGGAGCACAATTGCAGATTTTCGATTTTTCTGGCTCTGAATTTGTGGGCTATAGTTCAGTTGATTTTCAATAAAATTGAATTTTCTAGGAAATGTGTAGAAATAGTTAAGCGATCGAAATGCCCGTTGGCATGCTAATTACAGGTCTCAAGGCCTGTTGATAGAGGTATCAACCATCGAAATCGGAGCACAATTGTAGATTTTCGATTTTTCTGGCTCTGAATTTGTGGGCTATAGTTCAGTTGATTTTCAATAAAATTGAATTTTCTGCGAAATATGTAGAAATGTGCAAGCGATCCAAATGATCGTTGGCATGACGATTACAGGTCTCAACACCTATTGATAGAGGTATCAACCATCGAAATCGGAGCACAATTGTAGATTTTCGATTTTTCTGGCTCTGAATTTGTGGGCTATAGTTCAGTTGATTTTCAATAAAATTGAAATTTCTAGGAAATGTGTAGAAATAGTTAAGCGATCGAAATGCCCGTTGGCATGGTAATTACAGGTCTCAAGGCCTATTGATAGAGGTATCAACCATCGAAATCGGAGCACAATTGTAGATTTTCGATTTTTCTGGCTCTGAATTTGTGGGCTATAGTTCAGTTGATTTTCAATAAAATTGAATTTTCTAGGAAATGTATAGAAATAGTTAAGCGATCGAAATGCCCGTTGGCATGCTAATTACAGGTCTCAAGGCCTGTTGATAGAGGTATCAACCATCGGAATCGGAGCACAATTGTAGATTTTCGATTTTTCTGGCTCTGAATTTGTGGGCTATAGTTCAGTTGATTTTCAATAAAATTGAAATTTCTAGGAAATGTGTAGAAATAGTTAAGCGATCGAAATGCCCGTTGGCATGGTAATTACAGGTCTCAAGGCCTATTGATAGAGGTATCAACCATCGAAATCGGAGCACAATTGTAGATTTTCGATTTTTCTGGCTCTGAATTTGTGGGCTATAGTTCAGTTGATTTTCAATAAAATTGAATTTTCTAGGAAATGTATAGAAATAGTTAAGCGATCGAAATGCCCGTTGGCATGCTAATTACAGGTCTCAAGGCCTGTTGATAGAGGTATCAACCATCGAAATCGGAGCACAATTGTAGATTTTCGATTTTTCTGGCTCTGAATTTGTGGGCTATAGTTCAGTTGATTTTCAATAAAATTGAATTTTCTAGGAAATGTGTAGAAATAGTTAAGCGATCGAAATGCCCGTTGGCATGCTAATTACAGGTCTCAAGGCCCATTGATAGAGGTATCAACCATCGAAATCGGAGCACAATTGTAGATTTTCGATTTTTCTGGCTCTGAATTTGTGGGCTATAGTTCAGTTGATTTTCAATAAAATTGAATTTTCTAGGAAATGTGTAGAAATAGTTAAGCGATCGAAATGCCCGTTGGCATGCTAATTACAGGTCTCAAGGCCTGTTGATAGAGGTATCAACCATCGGAATCGGAGCACAATTGTAGATTTTCGATTTTTCTGGCTCTGAATTTGTGGGCTATAGTTCAGTTGATTTTCAATAAAATTGAATTTTCTAGGAAATGTGTAGAAATAGTTAAGCGATCGAAATGCCCGTTGGCATGCTAATTACAGGTCTCAAGGCCTGTTGATAGAGGTATCAATCAACGAAATCTGAGCACGATTGTAGATTTTCGATTTTTCTGGCTCTGAATTTGTGGGCTATAGTTCAGTTGATTTTCAATAAAATTGAATTTTCTAGGAAATGTGTAGAAATAGTTAAGCGATCGAAATGCCCGTTGGCATGGTAATTACAGGTCCCAAGGCCTATTGATAGAGGTATCAACCATCGAAATCGGAGCACAATTGTAGATTTTCGATTTTCCTGGCTCTGAATTTGTGGGCTATAGTTCAGTTGATTTTCATTAAAATTGAATTATCTAGGAAACATGTAGAAATGTGAGGGCGATCCAAATGATCGTTGGCAAGACGATTACAGGTCTCAACACCTATTGATAGAGGTATCAACCATCGAAATCGGAGCACAATTGCAGATTTTCGATTTTTCTGGCTCTGAATTTGTGGGCTATAGTTCAGTTGATTTTCAATAAAATTGAATTTTCTAGGAAATGTGTAGAAATAGTTAAGCGATCGAAATGCCCGTTGGCATGGTAATTACAGGTCTCAAGGCCTGTTGATAGAGGTATCAACCATCGAAATCGGAGCACAATTGTAGATTTTCGATTTTTCTGGCTCTGAATTTGTGGGCTATACTACAGTTGATTTTCAATAAAATTGAATTTTCTGCGAAACATGTAGAAATGTGAGGGCGATCCAAATGATCGTTGGCAAGACGATTACAGGTCTCAACACCTATTGATAGAGGTATCAACCATCGAAATCGGAGCACAATTGCAGATTTTCGATTTTTCTGGCTCTGAATTTGTGGGCTATAGTTCAGTTGATTTTCAATAAAATTGAATTTTCTAGGAAATGTGTAGAAATAGTTAAGCGATCGAAATGCCCGTTGGCATGGTAATTACAGGTCTCAAGGCCTGTTGATAAAGGTATCAACCATCGAAATCGGAGCACAATTGTAGATTTTCGATTTTTCTGGCTCTGAATTTGTGGGCTATAGTTCAGTTGATTTTCAATAAAATTGAATTTTGTAGGAAATGTGTAGAAATAGTTAAGCGATCGAAATGCCCGTTGGCATGGTAATTACAGGTCTCAAGGCCTGTTGATAGAGGTATCAACCATCGAAATCGGAGCACAATTGTAGATTTTCGATTTTTCTGGCTCTGAATTTGTGGGCTATAGTTCAGTTGATTTTCAATAAAATTGAATTTTGTAGGAAATGTGTAGAAATATTGGAGCGATCTAAATACCCGTTGGCATCACAATTACAGGTCTCAGCACCTATTGATAGAGGTATCAACCATCGAAATCGGAGCACAATTGTAGATTTTCGATTTTTCTGGCTCTGAATTTGTGGGCTATAGTTCAGTTGATTTTCAATAAAATTGAATTTTCTAGGAAATTTATAGAAATAGTTAAGCGATCGAAATGCCCGTTAGCATGCTAATTACAGGTCTCAAGGCTTGTTGATAGAGGTATCAAGCATCGAAATCGGAGCACAATTGTAGATTTTCGATTTTTCTGGCTCTGAATTTGTGGGCTATAGTTCAGTTGATTTTCAATAAAATTGAATTTTCTTGGAAATGTGTAGAAATAGTTAAGCGATCGAAATGCTCGTTGGCATGGTAATTACAGGTCTCAAGGCCTCTTGATAGAGGTATCAACCATCGAAATCGGAGCACAATTGTAGATTTTCGATTTTTCTGGCTCTGAATTTGTGGGCTATAGTTCAGTTGATTTTCAATAAAATTGAATTTTCTAGGAAATGTGTAGAAATAGTTAAGCGATCGAAATGCCCGTTGGCATGGTAATTACAGGTCTCAAGGCCTGTTGATAAAGGTATCAACCATCGAAATCGGAGCACAATTGTAGATTTTCGATTTTTCTGGCTCTGAATTTGTGGGCTATAGTTCAGTTGATTTTCAATAAAATTGAATTTTGTAGGAAATGTGTAGAAATAGTTAAGCGATCGAAATGCCCGTTGGCATGGTAATTACAGGTCTCAAGGCCTGTTGATAGAGGTATCAACCATCGAAATCGGAGCACAATTGTAGATTTTCGATTTTTCTGGCTCTGAATTTGTGGGCTATAGTTCAGTTGATTTTCAATAAAATTGAATTTTGTAGGAAATGTGTAGAAATATTGGAGCGATCTAAATACCCGTTGGCATCACAATTACAGGTCTCAGCACCTATTGATAGAGGTATCAACCATCGAAATCGGAGCACAATTGTAGATTTTCGATTTTTCTGGCTCTGAATTTGTGGGCTATAGTTCAGTTGATTTTCAATAAAATTGAATTTTCTAGGAAATTTATAGAAATAGTTAAGCGATCGAAATGCCCGTTAGCATGCTAATTACAGGTCTCAAGGCTTGTTGATAGAGGTATCAAGCATCGAAATCGGAGCACAATTGTAGATTTTCGATTTTTCTGGCTCTGAATTTGTGGGCTATAGTTCAGTTGATTTTCAATAAAATTGAATTTTCTTGGAAATGTGTAGAAATAGTTAAGCGATCGAAATGCTCGTTGGCATGGTAATTACAGGTCTCAAGGCCTCTTGATAGAGGTATCAACCATCGAAATCGGAGCACAATTGTAGATTTTCGATTTTTCTGGCTCTGAATTTGTGGGCTATAGTTCAGTTGATTTTCAATAAAATTTAATTTTCTAGGAAATGTGTAGAAATAGTTAAGCGATCGAAATGCCCGTTGGCATGGTAATTACAGGTCTCAAGGCCTGTTGATAGAGGTATCAACCATCGAAATCGGAGCACAATTGCAGATTTTCGATTTAATACTAAAGACAAAAATTGAACCTGTTCAATATTAAATTTTTATAAGGACGTTCTTTGGTTTCCAATATATGTACCTGAAAAGGCCTGAATATGCTTCCAATTATTTTTTTATGATAATTAATCGAAAGCCTTACATTTTCTGTAGAAAGCTTATCTAAACTAAAAAAAAAATATCCAACTGAATAAGTTCAGTAATTAGGTTTTGAAAGCAAAGGAAAGCTTTAAAAATATTTGTTGCTCGAAATATTTAAAGGAAGCTCTAACATCGACATATTTTGATGTTAAATTTGAGAGAATTCCCTGTAAAAAGCTGTTTATTTATTATATAGCTGTTTTTTTTAAAGCAGAAGCATTTAGGTATAAAACTTACGGGATGAAACAAAAACCGTTTTAACATTTTTAAATCGACCGCACGAGACCAAATTTGGTCTACTTATGCCGATTACATCTACTGCCGCGGCTATAAAAGGATAACAGTAGATCTTCGCTTTTTAGGATGTTTCAATTTGTTTTTAATGTTTGTCGATTTAATGATGGTGAAGAAGGATTTATTACCGGGCTATTCTAGTCAGCGCACTTCAACATATCAAAGCTGATTGAGTGATAATAAATCAGCGCGTAAACTCATTCGTTTTAGTTTTATACATGTTGGACAAAAAGAGCATGCGTCTTTCTTTCACCATCGTCGCATCCCGAAGTAGCAAATAAAACAGTGACTCTTTGTGAACCCTGAAATAACTCCCGAAAAAAAAAAATTGGTGATTACCAAATATTTTTGGTGAAGATCTTCCTTTATTTATGATTTGGGAAGTTATTTCCTAGATCCTTTCCAATTTTTTATTAATAGATTACCTCTGTATACGATCCAAAAATTGCTGACATTTGCTCTATACGGTTACCTGTTATTGCCCGTCGAAGTTCCAAGTACCGATAAAATAGCTCTTTATTGGACGTCCAATGATCGCGGCCATGGACTTGCGGTCGTCGAAAAAAGACTATTTTCATAACAAGAGGTTTTTGTTAAGGAATTTAGTGAAGCTAAAATTATATAGACTTTTAGAAAGTAAGTAAGTAATTTGGCAATTGGCAGAAAATAGCAAATGTCTTAAAAATTATTCAGTTGCTCATGATTTTGTTAAATATGTATGTGGCAAAGAATCCATAAGGGACTAAAAAAATTCTATTAAACTCTAAAATTATTAGAAAGGTAAAAAAATCTAAAAGCGCTTTTTCAAAGCTGCTAAATAAGAGCGAAGGTATTTAATAAAAGTTAATTTTAAGATTATGTATATAGATATAAGTATGAAATAAGAAAGAGTCATCCATACAAATTAAATTAATTAAATGCTATTTTTAACTAAATCTAAATAACTCTGTGAATATTAATTATTAAGCAATTTAGTAAATTAATTATGTATTTCTAATTATAAATAAAATGTTAGTAATAAAATTAGTGGAAAACATATACAAATGGAGTTTGGCCTGGATCGGTTTTTATATTAAGACAACTTAAACATTAATAAATAAAACAAAATAAATAACATAAAAAATTATATTTTTTTTAATAAAATCAAAAACAAAAACAATATACAACATAAATCCAAAAAAAATGTTAAAACTATAAACTAATAAAATATTTGAAGTAATACTGATTAAATCCTTTTTTTTTTTTGTCTGTATTGTGCCTAGTTTACTATTTAGCCAATATTTATAATATAATAAAAATACCAAAATAAAAAATTAGTTTTTACCCATACACACATACACTAGACAACACTACATTTACTAATTATCTACTAAAAATACTATACAGTTTGAGTTTCTATACCGGACGGTTCACGACATTCCTTGCACAGCAATATACTTGTTCCTACTGAAAGGACTATTAATGTTCCTAAAACAATACTAACAGCTATGATCCACACACGTGTATCAAAATTTTTTGCATCAACCATTATTAAACGTATCAGATCTGAAATGAAATTATATTATTGCGATTTTTGTTCAAATTGTCAACACCAAAAAAAAAAAAAAAAAAAATGTAATATTTAAAAATAATAAAAATTATTGTGCTTGTATAAGTGCTTGATTGTTTGGAAGTATGTGTTTAAAATTGTTTGGAAATAAGTACAAAGTTATTTTATTTCGCCTTAATTATAATTAATCTCTATAAAATGTGTCATCCTTAACTATGGTTTCACAACAATGTTCTCATTTCGTGTATAAAGGTGGTTACAATGTGGAGGGGTCACCCGCAAAGGGTTAATAATATATTTCCTTTAGCATTTGTACCTTCTGTAATCGGTATAAAAGTGAAATGGAGAGGGCAAAGTGGAATGGGAAGTGTAAAAGTGGAATGAAAAATGAAAGTGGAATATAAACTGAAAAACGGAATGGAAAATGAACAATGAAAAGTAAAAAGTAGAATAAGCATAAAATAACCAAAATAAAAAATAAAAGAAAAATATTCAAAAAGTAAAAAAAGAGTAAAAATAGTTAAAAAAGGCAAAAAGAGTACAACAAGAGTGAAACAAAAAAATAACCAAAATATGACCAAGAAATAACCAAAATAGTATGACCAAAAAATCACAAAAAAAAAGTAAAAACCGAGAAAAAAAGAGTAAACAAAAGAGCAAAAAAAGAGTAAAAAAAGAGTAGAAAAAACTAAACAAAGTAAAAAGGATCAAATGGAGCAATAAAAAAACAATAAAAACAAAAAACAAAAATACCAAAAATGACCAAAAAAAAAAAAAAAAAAAGAAAATGGTGCGTGTCAGCTCCGACGCGGAGTTTACTCCTTAAGAACGATTGTCTTAGAATATACACAATAGGCAATAACGCATAAACGCATCTTTTATAATATTGAAAGCATATGTACATATGTATATACTTTTATTCATATTTATTTACTACGGGGTACAGCTCGTAGAAGGACGGATACAATTTATATAATGGTGATGTCCAGTGGCCGCTGTCACAATTACCATTTGACCGACCGACAAACAGCGGGCAAAATGCTTCAATTTGAGCACAATCGACCCTAGACCATAGCCGCTCTAGTCTAATATATTAGTAAGCCACATCCAACGTAAGAAAATTTATTTAATTTTCATTGTTATATTGTTACAGATATAGCCATGCTACGAAGTTTATCCGCCAATCCACACTGGGTCTCATTTGATCCTGGTTTCTGGTATCAAAATACCAGTCGCATCTATACACAGTCTCAAATGAATCCGGATTCTTCAATAAATGTATATGTATGTGTATGTCGAAAACCAATGCCTACTAGATATACCAATGCTTACTAGATATATTCAAGACGGCATTGGTCGAAACACAATATGAAACAAAAAAATACAAGTCAAAAATGTCCTTGAAATTTTTTTTTATTTCATTTTTGTTTGTGTGAGTGTGGTGAGACTATAGAAACCAAAAAAAATTTGGTTGAAAAATGAATCCGAAATAAAACCGGTTTTATAGGTAAAGGGGAAAAAACGAGGAATGAGACCGGACTCCTGAGACCTAGTGTGGATTAGCTGTATGACACGAAAAAAATGTTTTACTGAAAAATTCTCATGGCTAACTACAACTCATAATATAACAGTTTTTAAATAATTTGTAGTAGTGGTCGCATACATTTAGGCGCATCATATTCGCTTACCACGTATTTTTTGTGTAATTACTGTAATAAATATAAAGCGCAATATTTAATTTATAGTAAAATATTTGGTCATTATATGAATACCAGGTACACCAGGCATAAGTATTTTCCGGTTTCACTAAGAGATGGCGCCAGCAAAAAGTTTGCAGCGGTAACACACACAAGTTGAATCCGCTAAAAATTAGCGTCTTTGTTTTATCGTTCAACCATCATGTCGAGTTTTGTGCCTGAAAAAGAACATTTGCGGCACGCATTGCTTTTCTTATGTAACCCTAATTAGCATGGTTCATTTTACTTACGTAAAGGCATGCGATGAGTCTCTTGGACTCATATGTAAAAATAAAAATTCCGTTTGACACTTACATAGTTGATGAATCTGCACAAGTGCTGAAGGAGAAATGCGCCACTTAAGCTTTTAATATCTTCAAAACCAAATAATCGTCACATAATATTTTCTCCAAAATATACAAGTGCCCAGTAAATGCCTTCTGTAAATTGTTGCATTAACTCCTTTGTCTATTTCTACTTGGTATAACCAATTTCTATTCTTAATTTACAAGAAACATTTTACTAATAGTCATTTATCATTTTGCTAATTGCCTTGCTGTAGCATTACAATTGTATTGCGACTACACACCAATGTATACTTTTTAAAGTAGGGTTAACGCCTGGGATCGTTGGTTAGCTTTCCTTGAAGAAATTACCGTGGCACGTATAATGCAGAGTCTCAACCAGCCTTTCAACTTCCCGTATTATAGCCAAAAATAGTTTTCAATTATTGTGGTTTTTAAAAGCTGTGTTAGGGTTATTATAAGTGCTCTTGAGCAAAGTTTAACTTTTGAAAACCAAAAACATTTCATATTGACGATTGGAGCATCACGGATTCCACCTAGTGGAAAATTTTTAAACTGATGTACCTGATAATTTGACGTTCGAAATTATTGTAAATAATTCCAATTTTGAACTGTAAACTCAATTTTTACTTACCGGATTGCTAATAATTGTAAATTATTCCAATTTCGGACTATAAAAATAATTTTTAATTACCGCATTGCTAAATTTTCTTTCGTCGCATTTGTGACAAATGTCATTTTATCAGGTGCATCATTTTAACTATTGTCCTCGAGAGGCGCTTTCTCTACTTTTACAATCGTCAATAGAGTTTCACGCTTAGCAAGTGACTCCTTCAAATTAATATCAAATTCAATTTTCCGAATTTTACATTTTGTTAAATTTGTTGGTTCCACAAAATCGTCAAATTTCTTAAATTCTTCAAAAGCGCCCCATTCTTAAAATTCTATGAACTCGATTCTTCATATTCAGGAGCTTCAGATTTTTAACAATCTTAAATGTTGAAGATCAGATCCAGTTTCTTTCAATCTACGGAATCTTGAAAAGAATCATATACTTTAAAATAAGGCAATCATAAAAAAATTGAAGGGCCTAACTATGGAATTCGACGACGAGCGTTTTATATTAGAAGGTGCAGGAAGAAAAAAGAAAACAATAGTTATTGTTTTCCGTTTTCTTCTTGTGCCTTCTAATATAAAACGCTCGCCGTCGATAATAGTCGATGAATTCCATAGTTAGGCCTCAGGTTATTCAAATATTATTAAAATTCAATTCATCAGAAATTTCAGGTTTTTTAAATTTTTCTGCATCTTCAAAATCTTCAAATTCATTGAATTCCTCAGAAGCTTTAGATTCTCAAACTTCTAAAAAAGCTTTAAAAACATCAAATTCTAGAAATTCCCAGATTTCTACAAATTCTTCATAAGGTACTTCAGGTTATGCAGATTCGGAAAATCGCGAAGACTTAACTTCAGCAGATACTGACCACTGAGCAAAACTCCCTTTTAAGGGAACCTTTCGTTCTTAAATTTTTCAGATTTTTCAAATTCTTAAAAAATTTCATATTTTTAAAATGTTTGAAATTATAAAGTTTGATTCTTCAAATTATTGCCATCGTACAAAAATCCTTACGACCATAAAATTCAGTTGTTCAATAGATTCAGATTCACCAAATTCTGAAAAAAATTGAGCTCCTTCAAAAACGACAATTTTTTTTTGTAATTATTCACAGTAAAGCTTCAAATTCTTCCCGTTCTACAAATTATTTAAAATTTTTCAAAAATTTCAGATTAATCAAATTCTAAGAAACTTTTGGATCCAAAAAATAATTTAATATTTTCATATTCTCGATTTTCCTTGCATTCTTAATATTTTTCGAAAGCTTCAGATTCTCCAAATTCTATAAATCCTTCCATTTAAATATCTTCAAAAGCTTGTTATTCTTAAAACTCTTAAAGGTTCCATTTCTTAAAATGCGGTTTCAGATTTTAAAAATTCTCAATTTTTTCATATGATTTAGATTTTAAAGAGTCTTGAAAAGTTTCAGATTCTTCAAATTCAATTTTCATAATTTTTTTAATTAAATTTTTGGCAGCTAAAAATCTTCAAATTCCTTAAATTCTTCAAAATCTTTACATTCTTAACATTATAGGTACTAAATTTTCAAACTCTACAAATTTTTACTAAGGTTCAGGTTTCCAAGTTCGAAAAATACTATACAGTTTTAAGGTTGCTTCATTTCTTCAAATATTTTAGTTGCCTCAACTTCTTCAATATCTTTAACTAATCAAATGTTAAAACTTTTCATTCTTCAAAAAGTTTCAGATTATTCTAACTCTTGAAATGTTTCATATTCTGAAATTTTTTATTTTATGATTATTTAATTCGTATGTTTTTTTGTGTGATATGTTTCTGTTTTTAATTTCTAATTTAATTATCGATAAACCAAAAATTCTAAATTATTAATTGTTACATTCATCTTAAAGTTCGTCAAAAATTTTCTGTTTTTCCAAAATTACAGATTCTTAAAATTCTTAAACCATTTTCAAACTATTGAAAATTATGAAGTTTTTAGAATTCGTCAAATTCTTGCTATTACAAAAGTTTAAATTTCTACTAAGTTCCAGTGGTCTTAATTCTAAAAATACTTTCGACATTAAGTTTTTAAGATTCTTAAAATTATTGGCGTTCTACAAAATGTTTAAAATTTTATAATTCAATCGTTCAAAAGTTTTAGATTCATACAATTCTAGAAATATTTCAAATCTTGTAAAAGTAGTTATGTTTTGATTGTTTAGATTCACCTAAACTTTCAGATTCTTGTTAAAATTTTAAATTAGAAAAATTTTCAGATTTTTCAAAAGCTTTAGATTCATCATATTGTTTGTAAGCTTCAAATCATACAAAATTTTAAAATTATTTAAGTTTCTATTTAAGTTCTCTCTTCTGCATAATACTAAAATTGAGTTTGTTATACGTTTAGATTCTTCAAAATTTCCAAATGCCTAATGAAGAGTCTCTACCCGAGTACAAATTTTTAAATTTATTAAAAATTTTCAGAACACTTGGTTAAAATTCATGAAAATTTATAAATTTTAAAGTGCTTTAATTTCTTCATATCTTCGAAAGCTTTTTAGTTTTAAAATTATTGCCAATCCTACGATTATAATTTAATTTTTAAAAATTTTCACATTCTTTAGAAACTTTAAATTCTTCAGATTATTTCATTTCTGTTCAGTTCTTTTAAATTTATAAATTTCAATTTCATTCTCTTCATATCCCGATTCTTTTGTATCACTAAATTTTTTAAATGCTTCAGATTGTCGAAAAATGTCAGTAGCTTTAAAATTAAAATAATTAAATCATTAAATTTTAAATATTTTAAGGTTCTTCAAAAACTTCCCAAAAGCTTCGTATTCTTGAAATTCATAAAACTAGTGAAATTTAATGATTTTCCAAATTCATCCCATTCTACAAATTCTTTACAATTTTTTTAAAAAGTTTCGATTCTTCAATTTAATTTCAAATTCAATTTTCAGAATTTTCAGATTATAAAATTTTGTTTAAATGTTGTTCGTTTTTAAAGGTTTTCATTCTCAACATTCTACAAACCCTTCAAAATCATTCCTCGACTCCTTTCAATATCTTTAAATATCAAAATTTCTTCTGATTTATCAGAATCGAATAAAAAAAGTGAAATCCTATATTCAGCACTATCTGTGTCAACTCGAAACTACTAAAGCTTTTTGAATATGACGTTGCAAGGACTATTGTAGTATATGGAGTACACCGTTCTTTTTCTATGTTTCTATGAGAAAATTACGAATTCTTCGGATTGGTTGTTGAACTATTGCAAATCTACTAAATTTTCATTTCATATTTATCAAGTTTATGTGGAAATTAGTGCCGGAATGAAATTGCTCGAAATTGCTACATCCGCACATCAATAGTAAGTAAATTTCTTAACTACTTCTGACTACGGTTTACCCGGTCTCAAAAACCCAGGTTTTTCCAAATGTGATGAACCCGAAAACCAGGGTTTTTTACTTAAACCCCCGATTCATATTTCAAAATAAATTCTATTCAAAATTAGGGTTTGCAAAAATCTGGGTCTTCAGTTTTGAAAATCCTAAAATCCGGGTACCTGGGTAAAACCAGGAGGGCTATTCGTGAATTCGATTCGAACGTATTCGACTCTTCCAAAAATTAGATTCATAATTGATTTAAATAAGAAACGAACGAATATGATTCAGATCAAATAAAAATCCATTTCTTCGAAGACTCGAATACGTTCGAATCGATGATTCTTCTGAATCGTGAACTCGTAAATATTGGCATCCTTTGATTTTGTTATTGTTAATACAACCAAATATTTTATAAATTCATTTATCACAATTTTCATTTGCAATATTGGAGTATATAATCAAAATGCATAACATGATAGAAATATATCTTTGCGTTGAATTTTCATTTACCAATAATCAGTAGAAGGACTAAAATTCTTAATAGCACAGTTCTTTAAAATTCTGAACTATTCTTTTACAAAATTTAAATTGACCAAATAAGATGATATTTTCTCTATTTATATTGAAATTACCTATTGAGTCTAAGAGACTCAACACATGCTTTTATGTTTATTTTTTGAAAATGGCCCGGTTAGGCCTACATTCGGTACGATTAAAAAAATATTAGTAGGTGATTCTAGATCTTAAATAATAAATATTGGAGTACACAAAGCTAAATTTAAAAAAAAAATTATTTTTCGGTTATTTTCTAGCTAATAAACTTAAAATGAATCTGCGAAACTCAGCCTATGCTGATTAGGGTTAATCAAAAGAAAAAGGCTGTTGAAAGTCATCGTTTGCTGATAGAAACATATGGTGAACACGCTCTATCGATTAAAACATGTGAGACATGACAATTTAAAAGTGGTGATTTTAATGTAAAAGGCAGTGAGCGCTCTGGTAAATCAAAAAATGCGAAGACAAGCAATTGAAGAAGTTATTGGATGAAACTCAATAAACTCTGTAAATGGCTCCCACACGAATCACTTGTGAAATGCTGCTTTAACGTCACGAAAGGAAATCATTTTTGTATCGAATTGTGACGGATGACGAAAAATGGATTTATTTTGAAAACCTGAAGCGGAAAAAATCGTGGCTTTCACCTGGCGAAGCTGGTCCTTCAACACCAAGGCCAAATCGTTTCCGATCGAAGTCCGGCGAAACCGTTAATACACAACGCTATCGTCAACGAATGATAAATTTAAACCACGCATTAATCGAAAGGCGACCGGAATGGACCAGAAGACATGGCAAAGTGATTTTGTTACATGACAATGCGCCGTCTCACACAGCAAAACCAGTGAAAGGCACCTTATTCCCCAGCCAGCCGCCATACTCCCCAGACCTGGCGCCATCTGACCATCACCTCTTCGCATCAATGGGACACGCGCTTGGAGAGCAGCACTTCAGCAATTTAAAAGAAGATGGAAAATGGCTCGACACATGGTTTGTCGCAAACAACAAGCAGTTCTTCTGGCATGGTATTCATAAATTACCTGAAAGATGGGCGAAATGTGTAGAAGCTGCTGGCCAATATTTTGAATAAAATTAATTTTCCTTGAAAATTACGTGTTTTTTTGTTTTACCAAAAAAACGGAAAAACTTATGCGTACCAGCTGGTAAAACAAAAATTAAAAAAAATAAAAATTGGATGAGAATCGAACCTTTGCCTCTAGTCCAGTGCGTTCCCACTAAACACAAATCAAATTTGCATTGTTATTCAAAATAGAAAACACTTAATAATACATTGTGTAAAACTGGTAATCAACATTTAGGCTAATTATTTAATTCGATATTCAATTATTTCAAATAACCGTACAAGTTCGATTCTCACCAAGGACGGTTTGCATTATTTACTTCTTCTTTTTATTTTATAACGGTATTTCATTGTATTGTATAAACAATAACTATAAAAAATAATACAAAATATTTCTGCGACGAGTAATCGACATTTAGCCGGTTACAGCCTAAAGCCATAAAGATGGCAGCATTAGCCAATTAACATTTTTTTTTTTTTTCTATCGAAACCATAATGTAAACCAAAGCAACCAACACGAATAAAAATGACAACTAGACATAATTTCTTTCAATTATTTACGTGCTTAAAGATTTTTTTGAAATGATTGGAAAATACAGGGTATCTTGTACTTGAATGCTAATCCTTTAAGGGGTGATTCGTTGATCAATTTTTTGCAGAAAATGTTTCTGCGCCGGGCGGGGGGGGGGGGGGGGGGGGGTCTATCTCCAGTATCCACTGAGATGCAAGCTTTAAGGAAAATTTGCTCGGAGCCAGTACCAACACTCACATTTAGATTAATAGTATATATTATATATATAATATATTATCAACATGTCACATTTATAATTTTTATTGATGCTCCAGTCTTATAGTTTCAAAGATAAACTGGAGAAGGCCGACAGATATAAAAATGTTACATACGACCAATAATTTTGTTTTATTATTTTTTTAGATTTTATGATTTTAACTCATCTAGCGAATATTCTCCTCTGTTTTAAATGCATTTTGAAAAACATTCTTTCCAACGAGAAATGCCCGTTTAGAGTATAGCCGATAGTTCCCTCGAATATTTGCGTCTTCATTTAGAAGGTTTCGAGAAACAGGAAGCTTTTGTAACCAGCGAGCAGACGCAAATCCAGTGTTAACCGCATCAGCTGATAACGATTAATTAAGTTTACGGGCTGTTAGGAATGACCCGTCAATCAGCATTCGACGACTGTCGCTACGTTTCAACATATCCAAGTTTAAAATTTGGAAATGCTGCATTTCACACCTGTACAGGGTATATTACATACGGATCTGGAGAAAAGGAATGAGTTTTGATAGAGTGAGTTTTGATATTCAGCCGCAAATAGACAGAAGAAGTAAATTAACTATTTAATTTGAATGAAAATCTCAAATTTAGCATTATGAATTTCACAAAAGCACAACTAGTTGAACCTCCTGCAAAGAAACCTAAAGGTATCCGCCTAAGGGATATAATAAAGGCGGATGGTAAAAGTAATCAAAGATTAGAAACCATGAGGGGTAAAAATATTTCAATGGATCAATTAAGAAGTGAGTCGAATGTTTGGATTGATACTACTGGAAATAAAGAATGTCTGATTAATCGGTTGTTGAAAGATACGTTGGAAGGAAAAAATGATCAGCAAGTGAATAAATTGGAAGAATACGGTAACATAATGCCATCCCAAATGGATGATGCAAAAATAGCAGAATATGTGGAAATCGGAACTGAACATGGGGAGAAGATGGACGAGAACGAAATTGGTGAATATACATCTTCTCATGGATCAATCGAGCAGGGATATTATCGATATGCTTCAAATTTTGACCCTACCAATATTGCGTAAAATGGTATGACTCAGTGATGAACCGAACGATGACGTGGTATCGATTTAATTACGGTTATGCTCATACGAGATTTTCCAAGCCGATGTACTCAAGCAGAAATTCATGAGCGTATGAGAAAACAGGTGCGAGGAAAACAAGGATTGATGAAGTATTTTTTTGAAATGTGTTAAATCGGGAGAGGACGACTGGAAAACGAAAGTGTTATATACTATATATACTAATTAAAGGATTGAACGAATATAAATTAAGTTCGATGTTAAAGTCAATCCGAATGTCATCATTAATGAGTTGAAGTAGCATATAGAAAGGAGGGAGATAATACAAAGAATGGAAACAGTCAAAATAATTGGGCAGAAAGAATGAAACCTGACAACAGTAGTAGTAGGCCTAGAAGAGACGAAGGAAGTAAACCGGACTGGGTACAGAAGCGGGAATGTTATAATCCAGGCTCAAGCCAGGCCACATAGCAAATAATTGTCCGGAGCCAAGAAAAAACCCAACGTGTGAGAAGTGTAAGAAAATTGGGCAAGTAAAGGAACAATATAGAGTAAAGGTAGAAGAAACGTCAACACTATATATGGGTGTCCAAGAAAGGTACAAGGCAAATGAAGGTGATGGCAGTTATTGGGGACAAAGCAGTTCAAGAACCAGTGTTGGCGTTTTTGAGTAATGTCCGATAACACAATGGGGTCAATATTATTTTGGGAAGGGATTTCTTAAAGCTAATGGGATAAATGTTGTCCGAATAAAAGAACCATATAAATTCGACATTGACATGATGAGAGAAATGACGAACACAGAGGCCCAGTTGTTGGTTATAAATGAAGCGACACTCGATATAGGAGATACGACGGACACTCGATATAGGCAGATAGGGACGGAAAAATATACTAATCACATTAATGGCATATAAGTATGTATGAAAAATTTTATCTAGACAATGCTGAAGGTGTCGGAGAAAGAGTGCAATACCAGGCGGAAATAAGATTGATGGAAAACAACATAGTGACAGCAAGTCCAAAACGTTTAAGTCTATTTAAAGTCAGCAGTTAAAAAAATTGACAGATGAAATATTAAGAGTAGGAGTAATTAGACCAAGTGAGTCAGCATATACTAGTTGAGCGGTACTGGTTAGAAAGAAGGATTCTAGTTATAGGATGTGTATCAATTATAGGCCGTTAAATAAAATTGCTGGGTGTATATATTACCATACTCAAGTGATAGAGGATGTGGTTCAATGTTTAAATGGGAAAAGACATTTTTCGACACTAGATTTACGAAATGGGTTCTATCATGTAGCGTTAAAAGAAGAGTCCAAGAAATTTACAGCATTTGTGACTAACTAGGGGCAGTTCGAGTTTAATAAGGTACCATATGGATACACTAATAACTCTCCGGCGCATTTTGTGAAATACATACAACTCGTGTTAGATCATCTAATCAAAGACAATAGAATTATAGTTTTTATAGATAATATTTTGGTGGCAACAATATAAATGACATTAAGTTGCACATCGGGAAGATTTGATTAAAACACAGGGGGATTATCTGGGGTATTATATTAGTTTTTCGGGAGTTACGATGAAAGATAGGCATGTTGAAAGCATAGCGAAGTATCCTATACCTACAGATGTGAGAGCTTTACAGCGGTGTATTGGGCTCGTAAGCTACTTTAGGAAATTTATATAGGGATTCGGTGTAATTGCTCCTCCGTTGTACGAATTATTGAAACCGGAGATGGAGTTTGTTTTTTCGGGAAGGCATAATAGGGCGTTCAACAAACTAAGGGAAGTATGGATAGGAAAACCTGTTCTAAGTATATTCTTGTCACAGCGTGAGACACAGTTGCATATGGATGCATCAAGCTCGGGATATGGAGCGGGTTTGACACAAAAACAAAAGGATGGAGAATAATATCCAGTCATGTAGTTCAGTAAGAAGGCAACAGATGCTGAATCAAGGTTACATAGCATTGAATTAGGAACCGTGGCGCTGATAGTACAAAGCGTTTTAGGCCATATTTATTTGGGGTACTTTTCACGGTCGTGACGATATACATATATCAGGCAGCTAGAGAACAAGAATATTCAGGAAATAAAAAGTCGAACAGAAGTTAAACGACTAAAAGTCATCACTTGGGATGCGACAAACATTTTGAAATGATAAAGCGACAGTTCTGTTTTCCAAAAATGAAGGATCAGATAATACAGCACATAGGCGATTGTATGGTATGTGTGTCATACATAATCCAAAGCCGATATCGAAGCAGGCATTGTCGCACTCAATAGATAAAGGAAATTGTCCGTTCAAGACATTGCATGTAGAGCATTTGGGGCCTTTGGAAAGAACCAAAAGGAAAATCCTCTATGTATTCCTGGCGGTAGATGCGTTTTCCAAATTTATAAAACTTTTCCCAACAAGGACGACACACACGGCGGAAGCATATAAGCATTTGATGGATTACTTTGTAAATTATAGTATCGAAGCGAGTAGTGCCGGATAGGGGAACTGCGTTTACTTCTAAAGGATTCGACAAGTGTTTAGGGGAAGGGAATCAATCACGTAAAAATAGCCTCGGCTTCGCCTAATTCCACAGGGCAAGTAAAGCGGTACAACAGAATATTGGTACCATTATTAGCTAAGCTAGCGTTTGAAGGTGAATGTCAATGGGATAAGGTATGAAAATGTGTTAAACAATACACTGAATAAGGCAGTTAAAGAAATTACTTCGAAGGTACTATTTGGTCTTATACAGCGGATTGCATAGAAAATGGAAGTAGGTGGTAAGTGTGTAGAGGAAGAAGGTCGAAATATTACGCGGATTAGGGTGTTTTTTGGCGTCTATTCGAGGGATCGACCAAAGTTGGCAGCTCCGTAACCTTCCAGTAGGGTGCACATCACGTAAGCTATTCTGATCATGTATTAGGCAGATGCGTGATGGGTACAATTGTGCAAGGGGTAACCTGGTCACAATTCGCAAGTGTATGCACTGCCTCCTCGCGGCAACCACTGGTAACTGGAACCATTAGGCAGAATGTGGCCTTTTGATACAGGCTAAAGTACGGCACTAAAGAAGAAAACGTTGACAAAAAAAAGTAAAGCTGGGTGACCAATAGGCGACCTTCTATTCCCAGCAACTCGCAAGAGTAACATCAAAACGGTAGACGCGTAGATCGCGTGTAGAAGTACTTCCTATCGTAAACATCTAGGAGGAAGAGCAATGAGCCCAGATAGTATGTATCACGTACCGGCCGGCAGTATTATCAGGTTCAATAAGAGCCTGAATATTGAATGGACGGATAATTAAGCAGGGCTTGGAGCACAAAAGATATTTTAGACCGCAGTGCGAGGTGGCTAAACGCCCACAAGACCCTACAACACTAATTCTAATTCTAAATACCTAGTAAGATAATATTAAGTAGATGTAAAGTGAAAGAGAAGATGTTCATACATGAGAATGCAGAAAAATATAATGGAAGAGAGCTAATTCTGAGAAGTTAGGTTGTACAAGAGAAAATCACTGTCGGTGAAGGACTATTTAATTAAATAAAAAGAAGAATTAAGGTGAGTAAAGTGTTTTATTACGTGAAGGAAATCATCTTTAAAGTTGCTTGTAATTTCAGCTTTTCAACAAAACTAAATTTAAGTTTTTCGTACATAGTCCAGTAAATGAAGGGGCCAACCTGTCAATAATTCCGTACCACATTCATACAGCCAGTAATAAGAGATAATTACACATCATTTAAAATAAGCCAAATTCTATAGGAAAATATTACCCGGGCGGGCCTGAAAATGCCCCCCCCCCCCCCAAGACCGGGAAAATGTGTTTTTCGCTAATATATCCTAAAATATGACATTTAGAGATTTTTTGTATGGACAAAAGATGAAGATCATTTCATTCTCTACAAAAATGGTCCTTATCATTTGTTTCGAAGACCATTTACGAGATAAACGGGCCCAAGCACACCCAGAATTTTGAGCTCCTGCGCTGCGTATCGGAGAGCACGCTCCGTGCATTTACACAAGTGCGGGCGGACAAATTGTTCAATAACTTGGGTAAAAATGCATATTTTCTCATGATTCAAAGTTAATGTGAAAGGGAAAATCTGCCGCTATCATCCCCTGTGACTTGAGTCACGTTTAGGCTCTTTGGCCATATTGAAAAAACGGGTCAAACTTTCTGCTGCGGCGCAATTTTGACCTCGCCAGAAATTTGCTCGTACTTTTTTTGTAGTACACTTATTTACCCGAATTTTCCTGAATATGGACCCTCGAAAGGTCCGTAGTCATCCCAGATAGGTTTTTGTTCTGAGCCAGGCAGTGGGTCAATCATTTACTTCAAGGACAAAGAATATAAAGTTATGAGACAAGAATGGCAGAGAGGTGGAATGAATAACGATGATGAAGAGACGAGAATTCTCAACCAAGCGGCAGCAATTATTCGGCGACACATGCTGTCGCCGTGTATCCTCCAAGTGACTATCTCCTGGCCGAAGTAAATGATAGTATCCCGGATAAGTTGCAATATTTGATTAATAAGATTGTTTTGACCGATAAAAACAAAGATATCGCTTCCAAAAAACGAAAATGCACGACCATCAGTCATGCAATAATAGTGACAGCTCGACTCCGGTTTGTTTTGTCGCATTATTGCAGCTTGGTTTGGGTGTAATGCTTTTCCGAAAATTTGATTCCCGAAACCTTATCGATATACTTTTTCAATTGGGGATTTGCGTATCGTATTCTGAGGTGATGAAGTATCAAACTAGTATAATGTACGCTCCGGAACCGAAAATCAAGAAAGGTTCCTTTGCTCAATTCATTTTTGACAATTGCGACTTTAACACAAATACGATTGACGGGAAAAATACTTTTCACAGAACGCCCGTAGATTGTAACGAGGCCAAGCAGTCCATATCACGCGAGATTGGGAATCTCAGTAAGACAGCGATTGACAATCACAAAATAAGCGTGAGAACTTATGGTCCTGCCAATGAGAGTGGGTATAAAAATATAATCGCCGCAGTCCTTGATATCCCGGATTTTAGTATTGCCAATATCGATAATACGAATTTTTTATGGATGTACGGTAGAGCTAACGTCTGTAAGACTCCAGAGTGGAACGGGCTCATGGGAAAACTCACACAAAATATGCAGTATGAACGAAGTAAAGTTATATGCTTGCCGTTTGTTGACAACGAGCCAAGTAAAGACGACACAATTTTCACCGCCCTGACATATGCAGCAGAAAGATCCAAAGAGTTGGGTCTTCATACCTGCTTCGTGACGTTCGACCAGTCCCTCTACCGGAAAGCAACTCAAATTGTTAAATGCTCGGCTGATGGTGATCCCATTTCCAAGATTATTACCAGACTCGGTGGATTTCATCTGCTCCTCTTATATCTCGGCAGCATTAGGTTCATTATGGCCGGCAGTGGGTTAGAAGAAATGATGAGTATTTGTTATGCTGCCGGAACGTCCAAAAAAATGCTATACGGACATGCATATCACTGTACGATGCGAGCTCATTCATTTATCTTTGCTGCTTTATGCGAACGGATATTTTTACAAATATTGATACTATCGATTACAACGATGTCAAAGACTCTGCGTTCATTATAACCGCGAATGAAAAATTTATCAATAAAATGAATGAAATTGAGGGCCGATGCAAAACAGCCAAGTTGTGGATACAATATATGCGCATGTTTCAAATAGCAAAATGTTTTCTTAAATCCGAAAAAATGGGCGACTTGGTTTCTCAGTTGAAATGTATCGAGCAAAAAATGCACCCTTATTTCACCCTTAATAGACGACTAAGTAGTTGAATATCAGAATTTTGTTCGAAACGGTTAAACCCATATTAAACAATCAGGCGTATAGACAAATTTTGGTCGGGTAACTTCACGGACATGACGATTGAACAAGACTTCATGAGAATGGTTAAAGTTGACTACCACCAAGTTCATAGCATCTCTTCCTTACATGGTGGATATTTGTAATCAAATGGACGAGTTTTGCGGGGTTCGGTTTAACTCCAGTGACCAGCATGTAGATGCCCGAGATAGTCGGATAGAGCGCGATTACGAAAACTTGGCTAAATTGATGCAGTATATTGATATCAACGACCCGTTTCCACATGCAGAAGAACTTATTTCCTTATCCACGGGGCTCGTTGGTGGGGAGGATGTTAATTGTCACGAAGCTTTTGCGGTTGGAGCAAATAGTATCCTGAATCAAGTGCAAGGAAAGAGGTTTCATATTATTTCATTCAAGCGCAAGCATCGCGTAATCCCTCTTATAAATAAAACGTCCTCGGTAAAAGTTCAGGATGAAGTTATAACCATAGATCCCTTGTTAATTTTTCAAAGAATTTGTCTGGCCAGTGAGTCAGGCTTCGCGAAGCTAGAAAACCATTTCGAGTATCAACTAGCTCCATTTCCAATGAGTATATGTGACAATAACATGTTGCGGAAAACCGCTAAATCGGCATTAATAGAACTGTTCTCGCAAGAAACAGAGAATATTGACAAGAATAAATGTATTCAAGTTGTCGACGGGGGAATGTTACTACATCGGGTATCCTGGACCGGCAAGGAATTATTTGTTGAGATTTTCGGCAGATACGTTAAATATTTAAAAGACCATTATTCCTCGGAAATCACAGTGGTTTTCGATGGTTATGAATGCAATCGCGACAGTATAAAAGGGTCAGAACGTTTGCGGCGTGCAAGCAACCAGTCATGCCCTGGCATAAGGCCCGATCCTAATATGGCTTTACCAGTTTCAAAGGAGAAGTTTTTGTCGAATAACAAAAATTAAATTTCCTTCATTCAGCATCTAAAAAGAGTTCTTGAAGAGAATCGTATTTCCGTTAGACAAGTTGTAGACGATGCGGACTCATTGATGGTACAAACGGCGTTGCAAAAATATGCCGTCGAAGGCCCGCCAGTAATAGTAGTCGCAGAGGACATTGACACCCTTGTACTAATAAAACCCCCTGACCCCAACAGATTAGACAATTTATTTCTTGAAGCCTGCAAAGGGAAACAGGCCCCAGCAAATGTTTTCCTCCAAGAGCTTGGATGAGCATCCTTTCATCAGAGACAATATTTTATTTCTGCATGCGATTTCGGGAAGCGATACAACTTCCGCTTTCTTCAGGAATGGGAAAAAATCAATGGTTGAAAAATTAGAGAAAAATGTAATGAAGGGCGGGGACAAGGAGCTGGGAGCGGCCATTAAAAGTTTTAAAAAACATAATCTTCCCCACGATATCGTATTTGGGAACGGGCAAACTGTCATTCTGGCGATTTATAGTGACAATACAAGAAACACACTGAAAACCCTTAGATATCAGACCTTCACGCGATTGACCGCAAAGAGGACCCAAACCGCGAGTATACTAGCAAGCTTGCCACCCACAGCTGAAGCTGCAAGGCAACACCTTTATCGGGTATATCTGCAAGTTCAGCAGTGGCTTGGAAACGAACTGTCACCAGAAAAATGGGGATGGAAACGTGTAGGGGATGTACTCATGCCGGTACAGACCACTAATGACCCGGCGCCTCCGGAACTCTTAAAGATGATATTTTGTCAATGTAAGAAAGAATGTAAGGGAACATGTTCATGCAAGAAAGCAGGGTTACTATGCTCATTTGTTTGTGGTTCGTGTGATTCCCGCCAGTGTTCGAATTATAAAGATAGAGAAGATGTAATGTTACCCGAAGAGGTGGAAGTAGACGAAACTATAGAACCAGGAGAAATAGAGCGAGAAATAGACCCACAGGAAGAACTTGATGAGGACAATGTTGATGGTCAAGAAGGAGAGAGGTGATCCACTGTCTTATGTCACAATAATCAATTATAATTGTTTAACAACAATAATTTACAACAAGTAAATTGTGCACCAAATGTCATACAGCTATGCTGCTCCACAAACAAACATCATCTAAAAAAATAGTTTCCATGCTCTGCTTTCCTAATACACATAGCCTAAACACTCATCTCTGGGAAGAAAAAACGGTCCATAAGCATAAAAACTCTTGAAAAATACCTGTTTAACGGAGTTTCTCATTTATGGTTGCGAGGATTTTGCAAGTGGGGGAAATGTGGTGGCGCCATCTACAATTGGTTTCCACAGGTCAAAACATTAAGGTCAGTGTATTTCCAACCCTGGTTTTTGCAAAAAATATGAATGTTGCGAAAAAAATTATCAGGACCATTTTTGTAGAGAATGAAATGATCTTCATCTTTTGTCTGAACAAAAAATCTCTAAATGTCATATTTTAGGAGATATTGGTGGAAAACACATTTTCCCGGTCTTGGGGAGGCCATTTTCAGGCCCGCCCGGGAAATTTTTTCCTGTAGAATTTGGCTTATTTTAAATGATGTGTAATTATCTCTTATTACTGGCCGTATGAAAGTCGTAGGGCGTTATTGACAGGTTGGCCTCTTTCTCACCCTTCATTTACTGGACTATACAGTGGAGTTTTCCGGTAGAGCTTTTACGCAATATGATGTTTATTTTTATTTTAAATTATTTGAATTAAATTATAATAAAAAAATTATTATTTTTGTTTTGTGACATTATGCTCTTCAAGTTAAACATGGTTTTAGTTGAAATTTTAAAATATTTGATTAGTTTAGGACAGGTTTAAATACCCAGCGCTATTAACAACGTATGTACATATGTTCAAATAGCGCTATAGTGAGCGAGGTTTAAAGGCAGATAAATCAGAAACACACCTGACATGCCTACTAAAAACGACCGAACTTTCCCTCAATCCCTAAAGCGCATTAAATTTAAAGTCGTAAAAACTTTGTGCTTCTTGAAATAATTTTGTTCGAATTACAACGTACAAGTGGAAGGTCCTATTCCTTTTCAACTATTAAGTTTAATTTATTCTCTATACACTAAATAAACAAAGAGACCAAATATGAATCGGAACTTTAAACTAATTTACTATAAATAACATACTAAATCACTATTAATGCAAAATAATTAGCAAAATTTATAATTTATAACGGTTTAGTAAACAGAAAATAGTAGTTTATAAAAAACAAAAACTAATGTACTATACATATACGGTAATCTAGTATCGTAACGAAGATTATATAATAAAGTAAATTGCTAATAATACGAGTACATATAGAAAAAAAATACAAAAACTAATAACAGTAGTAATTTAATACATCCGAATTATCTTTTGCTCACGTTGCCTCGTCGTTGTTATTTTGAGAAACTAGGTACATAATGTTTACATAATCTCGTGCATAATAAAAAATTATACAACGTAAAATCACAACAATGACTTGGTAGTATAAACGAGGTAATAAATAGTAATTCTTTATTGATTAGTTTATAGATAGTTATTGTGCACTTAACTCATCATTAGAAAATGAGGAACTTTGGCCTATTTGTTAGAATAGTACAGAATATGTATGTCTAACCAAAGAACCTAAATAAACTGTACTTACATGCCGCAAGCATCATATTCGAACTTAATATAAGGGGGATAGAAAGACAAAACAAAAAATGGGTTTTTCATACAAATCATATCAAAAGTTATTTTTTTAATTTCGTTTTTCTTAGGAAAAATCTTACAAAAATGACATATGTATGAACACCAAGTTATCAAGAAGAAATTATTGATAATTAAATGATCTGAAAATCAATTTAACAAATTTTCTTTATAGATATTTAATTAATGTTTTACTAAAACCTCTTTATCTACAAACACATCTTTATAACTCATGACGTCATACATTTCGATCATGTTTTTTATTTATTATTAACCATTAGTGACATATCCATACTTATAAACTCGACTAATTAAATGTGTTCAAAAAATCAAAATGGACGTGTAGTTCCCATGTTTGAATTCAGATAGCGGTAATTCAAAAATTGAAAACAAATTGACATTCAGCAATGCAATTAACCCATCACAGGGCGATAATAAGTAAATAACATAACTAAAACAAAAATTTCAAATAAAAGCTATTTATTTTCGCGAAAAAATGAGCGTCCTTAACCCTGATTCGTCAGCTGATTTTCCACAATACATGTCGAAAGTACATGTGTTTAACGAAAAATCATTAGAAAGGAAGAAGCCAGCAAAAGGAAAAACTAAAACCATGAAAGTTAAAAAATAAAAAATTGAAAAAGCCATTACTACGTAGTTGCGGTATTTTATTGTTGATTGGATGCTAAATTGAAGTTCCTCAAGTGATGACCAGATGTGGTAACCCAAACAGAAAAAGAAAACCACATAAAATTGTAAGTAACCTTAATTCTTCTACAGGGTAAATTAAAAACTTAAAAAAATGCGTGTTTAATACAGATTTCAAAATGGTATAATACATCCTTTAATCTAATGTAAATAAGAAGTATTTGCTATTAATATGCAGAAGGTGTAAATTCGACTGAATAACAAAATTTTAAATTCATAAAAAACAACGTAACAAATGATGATCTTTTTGTTGTTTCCATCTTTTGTTCAAGAAGAGTTTGAGTTAGTTAAGTGTGAGCGAGCGAGAAAGAGTAAAATGTAGTAAAGGGCGCCGTTAATAAATAGCAGGTAAGTATTTAGTGCGTCACTCTTTTTTGACATCCCATGTGTTTATTCTGTATTCCGTGACGGCTCAAGACACCGGCAACCTGGACTGTTGCCCGGAGCTAAATCCTGCTTAGGGCGTCATTACGATTCTTTCGAAAATAATAAAATTGTGGCATATCTTCCTTTTTTGCTTCCTATATGTCAAAAAGACATTTTTTAACGGAAGGAGGCATTGACGGAAAAAAACAACATTATTTTAGTACAAACATACATTCTATATGTGGGATCGAGTGCGGACATATCAGACCAAATTAATATTAGCCCTTCAGTAATATTACACTACGACAGCAACACTGATATACTAGGATAGGGCGAAGCTACAAATAATATTAAAAATGATTTAGCGGCCGCAAGGTGGTAGACCGAATATAATTGAATTGCAACAATAAAAGTCTAATTAAATTGATTGACTTCTTTTATTCACTATTCTCTAAAAATAATAAAACGTGTGGTGTGGTTTACAAACCAAAATAAACTAAATCCACAATTTTTGGGGCTCACCCGGGATATAGTGTAATTGAAGGGAGTCGAATTTCGAGAGTGACATAGAAGATTAAACGATTATAGCAACCGGCACAAAGTGTATTAACGATACGTTACGAAAAATTGAAAAGCCGCTATGTTTGCTAATTAATTCGTTGCGTATTAGGGGTACAAATAAGTTTTGAGGGATTTACAGAAGAAGGCGTAACTAGTATTAAATTGCATCGGACCATCTTGTAACTATATTCATTAAACAATATATTTTGTTTGTGCTCTAACCATGTCAACCTTTGCGCTAACAAAACACAATTTGTGGGAAGCGCTGCTTTTTTGTTTTAATTTGATGAAAAGTGCAGCTGATGGACATCGATTGCTGTGTGAAGCATATGGGGAACATGCTCCATCAATAAAAACATGTGAGTACTGGTTCCGGCGTTTCAAAAGCGGCGATTTTGATACCAGTGACAAATAACCGAAAAGAGGCCAGTAAAGTTTGAAGGCGCCATTGGGCCAAGATTCATGCCAAACTCAAGAGAATCTCGCTGAAACTTTGGGAGTGACTCAATAAGCGATTGCAAACCGTCTCAAGGCCATGGATATGGTGCAAAAACAAGGAAATTGGGTTCCGTATGAACTCAAGCCAAGAGACGTCGAACGCCGTTTTTTCACGTGCAAACAACTGCTCCAAAGACAAAATCGGAAAGGTTTTTTTGCATCGAATCATGACGGAGGATGAAAAATGCATCCACTACGATAACCCACAGCGCAGAAAATCGTGGGATAAGCCTGGTTGTGCATCAACTTCAACGGCCAAACCGAATATTCATGGCACGAAGCTAATGCTGTGCATCTGGTGGGATCAGTTCGGAGTGATCTACATACTATGAGTTACTCTAGCCTAACTAAAACTAAACCATCACTAGAGAACGTTATCAACAACAATTGATACAATTAAGCCGAGCATTGAAGCTCAAACGACCACAATATACCAAAAGACACGACAAAGCGATCTTTCAGCACGACAACGCTAGGCCACATGTTGCAAAAGTCGTCAAGGAAACTTTGGAGGCGCTTCATTGGGATATCCTACTCCCACCGCTGTATTCACCAGACATGGCTTCTTCCGACTACCACTTTACCATGAGTCGATAACTCATGGCCTGGCCGAGCAGCACTTACTGCTTACGAAGAAGCCAAAAATTGGATCGATTCTTCGATCGCCTCAAAGGACGAGGAATTTTTTCGACGCGGAATCCATATGCTGCCTGAAAGATGAGAAAAAGTCGTAGCTAACGATACATTGTACCAATATCTCTGAATAAAGATTCGAAGTTATAAAAAAAAACTCAAAACTCATTTGTAACCCGAATATAATAAAATTAAATGGTGAAGTTATTGATGATGCTACATGATACTCTAAAATCAATGTCTCGAGATGATTTGATTGATGAATGAATGCATCCAAGGTAATTTATGCTTAAGCCTTAAAAGATGACGTAAAAGCGTATCTACGTTTTAAGGAAGTGATCGATTTTGCAAGATTAGCTGGATTGCAAATTAACTGGAAAAAGTGTTAGATTACGCAAAGCGAAATTACTTATCTTGCACACGTTGTTCAAAACGGATTCATTAAACCTTCCAGTGATAAAATAAATGTTGTAATGAAATACCCGATTCGAAAATACCAACAAAGCTGCAGAGCTATTTAGGTTTGACGGGTTATTTTAGAAAATGTATAGAACCGTTCAATAATTTGCTGAAATCAAGTGTAAAGTTCACGTTTGGAGATACGCAGATGACAGCATTTTTCCAATTAAAGAAATTATTGCCAAACAATTCAGTATGGACGAGAGGCTGAACTGCATACGGATTCCAGTAAGGACGGGTATGAAGCAAATGCTACTTAATTGGTCAACCGATAATAAGATATTATATGCGTGTAGATGCTTCATCCTTCATGCGGTGTAGTTTTTCCTAGATATAGGTATTAAAGACCGAATCTGATTGTTACAAGAACGGGAAGAGAATTGTTTGACATATAAATTGCTTTGGGTATGAAGTAAATGATGGCATAATTTATAGAGAGGTTGATGGCAAAAAGTTAATTGTTGTGCCAGACGAAATGGAAATGAAAGTTATAAAGAAAGCCCATGAAGTTGGACACTTTAGTTTAGCAAAGATGCAGGAAATTTTGATGCGTGAATTGACTCAGAAAATTGCACGCTGCATAGAATTGTGTGTTACATGCGTATTGGCGACCAAGAAAATAGGAAAAGCCGAAGGATTATTGAATCCAACACGAAAAGGAAATGTGCCGTTGAGATGCTGCAACGATGATGTGGTTGATCAACCACGAAAGTACTATCACGAAACTAAGAATAGTATTCGATACATCCAGCAAAACCTCATCAGGAATATCCGTGAACGACATAATGATGAATGGGCCCAAAATTCAAAGTGACCTAATTGATATCATCTTGAGGTGGCGAACAGACAAATTCGTATTAAAAGCAGATGCGAAAAAAATGTTCCGGTAAATCTGGATGCACAATAGTCACCAGAACCTGCAACGTATATTGTGACGAAAAAATTCTTCACAACCAATAGAAGAATACAGACTAAAAACGGTCACCTATTGCTGCAATCAGCTGCAATTGGCAGCTGATGAAAAGAACAACTATCCAACAGCAGCAAAGATCATGGAAAGAAATTTTACGTGGATGATCTACTTACTGGGGGGTGATAGCGTTGAAGAGGTTATAACCTCATTCAAGAACAGATGGCAAAACTTGCACAGAGCGGAGCATTTTCATTGCACAAGTGGGCGTCAAATTCAGCTGAAATCTTAACTAACGTGCCGAAGCACCTACGAGCCAAAGGAATGATTAATTTAAAAATCAACCACATAGGAATTCTCTATAATCCTGAAGATGACACGTTTGAATTTGACATGACCAGGCTGAATCTTTCAAAGGAGGAACCAACGAAACGTTTACTATTGTCCGACTCTTCAAAATTATTTGATCCGGTCGGCTGGCTATCACCAATCACAATAGCAGTAAAACTGCTAATGCAAGAGACTTGGAGAGATGATATACAGTAGGATAATAAAACCAAAAATGGAAAAAATATAAAACCAAATTAGGGGAATTAAGCAGAATAAAAGTACCAAGATGGCTTAAAACAACGTCAGCGCAAAAATAGGAGTTAGACGGATTTGCTGATGCTTTGCTACAAGCCTATGCAGCAGTAGTTTATTTAATATCCACAAATGCATTCAAACAAATTACAACAAGTTTGTTGGTAGCAAAACCCAGAGTTGGCCCAATAAAAAAAAAACTCACAGTTCCAAAGCTAGAACTAAATGCAGCGCATCTGTTATCCAGGCTTCTAGTGTATGTCAAGAACTACCAAGATGTAGAGATGTTCGTTTGGACGGACTCCACCATAGTTTTGGGCTAGTTAAGAGCTGACGTTACAAAATTATAAACCTTTGTAGTCAATCGATCAGCTACAATGAAGTTACGTATCAACAGATAAAAATCCAGCTGATTTAGCAACAAGAGGATCAGCAGCTTCTGCCATCACGCCACAAGACTCAATGTGATGGACGGGACTAACCTTTTTACAGGAAAATTCAGACGCATGGTCATCAGCACCCAATAACCGCTGGAGACAAAGCAAACCAACTACTTGAATTAATTGATAAAACTTCAAGCATTCTTTTACGCATAATGGACAGTTACCTACAAGATAGGAATCTACTGTTCGAAACCATGGAGGGTCAATGCAGTAAAGAGGTCACGGGGGTGCCGCGCAAGGGTTTATTCTAGGGCTTGATTTATGGAATGCATCATACGACGGCAACCTTAGAATGGAAATGCCAGATGACACCTTCATGGTTGGGTACGCAGACGATATTGCAGCAGTAATAGTCGTCTAGGATATAGACAACGCCTAACGCAAGCTCAACCAAGTAATGAGCAGGACTACCTCTTGGCTAACTGGCCATGGTCTGTCCCTAGCAACAGAAAAAACAGAATTAGTTTTACTTAAGGGACGTCAAATTGCAACCGATGTGCTGTTTCAGGTAGGAAATCAATAGATACAGTCCAGCACAGCAATAAAATACCTGGCGGTACATCTGGACACAAAACTTAATTTTGGAGAACAGGTTACGCGGTCCTCAGAAAAGGCGTTGAAAATAACCTTTGCCCTGAGCAGATTGATGACGAACATCGGAGGCCCAATGGCTGGAAAAACAAGGCTTCCATTGTCAGTCACGAATTCCATAATTTTGTATGGGGTGAAATATGGTCAGAATTAAAAAGGAAACATACTGTAAAATAATGGCAGCTGTACGACATCGTGGGGCACTCAAAATCTGCAGTTCATACAAAACTGTCCCAGAACTTGCTGTGTTGGTTATTGCTGGAGTGATTGCCATAGACCTAATGGCGAAGGAAAAGATAGCTATATATGACACCAGGGGCGACCTTGGCGTCTAGAAGGCAAAAAAGACAGCCAGAGAACACGTCATGCTTTGCTGGCAGCAGAGATGGCAGACCGAGGGCCACAGCAGGTGAACGAAAATGCTAATTAAAACTCTGTCTGCATGGGTGGATGGGAAACAGGGTGAAGTAAATTAATTTTTGACTCAATTTCTCACGGATCAGGTACTTTTGCAAATATCTGAAAACGATGGGCAAAGTGGAAGAATCGTCGTTTATCTATGGCGATGCAGAACACACTTTTTTCACTTGCGTCTAGTGGAAGAGATGTGAAAAACTAGTAAGAAAGGTTGGCAGGGTGACGTCCGATAATATCGTGGGCATCATGCTCGAATCGAAACAGAACTGAGATATAGTGGCGAATTTCGTAGAATCGCTTCTACAACAAAAGAAACCAGAAATGGACAACCACCAAAGAACGTGAAAGCTGTTATTTACAATACGAATATAGAAGACGAAGCATAGAAAAGCAATATACGGGACACCATCTTGATGTAATCAAAATAGTTCCGAGGTGGATTTTCTGTCTGAAGGAGGAGGCGTTTTTTTTAATCGGTAGTTCTGCAAGGCAGGGAGGCCGACACATTGTATGTAAATACATTTTCTCACTCCTCATAATAAAAAAAAAATAACGCAATACTAACTATTCACTACTTAGGTGTCTGTAATCGGACAAGTCTATAATTCTAACATACCTTTCCTTTCCACCAGCATTTACGGTTTGTATGAAGAAAGAAAAACTCTTACTTTCCAATGTAATTATGTATTGCACAAAAACACATGCGACGACGCGCAGCTGAACGGTTAGCCTACGAAACCAGTGAGGAATGTGATTAGCGCTTGGAACAAATCCAACATCACAGCGAAGATCAGATGAAACCGATAAAGAATATTCGCGGCGACTGACACACTTGCGACAACGTGCAACTGAATGGTTAGCCGACAAAACCAGTGAGGAACGTGGTCAGAGCTTGGAAGAAGCTTGGGACCTTTCAATGTCGCAACTCTTTTAGTTATTGCTGCTTGCACGGCAAAATCAAACTGCACTCAAAAAAATAATTCTGTTTTATTTACAAATTTTGCATCGTAAAACAAAATTTGTAAATATAACGAAGTTTTTGTTAAATTAACACCTGCTTTGTAAGGTTTTCATTGTAGCTTTCACAAAGCATTCGTAAATAAAACAAATTTCAATTCGTAACTCCGATTTCAATGCAAATCCAGATTAACAAAAAAAAATAGTAATGTTTGCGCGGGAAATTGTAACAAAATTTTACAAGTTTCTGGGTAAAAATAACGGAGCGTACTTATCCACTTTTTCATTTTACAAATAATTCTGTTATTTTTATGAACTTTGCATCGTAAAAAAAAAAAATGTAAATTTAACAACGTTTTCGTTAAATTAGCACCTGCTCTGTACGGTGTGGGATTGTATAATTAACGGATAATTCGTAAATCTAACAAATTTCTTTTCGTATTCTCAATTTCTTTGCAACGCCAAATTTTCAATGAAATTTAAGTGACATTTACAGCGGAAATCATACCAAATAATACCAAATAAATTCTGCATAAATATTCATCATTTTTTACTAAACACATCTTTGAAAAAACTTGTGCTATTAATAATACAGAATAATAACGTAAGTTTTGAATCCATTCAAGACTTAGGTTATTCTGTACCATTAACAGTCCCCATGGGAACATCGACTTGCACCATTTCCTACATGTAAAAAAACATCTTTACACACCAATTGCTTAGCGCATTTGTAAAATATTATATTGTTCAAGAATTCTAAATATACTAGGTTTAGTTAATATTCTTATGGTGTATGACAATAATTTGATCCATTTCACACTTAAGGCTAAGATATATAAAGCTTCGCTTAAAATGACGATGAAAATTAAAACCATTTGACTTTTGCGCAGCGATCCAACAAGAATTCTATAAAAATCTGGATTTACAAAAGCCTTCACTGACTTCACCTAATTACAAAGTGCCACACAAATATTTCTTCCAAGTCTAATTATTTATAAATTAAGGGAAGGCATTGCAGTAAGATATTTTAAGAAATCATTCCGTACGGTTGTAATGGCTCTCTTCTATACAAATTTAATTGTAATAAAACTAGAAACGACTTGTTTACTTTGCAAAAATAATTGTAAAACTATTTGATTTACACTAGTAAATTGTAAAATAACGTTAATGCTTCGTGAAATGTACGAAAATGTTTTGTAATGAACAAATTTATTTGTAATTTTTACGTATATTCTCGTTATTAAAAGAATCATCTTCGTTAATTTTACGAAATTGTGTCGTAAAATTAGTCCGGCTATGCATCGTAGATCGTACACGTTTAAACGAAATTATTCATTGTGGTTCGAGCTAACAAGCTGGGCAGGTGCAGTTTATTTTGATAAAAATAAGGATAACAGTGAAAATAAATAATAAGAATTATTTAAAACCATAAAAGGTTAGTATTATAAAACAATATAATTAAGTGGGTTATTTTTAGTTTTTAAAAGTGTTGTATATAAACTATAAAGTGTTGTAAATATATAAATTAGTGATTACTCTATACTAAATTTAAAAAGAAAATTAAAATATGTAGACGTGTGGTAATAATTGTGTAGTAATATTACAAAACAAATTTTATTATATGTATTTTATTTAAAAAATATTAAGTAGCTAAACCGCCACTAAACTACTGTTACACATAATGTAATATTTATGTGTACCGGTGGATTAGTTTTGGAGACTACTACATTTTATAACCCCACTTTTATGTATATATAATTTTGAAAACGTGGTAAAAAATCGTCTTGTTGGTGTTGAACAAAGTACGAATAAATATTTCCTTGCAAATACTACGAAATTAATATACAAAAAATTATTACATATACTGGCTTTACACCGTAGATAGTATAATAGCAAAATAGTATAATACTATTTTGCTATCCGGTGTAAAACCGATGTTTTGATAGTATAATAGCAAAAATAAAATATAATATTTTGATTTGATAGCTATCAAATTTTAATACCTATTATATTTTATTTTATTTTATTGTAGAAGGAAAATTTTGACAGTGAATTATTGATAAATTAGTCTAGAAACGTTTTTGTGTATTTTGAAGTTATTCTTTGTCATTATTTTGTTTTAATTTTCTGTTTTTTATGAATATTTTATGCGGTGTAAAACCGACTACGGTAGATAGTAAAATAGTATTATACTATTTTGCTATTATACTATCTACGGTGTAAAGCCAGTAATAGTTTACTACACTTTATAATATATTACCCATACATAGATATGGTGAAAAATTCATCAAGTCGCATTTTTTGGACGACATGTTTTAATTTTTTTAGATTTTTATGTTTCGAATGTGTGAAAACATTTATGGAAAATAATTTTTGTTGTTGTTGTTTTTTTAAGATACAGAGTGTTAAATATTTAAAAATTTCATGCTCTATAATTTTTTTTTCTATAGCAATAAGAAAAAAAACTATTTATAAGAAAATTATAAAATGGGCTTATTTTAAAGTTAAATGAATATGGATTATAAAAATGGTACCACCCTTCATTATTTCTTCTTTTTTAAAATGGCCGTCGAAATTTTCTTTTTCAATTTTCTCCCATTGGCTTGTTTTTTTCATCTTTTTCCCTATTTAACTCTATTAGACATACTAAAAAATCAACGCAACATCTAGTTTCTGTTTCTTGCAAAACATGTTTACATATGACAATCTTCAAATTTTTGATACTGAAACGTATTTTGCAAGAAAACAAAACGAGATGGTACGCTGATTTGTTAGTGTATCTCATAGAATAAAATGAGGGAAAAAGACAAACATAAAAAAAAGTTGCGGATGGGAAAAAATTCAAAAAGAAAGTTTCGACGGCCATTTTAAAAAAGAAGAAATAATGAAAGGTGGTACCATTTTTATAATTATTCTAGAATCCCTATTCATTTATTTTTAAAATGAGCCGAATTTTATATTTTCGGATAATTTGCTTTTTTTTTCCTACATAGGCTGTTTTTTTCCTACATATGCAATACCAAGTTAATGAAATTTTTAATTGTTTGACACCCTTTATCTTAAAAAACAGCAACAACAGATCCAAAATATAAAAAAATGATAAAATTCAAACAGACTTTCAAAAAAATATGATGTGAAGAACTTTTCACCATATACAATATTACGAACATTTCATTTAAAATATTTTTAATTTTCAAACTTATACTCATTACAATAAGTGTTGGTATACTTGGATTATCTGAATTCATATATTAATGTACTATTTAATTCATATTTAAAAAACTTAATAAACTGAAAATAACGATACCAGCAATTTTAGTAATTTATAGTACTTACTAAATCTACTAGAAATGCCCGATTTACGTATACCTATACTTATTGCGATGAGTACAGGTATTAAGTTAACTAACATAACGTTCATAACTCAATTTTAGGAGTTGCCGAATAGTATAAAGATACTTTCTCTATTTCCGGAAGCTTAGAAGATTATTTTGAGGATCAGAAGAAATATTAATAAAACTTTATTGTACAGTTGTACGAATAGCAAGTATTTCAGAATGTATGATTGTTTTGTTTGTAATACTGCTCTATTATCAGTGAATTTATTAATTGCTCATTTGAAATTTATACACAGATATAAAACTAATAGCACCTTCGTATGTAATCAAAATAAGTGTTCTCAGACATTTCAAAATATTAGTACATTTAAGAGACACTTATTTCGTCATTCTAATAAACATTCTGTAATTACAGAACAAAATCTAAATATTGCGAATAATATTGCAAACTTGCCACACTCCAATCCAAATACTTTAAGTGTTGAAGACTCTAGTAATAACTTGATTAGTAACTTAAATGAAAATATTGTTATTGGAAATATTTGCGAATTTAATGAAATAAATAACGACCCCTTTGTATCGCTCACCCCTTCCCTAATTAACGATTCAAATATTAGTTCAAGCGTTTATGATAATAGAACAAATAATAGTTCAATATCTAATAACATTTTACCTATAGAGAACTATGAACTAATTTCACTGCCTCTAAATCCATGCATTAACTTTCTTCTTTCACTTCATAATAAAAACAATTTCACTAGAAAGGATGTCATTGATATCCAACAAATGACAAGTGATTTTATAATTCAACCTATTAGATCACATTTAAACAATTTTGTAGAAAATATAACGAATCTGAGCCAAGAACTATCTCAAACTCAGTTAAATGACATAAATAATATATATAGCGTTTTGAATATTTTTGAAAATATAAATAGTGAATATAAATTTTTGAAATATTTAAAAGATAACCACTTGCTTCATAATTTAGTTCAATTTTCTATATATTATCAAATAACAGAAGTATATCAAAAAGGCATACCAATTTTAAATGAAAGTAATTGTAAAGGTGTAATGTTCCCTCTGCAATTTCAGTTTAAAAAAATATTTGAAAAGGACGATCTGCTAGACCATGCTATTAAAACTATTACCACATTGGAAAATACTCAGAACAGTTTGTCTCATTTTATTCAAGGAAATGTTTGGAAACAAAAACGTATAATAATTTATACCCGGATAAAATTTTAATGCCTTTCTATTTATATGCTGATGATTTTGAGATAAACAATCCCCTAGGCTCGCATTCAGGCACACATAGTATCACTGGTATTTATTATACTTTTCCCATTTTTTCTTCCACATCAAAATTTAAAGACATTCAAATCGCCGCTTTAATAAGGTCAAAGTTCATTAAAGATTACGGTAATGATATTTCATTGTTCACACTTGTAGAAGAAATAAAATCATTAGAAATGAATGGAATTGAGATACAATCAAGAAACGGTGTAATTAAAGTTCACTTTATTTTATGTCTAATTTTGGGTGATAACTTGCGCTTGAACAATTTGCTAGGTTTTTCGAAATCGTTTTCAAGCCATTATTACTGTCGGTTTTGCAAAGTAAATAAAGCAATCGCACAAACTCAAACTGAAGAAGATTCTCGTATAAACCGCACTTTAGAAAATTATGCTTTGGATGTAACAAGAAATGAAGTTAAGGAAACTGGAATTCATAGCGAGTCCATTTTTAATAGCATTCCTTCATTTCATGTTACAAACAATTTTGCAGCCGATATTATGCATGACATATTTGAAGGCGTATGCCATTATAATTTATCCCATATATTATTTCATCTTATATATACAAAAAAATACTTTACTTTAGATTTCCTTAATAAACTAAAGAGTACCTTTCCATATGGGGATGTAGAAATAGGAAATTTATCAAAAGATATAAAAGATATTCACATTAAGAACAAACGGTTTACTTTTTCAGCTAGAGAAATGTGGGCTTTCACACACTTTTTATCACTTATTGTAGGTGATCTAGTTCCAGTTAATGATGAAGTATGGTTGTTTTTTTGTGATTTTGTTGAATTGATCGATATTTTGGTTTCAACCCAATTTAATGATAACCATATATTTGATTTAGGAAGAAGGATTAGTAAACACAATAAGGACTATGTAAAGTTGTTTCAAGATACGCTTAAGCCAAAGTACCATTTTTTAATCCACTACCCAAGGTTAATAAAAAACGTCGGCCCCCTCAAAAATATATATTGCTTTAGATTTGAAGGTAAACATTCTGAATTAAAAGCATACGCTAAAAATATTTCTACTCGCAAAAACATTACTTTGAGTATCGCAATTAAAAGCCAATTAAAATTTGCTAGTTTAATAGTTTCACCAATTGATCTTTTATTACAAGTTGATGAGAAAAAAATGATTGTGAACAGTTTTCTATTAAATATTTTCGAAAAGTTTGAATTTAATATGAATAACCCGAAATTTCTTACATCTGTCATTTTTAAGGGTACTAATTATAAATTAAATTATTTTATTTCCAAGATCAATTATAGGAATATTGAGATCCACAAAGTTAAAGGCATATTTATCCCTGAAAAAGAAGTAGAACCTTACTTAATAGTGACGAGATATACTTCTTTATATGTAAAGCATTATGTATCATTTAAAATTTTATCGGAATGTCCAAATTATTTTATTTATCCATTATCGTATTTCAACAGTCCACCGTTACTTAGCTACCAAACTACACAAGGTACTGTTATTCGCAATAAACATTTCTTTTAAATTTTTTAAAACAAAGTATTTATTTACAAGCCGTACATAACCAATTGTTTTTATTTTAAATGAGCAGGCGTTTTATTATTTTTATTTATTATTATTGATATTAGTTTTATTTATTACAAACATACAATTTACAAAACTGAAACCTATAGAACTAATTGATTAAAAACAACGTTTTATCATGGAAGAAAACAACAAAAATACCGTAGTAATCAACTTTCCGGAATTTAACGAGTGCAATCTCGAGGATCATTCCAATTTAGAACTAGGCGGTATCGTTTCATTGGATATGGCAACTTTAATTAATATCTTTCCGAAACCGGCGGAAATGTTAAACAAAACGAACGCGGAGGAACCGACTTCACATATTAACACAGAAGAAGACCAACCTTGTATAAATATGAGCACAGAAGAAGAAAATGAATTAAACATTTTGTTGAAGTCTTGGAATGCAGATGATGAGTTATACAATCGTCTTAAAAGTAATGCAATATATTATTGTTATTATATGTATATATAACAGAGTGACCCATTGTAAAAAATCCACTCAAATAACTCCCAGGGGAAATCCCAAATAAAAAAGGGGCAATATAAAGGTTGCACAATTTTAGAGAGAAATCAAATGATGATCTTAAATTTGACCTTGAGGTCAAATTTCAAAGTTGTCTAAAGGTGAAGTCGGTTTTTTAAATGGAATATCTATTTTGGACATCGGATTCGAAAAGCTTGGGAAATTTTACAACCGCATATGTATTTTTCATGACCTTTCAAGGTCACTTGAAGGAATATATTTTAATTATATTGCTTATGATTTACTATAAAAATTAAAAACCAAAATTTAAAAATATAAATGTTTGTTTTTTTAAATTTTTATAGCAACACAAGCATTATTACAATGTATTATTATTTATAATTTTTATTTTTTAATTTTCAAATCAAATAAACTTTATAATTAAAACATATTTATTTAGGTGACCTTGGGAGGTCATGGCAAATACATTTGCGGACGTTATATTTCTCATGTTTTTCGAATCCGATGTCAAAAATAGGTATTCCCATTAATAAAAACCGACTTGACCTTGAAATTTGATCTCAAGGTTAAACAACATTTGATTTCCCCCTAAAATTGTGCCACTTTTGTATTTACACTTTTTCTGATTTAGGCCTTTCCCTGGGAGTTTTTGGATTTTGAGTGGACTCGGTAAAATGGATCACCCTATACATATATATATATATATATATATATATATATATATACATATATATATATATATATATATATATATATATATATATATATATATATACATATATATATATATATATATATATATATATATATATATATATATATATATATATATATATATATATATATAACCAAAAAGTTCTATTTTAGAAGTTGGCATTGATATACAACATTTGAAATATGTACTTGCAAGACAAGCATATATGCCAACTTTTCGCGCCATCAGAATTGGGGAAAAGGATTATGTTTGAACATCATCTTAGTATCTGGCAAAAGCGACAACAATCAACGGACGCTGAAATAGCTAAAACAAATTGTTCATCATGTACATATTTTCCGTCAACCTCGCCTTCCACATCATCTAGTTGTTGCTTGCAATATACTCAACCATCTCATACAGTAAGTTTTACATTTATATATCTATATTAATAATAAGTTTTGTTATTTTAAGAGAATATTTCTATTTACCTTTATAGTCAGTCACCTCCATCCTTAGTAGAAACGATTGCGGTATCCAGATTATGGAATTTTATGATGGAAGAATTAATTTATTGGGCAGGAGCCAGAGAGATATGATATGCAATATTATAGTAGACTTTTACTTAAAGGAAAAAAAAATGAAACCTTCAACAAAACAAATAAAATCAATAGCAGAAGAAATTATATTATGTTTCCCCACTGAATGTTTAGTAAGTAAATTATTAAAAACAATTTATTTTTAAAATAATATGTATTATTAAATCATTAAACTTTATAAAATAATGTAGCTGTAACAGAAGATAACAGGAATTTTTTCTTCCTTTTTTTCTATTTTAAAAACTAAATTTAAATATTCAGTTTTATTTGTTTTGTTTAATTGATTTTTATTTTAAACATTATTTTTAGAAATCGTACTTTACAAATCGTGAATCAAAAAGATCTCCAACCGGTCAACTGTACAACAGATTTGATTATATTTTCCGAAAATATAATAAATTTTTCAAAAAGTGCGACGAAACCTCAATTAAAGTAGCATCCAATGAACAAACAGAAACTTTGTCTAACGAAGACTACTTAAAAATAAAATCAGAACTCAAAAATCTGCGAAGTCCTAAGGAGTTAGTAATGGAAAAATGGAAAAGTACCTCAGTGTCAAGGGTGAAAGAAATGCTAGCTAATAACGATAAAACAATTTTTAATATATTTAATGATTGGCCCATACTTAGCAACTCGATTATGCTTGATTTGGTAATATCTATAGAATTTCTGAATATTTTTTTTTGTTTTAACACATATTTTTACAGGTCGATATCGATTTTAACTGTGCATATCCAGGTAATAAATCAATATATTCGAATTGGGATATTTTCATAAATAATATAGGTGGTGTAATTAAAAAAAGCCTAAAGCAACCAGAACATTTAAGAGTACTTTCAGAGTTGATAGCAAAAAAGCCAAATATAAATTCAGGTAATTCTTGTTGTTTGTTCGACTTGTACAATTTTATTAATATTTAAATAAAAAACAACCGATCCTATACGTAGTACATAATAATTGTTTGCTTCTATTTCGCTGTAATTTGTTAAATTTTATATACAAATTTGTAATTTGTATATACATACAATTTAAAGTAGTATTTAAAAAACTCTAGTAAAATGTATGAATTGTATTTAATATGTTTAGAGGTTTCCTAGAAATAACATCTGAATAGAAAAAATAATTTTGTAGCTGATTTTAGAAATATGGAATCGATGTTATGTTCTTTTGATTTCCCCGCTCCTTACATGATTTTTTATTAAGAAATAAATAAATAAAGTAACATAACACCAAATTTAAGCCCCAAAATTGGTCCCAATGTAATGTTTACATAAGATCAGGCCAATATCAAAAATATTATAATACGAAACATAAAATTGAATTCAATTTCAGATACATTTAACATAAATATCCTTCAGCTAATCTCCTGTGTAGTCCCACCATTGGTGAAAAATAAATTAAAATCGAAGGGCGTGAGTTATTGCAAGTCTTCTATCAAAGATAGCCAGGCATGGTTTATAAACATAATAGAGTCTGTACATGAGGTGCCTAAAACTATAAAACGAATAAATGATATTTGTTTAGAACAAAACATACAATTACAACCCTTATTGATTGGCATTGGGAAAGAAACGGACATACAAGAATTTATTATAGTTTTAGATGACCACAAATATGTTTGTGGAAGTTTCTTAGAAAGCCTAGATAAGGTATTTAAAATGTACCAAGTTTTTCAACTGGAGTACCCCAAACCATGCTATAATGTATGGCTATTCATACAACAATATTTTTATGAAATTAATACCAAATACGATCAGGATGTGCCAAGCGTAATTACATTACTAAACGATTTAAAGAACATGAATTTGAACGAAAATATATAATTTTTATAAAAAATTATAATAAATAAAAATAGTTTTGTAACCTATTTTAAAAAAGTTTAATATTTGTTAACTACAATAGTTTTGAAAACTATATTTTAAAAATATTTGAATTAAAAAAGTACAAACAATTTATTGTAAATCAATCGCTTCTTGAAATTTTTGTATACGTTGCGATTATTATATTTCTTAATGATTTATTTCACTTATTATAAGCATTGTATGAGCAATTATATGTATGAGCAAGTTAATATTTCAATTAATATTTTATAAATATATTGGCTGATATTAATATCACAACAGTTTTATGATTTATTTAAAAACAAATTGGCTATAGCTTAATATTTTTGAATTTTTTTTCGTAGAACAAAATCTTCAATATTTCGATGGAAAACCCATCACTTGAATCTAATGAAATTTGCCATCGAAACATTGCAGGATTCAATGTTATAAAAAAAAAAAATATTAAACAATAAATCAATAATTATTCTTTATTTAATTAAAAAAACTTTAATAAGTTAAAAAATATCTGTAACTATAAATTTTTGTATCAATTTAATTTCTTTATTTCTACATACTCGTACATTCCACGTTAGATATTTGTTCATTTGCGATTTAAACAATATGTGTAACAACCCTAAATGTAACTGGTTAGAATTTTTTTTATAAATAAATAATAAAAAATTTCAATAAATTAATTTGTGTTTAAATATTTTTTATTTTAGAATATTTATATATATACAATATATATATATATATATATATATATATATATATATATATATATATATATATATATATATATATATATATATATATATATATAATAATTTACAAATTATATTTGTTAATTGAACAAACTTGATTAGTAAACAAAAGCAAACACACTTCGTAGATAAAACATTTAATTTTGTATATTTCACAACTAGAATCGTAAACTTTATAATCCCGCATTGTTAATTCAACGAACATGTTTGGTAAATTCTACAATAACCTTCGGTGATATCGCGGAATAATTTGTTTATAATACAATTACTTTTGTTAAATTTACAGAACAGTTTGGTAAATTAAACAATCCACTTCGTTAGTTCAACGAATACAATTTGTAAATACCTCGTTAACCTTCGTTAAAACCCCAAGAAATAAATGTTAATAATACAACTACTTCTGTTAATATCACAAACCAGCTTCGTAAATTTAACAGTCCCCTTGTTAATCCAACGAACGTGATCTGTAAGCATTACGCTAATCTTCGTCAAAAATCCCCAAAAAATTGTAAAGGGTACATATATTTTTGTAATTTCATTAACTAGTTTCGTAAATTTTACAACTCGCTTTGATAACTGCACGACAAAGTTTTATAAATTTAACAACGAAATTTGTAAATTATACAAATTCTTCCGTAAAAACAAAATTTAGTTTACATTATTACTTTGTAAATACTATAATGGCCTTTGTATACTTAACGATATGTTTTGTATGAGTTTTTACGAAGTACGAGGAGACATTTTACAAAATATCCGAAAATTCCCGGTAATTATAAATGGTTGTAAAATTAACGAATCAAAAAACGATATATTTACGAAGTGCAGCGTTGGCTGAAAACGAACAGTTTTTTTTGTTAATTTAACCAGTGTTTTTTTGTTAAAATCACCGGATTTTTTTTTGAGTGTGGACACACCGATATTTTCTAATGAATTAATGCGCCTCTTTTTACGACGTCATTCAAATATAAACGCTTGCTTTGCTCTGGCTTCGTTTAACATAAACGACAATCGCACTATAGTTCTATCGTAAGAGGACAAATTTACCATAAAATGAATATGGCAGTTCATCCGACACAAAATGCCCGAGGTGAATTGAAGCGACCACAATACGGCCAGATGTACTTCCTGGATCCCGATGATGCTATTGCCAAGCGTCTTGGACATCCGCTTAACCATGGAATCAGTCAAGCTCTAAATGAATTGCTGAAGCAGATCATTAGATCTCAAAATAGTTTCGTGCAAGGTTTAATGATGATGCGAGAAGTAGAACAAGAAGTTTGCCAGCTGGCCAATACCACCGGAATCACACCTCCACATGTTCGGCAGAACGTATCGATTATAGAAGTTTTAACGTTCCTGCATCAAATGAAATATGTGTGCCATTCTTACACTAAACGCTGATCAAAATTTTGGTTCGCTACCAACGAAATGGTAGTTCATCAACGTGGTAAAACGTTTGTGACTTTAAAGAATATTGACAATCGTGTAGAGCCTTTCACTTATCCGTTGTTTTACCCGAAAGTAACGTACAGATTTTCTACAGATATCAAACTACATAAACCTTATGTCAGCCATCAGTATCTTACGCGAAGTCAGGTTCAACTCCTTACATTTTGGTGGACGATTTTTCCAACAATACCTCGTCGATACGTATATTAGATTGGAACGTGACCGCCGTGGATAGAGTTCAATCAAAAAAAGCTTCTGAGCGATAATTACGCCGGAGTTAGCCGATTTATCGACACACTTGGTAAGGGGATAGAAAACGTTGTTAGTGAGAAAGTAATACTACCATCATCATTCCCTGGTTCAACTCGATATTACACAGAACACTTTGAAGACGCTACGGCTATTGTTCGCCGTCTTGGGTCGTCAGATTTCTTCATTGCTGCAATCTTAATTGGCCTGAAATTAAAGCAGCGTCATGTATTGCACTAGACGATGGAACTACCTTACAACAGCTTAAGCGTTGAGACTACACGAACAAGACCGTCGTTTAAATAGAAATTCGGAAATAGATTACCATCATTGGCAGATACGTAGAAAACGTCGTCTATACAACCAAGCCTGTCTTGCCCAAAAACTCGTATACGACGATCAACAGTAGATAGAAGGTTTGGAGGAATCTTCCGTGTCAAAAATACCAAGAGTAATGAGAACGTTATTCGTACAGATCCAGATCCTTGGTTCTCTCGAAAACCCAAAACTACTATGGGAGATCTTTAAACGAGACGAAATTAGCGGTTTGGAATAAGAAAGATGGGAAAGCACGTGCACATATTGGATTATTTAACGAGGACAATCAAATCATTCATGTACGAAATAAAGTGACTGCTAAAGCCATGTGGGAAACATTACAAGAATATCATCAGAAATCCACTCTATCCAATAAAGTGCGACTACTAAGACGGTTATGTCGGATAAGATTAGCGGAAGGTGGTAATATGCAGTCCCACCTGAATGAAATGGATGAATGCATCGAAGAATTAACCGTTTTAGGTGAAAATTTAGCTAAGACATTTGCTGTGTCATTATACCTGTCTAGCCTATCCGAAAGTTACAGTGTGTTAATTACTGCACTTGAGTCTCGCGCAGAAGCTGATTTAACCAAAAATATGGTCAAAACAGACTGCTAGAAGAATACAGGCGTCGACAAGATATCGACGGTACAAATGGCAGTGAAGGGCAAGTTTTAAGCATAGAAAGAAAAAGCACTAATTTTGAAAAGTCAATGGCAACATGTTTTTTCTGTAAGAAAAAGGGTCACATCAAGAATGATTGCCGAAAATATGCTGCATGGAAAAAGAAAAAGGAAAATGCAGGTACCAACAGTCGTAATCAAGTAAATAAAGTTGAAAACAATAGCGACAATGAAGAATATGTGTGTGTTTTATGGCCAGCCATCAAGCGAACATATCGGAATGGTGTGTGGATTCAGGCGCATCAGCACACGTGAGCTGCAATGAATCATTTTTTAAGCATTTAGTAAAAACAAAGAACGATTCAGTGACACTAGCTGATGGCAGTATCTTACAGATATGTGGAACAGGTATCATTGATTTTAAAGATGAAGTTACTAATATTAGGCTCAAAGAAGTACAATTCGTGCCTGGTTTGAAGTGTAACCTATTATCAGTGAGTAAGCTGGCTAAAAATGGATGTAACGTCACATTTAAAGGCAAAATTGTGAAATAAGTAAAAATGGAAAAATATTATTGGTTGTTAAATTCAAAAATGATGTGTACCTACAAGTTAAATCAGCAACATAAAGCACTCAACACAATTATTTGAGTAAAATCGAAATGCGTTCATGATTGGCATAAGGTTCTAGGCCATCGCAATTTAGTCGATATAAAGAAAATGGCGGAATATGCTGTAAATATGAAGATAAATAATTGCAAGCATAGTGATATGTGTGAAGTATGTATTCAGTGTAAGAAAACAAGAAATTCTTTTCCGCAACAGTCTTTCACAAAATCAAATGAAAATTTGAATCTAGTTCACACAGATGTATGCAGACCCATGCAAATTGCTACACCCAGAGGTAATAAATACATTTTGACAATAATAGATGATCATTCGAGGTATTGTTATATATGTATATATCTGATGAAACAGAAATCAGAAGTCGATAAGATAAAAGAATTTGTGGAAAATATGAAAACACTAAACACAGTATGGTAAAGTACCGAAAGTAATTAGATCGGATCGAGGTGGCGAATATTTAGACAATGAACTGCGTAATTACTTAAAGTTAAAAGGAATTAGAATCCAGTTTACGGTACCTAATACACCAGAACAAAACGGGGTAGCCGAACGCAAAAACCGTACGTTAATCGAGATGACGCGGTATTTGTTAACAAGGTCAGGATTACACAAGCAATATTGGGGCGAAGCGGCAACTGACAGTATAAAGAGTACTCCGTATGAACTTTGGCATGGAAAATTACCGGATTTAAGTTATATGCATATTTTTGGAACACCGGCACATATATATATGCACATATTGCCAAAAATCAACGTAAGAAATTGGATGACACAGCAGAAAAATTAACTTTCGTGGGATATGAAACCGGTACGAAAGGTTTTAGATTGCTGGACGTTAACACCCACAAGATAAAAATATGTCGCGATGTAACGTTTATCGGAAGTGATGCTAAAACCAATAATGAATCAACCATCGATGTACCCAGCTACTCTCAAAATGAATATGAACTCGAAGAACCAACACATCAAATCGAAGATAATACGCCGTATATGGTTCCAGAAAGTGAAAATGTACGACGTTCAACAAGAACAAATAAGGGTGTGCCACCGAGAAGACTAATTACGGAAGTCAACAAGGTAACTAAGGAAATTAATTCGGATCCTGTAACATATGAAGAAGCGATAAACTGTTCAAATTCGCAAAATTGGATAACTGCTATGAAACAGGAAATGAACTCGTTCAATAATTTCGGAACATGGAAAATTACAAAACTACCACTAGGTGAAACGGCAATTGGCTGTAAATGGGTATACAAAACTAAAACCGATCAGGAAGGTAACATCGTCAAGTTTAAAGCCCGTCTAGTGGCACAAGGATTTTCACAAAAATACGGCCGTGATTACGAAGAAGTCTTTGCACCTGTAGCGAACTCAACAACATTAAAGATAAATGGTAGTTAAACATTTTGATATAGAAGCGGCCTACTTAAACGGAGAATTGTCACATAATGTTTACATGAAGCAGCCAAAAGGTTTTACTATTGGTGACAGTACTCAGGTATGTAAATTAATTAAAAATTTATATGGCGCAAACGAGTGTAATAAGAAATTTGACATGGTTATGAAGAAAAACGGATATATACAAAGTGAAAATGACCTCTGTTTATACAAAAAGAAAATCAAACAACATGTTATATATAGATCCAATCATGTTGATGACATTGTCGAAGCATCAACCGATGTTGAATTAATTAATGACTTTGAAAAATTAACGAATGAATATTTCACAGTTAAAAATCTTGGAAATTTGCAATTTTATCTTGGCATACAATTTACGAGAGATAACAATGGAATATTTTATTTAAACCAAGAAAAATATATTATGAATAAGTTATGCGAATTTAATTTATCAGATGCGAAAGAATCATCTATATACCTATTAATGCTGGATATTTAAAACAAACAATGAATCAGGATCCATTTCAATCACAAGAGGTTTATCGTAGTGCAACAGGATCATTACTCTACCTATCAACGAACATAAGACCCGATATTTCTATCGCGACGTCAATTTTAGCGAGAAAAGTTAGTAATCCAAAACAAGGTTACTGGAATGAGGTGAAAAGAGTATACAGATATTTGAAAGCAACCAAATCGTTCAAGCTAAAATTGGGAAGCGAAGAAAATGATCCTAACCTAAAGTGTTTTGACCAAATAGACCGAAATAGACCGAAAATCTACTTCTGGATATTGTTTTATTTTCAATGGCGCTTTGATCTCATGGATCAGTCGAAAACAAACATCTGTATCATTGTCGTCAACAGAAGCCGAATTCATCGCATTTGCGGAAGCTGTACGTGATCTTATTTGGATTGAACGAATCCTTAATGACTTAGATGAAAGGATTGAAACACCAATCAGTATCTTTGAAGATAACCAAGGATGCATAAAACTTCTCAATGATTGAATCATTCACCAACGTGTTAAACATATTGACATTAAATATAAATTTGTTCACAGTCACATAACATCAAAGAAGATCACAGCCATTTATTGCTCAACGGACAACATGATCGCGGATATGCTGACAAAACCACTGGATGGACCGAAGTTAACTAAACACGCCAAAACAATTGGTTTAATCTGATTGAATTAAATAAAATGTTGAGAAGGGGTGTTAGTTAATACAACATATATTTAACGTTTGAATTATACTTTAATTATACCTAAAACTACTCTGAAATGTAAAACTCAGCAACACGCTTTTTTATGAATAAAAACGTTGTCGATTGTTTTTTCACTCTTGACACAAGTTCTCATATATTAAGATTGAGTTTTTTTCTCTAAGGCAAATATATTTTATCCCTATTGGTCTACCGTATCTCAATACTATTGCGCAAAATTGGAAATTCTAATTTGCCGTTTGGAGGAAAGATTATGGTCCTGAGAGGTGATTTTCGACAAAACTTCACAATTCAGCTACGAGCCAACCAAAGAGAGCTGCTGGATCTATCAATTAAATGAAGTAACTTCTGGACACACTTCACTTCATTTTCACTGGAGGGTATGCGTGTCGATGTCGAACAGATAGAATTCGCAAATTATTTGTTGCAATCGGGAGACGGAAAACTTCCGATGAACCAGATTAATGAAATAAAATTACCGGAGGATCTCCTGTCTAATGGCAATCTAATTAACGCAGTGTTCGAAAATTGCCTCACCAATCACAACTTTGAAGAAAAGAAGAATCGATCTATACTAGCGCCACTGAATAAAGACTTAGGTAAGATTAAAGCCGATATTTCCGACCAGCTGACCGGAGATTCCAAAGTATATAAAAGCTTTGATTCAGTCAAAGATCAGCCAGAAGGGGCACTCCAATTCACGTCTGAATTTCTTAACTCCTTCGAAATTGCCGAAGAACATGCAGAACATGCCGAATCCATACCAGTATTTTTAACAACCGTATTCACCCTTGTTTCTTTACCTCTCTGCCTACAAACCTAAATTTGTGTCCCGATCCGACACCAGAGATTGGCAAGACCATTTCTTCGTAAAGAGCTACAGATGGTCATCAAGAGCATCCTAAAAATTGACAACAACCGCAAGAAATGGGCGACCTGGAAAAAGTTACCTTAGACCAAGCGCGGAGGTGCGTACTGTGTGACCGAAAGAGGGACAAAAAACGCGTGTTGGATGTTCGGCCTGTAGAAGACCGGTTTGCGATGAACATCGGTTCCCTTTGTGCATGACGTGTGCGGGTCAATAAAATAGGATTCAAACTAAATTTTGTTTGTTCAAATATCATAAAAATAATATTTTATTTCACTTTTGTGTACGCAAATATGTATTTAGAAACTAATAAAATACAAAAAAAGCAAATTTTGTGATTTGTAATTTTTTCATTTTTCCCTCCAGTAATTTTGCAAATACTTTTTGAATGATCAGCGGATCTGTTATTTTTTATGGTAGTGGTGTATGTTGTGCGTACATTCCTACAATTTTAGCACTTAATATTGAAAAATGGCGGAGTAATGAATTTTTTCTGAAAAAAGCCATTTTTGCTGAATTTTCACATATATGATCAGTTTTTAGAACGCCATCTATAAATTTACCGATAAAAATCATTAGAAATGTTGAAGAACTCTTCAGCAAACATGAAACAATCGGATTGAAGTCTTAAAACACCCATATATGTCTTGTACAACTAGGTTTTTCAGCGTGGGGTAATGAGTTGCTGTTGAAAAACAACATCTCAGATAACTTCATTCTAATGTAATAGCAGGCAACCCTGCTTTATTATTTTGACATTTGTTTTGTGGTGAATAAAATGGATTATTCGAGTGCAATATATAAAAGACAAAAGTCGTGTTTTATAATTTCAACAGGTTATGGGCCCAGAATCCTTTAGATTCTGCGCCATCTATGGCTAAATAAATAATCAGTTATAGTTTAAATTTGTGCAAAAGGATAAAATAATTAATTTGTGAAGATCAGAAATGAATGATGATTCAGAATGTCAAAGCTGAAGAATGATACATCAATGGAATCCGAATAAAAACTCGAATGACACAATTAAGCCAACAGTCAATAATAAACCAAATTCCAAGAAGGCATTTCTTGCTTTCGCATCAAATGATGGAATGAAGAACAAATCAAGTGACTGGTTTATTGATAGCGGCGCGCCAATACACATGACACCAAATGAAAATTTGATCAAAAATCCTGTCACGTCTACAGTAAATCAAATTACAGCAGCAAATAATTCAACCATGAAGGTATATGGAAAAGGCAAGGTGAATCTCATGGTAAATAATTTTGATATTGAAGCGGAATTATCGGCGAATTTACTATCAATATTGAAAATGGTTGAGAAAGGAAATATAATTACTTTCAACAGTGAGGGCTGCACCGTCTATGATGATCAAATATATTCTTTGATAAATTGCACGCCAATTGATAGTATTTACAAAATTGATGGTGGTGTCGAAAAATGTATGTTGACGGCGAAACAAGAAAATTCTATGGTTTGGCATAAGCGGCTTGGACATATAAATCACAAAGATTTGTGTAAAATGAGAGATGGTGTGGTTTCCGGAATAAAGTTTACAGACGATTACCATTTAAATCAAGCAAAACCCGTAGTAAAAATAAACTGGATCTGATTCACTCAGATTTATGTGGGCCGATGGAAAACAAATCAATCGGTGGTGCCAGATATTTTCTGATTTTCATTGACGATTTTAGCAGAAAATGTTTTGTTTATTTTCTGAAGTCTAAAAAGGAAGTTTTCACAACATTCATCGAATTTAAAACGTGGATTGAAAAACAAAGTGAAAGAAAAATTAAAATTTTACGTACTGATAATGGAACCGAATATTGTTCATGTAAATTCATCAATTTCTACAAGCAAAATGGTATTGAACATCAATTTTACACGAATGTTTACAGGCCACAGCAAAATGGTAAAGCAGAAAGAATGAATTGAACGATAGTCGAGCGGTCTAAATGCTTGTTAATTGATGCAAAATTAAGTGTCACATACTGGGCTGAAGCGGTCAACATGGCTGTTTATATAATAAACAGATCAGTATCATCATTGTTGGTTGATAAAACTCCGGAAGAAGTATGGAGTGGCACTAAAGTTGATTTAAGTGATCTGAAAACATTTGGTTCTCCTGTTATGGTGCACATACCTAAAGAAAAACGTAAAAATGGGACGTCAAGTCAACGAAAATGATATTTGTTGGTTATGATAATGAAAAGAAAGGTTATCGGTGCATAAATAAATCAAGAAGAATATTAACTGTTAGTAGAGATGTAATTTTCTATGAAGCATCGGCTGAAATACATTTAGTGAGGGATAATGCAATTGATGTTGATTCAGTGAGGGATAATGCAAGTGAAGTTGATGACACAAATGAGCAAAACGAATCATTATTGGAAGAGGAAATGAGTAGATGTACAAACTAAATCGAGTGATGACAGCTATATGTCAGTTATTGGTCCTAATGATCCAGATGAGTCAATAACACCATCCAGTGAAGTTCGCCGTTCATCAAGAACACCAAAATCAAATCCAAAATATGTTGCTGAACTAACATGCAAAACAATGATCAACAATCAAGCAGATGATCCAGTCTTCATTAATCAAGCTATGTCGAGACATGATGCAGTAGATTGGAAAAACGAAATAAATTCATTAATGGAAAATGAAACGTGGTCATTGGTCGATTTACCGTTAGGCAGAAAGGCTATAAAATCGAAATGGGTTTTTAAAACGAAAACTGATTCCGATGGTAATATTGTGAGACACAAAGCGAGATTGGTTGCCAAGGGTTGTTCTCAGATTTATGGTCTGGATTATGAAGGCATATTCACCTGTAGTAAGGTATGCATCGATTAGAGTATTGATGGCAATTACAGACTAAATCCTGCAATATACGGACTAAAACAAGCTGGTAGAGAATGGAACATGAAACTCGAAGCAGCACTCAAGTCATTTTTTTTTCGCTGGCGCTACATCCCATGGAGGGATTTGGCCGCTTCATTTGAAGTTTCGTAATCATTTTTTTTAACGGATAATGAGTGATTAATTCATTGATCCAACATTAACCAGCCGTGATTTTTTCATCACCCGCCGGGAATCGAACCCGGAACCTCCGGAGCTTAAAGCAAGCATGCTAACCACTGTGCCACCGGGGCCAAGTCATTTGGTCTTGAGACTCATGAGACTCAAATCAAAAATTGCCATTAAATATGCCGATGAGTAAAATTAATGGCGAGGAAGCCAAAAATGTGCCATATCAGGAGGCTGTGGGCTCATTGCTCTATTTAGTTCAAGGCACTCGTCCAGATTTGGCATTTGCAGTTAATGACGTCAGGCGATTTAATACGAATCATAGTTTGGCTCATTGGAAGGCAGTCAAAAGAATTTTTCGATATTTAAAGGGCAGTGATAGTGAATTGGTTGGTTATTCAGATTCGGACTGGGGATCGGACATCGATAAACGGCGATCGTGCACAGGCTATGTATTTAAGATGTGCAATGGGGCAATAACGTGGAGTAGCAAAAGACAACCAACGGTTGCTTTATCAAGCACAGAGGCCGAATATATGGCATTGCCTTCGACGGTCCAGGAAGTAATATGGTTGAAACAATTTTGTTCAGATTTTCTTGATGAAATCAATACTGCGACAACGATTTTCTGTGACAACCAGGGAGCAATTAAATTAGCTGAATCAGATGGGTTCAGACAACGTTCTAACCATATTGATAACAAGTATCATTTTTTACGTGAAAAAGTTAAGGATTCAACCATTAACATCAAGTATATTTCGACTGACGAAATGGTTGCTGATGGTTTAACGAAGGCAGTCACCAAAGACAAGCAATTTTTTTGATTTGTTACTGATTTTGGTTTAGGTTTAAAAACTCATCGGAGCATTCATTTCCAAGCTCTTCGACTTTATCACATACGAAACAGAAAACATCGATTTTGACTAGGCTGTCAGTATGGTGTCGTTCCGTTGCGCCAAAATGTTGAATGTAACCTGCCGAAAATCGAACTTGATTTGATTTTGAAAATAAACACGGAAAACCCCACATATAATTTGCTTTGCATGAGTGAGCACCATACGAACACACAAATCTATAATTAGACATATTGATAAATAGATGGGAGATAAATTTTAATTTCAAGGTAAATTAATTAACTTTTGTACAGACAGAAACAAAAAAATAAGAAAGAAATGATTAAAGATTTGATCGCGTAATTGTGTTTAGCTTATATAATACACATATGTATGTACAACAGCAACAACCTTGATTTAAAGACAGATTGAATATAAATATTTAGTTTAACACGTGATACGTATACACAAAAATATATAGAAAACACACACATTAAGAATCTAAACGTTCTACAAACTATGTACTAACATTTTATGTGATATACAAAAGTATGACTATGTTTATAAATAATTATGGGTGTGTAAACACAAAAGTGCTAAATATTACCAAAAACATAAACCATTAAATAATTAAAACCAAAACCGTTTTTTTTTTTTTAAATTAATCATAATCACCTACCTTTTTCTTCCATTTGAGCTAACGTTGTCACCGTCGTTGTTGCGATGTCGCCCGGTCCTAAATGATTGCTGGCAAATATTCTAAATTCATACGTTGTATTTGGTTTTAAGCCGTATACCTCTAATTGTCTCTGTAAATTAATTTTACATTATTGTTTGTATATAGTAACAGATTTTACAGTGATTTAAACTTACAGCATTCGGTGTTATATGCGTTGGGTCCAGTCGCAACCATTCCGGATTTAAATCATCCACATCACCATAATCCTCCGGTAATTCACGATAATCAGCTGTAAAACATCGAATCGCATAACCACCGGTTTGATTTGCATAAAATTTCCACAATAATAATCCGACTATTGTTGTGACACGTGCACCAATATAGGCTACAGCACGCGGTGGCGTTCTCACTCGTACCCGTGCTTTATAAAATTCTATTAATGTGTTGCTACTATTGATATTGCTACTAATGCTAATTTTATTATTGTTGTTATTATTATTATTATTATTATTTGTATCACTACTCCTAAAACTACTGCTGATACTAGTTACTATAGCTGTTGCTGTCTCCATTGTATCTTCAGTAAATTCGGTAGATGTGGAATTTTCTACAATATCAACGTCATCGTCTTTTATCGATGAGACAATAAAACATGTATATACACCAGAACTGTTGACTGTCAAATCCGTTAATACAAGTGAACCATTCTCCTGCAAATAAAGAAAATAAACAAAAATCTTATCATCTCTAAATTAAATGTAAAATCGATAAAACGATAAAAACTTTATATTGCTACACGAATAGTTTTATGCGATACACTTAAAAGACATGCCAAAAATATTTATAAAAAATTAACGATACAACATAAATTATGTATTATATATGTACATGAAAGTAACATAGAATGTAGTGATGCATATTTTATTGATCCATTTTATATTTAAAAAAAAACTAAGCCATATAATAATTTAAGTATTTAATACTCCATTTATTGATCGCATCATTTTATATGAAACAAACAGCTGAGAAAAACGTCCTTAATCCTTCGGACAGCCATTTTACCAACGTTGCACTCATTAAGATCCTTACCTTTTATTATAATTACGTGAAACTTGTTCTAAATCTATCCTAAAATTACAAAAACAAAATTTAGGACAAATTTAGAACAAACTTCCCTCGTTTACACAAACGTGTGAAGTTTATCCTAAAAATTTTTAGGCTACTAAATATAAATTGAATCATTAGTCGTTAGTTCCATTCCGTATCTATACATACTATTTAAGCTCTAATGAAATTATATTTCGGCCAAAAAGATCAACCAGAGTATTGAAATCCTGTCAAAAAATGACCAAAACTTTGGTTGGTCCAAAACCACTTTCCTCAACGTTTTCAATGTTCCTGAGTCCGAAGAAGCAAAAACCAAAACAATGTCCGTCCGTTTGTCTGTACCATGGTATCTCGCGGGACCGGTGTGTTCGATTTGATTTTTTTTTTTCGCCAATCGGTTTCTATGGTTAAGGCGGAGAATTGAAAAGCTTTTGAAACCAATACGTCAAGAGGCCATTCGAATTGACCAAACCACCTCATCTAAAAAGTTAAAACTAAAAAGTAAATTTACAGTTATTTATTGTAAGGTTAAATAAATACTGGACAAATACGGTTAACAGAACATTTTACAAGCCTTAAGGAAAACATTTTAAGAGGTTGAATAACGATTTTTAAGCTAAGTTTCCGCTAAAAAATGTTACTGATTTAGAGTTTGAGATGAACGTTGAGTATGGGGTTAAGTTGTTGGCCGAGTTTGGAGTTGAGTTGGACAGAGCGGTTCGTTTGGGGATTAATCTGGGGTCGATTTCAAAGTTTAGTGGAGATTAGATTGAGTTGATTTATAGGTTTTGCAGCCGTTGTATGTAGCTTTCGAATCGAGTTGATTTTGGAATTGTGTTGATCGGATTGAGATTTGGGCCGAACTAAGTTGAGGTGAAGTTGGTTTGGAGTTGGGTTAGCTTGCATTGGATGAGGAGTTCGATTGAGAAATTATCTAGGGGTTATTTCGTGGATTGGATTAGGTGTTTGGTTTAGGGTAAGGTTAAGGGTTGATTTGATCTTGAATTAGTAATTGAGGGTTTATTGACGGTTGATTTGGTGATTGCGTTGCGATTGGGTTGGAGTAAATTGAGTTAGAGGTTAAGCTGAAAATTGAGTTAAAAGGTTCATTTTTGTTTGGAAGTAGCTTTAATTTTCAGGACCGAAGTTCTAAACACCTCGCGAGGTTTCAGCCCTTTCTATTTTATATTTGGGCATCCTATAATTACACAGGCCCACCAAAAAAAGTGGTGAACCAGAGGGTAAACCCCACTATTCCTACGTTTCCGAGGTTACTGAAACCGAATATGACCAAGACCATAAGAAATTAATCCAATTGCCCATTTTTCCGTTATCACTCCCCTGGGGGTCGAAATTTCAATTTTAATGCAAGGTTGGAATGGATGTGCATTCCTACGTTTCTTGGCACGCTAAAACCGAAAATGAAAACAAAAAATAAATTCGACCCTTCCATCACCTCCTAGCGTCCCTTTACTACCCCCAGAAAGGGGTTAAAATTTCAATTTTTATGCGAAGTTGAGTTGGATATATATTGCCACGTTTGTTGGGTCGCTCGAAACGAAATTGGATTATGGTATGATGATGGTATTTCAGCCAGTAATGTCGAAATGGATCCCACTGATGATACAGTTGAAGATGAAAGTCAGAAGGATATTGATGAGCCAACTGAGGATTCAAACAATTCTGAGGGTGGGAGTGAAACTGATTCAGATAGACGTATAAAGCCATTCTGGAATCGGGAGAAAGAGTTCCTCCTCTTTTACATGAAAGAGAAATCTCTTTACTACTTACTGATTTCCCAGGCCTAATGAATTGTTTGAAACCAATCATTTACAGGAGTGAAGAATGGAGGCTCTTCATCGATTCTTCCACTCGCAGCCTGAAAGTTGTACTCTTACACAATACTAATGAGTTAGCTTGGATACCGATAGCATATTCGGTAAATATGCCAGAAGAGTGTAACTCTTTGAAGCTTGTGCTTGAAAAAATAAAGTATACGGAACACAACAGGCAGATTTACGGCGATCTGAAGAACTAACACTCCTTCTGGGACAACAAAGTGGTTTCACAAGACATCCGTGCTTCTTGTGCCTTTGGAATAGTCGAGATCGCGAGAAGCATTATAAAAAATATAAATGGCCTGCTAGATCCTCTTTAGTCCTTGGCTCGGAGAATGTTCTCAAGATCCACTTGTAGCACCTGAAAAAGTTCTTCTTCCTCCACTACATATAAAGTTCGATTTAATAAGTGTGGTAGAAAATTTCCTAGACAATCAAAAGAGTCTGAACTACAAGAGAGAAATAAAAAACCTCCTAACAAACTTTAAGAATCTTGGTTGCCTGATGAATTTGAAACTGCACTTCCTCGACTCTTATGTAGACTATTTTCGGGAGAATTTAGGGGACTATAGGAAGGAGCAAGGTGAAAGGTTTCACCTGGATCTTAAAGAAATGGAACGACGCTATCAAGGTAAATGGGATGTCAGTATGTTGGCTGCCTACTGCTGGAATTTGAATAGGGGCTTGCCAAAATAGAGAAGAACCAACAAGAGGAAACCTCTTGTTGGCTCTTCTCTATTATCGGGGCGATTAAGGAACTTGCCTCCTTAATAATTTTCGTCATATATAGGAATTGGAACAATTTTATGCAATGGTCGCTTGAATGTGCTGGTGGATGTTTTTATCGTGACCACACGGACTTGTTGATCGTCGCCAGGATGCACGTCGATTATTTTACCTAACGCCCATTTGCAAGGTGGTAGATAATTCTCTTTGAGTACGACGATATCGCCTATTTTAATATTTCGCTTACTTTCTTGCCATTTGTGAAGCTGCTGTAAATTGTTCAAGTATTCGACCCGGAATTTACGCCAGAACGATAGTGTGCGCTGTTGAATGGCATGGTTTCATCAAATGGCTCGGGTATTAATGTAAGTGTTGAGCCTATCAGAAAGTAAGCCGGAGACAATACTTCAATATTGATGTCATCGAATGATGTAACAGTAAGTGGCCTTGAATTAACTACTGCCTCTATATTACACAGGAGAGTCGTCATTTCTTCGTAGGTTAAATTTATGCCGTGTGTTGCCTTGTTTAGATGCTTCTTCACAATTTTGACCGCAGATTCCCAAATACCGCCAAAATGTGGAGTTAAGGGAGGGATGTAATGCCACTCAATCGCATTCGCTGCTAAATAACTGCCAATTTCTCGTTGAAATTCAATTGACATATTAAGTCGCTGGATGTCAGTGGTGTATTTCCGGGCCAACATTGTTAACTCTCTTAATTTCCTGTCTGCCCCGACGAAATTGGATCCGTTGTCGCTGTAAATTTTGGCCGGTAAACCTCGCCTTGCTGTAAATCTTCGTAACGCTGCTATAACCGCATCTGCTGTATAATCCGACACAACCTCTAAATGAATAGCCTTTGTTGATAGGCATACAAATACAGCAATGTATCCCTTTAATGTTTTTGCACCTCGTCCTCGCCTGGTTAAAAGTGAAATTGCTCCCGTGAAATCAAGGCCTGTATTGGTAAATGGCCTGACTGGTTGAACTCGGTATTCTGGTAGCTGACCCATGATTTGTTGTGGTGTCTTCCCATTGTATCTGGCACATGTGACACACTCTCGCACCAATTTGTTCACTAAACTTCTACCCTTAATAATCCAAAATCTTTGCCTACAAAGAAAAATAGTTAGCGAAGCCCCGGAATGGATATATTTTAAGTGTATATGTCTAATGATTAATTGACTTAATAGGCTCCTCTTCGGCAGAATAATGGGGTATCTCGCATCAAACGGTATACTCGCGTTTTCTAATCTGCCCCGACTCGTAGGATATTCTTTTTGTCGAGAAATGGGTTCAGAGATTTAATTGTGCATTTTCGCGGAAGTTCCCTGGATTGTTTGAGAATTGTGATTTCTTCGCCCATCTCTGTACCTTGTACCCATTTAATACAAAATTCCTCTGCTACCCTTAGTTCTTGAGTCGTTATAAATTCATGTCGCCTTTCTTTGTCTTTGCCCTTATGTCTCTGAACCCATCGCTGAATATATACCACTACTCGTAATACCTTGGAGTAGCTCGAGCATTTTTCTACAAGCTGCGTCAAAAAATGATCTTCAGCAGTTATATGGAATGCTACTAAATTATCCCTCTTAACTTCTGCTTGTATCGCCAAAGTATCTTGTTCCGCCAGCTCCCCATTTTCAATCAACTGACTTTGAGATGCACTCCTCAGCCATACTGGTCCATGCCACCAACTATCTAATGCACATAGCTTTTCAGGCAGTATACTTCGGCTCGCAACATCTGCAGGATTATCTTTAGATTTTACGTGATCCCACTGCTCTCTGGGACATATACTTAATATTTCACTTGTCCTGTTGCCTACATACGAAATCTTCCACCTTCTGGGATGATCGTTAAGCCAGGCAAGCACAATTTGAGAATCCGTTCATACATGTTTGGTGTGGAATGTTTTTTAGTAGGTCAGACACTTTTTTTAGAAGTTTTGTTGCTAAAACACAAGCACAAAGTTCCAGTCGTGGAAGAGAAATGGTTTTAATTGGGCTCACTTTAGTTTTCGACGTTACCAGAGATACATTCACTACTCCGTCCCTCGACTCACTTCGGCAGTAAACTACAGCTGCATATGCCTTTTCGCTTGCATCAGCAAATGCATGTAATTGTACCTTCCCATCCATTATCATCTGTCTTTGAATTCGTAAATTTTCGAACTGTTTAAATTGATGTCTGATTGTAATCTATTCTTTTTGTATATTTTTAGGTATCGGATCATCCCAATTCAACTTTGTCAACCATAACTGCTGAAATTGAATTTTTATCAATATAATAGAAGGAGCCAACCATCCGAGTGGATCATACAATTTAGAAGACTCAGATAACATGATTCGTTTTGTTATATGATTTGTATTTAATTCAACAGATTTGAAAGTAAAGAAATCCTCTTTGGGGTACCAATGTAGGCCTAGTATTTTAATGGTCAAAGCGCTGTCATCAATTTGCACATATTCCTTTAAATCGTTGAATTCCTTCACGTTGGAGGACCATTTTCGTAATTCAAACCCACCTGATGATAATATTTTGGTTACTTTACTCTTCAAATCGTCTAAACCTTGGACACTATCTGAGCCAGTGAGCACTAAACATCTACTACTACTAAACATCGCTACTAAACATCGCGTGGCTAAAAATGGTGCCGATGACGTTCCGTACGTTACAGTTTGTAACTTGAATATTTTTAACGGATCTGATGAACCCTCCCTCCAAAATATTCGTTGATAGTTCTTATCCTCTTCATTTATTTGGATTTGGCGATACATTTTCGCTATATCTGCACTGATCGCAAATTTATGGGTCCTGAATCGCAGAAGTATCTCCCATAGTCATTGTTGAATGGTTGGACCAACAAAATATCATTGAGTGAAAATCCGGATGACGTCTTACACGAACCATCGAAGACTACTCTAACTTTCGTAGTCAGACTATCTCGCTTGACCACCGCATGATGTGGCAGATAAAAACTCTTATCATCGTCTACGTCACATTCACCTATCGCGCATTCATGCATGTGGCCCATTTATAAATATTCTCGCATGAATTGTCTATATTCATGATTAAGTTCCTTATTGTGTTCCAATTTGGTTTCTAAATTGTAAAATCGCCTCTTTGCCACATAAGAAGAATTCCCAAGTTTCACTGCAATGTTCTTAAATGGCATGCTAACCACAAATCGCCCATCTTGACCTCGCTTAGTGTACTTTCTGTAATGCCTTTCAATTTCGTAGTCATCCGGATTACTCGCCTTGTCACATAGTTCTTCTTGTTCCCAAAATCGCCTTAATAAATGATCAACGTTTAGCTCGAGGTTAAGACTAAGGATGGTAGATGTTATTTGGGTACCTCCCGAAATTATATAACCTAGCACTGTATTTTGCGCAATTAATGATGCCTTACATTTTCTGCCATCTCTTAGCAAGCTGAAGAACAAATCCGCTCCTATTATCATGTCGATTTTCCCAGCCTTGTTAAAATTAGGATCAGCTAGCTCGATTTCGTCGAATGCTTCTACGTTTCTGAAGTTAACGCCTGACACCTCTAATGGTAAACATTTTAAAATCAAGAAATCTGCCCTTATGATTTCATTTGACTGCCTTGGCATAAATTCAATTGATGCAAGTCCTTCAGTTATTAATTTTGATATTGCCAAGCCTGATATTGCTATACGCGCATTTCTTTTGGGAATATTTAGATCCTTGAAAAATGTTGAATCAATGAATGAGGCTTGTGATCCACTGTCCAATAGAGCTCTGCATAATATAATTCTTCCCAAAACATCTTTGACTCGTATCACTGCAGTAGGGAGAATTGTATGATCGTCGGAATTGATATTTCCCATTTGAAGTATCTTTACATTTTGACGGTTCGCGTTTGTTTCCAAAACTGCTTCTTTTTTGGATTTGTTCTCAAGGGATTCCTCTGGCTCAGTATGCAGTAGATGATGATGTCGCCGTTTGCATTTAAAACACCTCATTCGTAATCTGCAATTCGATGATAAATGCCGTGATCCCATGCAATTAAAACATAGGCCCTTTTCTGCTATGAAACCCCTCCAGGCCGTCACCTCCATATTATTAAACTTCGCGCACTTGTGTAAACCGTGATTGTCGCTGCACATTGGACATAATTTTACTTGTTCTACACTTACATTCGCATTGGTGATTGGTGGTTTATCTATTCTTCTCGTTGTTGTCGGTTCAGCCTTCTCTAATGCATCGCCTCGTTTATTGAGAAATTCAATGAAGTCCGTCAACTTAGGGAATGATTTCTTGTGCGAGTCCAATGCCCAGGCGGTTTTCGTTTCGATATCACATTTAAATAAATTGGAAAATAAATTTTATAAATACTTCCCTTTTCAAAACCAACTTTCAGAGAGTGAACATTAGTGAGAAAAAATAAAAATTAAATTAAATATTATAAAAAGCGAGCGCCATTTGTTAAATAAAAGAAAATCAAAGCGAATTTATTTATTGCATTTATTTTGATATACATCGAGAATTGAGAACGGCTGCCTGTGCTGGAAGTATTGCTATCAAATTCACAATTACAAAATTTGAACTGCTTCAATTTAATTCATTTATTTAAATAAATACAAAAGATCGTTTGAAAGCAAGAGTTCGGTACCACAGGAAGAAACAAGCACCCCGAATAGTGAGAAGCAAGGAAACTCACTTCAAACAAGCACCCCGAATAGTGAGAATCGAGGGGACTCACTTCAAAGAAGCACCCCGCATGATGAGAGGCCAGGGGACTCACTTTAAAGAAGCACCCCGAATCCTGAGCTGCGCATAAAACATATAAATACACATCCATCTCGATTTTGGAAAAAAATAGAAATTCCAATCCCCCTCGAGGAGGTAGTAAAGAGGTGCTAGGGGTGATGGAGGAGTCAAATTTACTTTTTGTTGTTATTTTCGGTTCAAGCGACCCAAAACACATAGAAATGTACATCCATCTCAATGTTGCATGGAATTTGAAACGACCCTCCAGGGGGGGGGGGGGGTGGTAACGGGAAAATGGGCAATTGGAATAATTTTTTATGGTCATATTCGGTTTCAGCAATCTCGAAAACGTAGGAATAGTGGGGTCTCCCCTCTGGTTCACCACTTTTTTTTGTGTGCCTGTATTAACGTAAAAACTTAAGAGAGGCATTACTCGAAAAACATACATACACTCCAATTTTATTTTTATATTATATCTATACAGATACTCCGTACAAACAGATAGACAACGCCTTTTATATTTTTGTATAGAGAAGATAAATAACAGAACTAAAAACCAACAAATTGCTTTTTTCAGTAGTTGTGGCGTTCTGAACTCAAAATTCTATAAATTTTAATTAAAACTTCTTAAGATTTTTGGATAACATAGAAAAAGGTTAGGTATGTACACACAACTTTAGAATTTACCGTACATTTTATTTATTATCAAATAGCTTGTTGTATTTACGTTTGAGTGCCTCTTGACAAAAAAATATAAATATTTGATTGACGCGAGAATAATATTGTCTTTCGTCAAGTGTTTTGATTTTGAAGCTAGTTTTATGATTTTTGTGACAAGTTGATTTATTGGACAAGTTGTCTTCAAGCCCCAAGGGGAAAAAGCACTGTCAGCTGAGAAGGGAAAGGGATCCTGTATCTTAAAGTCAGCGGTACCAGAATGAGGTGGAAGCAGTTGACAGCAAGCAAGCGCTACATCGGGTTTTCCCAAGATGCCTATATCAAAACTGTTCAGTAACCCCTTGAACGAAAAAATTTGGTGCTAGCCGTCATGGAGGTGGAAATTAGTGTATAAGGCACTAAACTCGATCTTTGTGGGGGTTCCAAGAAAACATATAAAATTCTATCCTATGGAGATGCGGGAGGGTATCAAAGATACCTAAAGCTAAATTATTGTAATTTTTACAAATAGTCGAAGTGGGCTGGTTGTGGCAGGATGCAGACTTGCGGCTGTCAGTAGGGAATATTCCTAACAGGATAATTGTCTGGTTACATCCGAACTGACTAGCCCAGACGAGGGCCTGATGATTATTCAGGCCAGTAACCGATAATTGGAAGATTATAAAGCAAGAAGAAGTGTTAGGCACTACATTATCTACAGTAAGTCCTCGACTTGCGTGATTAATTCGTTTCAAAGATTTTCGCGTAAGTCGAAAAATCGCGCAAGTCGAACAAACCTTAAATTCGTGAAATTTTTGTTAGTTTTAAGTACGAATTCACGTAAGTTGAATTCGCGTAAGTCGAGGGCTTACTGTATTGATCAATAAAGAATCCCTAATTTCTCTAGATATAACGAGAAGTGTTATTTATTTCGGTTTCGGGTTGATTAATGTTACAACAGGGAGAAATGCAGGTGCAAAACCAGCACTGCAGTCAAATATTCGGGTCCGCTTTATATAATTCAGTTAACTTTTACCATACAAAGGCGGCTTCGATAGCTCTTCTTCTCAGACTGAGGAGTTCAGGTGAGGAATGGTTCTAATCCAAGAACCTTGGATTAGCAAAAAATGGATCTGTGGACTCAGAATGAAAGGTTATAATATCTTATACTTAAGTAAGTCTGGGAAGATCAGACCTTGCATTTTTGGGGACTAATTCTAATACTTTCCTACTTTGTCAATACAACAATGGTGACATAACTGCGATAATCTGATGCAAACGTAGGTACTTCACACAATCTGGGGAAGCATGGAGGACGAGCCATTTTTTGATTACTTGTTGTGTTCTAACCTTCCACTTTGCAATATTGGGCGAGAAACCTCATTTATTACTAGAAATAGGCAGAAGGTTCTAGGAGGACCTTCGTCTCAGGCAATATTTTTCAAAGATTAAGGAATGGACGGTGGGGAAGAACAAGGAAACCTCTATTCTGACCACCGATATAATATACGAGACATCTCGTCTCAACATTCACATAGAAGGGGTAGTAGTAAAAAAGGGATCCCATAGGCGCTAAAAGTTACAAGCCTTATAGTTTGGCCGGCCCGGACCATACCAGTGGAAATCCAAACCAACTCGGAGATTATCCTTCCCTATTTGGAGGTAATCTTCAAATGGTGTTTAATATTTCTAGAGTATCCAAAGGACCTAAGACCTATAACTCTATCAGCCTTTATGTTTAAACCGAAGCAATCACGGAAGTATTATTATTGCTGGAGGCCACTCCTTACCATGTAAGCAAGGATTATCAACTCTGAGCTGGGAGAATCCACCATTAAGAGGCGAGTTGTTAGAGGAACTCCTAATGGAGGCATCCTATTCACTCTTCTCAGTGGCGGCGAACAGCAATTGTGGGCCTCACCGCAAGTATAATTTTGGAGTTCCTCACCACCAAAATTTAGTAGAGCTCTACGAAACGTGTTTACACGAAACAGTAATTATTCTAACATATTTCTCCACGATCGGTGCGGTAGAGTATTTTAGTAGAGCTCTACCAATCGCTCTTCAGAGTTGAGTACTCTACAATTTCTGTAGGGATTTATTTATTGTTATTCATTTGAATTTCAGACAAATTTTAAATTTCCAAATTTCGAATGTTTCCCAAAATTTGGTTAAATTTTTGTTTAAAATTTCAATGAAAAATGTTAATCTTTGAGATACGTAGACAATAACCTGAATTTCCTACTGGAAACGGTTGAACATTTTAAAAGATATGCCAATCCAATCATGTCAATATGTGATTTTAATTATTTAATCTAGATACCATAATTCCAACGGGCTGTAGGAAATGACCTTTGTCAAACTTTACCAATCATTCATTACGGTGAGTTCGGTTTTGTAAAATACTTTGAAACCAATATTCTCAAATATATTATTCAAGACAAGAAACCTGGGGTTAAAAATTCAGGTTGGTTGAGAAGCAGAATAATGTCTCTAGACCGGGTCTACCGGCGTCCAGTGCTGTTTTGCTGAAACAGTCTCATACGGCAGTGGTTCGTGCATGGTGTGGGCTGGCATATCGCTTGAAGAAAAAAAAGATCTTGCTTTCGTACCTGGTGGAGGCCGTATAGGAGGTTTGACCGCTGAACGATATATCGAGGACATTCTATTGGATCATGTAGTGCCCTACGCGGGATATATAGGTGAAGATTTCTTATGAGGAGTGGGATGCGATCTCCCAAGTCTTTGACAAAACCTTAATAAGGCCAATGAGGAACCGCATGCGAACCATTGTAAACGCTAGGGGAGGCATAAGAATTAACCAATAAAATTGTTTTTGTTTTGATTGAATTTTTTGATATAATTTTAATTTAAATATCCCCAATATTTGTTTTCATAATCATAAATTTTGGTTGCGTTTTCATTCAAAATTCATTGTAAAATATTATCTTGTGAAAATCGGTTAAGCCGTTTTATAGAAATTTGCCTTTCTCTGAGCGCTGAAGGTTTGAGTCGATTTAGTTGCTTGGGATATTAAGTTTTATTTATCAAACGAACAATAAGCTAAATTAATTGTTTTCAAATTTTTAAAATAAATTCAAATGGAAATTTAATGTTTTACAATTTTCAGAATGTTAAAGGTTCAAGAAATTCTGAATATTTCGCCTTAATTCATTTTTTTTAATTTGAAAGCAAATTAAATAAAATTTCAGATTTTAAAATTTAAATAAATTTTAGAAGTTTGTCCAATTTTGAAATAATTTATAAATTTGGGCAAATTATTAAAATTCAATATTATGTATTTGGACGTGTTGCCATGTTTAGTAGTTATTTATGGTACTAGTGAGCAAAACGAGATATTATCCATGAGGGATAAGTTTGTCCCACGAGGCGATAGCCGAGTGGGACATTATCCCGAGTGGATAATATCTCTTTGCTCACGAGTGGCATACAACGTTTTATCCAATTTTGTTGAAATAAATGTAAATAATCGTAAATTAATAAGAAATAATTCCATTTTGTGTTTTCACACTGTAGCATTGAATTTTGAAATACATTTTATCATAGTGACCACTGACCGTTCTTTAAATTTATGTGACGTATTTCTTTGACGTAAATTACAAAATCTACGAATAATTTTCCAATGACTACTCAATATTTTGTTATACAAAATATAACTCACGTTGCCCCTAGCAGCGTGGGTTATACAATAACAGTGGGTTATTTTAGATTTTCTTTATTTGAAAACAGTCTAGTTATCGGGCTATTATGTATCAAAATTGGATAAAGCTTATTTATTAAAGAATTTTTTTTTTTTTGAATTGGAAGATTGTTTCATGGAAAATTTTCTGCACAAAACGTTACTTTGCTCCAGGCACTTCCAACTCTTTCACAGTTAACCTTTAATATTCTGCCTCTTGCAGTTGCAAAATTGAGGACGCACGGCTAGGGGACCATTTTACGAAGGCCACTTGTCATCAGCCATTGAATACTACACTCCAACAGAGGGTTCCTCTACTATAAGGATTCGAACTCGTTATGGTCGGTAACTTAACTTCGTTCGCTTTACTGAGGGTAATAAAATTAAAAAAATATTTTCAATAAAATTGAAATTTCTGTGTACGCAAATCGACACAACAATTAAAGGTCCCGAAACAAATTATTAGATGTATCAAACATCATAAACCGAGCACAATTGCAGATTTTCACCCAGATCTTTGCTTTTACGTAATTATTAAATTATAAATTGGAACTTATCTCATTTGGTAACATTAATTTTGGTAGTTTTAAAATTTAAATTTGCCTCACAAATGTTGTCACCTCTAGAGGTTCAAGTTGTTTATGGAACTGGTGTATGTAACTTAGGTGTAAGGCGGGTTAAGGTAAATAACGGTATGTGGATCAGATTACCGGGCTTCAGTCCCATCCGAAGAAAAGGAACGAGGCTGGCACTCTTCAAAAGCCGGAAATATCGAAGGTGAATAACTTGAGCCAGATGGGCTCCTTTAGAAAGCGGCGCTCGTGGTTCGGGATACTGGACAAGTGGAGTTTGACTTTCAACGAGCACTGTCAGCTACGATAGCTCGGAAAGTGGCTCCTTGTCTAAAGGATAATGATAACAGGATGAGGTGGAAGCAGTCGAGAGCAGCGAAGTAGGATGCTGATGGACGCTATGTCGGGTTATCGCAAGGTGCACAGACCACTGTTCAGTGGCTACTTGAAGGAAAATGTTTTAGTGCTAGCCGTTATTGGCAGGAATGAAGAAGACGGGAGCGTTACTTCAGAGCGGGGAAGTTAGTGTATAATGCACTAAACTTGACCTAAAAAAGCAAGAAAAGTCTAAATGATGTTTTGATTATCTATTATGCTGATCAATAAGAAATTCGGTTTCGGGTCGATTATTCTGAACTAGTGATGTGCTGTTTTGCTTATTTTCTGTTTGGTTTTTAACAAAAAATAACCGACTTAGCTCATCACTATTCTGAACGATTATAAAAATGTTGAGGTTGATACGCACACAAGAGGCGAAACTGTGGATAAGCCGACCCAATCAAGAGATCAGCGGCAACAGTATAGTAGGAGGATCTGCGGATAACGAAACAGGCAATCAAGGCGACTTTCGTTTCGAGACGATTAACCTGGAGAAGGATGAGGATGATACCAGTACAGCTGGTCAACCTGTTGATGATGGGCAACCTGTCCAAGAAAGAGGTCGTTGCCGACACTGCAGTAGGGGAAACTACGGGGGGCAAAGCGGGTAATACCATCGACTCCCCAGGTAATGCAATTTAATATTTGCCTGTGGTAGCAGGGAATATCCCGGAGGTAAATCTGGCTAATGCAGTACATATTATCATTAGTATGGTTCAGATTAACTTTTACCATACAAAGGCTTCTTTGGCAGCAGCTCTCCTTCTCAGATTGACGAGTTCGGGTGAGGACATGATTCTAATTCAAGAACCTTGAATTAACAAAGACAGGATCTGTGGCCTCAGGATAGTCTCGACATTCACAACAAAGGACCAACTGGAGCCAATATGGGGAATCCACGATTTTCCCATATTTGCTCCAGTTTTTCCTTCTATGTGAATGTCGAGACTATATGTGACTTAGTTGAAATCCGTTCTGGAAAAAGTAAGACTTTAGTTCAGTTCCTTTGCTCGTGACAGTCATTAGCATACAGAAGGTAAAAGCGAACTTAGGCAAGCGCAAAATGAATCTCGAAAACATTAAAGTGCGAGATTTTTAGAGGGAAGGGGTTATACATGACTAAATTATTTTTGATGAGTTGGTCGAAAATAATTTTGGTAAAAACAAACAACTTTGACTTTTAATATATTTTTCTACGAGATATTTAGATTCGAAACATTTACGTTGGGTCAACTTACAAATGGTTTAACCTGTGAATCAAGTCCGAAACTGCACAAATCTGAAACGCAAATATTCCAAAACCACTTTGAACTTTTAGGCAAAACAAAGATCAAAATATTTGTAAACAACTTTTGTTTGGACAATTTTTTTATTAAAAAATCTTGGTTTTACTTTTGTTTGAGTGATTTTTTTGCTTAAAAAGATGTAAAAAAAATATTTGATTTTCATGCAAGAATTGAATCTTTGTTCAAGTGCTTTTAGTTTGAAGCCGCTGGATTTGATATTTTTTGTGCGTTGCAAATTTCTGTCATGTAGATATTCAGGTATCACTTCAAAATTCAAGGCCGATAAACCACATTAAATTTGTGTTTAAAATGTACAAATACTCATCATATTTGTGCATAGCCGCGCTCTTCTTATCCATTTCGTATTTCTTATTCCAATTTGCAAAAATAAATAAATAATATTGAATAACTAAATAACATTAATTTGAGTAAACTAATTACGTATATTTCAAGATCAGAGTTTATCAATCTTTTCTACTGTGCTTTGAACCTTAAATAATTTTGATGAACTTTTATGTTTGTTTTGCAACCATTACACTACAAATTCTATGCTATATTCCATAATTATATTCAACTCCCAAAACAATTTACCTCGTTGAGATGCTCAAGTTAATTGCATACTTGAAAAATCATATTATGACTACGAAATTTTCTGAAATTTAAATCGACAATTTTTCCACAGAAATCATTTTTCTTTGTTTGCTTTCCTAATTTCCATCAACAAAATAAAAAAACAGCAAACAATTAATATAAAAACTCTGTACATAATGAAAATTAAGTGAATTTAACAAATTGATGATTGAGCAAAAACTAAAACTTATTCTAAATTTATTCATTAATTATTATGTTAGAAATCTCTTGTTTCATCCAAACTATAAACAAACGTAATTTTTTATGTAGAGCAGATTTTTTTATTTATTACATTTCGTAATCAATAAAATGTGATAGTGGGTGAAAAGTACGATTTCGTTTTCTTTGAAACGTTGGAACGTCTTATACGAAATATACAAACCAAAACAATAGAAAATGCGCCTCACGAAATTTGCTTCTGTTCTATTTATTGTGGTGAAGTTTATTTTTCTAGACTTGTCGACGACCACTATTGCTTAGCTCTATACATACAAAGTACATACAAATTTAAATGGTTTCGTTGTGTTTTGCAATCAATAAAAATTTTATGTAATTTAATTTTTTTTTATTTTACAATAAAATCAATCAAATATACGCGTCGGTGGCACAGTTATTAGCATGCTTGCTTTAAGCTCCGGAGGTCCCGGCGGGTGATAAAAAATCACGACTGGTGAATGTAGGGTCGATCAATAAATTAATCACTCATTATCCGTTCAAAAAAAGATTACAAAACTTCATCATGAAGCGGCCAAATCCCTCTATGGGATATAGCGCCACCGAAAAAAAAAAAAAAAAAATTACGGTTTAAAACTACATAAAGGGCGAGGAAAAAGTATGGAACCCCCGCAATTAAAAATCACGCGGAGTTCATTTTCAACAAGTAATTTAATGGTGAGCTTAGTTATGACCTGGACCTTCATTTTCAAGGTCATTTGGAGGTCAAGGTCATTTTTTAAAATTAGAACCCCTATTTTTGATGGCAGGATGTATTTTCCATGACCTCCCAAGAGTATGTCAAAGAAAAAATCGAGCAAGGTTTATTCTTAGGTAATTTTCAACAAGGAAGTTAATTGTGAGCTTGGTTGTGACCTTGACCTTCATCGTAAAGGTCATTTTGAGGTCAAGGTCATTTTTTTTATAGGGAAACCCCAGTTTTTAACATCGGATTCGAAAAGAGCGATCTATTGTATGTTAGAATATGTATTTTCCATGACCTCCCAAGGTCACCTGAAGGAATATATTTTAATTGTAAAGCTTATGATTTGCTATGAAAATTAAAAAAAAATAAATAAAAGTTGTAGCAAATCATAAGCATTATATTCCTTCAGGTGACCTTGGAAGGTCATTGAAAATACATATTCGGACGTACAATTGATCGCTCTTTTCGAATCCGATGTTAAAAACTGGGGTTTCCCAATACAAAAATGACCTTCACCTCCAAATGACCTTGAAAATGAAGGTCAAGGTCACAACCAAGCTAACCATTAAATTCCTTGTTGAAAATTACCTAAGAATAAACCTTGCTCGATTGTTTTCTTGGACTGAACTCCGCGAGAGTTTTAGGGGTTTCCATACTTGTTTCTCACCCTGTATAATATTCAGAATGTAGTAATGTGTCCACGACTAACGTATAATATGCTCATTATACGTTTGTTTAATCAATTATAATGATATCGATTATTCACTGCTAGTTGATCTAGTAGTCTCTTCTTTCATTATTCAATACTATCAAGTAAATTGTTTAATTTTTGAAATTTTATCTAGTAGTCTCTTGCCATTTTCATTATTATTAAACTGTGACGTCAAAATGTCGATGAAAATTATTTTAGGAATATTTAAAGCATTTGATTATAAAATACAACGTTATTTGTCGCTCGTGGATAAAGTATCGTATTCTACTCGATTTACGACACTTGCCTATCGGCTCGTGTCGGTAAACTTCATCTACAACAGCTATCATTATATGCTCGTTGAATAATATACTATTATTTGGTCGAATAATTCAGAAATTTAATTATGTGTTTTAAGTATGTGTTTAATGTATTGATTTAAAGCGCTAGAAACTTGTTAGAACTTTTGGAAACATTTTGGATAAAACAAAAACCTAAATGTTTATTTCGATTATCATGCAAGCATTTTTTGAATCGTGATATAAAGCATTGAAAAAAAGAATGCAAACTGCAAAGCTAAACAAATCGCATTTAACTATTGAAGCTTACATTCACTTCGCGTAAATTAACTACAATTTCGAGTTAACCTTGGTTTCAACCTAATGATGTGTCATGTTTAACCTAGATTTAAAAAACAAAATTGAAGGTAGTTTCGATATAACTTAGTTTTTTTTTAAAACAGAGGTTCCGAACACTAATTAACTGGACTTACTAAAATTGATTCCCGCCTGACTTGGAGGATTTTTCCGTGAGATTTTCCTATTTCCGGTAATAATTACTTAAACAGAGTACAACAATTTAACAAAAAAGATATACGCGTACGAAATAGGAAACGGCATGACATATTTACAAATTACAGAGTGTTCAACAAGTAAAGAAAAGTGATAGTTTTCCAGTGTGTGTAATCGTTCAATTCAAGAGCAGTGTGCGAGATTACATTGATTGGAAAAAACTATAAAGGAAAAGTGCAGACGTCGCACAGTGCGGCGGATTTCAAAAAAGTTGGGCAAAAGTTAAAAACTCAAGTAAAGTATCTAAAAATTTGCACCCAGGGATTTTTGGGTCGCTGATTACGAATCTGAAGTCAGAGTTGCAAAATTAAATAACAAAAACGAATTAAGCGCAAAGCGCAATATTTTTTGGACAAAGTTACAACAACAATTGCACAACAAATGTCTTTATTATAATCAAAGTATATAGCAGATATCAAACAAAAAGGGAACATGTAATCAAATGTAAATTTATTTACATTTTTCTCCACAAAATACCACTTATGAAACGTAACGCGCATTTGAAATTGGAAAAATTCTGGAAATTTCGATGTCAAAAATGCTTTTCGCTCTGGTCGACCAATCACTGAAAAAGTCGATTAAATCTTACAAAAAATCGAAGAAGACCGACACATAAGCAGCCATGACATTGCTAAGGAATTAAATATCGATCAAAAAATGAGTGCAGCAAGAATTTTTTATGAAAAATTTCCATCAGCGAGCTGCTACTGAAACGCAACGAAATCAACCCATTTTGGAAGCAAACCATTACTGGCGATGAAAAGTGGGTACAATACGAGTACGTCGTTTGAAAAAGATCAAGGTCAAAGAAAGGTGAACCACCAGAAACAACTCCAAAGCCAGGATTGACCGATACCAACTCGTCGAAAGGAATGTTTGTTGTCGATTAAGCATAGTTGTGATTGATTATGTGCATTCCCTGGAATGTAGAGAGCAATGGTTAAAACAGTTTCCTCCATGCCGCGGTCTCTGCGTTCGTTTCTCGACGCTGACCAAAAATGCTTACAACATCTTCGACAGATTTTGAAAACGATTGTGTTTGTGTGTAAAAGCGTTCGTTGAGCAAACCACCTATAACGTTCACCATTACTTTATAAAAAACTGTTCCAGACGTCTCAGTAGAGAAGCGGAAAACAAATGGCGATTTCGGCAAAGTTATGTGGTGCAATAATAGTGGACATGTCCGAGTATAGCATTTTTCACTAATATCTTGAAAACTACAAAATATTCGAAAAACGGATTAACCCAAATTAAAGAGAAGAACAATTTGTAACGTCTCAAAAAGAGGTGAGATTTTGGCCGATTTTGGTCGCCTTGCTTTATTGTTATTGATTTATCAACAACTGATGAGCGAATATTAATGAGAGAAAAACTGTTACAAACAGTTTGTATTCTTTATAAAAATGTTTTTATTTGTGTCACCTTAATGATGAAGAAAAACAAAAATTAGAAAGTTATGTTTTAGTTTTAAGTAAAAGTCTGAACCTTATACGTGGCTCAATAAGCCTGTATTACAAAAATATTTCTATTTTTAAAAGTCGCCACCACTAATGAGGAGACAAACTATGGAAAACTGAAATTTTGAATGGCCGTTATTGTGAGAAACTTATTTATTAGGTTATTCCAGTTAATTGACAGATAGATAGTTATTTATGAAGAAGATAGCATTATTAAGAATTTGCTATTTCACTTTCAATCTGACAAAGATCATTAAAAATGTATATATGTATGTAACATGTAAATGCTGCTTATACCCTGATTGCTTTCTACATGTTGTATTAGCGAATTTTACTATTGTTTCAAATAGAATCCGCATGTGTTTAACGCACACATAAAATTAAAATTGTTAAGAGTTTAGTATGTATTGCGTATAATTCGCTAATTGTACAAGTATATGCACATGGTTTCGCTCTATTATATTTAAAAAGTAATCAGGGTATAATTAGCTGATGAGATGACTGACAATAATTTTTTCATAATCCTCATCAGACCGAAATTTAACTTGCAACCTTCGTAACGTTTAATTGTAAAAATTTCGGCTGTTAAAATAGACAAAACGGGGAAAACAAAGCGATTTTTCTCGTTTTAGAGTTATCGTTAAGATTAAATTCTACAGTAAGACTAGCTATTTATAAATTTGTTTTGTGAAAGTCGTCGCCGTTGGAGTGGAGAAAAAAAGTTTTTTTTCGGGTTTAATTTCCTATCCGATAAAAAATGTTCGTCTTTTTCATTTGGACGAACCTGTTAAAGCGGAAAACTTCAATTAGGGGATTTTGCACCAAAATCTAGAGTTTTTCCTCACTTCCGCCATTCAAATGGATGGGAAGATATTTTTTTAGTTCTACAAAAATCTACTTAAATCCAAAAATTCAGAATAAAGGAACTTTTTCTTGGGTTTCGCCTATTTTTCGCCAAACCTAATATCGCACAACTACAAAAACCGTAATAAATATATGTATAGTCTATGTACATGCTTGTGACTTATTATAAAAAACTACGTACATATGTACAATGAGTACGTACATAGGTACCACATATGTACATACATCCCGTCCGTTCATTTCCATAAACTCTAATATTCTTAACAAGAATATCATTTTAAAATGTAACTTAACTATAATAAACGACAAAACTTTGTTTTCTTTTAGTTCTTAAAATAATACAATATATAAACTATAAAGTTAAGTAATAAAAATAATTTTTTGATATATGCAAATTGCTGGCAGATATAAGCGCGAAATTATGTTTGTATTTTCTTGTTCTACTAAATTCCATCACGTGATCTTATAAACTGTTTCTGTGCTTCGTATCGAAAAATTACTAGAGCAATATTGTTTGTTATTTTCTACATCCCGCGCTCAAATTAATCATACAATCTAGAACATCTATTTAATACTCATACATTGTGATACACAAGTTTAGTAGATAGAAATCAATCAATTTAAATTACCTTGACATCTTAGATTAGTTAGAGTACATAGACGCGAATAAAATATTAAAGATGACACAACGAAAGCGAAAACAAATTAAATAATTTTTATTTATATTTTTAAAATATTTTTATCACACACACAAAAAAAAATGTTTAATCTTTTAAGAAAGCACTGAAGATTATATTGGATGAGAAATGAAAATATTATCTCTTGCATATTCTCGTTATAATCGTTTGTATTTTTGGCGTTAATTTTATTTCTTCTAAAAAATTGAAATAAAACTGTTATATACATATGAAGTATTAAAATTGCTCCTTAAATCAACTTGTCTTAATTTTGTATAAAAGATAAACCAACATTGAAAACATTAGTATGATTGGTACTTAACAGTTTTATGTATTTAAATATAATATGTTGAGCAACTGGCTTAAGAATAATTTTTATTTTTCCTACTATACCGAAATTACATTGGGTAAGTATTGAAATCATCGCGAAAAAAATTTTGTTCCAAGTTTTCATATTTCGAGACGAATTACGTTACCAGTGGCACTATTCTAATAGTTTTCCCGTGGAATTTATAATTGGAATTTGATAATTGTGATTTTTTTAGTGTATTTTGGTATTATGTTTTCTAAAGCATACTGTGGCGATGTTTTTTTTCAGATTTTGAGAAAAATAATTCCATTTTAACATTACTACCTACTAAACAATTCCCAACAAAATTTTTAGGGGAAAATAAACAATAAAACTGTTATGAAATGGAGTTATTTTTCCCAAAATTTAAAAAAATACCAATCGCCACGTATGCTTTGGAAATAGTAATACCAAAATACACTAAAAAAATCACAATTATCAAATTCCAATTCCCAATTCCCCGGGAAAACCAGAACAGTGCCACAGGACTTCAAAACATCGATTAAAAAAATGTCGTGTCTGTCCCTCCGTCTTCCAGTCACACATTTTTCTTATTATTGTCTTACAATGTGTTTGACTTTGAAAAGGTTTCGAAGCTAAAGTTGCTCTAAGATAAATTTCCATTTAAATTTGAAGCCAAATTTAACTATGTAGCTAAAAATAGCGAAGAAATAAATTTCTCTTGCGATTTCGCTGATCAAAACGACAAAAAGATCTCTCTTCTCTAGGCGAAAAACTTGAAAATTTCAAAACAATAATCTAAAAATATCAATACTTTTGTGGAGAGTTGTGGATACCGCGGTAAAAACCTATTTAGCTCGTGCAGTATACAGAGCTTAGCGCTTTAACAGTAAATAGATGAAGAGCCGTAATATCTTCCACAGACACAAACTAGCTAATCACGAATTCGAGATTATGTAGATTTTTTTGAGGTATACTGTTTCTACTTTTGCTGGTAGATATATTAGGAGTGATTGACTGATTTACCAAATCGAAAATTATGAGTGTGTCGTTACAATTAATGTATTGTCTATAAAAAAGCCGAAAATTTTTTTCATATTAATCAGACAAGTTATAATTTCGTAATAGAGAATAGTTTAGTAAAATCGGTATTAGCATTTTTTATTTTGCTCTCCTAAAAAATTTCAAATTTTGAGTTGGGTTACTACTCCTTGTTATGTACGATATTACGATTAAGCTTTTCTTTACCAATTTTTTGTAGATTCCAGTTAACAGGAGAATGTTGGACGATGAAACTCAGTTTTAATTAAACAAAAGTGGATGGAGATGGTGCATCATTAACACATTTTTTTATTATGTTTTTACGAGTAGGAGGATAATCATAATTATTTTATATTATCTTTCCATTTGAACTCCCATCTAATAATAATAAACTTGAACACCCTTCACCCTCTACACAAACCAATCGATTACAAAATAAATTAGTTTTGCTCTACAGATATGTACAATATGAAATGAAAAACTCATATGGAATATAAAAAATCCTTAAAAAGGAAATTCAGATTTTTTTTTTAAATTTTATATTTAAATTTATAAGATTTTAATTAAATTCTAGGAATATGTTTCATTTTAATTTTAAATGAAGAAAGTGTTGAATAAATAAGATAAATACAATGTTTGTGTGAATAACTATGTAAATATATCCTACAATAATATGCTCCGTAGATATGTGTAAATGGAAACATAATATTATTCAGTTCATTTACTTATATGAATCGTATACTATAGTAAAAGCAATTAATTTGTACTCGTATATTTTACATTTTTACGATTATGCATAAAATTTATCCTTTTCTACATAATTATGTAGGTAAAGCCAAACCGGGGCTAATTAGTTAGGGGAATTAAAACGATTTTACCAATTATTTTGCAACTAACTTTCATCTATTTTCTAAGTTAGATTTATAAAGTAAGAAAGATTCATCAAGGTCATTCAAAATAATTCAAATCTTCCCCTCAAAAACTAATCTTAGAACATTTGTATCTACATAATGCCAAAGCTTTAGTTTCGAAATATTTAGGTGGATCAACTTAATTGGCCGCCTTGTATTTAGAGTTGGAAAAATTTCGAAAGTCGAAATAATTTGGTATCGAACATTGGTAGTTGCAAAATTATTAAAATATTTGACAGTTAGCAAAACATTGACATATTTATTTAATGACGTTTTGATTGATTGATTTAGTATGTACGCCCAAGCCTAAGGCTAGTTCCCCGGATACGCCGGGTCCACCGTACACCATTTTTACGAATAACAAGATCGAAGCAAAGGAAAGGTATGCTAACATTAAAGATTCGACCCGGTTCCATACACCTAAGTAGTCGTTCTTCTTAACATAATGGGAAATTGGCCAAATCTCCTACATAATCAATAACCGGGAAATTGTATTATTCCGAAAAATATCACGGTACGTCGAAGGTCAATTTCCAATCAAACCCTTATAATGCTCAATATTTTTTTTCTCCATTCTATTGGAAGGCTTCTATGCTTCTATTAGAGAGTGGAATACTAACTTTTTCCGTTTAACACTAATAACGGCATAATTACCGATAGGAATCTACTGGATAAATTGGGTGTGTGAAGTTTTTTCAAGTAAATATCAAAAAGTTGTAATCAGAGGTTTCGAACACAGTTTAAAGCAAACGTGTGATACATATTTTTTACTATGGTGAACCTTCAATAGAAGCATCTCTCTTATGATGAATTCAGCGAGAAAAATTTGATAGCTCGTGATCACGAATTGTTGAAATTTCGTCATCTTTTTTACCCCCTCCAATTTTTCCCCCTTTCTTTTATGGTTGCTCTTTTAAAAAAGTAAAAAAAAAATTGGATAGGGTAGAAAAGATGTCGAAATTTGAACAATTCGTGGTCACGAGCTAGCAAATTTTTCTCGCTGAATCCACCATTACAAGCAACTTACGATTTAAGCAACTTTTTTTATTTTAAAAATTTAAAGCAACCAGGATCAGAAAATAAAAAGTCAATTTATTTTCTGATATTCTCTTAATAACAAACCGTTCCTCAATAATATTTTACAGGTAGTCGAAGGAGGAATGAAGATTGGAAAAATTAAACAAAACTTTAGCAAAGAAATTCTTGACAATTTTACTTCTGAGACATACATTTCTCCTAGAAAAACGAATCGAATGAGATCAGCTAAATATTTGGAACTTGAAAAGGCTGAAAAATGTATAGCAAATGATGGTTGGATAACAAAATTTAAAAAATGGGCATCAGGCTGTTAACAATTTCAGGAGGAAAGTTTTCTGGTGAATCCACAATTGTTCCAATACGAGTTGTTGAAAAATTTCCGAAAATAATTCAAGCAAATTTCTTTTTATCAGAACAAATTTAAAATTGTGACGAAACCGCGCTATTACATAAACGGTCAAACAAGAAGGTGAACACATGGTCGAAAAACTGTCAAAGACAGAGTCACTTTGATGTAATGCGTGGAATCTACATAGATACTGAATTGATGTTAATTGGAAAAGATAAAATTCCAAGATGCTTTAAAAATGCTGAAATTCCGTTATACTATAAATCATATAAAAATAGAAGGCACACGCCTTTCCTTTTCAAAGAATGATTTTTTAATTGTGTCATTCCTCAAGCTACTGTACACTTAACATCAAAAGGACTACCAGCAAAAGCACTTTTATTTCTGGACAATGCTATATGTCATAAACCACAAAACTTTTCCAATGAAGATATCTGTACTTTCAAATCGATGAAACAATAATATCGGAAACATCTGCTGACGACTGTAGCAGTTTGACAAGAAATACCGAAACATGCTATTCCAAATTCACTTAAACATTTATTTGTATCTCTGGATGAAATTCTATTTAATAAACCGGTTGACATTTTACAGATGAAGATGGCATCCTAATATCAAGCGTACATAATCAGATTATAAATAATAAAAACTTATCAAATAATGAAAATTTGAAGTGGGCTAGCGATAACTTGAAAACCGTCCCGTTTACAACGGGACAAACCGGTTTTAGAATATAATGTCTCGTGTCCCGGCATTACTTTAAGCGGGACACTGTTTTTCTCGTTTTGATCAAATTAATGATAGTACATATTATTAAAAATTACAAGCCAATCCAAACAAAGTTCGCACCGGTCCAGTTGAAGTTGGTTTCGAAATCGGAACGACCAATTATTCAACCACCAAGACGTTTAGCACACGGTTAATGAGTGACTAGACAAAGGTATCATTCGAATGAGTACATCTGATTATGAAAGCCCAGTGATCCTTGTAAATAAGAAAAATAAAATAAAACGGTTGTGCATCGATTACAGGCGGCTGAATAAGGAAATCATAAAAGACAGATATCCTCTGCCTCTAATAGACGCCCAAGTGGATAAACTTTTCTATGCCAAAGCCTTTATCACAGTAAAGAATTTAGACGTTTACCATTAAGGCTATGTATATTACCTGCCGTATTTCAACGGTTTATAAACTGGATATTTCGACCAATGATTGCACAGAAAAAAGTCGTGGTGTACAAAGATCACCTTATAATTCCTGGAAAAGACGAAGAAAACAATTTAGCGAGAGTCAAAGAAGTCTTAAGGTTAGCTGAAGCTTATGGATTAAATATAAATTGGAGGAAATGTTAATTCCTCTGCCGAAACACACAGTTTTGGGGATACGAGATTTTTAACTGCTCGGTTAAACCATCGAAGGCGAAAACAGATGCCGTGAATAAGTTTCCAGAACCGAAAAACGGGAAAGATGTTCAGTAATTTTTGGGTCTGACTGAATATTTCAGACGATATGTTCAAAATTACTAAACCTATGTCAGATCCATTAAGAAAAAAATTCAAAGTTTTCTCTATAATATCCGAAGTTAGCAAGGCGTTTTACAAGTTAAAGAATAAGCTGACAAATCAACCAGTTCTAGGTATATATATCGACCGAACTTCACATGGACGCGTCTAAAATGGGATTTAGAGCTATTTTGCTACAAAAGGATTTAGAAGAGTTAGCAATTCAAAGACGACCCCTGGAGTGGGATTTTGCACAAAAGGCGAGAAGCGAGTTTGTGTCTCTTTTACTTACACTGAATATGAACACTATTTCGCTTAGAATAAATATATTTGAAGCATGCGGTCTCACCTAACTAGAATAAAATGATAATCTATTACAAGTTTCATTCGTTTGTGTCTCTCACCAACGAAGGTACGTGGTCGAAGCGGATAAAACGAGATAGCTCTTAAAAATAATATGATAGACGGAGATCGCAATAGAAAAAGCGACATCGACCGAATGAAATGGAGTTAAAACTTATTCTTTTAAAAAAAGACATAAACTCGCTTCTTGCCTTTTGTGCAAAATCCCACTCCTGCTCAAGAGCGTTATTCCAGCTAAGAACTTGAAATGTTGGCGGTCGTAACTTCATTGAAGAAATTCAGACTTTACTTATTGGGTATAAGTTTCAAAATAGTCACGTACTACGCTTGAAGGCTGCAATGATTATGACAAAGCAATATACAGGGTGAGGAAAAAGTATGGAAACCCCTAAAAATCTCGCGGAGTATGTCAAAAAGAAAAATGAGCAAGGTTTATTCTGAGGTAACTTTCACCAAGCAATTTAATGGTGAGCTTCGTTGTGACCTTGGCCATCATGTTCAAGGTCATTTTGAAGTCAAGGTCATTTTTTTATAGGCAAACCCCTGTTTTTGACATCGGATTCGAAAAGAGCAATCAATTGTACGCCCGAATATGTATTTTCCATGACCTCCCAAGGTCACCTGAAAGAATAATTTTTTGCTATGAAAATTATAAAAAAACAAAAAAAAAATTTTAAAGTGAAGAATTAATTTTTTTAATTTTTATTTTTTTTTATTTTCATAGCAAATCATTATTCCTTCAGGTGACCTTGGGAGGCCATGGAAAATACATTTTCGGACGTATAATTGATTGCTCTTTTCGAATTCGATGTCAAAAACAGGGGTTTCCATATAAAAAAAATGACCTTGACCTCAAAATGGCTTTTAATATGCAGGTCAAGGTCACAACCAAGCTTACCATTAAATTGCTTGGTGAAAATCACCTAAGGCTGAACCTTGCTCATTTTTCTTTTTGACAAACTCCGCGAGATTTTTAGGGGTTTCCATACTTTTTCCTCGCAATGTAAATTCCTTTAGATGACCTTGGGAGGTCATGGAAAATACATATTCGGACTTACAATTGATCGCTCTTTTCGATTCTGTCATCAAAAATAGGGGTTCTAATTTCAAAAAAATGGCCTTGACCTACAAATTACCTTGAAGATGAAGATCAAGGTCACAACCAACATCACCATTAAAATCCTTGTTGAAAATTATCTAAGAATAACCCTTGCTCATTTTTTTTTGACCGAAATTCGCGAGATTTTTAGGGGTTTCCATACTTTTTCCTCACCCTGTATATCAGCACGGATCGCCGGATGGGCATTGATACTTAAGGAATTTGATTACCAGATCGAACATAGACTTGGTACTAAAACACAGCATGTTGATAGCCTAAGTCGAAACCTATTTATAGTACCCAAAATAAGACCCTCAACCACCTCAAACACGCTCAATTGTAGGATGATCGATTAAACTTGATTATAAAACTATACTGAAAGCCGCTTCATCTGAAAATTTACTTTCCAACAAGATGTACTTTATAAAGAAGATGAAGAGGGCAGAAATCTGCTACATTTGGGTTCAATGACATTAACTAACAAAAATTATAAATTACTTTATTAAATTTGCTTGGATTTATCCAATCGAGTCCACAACATCTGAAAAGGTAATTTCCAAGCTTGACGATCATTATGCGAGATTTAGTAATCCATTACGCTTTATTACTGATAGAGGGTCAGCATTCACGTCAAACACATTCGGTGAATATTATAGAATCAATAATATTAAACACGTTCAGATTATAACCGGTGTTCTTAGAGGCAATGGACAGGTGGAGAGACTTCATAGAACTATTATTCCTGCCCTCACGAAATTAAGTTTAAGTGTACAACAAGACTCCAAATATTCCTAAATTCCATGTCATCCCAAATACAAAACATACTCAATTTCAACTAATGTTTGGTGTAATCATGCAAAATCCAGAAGATGTTCAGATGTGGAAAGTTATTGAAGATGAGTGTATTTAGCGATGAACGTGATCATACGAGATGTTGCTAGGTAACAAATTCTAAAAATTCAAGCTGAAAACCGGAAACCATATAATCAAAAGAGGAAGTTAACCCAATATTAAGAAGGTAGTCTGGTAGCAATTAAAAAGGCATAATGTAGGTCCGGCAGTAAAATATATACATCCAAAAATTTTAGGTCCGAGAAGATACGATATTGAAAGAGTTGGAGTTCATGAAGGATCCTTACGAAGTACAGCAAGCACTGATAATATGAAATTGTGGACAACCCACTCAGATGACGACGAAGATGATAACATCACAGACGAAGAAGATATCGAACAAGAAGTAAAATCACAGTAAGTAAATATTTACAAATCTGAACAGCGCGTTTAAAGATGGAAAACAAGAGTAAGACGGTATTTAGTACTGATATAAGATGATTACCAGTAGGACGTACAGACGTAAGTTTGAAGCCTAAAATAAAAAAATTAAAAATATTTCACTGATTCGTATGTAATACCAGTAAGACATCATTAAAACGTAAAGCGGACCTCAAACTGATGATAACGATAACTTTAAATTTATCCGAAAAAAAGAGATGAGTTATTTAGTGGAAAATGGGTTAACTACGATTAAATTCTGCCGGGTGTTCAGAATGCGCAGGAGCACCGAGTGGTAGAAATTTAACTTGTGTGTCTCAACTGTATTGTAAAATCAGAAGATACAAAAATTTAAATAAACGATTATGCCGGTATAGGAAGAGTCGACAGTCATCAGATTGTCGACCAAAAAAATTTAATTTAATATTGTTCGTAATAAAAGTTATTTAAATAAAAATTGTTACTGTCATTTGTGTTTAAAAGTTCGTGTTATTGAATTTTCGGTGAATTTGGGTCTTGAGCCAGGGGATGTTTATTTGTCTGTTGAATTGACGCACGGTGTTTTTAAGAAAGACCTTGTTGATTTGGGAGTTGAGTTGGGCGTGAGTTTAGAGTTGATTTAAAGGCTGCGTTGCAGGTCGTGTAAAGGTTGAACTTGGGTTGAACTATAGGGCTAACTTGGGGTTGAGTTGGAGTTTAGCTGTGATAGAGTTGTTGTTAGCTTGAATTGTTTTAGTTGAGTTGGATTGTGTTGAAAATTGAGTTGAATGTTGACTTGTAAATTGAGTTTGTGGTTGAACTGAAAATTACGCTAAGAGGGCAGTTACGGATTGATTTGGGAGTTGAGATAATTTTCATGGCCAGCGTTCTGATCACCTCGTGAAATTTTGGCCCTTTATATTTTAAATTATTTCAGCTTTCAAACTTATTCATTTATTGCTTCCCAATAACCCAGTACAATTTTTTTTTTGCAACCAATTTAACTCACCAATTTTACAAACACTATTTCCAAAGATATAGATAAAGTTTAAGGGGGACCCGGCTATATGTCACGTCGATGTTGTAAAGGGTAAAACCCGCCCTTAGAATCTCAAACGGAGAAATCGGTTTTAGAATTGACTCAGAGATAGCCTTTACTTTACCCACATGACAAATAACCAGGACCCCAAACTTTTGGGCAAAAGATTTTTTTTGATCACGCGAACAGCAGTTAACTATCGTGTTGTCAGTAATTCGAAATTTTTCTGGGACGAATTACTGGGGCAGCTTCAAGGTATAGTTTGAATGTATTTAAATAAAATCCTAGAAAATTATTAATAGTGAAAATTTTGATAATGTATTAAATTTGATTGTTGTTTATACTAAATCGTGAATCTGTTAAATAAAATATAAAGGGCTGAAACCTCAAGAGGTGATCCGAACTTCGGTTTAGATTAATTCAACTCCCAAATCAACCACGGAATAAACCTCTTAACTCAACCTTCAGCTCAACCTCCAAGTCAATTTACAACTCAACCTCAACTTAATCACCAAATCAACCCCAATCAACCTAACTCCAAATCAACCCTTAAATAATCCCTCAACCGAACAACTCACTTAACCATACAAGCTAACTAAATCCTAATTCACTTCAACTCGACTTAGCTTAAACCAAATCTCAACTCTTTACCCTCGGCATAGGTACCCTCGTACCATCATAACCTTAAACAATCCTGGGACTGTACCATTAAACCATCGTACCACAATAAATCTTACTATCATACCATCATACCATGGAACCATCATAGCGTCATACAATCATATTCCAGAAGTTTATCCAAAAATCATTTTAGAATTCCATGTCCGTCGCAGATGTCAAATTTCACTAAAATCCATTAAGAAATAGCCAAGTTCCGTCCTAATTGTCCATATTCCAAAACTTAATCTAAAAATCATTTTAGGACCCCATTTACAACGCACACATGTCAAATTTTATCATAATCGGTTGAGAAATAGGCAGATTCCAGAACGTTATCCAAAAATCCAAGGCCATATTTCAGAATTTTATCCAAAAATAATTTTAGAATCTCATGTCCATCGCAGATATCAAATTTCATAAAAACCCGTTAAGAAAAAAAAAAGTTCTATCTTACTTAGCCATATTCCAGAACTTCATCTAAAAATCATTTTAGAATTCATTTCCAAGGAACATGCCAAATTTTTATCGTATTCGGTTAAGGAATAGCCAAGTTCCATCCTACTTGGCCATATATGTAGAGCTTTATCTAAAAATAATTTTAGAATCCCATTTTCAACCCAGATGTCAAATTTCATCATAATCAAATAGCCATCAGATTGGCGAACAAAAAAATTCCAAATCGTACAAGCCGTTCTCGAGATACCATGGAGGACGAATGGACATTTTTTTTTTTTGCTATTTCAGACTCAGGGACTTTCAAAACGTCGAGAAAAGTGATTTCGGACCAACCAAATTTTTCGTCATTTTTGACAGGATTTCAATACTTTGGTCTTATGAGACCGAAGTAAAAGCGAAATCAGAGATTTTTTTTTATAGATGGCTTGCTTAATTAGAAAGAACCGATTTTCACACCTCGTTTTATAGGGAACCAACCCAATGACCGATTAATAATCCCATTAAATAGTTGCGACATGTATGTGAAATGTGACGTTACACGATACAAAGTTTAAAATTATTTTAGTTATCAAAACAAACGAATGAAATGATGCATTACAAACTATAAAAAAACTACCAATTTATTTGAATAACTAATAGGTGCAATATAAACATTTTATTACCGCTTTAATGTACCTAGATAAAATTCTACTACAATATTATAGTGTGTACTTGTACGACAATTTCCCCTCACACAATACACACGTAATTATACAACAACATTAAAATCCAATCTACGACAAACAATATAAATTATACTCAAGTGAGTTGTAAATCGTATCTGTTGTATATACTATACCATGTCCAGAGATAATAATCTTACATCACCATAATAATTTAAAATTAATTATTATTAACGAAGACGTATAGTTACTAGTTTCATTACATAAAACGATACAGCTACGTACTTATTTCGAAAATCAATTAATTTATACAACATTTATACTTGTTGTTGGTGTACCATTTAAAAATTAATTGATTTCTACCGAAATTTAATTAGTTTTTAAAACACGGTCAACCAATATAAGTTCACCCAGGCCCAACTTCCATAAAAACAAATTTGTTCTAGTTTCTATTGTTCTAATAAATTGTTAAGTTTTACTCAACTAATATTTGCTATTATGTATTGTTTGTTTTGTACAAGTTTGGCTAATAATAATAAAAAAAAAGAAAAATCAATTTTCCCATTTTCCGGACTAAAATAACAAAACGAACAATATAAAAGCGAAAATGTCGCACAAAATAAAAATTTTAATGTTTGTTTTTTTCATATATACATAATGGAAAATCAATTGACATACAACATTGTTATATGCATGAAAGTTGGATATACATAACTAAATGCAAATAATGTAAACGGAATGTTTGTCGTTTATTACAAACAATGCTAAAAATAATGTAGTTGTTAACCCTTAATTGTTCAAAAAACTATGTTAAACTTAGCTGCAATTAGGGGTTCGACACCTGGACGCTTTGCGATTCAACCTCGGGGCTGCTTTACGACAGGAATTGCTAGTAGGTAGAATTGCCTCCGGCAGGAACATTTCAAATTAAAATTAAGATATGCCCAAACAGAGAGAATTTCGGAAGCTCTATTGGTGATAAAAGGCTTCCATTTTAATGGATGTGCGCTGATATCTACCAATATGTACTACAAATGATTCTGTCCATGCCTTTAGTTTTGGTAGTGGATGATTAGCTGCAAATGATACTTATTTTAGTAGTTTTGACGGTAATAAAACAGCACAAAGTTCCAGTCTCCGTATCGTTGTCGCCTTTATTAGTGCAACTTTGGAATTCTACGCGTCTTGTGTGTACGACTGCACCATACTTTGTTAGCAAATATTGAAACAGTTGAAATATTGTTTTTGATGTGATCACACTTGAAGCAACCCATCCAAGCGGATCGAAAATTCATAATGCATCGAATAACAGCTTTCTTTTAGTGACCAGTTCGTCTTTAAGTTTTATTGCATCGAAGGTAGAGGCATCGGCTTTGAGGACCCATCTAATTCCCAATAATTTTATAGAGCATTAACTGTTATCGATTTTTTTAAATTCATACGGATTTTGTATGCCTACTAACTCCTAATTACATGCCCATTTTCGTAGATGAAACCCAGCGGAATTTAAAATTTGCGACTTTAATCTGTTCAGAGCGTCTATACCATCTGCTTAGACCTAAGTCCTTCAAGCATCTAGTTGCAAGAAATTGGGCTGAGCTTGTTTCATTTGTTACCGTATTTAGCAAATATCATCTAAGCTCTAGTTTCAGATATGAGTATCTGACGATACATCTTCTCGATATCGACTGCCATCACATATTTGAATTTTGCTGCAACAACATTATTAGTGGGTACTCCTGATATATTCCTCCTGATATAACCACTGTTGATTAGGAAATTCTTCGTCAATGATTGATCCTTGTGGACCACTATCTAGCAGTGACGAATTCAGCACGGTTGACTGCATCAGCGATTACTCAGTCAATTTTACTAACTGCGTCAGTGAAAATTTTAGATAAATTTGGGCGAAAGGTATATTGTCGTGCGTTGCAATGCCATTATACCTTTCGCCCAAATTTGTATAAAATTTTCACTGTCGCAGTTGGTAAACTTGACTGAGTAATCGCTGATCCAGTCAATTGCGCATAAGTCGTTACTGCTGAAGAGAGGGAGGGATTTGCAACCATCCTAGTTGGACAAGTCGATGTTTTAATTTCAGTTTCTGACTCTACAAGTTTCTCCTGTTCAGTCTATGTTGAACAAAGTAAAGTAGTATGCCTTCTTCCACACATTTTACATTTCGCTTTAAACAGGTCTCTACTTGTTTGATGACCTGTGCTCATGCAATTGAAACAGAGACGGTTTTCTACAACCAAATTACTTCATTACAATTAGAAATATGAGTATTGTTTAACCAGCTTGGACATGAACGACAGACATAATTCACATATATTTTATATTCCGCAGGTTCGACGGCTTCTAATGAAGTTACTAGTTTGGCCAGAAAGTTTACAAGTTCTTGTATTTTCGGATAATCTTTTCCATTAAATAATGCCCAAGCACGCTTCGTTTCTTTATCACACTTTTCTAGAAGTAAATGTACAAGCCAGCAGTCACGTTGTTGTGCTTCACTTCACAGAGCCTCCAAACCTCGTGGAACTTCATCGGTTACATCTGCCAGTTATCGCAGTTTTGAAATATTGTCTTGAATATTTGTTTGCCCCAGAAATTGCCTCATACGGTTGGTTACAATTTGCTGTTTTTGTCTTACTTCTGAACTAATTTTTCCCGCACTCCCTCATAATTTTCTTTCGTTAGGATTGCTTTAATAGTGCAGCAGCGTCATCTCGCATCAGCAGCGCTATCCTTTAAAATTTTAAATTTATGAATTTTCAGCATTGAATTTTTGTGAATCGTTACCTCAAAAAGGTTCTTGAATGCTGGAAAATCAGTATAATTTCCTGAAAGTGGTGGTATGGAAATGAAAGGTAGACGAACGTTCTATTATTTCGTCGGATAAAACTGCGGTCATATAAGCCGTCCATAAACTCCTGTTGTTGTTTAACAAACCTTACAACAATATCGTTAAAATCTTTGCTATCTACTGGTTGTTTAGGTAATCTGGACCTTATTTGCTCGTTTAATTTCGTTTTCAGTGTCACGTATCAATTTTCTGTAATCACCATTACTGATTCTTGCTCGTGTAATGTTAAGTGGAAATCTGCGTCGCCATTTGGTTTTTAATCCTATTCTTATTCTCTTCACAAAGTTACTTTTCTTCTTCATTCCACTTTTGTAGCGGTAATTTATAATGCTTCTATGCTTCACATTACTATGTCAAACATGTAAATTAATTTTTGTGGGACGTAGAGCACGTATTTGCTCATTAATTTGATCACCTTCGAAGTTAATCAATTCAACTGTTTCATTTTAGTACACAAACTTTATGGTACAGCAATACTGAGGTGAGGAAGGATGCTTATATTAAAGATCTCTATGGGATGTAGCGCCAGCAAAAAAAAAATGTTCAAAAAGTAAAATTAAATATTAAAACAGGAGTAGTATTGTCCTTTACAAAGGGCTCTAAACTATTACTACTTTGGGTCCTGCCTTGCCCCTAAAAGGCCAAAAGAAGTAATTGGGATCAACTTAGAGAGCAGAATTATCAATTGAATGTTTTCCGGTAAATCTAAAAATATTCTGAAAGCACCAGCGGAGAAAGCTACACCTACCAAGTGCAATCCTTGTAAAAACAACAACAATATAAAAACGTAAAATGAGGGTAATAGCAACAACAAAAATCCAAATTAAACCGAGCTATTAATAATCTGAGTCAAGAGTTGAGGGGAAATCGCGTACCCTACAATTGCTTTGTCCAATATACGACTAACTGCATTCACAAATAATTTTATAGAATGCATTTGTGTTATCCTGAAAACGTGTGGGATCTTTTTTGGCAGAAAAGAGTGACTTCCTTAGAGTATTATGTGCTCTGCCGACAGTCTTGAAATTAAATTTTTCAAGACAATAGCACAGTTGTTCATGTAGCGACTTAACGTATGGAACGTTATCATTTATTAATGGGTCAACTTCTACCGACTGGTTATTATTATGGTGTGTTGAATGTTTGTAAATGGTTGATTTAATTATTAGATTGAAAAAAGAATACGGATAGGTATTGCTAAGAAGGAGGTGATTCTCCTGAACCCCTTCTTGTACAGACTTGGGTCCCTGCTGGTCCGCCAGAGGATCCTCGTATAGTAATCACCAACATTAGACTGATGAATCCAGATCTTTCGATAAAAGGATGGAAGGTTGTCCGTCGCAAGCGTGAGGCGAATAGCAAATCAATTGTATTCCGGGTCGTTGTTGCAATACGTTTTAGAGAGAGAATCTCTTTTAAGATACTCTCGGGATCTAAGTAATTTTTCTGTTCTTGGTTTGATGGTGTTCATTATGACCCCCATGCTTGCAATAAACGGATCAACTTGCACCACAGTAAGCGAGCTTCATTTGAATTAAGGGAGTTGCTTGCTGCACCGCACACAGATATTTATCTAATTCAGAAACCGTATCTTCTTGATGGTACGGGTTTTCCATTTGGGACTTCACAACTTTGAACTTTCACTGTGAACGCACCCTTAAACCAATAACCAAACTGTCAGTGTCAAAAAAGTGAAAAAATTTGAGTTTAAATATTTGCTGTCGGATGTTCCCGTGCCAGTGAGACAACGGGTTGGTCGAAGTGCCAAGAATATTGCTGCCGTTCAAGTGTCCGTCTCAAACGAACCAAAACAGTCGATACCACGGAGTTCTCAAGAATTGGGCATCGCTCAGACCACACTTTGGCGAATTTTGCGAAAGGGTCTTGGTTTGCACCCTTATAAGATAAAATGAACACAAGAACTATAGCCACTCGAACATACGCAGCGACGTACGTTCTCGGATTGGGCTCTGGAAATGTTGGAAGAAGATGACCAATTTCAACGCAAAATGAAGCGACTTTTGAAGCGATCTAGATTTTTTTTATGGGGCTTCGTTAAATCATTGGTTTATGCCAACAAGCCGGCGCCGTTAGAGGAGCTCAGAGCCAATATTGAACCAGAGATAGCGGCCGTTTCTATACATAAATGTTTTGATTGTACTTTGAGCCAATAGTAAAATTTTCGAGATATCTCAAATGGTTTGTGTTTTATTTAAAAAAACAGTTGTCAAGTCCTTATTGAAAAACCCTTTAGTACTAAATTGGCCCTTGCATCAGATTATTTTCCCTATAACTAGCCTTTACCTCTTTCTTCGGTTGAGTTTAATAACTTGTTGTTGTATGGTAAGCAGAAACATATTTTTCTGGTGATTGGTTGTGAGAAGCTTCTCTATTCAATTTTTTAAGCTCTTCTAAGCTTGAAATTCTCAATGAAGGCTGTGAGCCAACTTTTGTTAATTCTGTTCGGCAGGAAGTTATGGACATCAGTTTGTGCTTTATGTCAATTGTTGATTTAATTTTCAACTGGAAAGTGATGAACGATATTCTCACTTCTGATCACATGTGGTTTTTTTTCTATTAAACTTAGAAGACACAGGAAATTAACCGATTGAGATTTTTTCTCTTTCGAGCTCGTTAGTAAGGACATTGAATTACAAGCATCTTTGCTTACAAAGGCAATTTCGACTGCCTTTGAAAATTTGTTGTCCTCTTATCAAGAGTTGAGTGGAAAAACCAAAAGAATCGAAGAGGTCAGACTAGAAATGTACCGCAAATAAAAATTTCACTCATAGGTGGGACTTTAGGAGTCCCTCGTTTTAAAAATATTTGTCGAAGAATGTAGTAATTTATTATCAATACGTCATCAACTCAAAAAATTAGACAGCTTATTTTATAATAATGAAGCAGGAAATGTTGAAGCAGAATCAAGTTAGTTCCGTCCTGGAACAATAATTATAGGTTTAATAATTTAACCGATTTAAAATTTGTTGAAATCTATTCTAAAAAAATGTACATAATTTACGTTACATTTCATGTAAATTAAGTTCAATTGTAATACCCCATTGCACTATGAATGTAATAATCACTGACATTATTAACAATGCGCGCAAACAAACAAACAAATACGTTAATTATTTTACGTTTTGCCGAATAAATTGAATTATACAATTTGCAATTAATAATAATTGTTGCATGCCGTACAATTTCATGACAAATTAATTTAATTGTAATTAGTTCAACTCTAGAGCAAAATAATGATAATTTAATTTAATGATTATCAATATTTTGTGATGACGTTGTTGCTGCACGTTTTTGATTTTCGTTTAAATAAAATTTTCATTATAAATTTGTGTTATTTTTATGGATAAATATATAATTTACATAGAAGCTACAAATTTATCGATTTTTAAATATTCTGTCTATTAATTAGTGGTACTTGTTAAGCAAGTATAATTTGTAAGTGTATAAGTGTAACTGGGTACACAAATGAAATTGTTGCGAATGGTTTATAAATACATATAATGATTTAGGAAGTTTGTTGGAAATTTACATTATAACAGGTTGAGACTGTAATTAATTTTAGTCCGATAAGTATTCCGCATTCCAGTAATTAAAAACTACTTTCTAAACAGTTAATACTTTATTTACTCCAAACCAAATAAATTGCAATTGTGCATAGTCATGGTAAAAAATGATTTTCAACCGATATTTGAAACAACATTGCTTATCTTATTCTTCACAAATAAGTATCAAATATCAGAACAAATGTTGGAATAAAATATTAAATTCATTTTATTGGTTACAGGAATAGGAATAGATCATGTTTTCCGAAAGAGGGAGCACGATCAAAGAAAAAGTACAGAGCGTTTGCCACTAGATGTCATTACACAATCAAAAAAATTTCTGATGTTTTTCAAAAGGGGACAGCCAAAATCAATTTAATTATCACGTATGTATTCATAATAATCACTTTTATAACACGAAAATATTTTTTTTTATATTTACAAAATGCATACATAAAAATGTCGTACAATTATTTACAGAAAATATTTAATGACACCTAGTGGCATAATGTGAAAGTTGCTTATACTTTCGGAGTTTTCTGAAAGATGGTAGCTCTTGCGGTTTTAAAAAATTTGACATTTAAACATGATCTATAGGATTGAAAACCAGATCCAATTGACACTAGTGATTTCAGTGCCATCTCTGATTATATTTTCGAAAGTGTTTTATAAGACAAAATGTGGCAGCTAATTCTTAAGTGCAATTGTCATCAAGTTTGAAGAAAATATTCTTTAATAAAAATATTTAAACATTCTTTTTTTCTTTAATTCTAAATAAGATTTGACAGCGATAAAAAATTGTGTCTTACAATAGACTTTCACCATAATTCTGATATAAACCCAACGATTCGGCTAGCTCATTTCGAGGTGTTGAGTTTTTTTCTTCCAAATCAACACTTTCTATCTCAATATTGTCATTAATATTAATGCTCACATTATGCAGAATGGAACGCGACATAATAATTATGACTATAAAGTCAATTCCTCGATTCTCGATCAACTTTAAACACATAAACCGAGACTTCATAATTCCGAATGCGTTCTCAATGCGTACTCTACTTTTCGCTAAACATCGATTATTACTTTTTTGGTTATAGGTTAAATATTATATTATTATATTTTTAAAAGGTGTTAGCAAAAATTCCATCAATTGATACACACTGTCATCAATAAGGTGGAACCCTTGTCCAATTTGTTTAGTCACAATGGAAAGATTTCTGTAAATAGTTAACTGTTTGCGGTAATTAAAAATACCTTGCAACACAACAGAATAAATAGTATTGGTTTGGTGCCAATATTTTAAAGTACCATGCATCAATAGTCCCAATTACTCAATGAATAAGATTTCTGGCCACTTCTGAAAGCTTATACATAATAAATATAATTTATATCAGATATTTCCACCATAGTATACTGCTCACGGTCACAACTTGGAACTATTGGGTTGTTCGGAAAGTAATTTCGTTTTTTCCCAACAGAGGACTTAATTGTATTTTTGCACAACCGGAGTTCTGGAAGGCCAGTTGAAGCTGATGAAGACACAATAAAGGCATTAATTGATGTAAACGGCTAGGTTTAATATCAAAGCTTGACATATGGGTTCCTCATCTTCTTACAGAAAAATATTTGTGCCGTCGCATTGACGTTTGTGATTTGCTTCTCAAACGCCATGTGTATCATCATTGGGGACGAGAAATGGGTTGTCTACAACAATGTTAAGCGCAAAAGATCCTGGAGTAGAAAAGATGCACCGGCTCAAAGCCCTTCGAAAGCCAATATTCATCAAAAAAAGGTTATGCTATCTGTTTGGTGGGATTTTAAAGTAATCTTTATTTTGAGCTTCTACCGAGCAACACAACGATCAATTCTGACTGTGTACTGTCATCAGTTGGACAAATTCGTTGGAGCGTGTTGGAGGGTGAATATTTAAATCGTGGTATGGCTACGGACCTTTTTGTGTCTATGCCTGGTCCTAGTGAACCGCCACCTAAACCTAACTAAACCTAGATGACAAACCAAAACAAACGCACCCCAACACATACAACTTTTATAGTGAGATAAGTACACGAATAAACAACAAAACTATTAAATGTAAACGGCAGTAGCTTTATACCTTTCAAAATGATCACTTGTTAAAATAAAATTAAATCAATTTGCTCAACCAAAATATCAATTTAGACTTAAACTGATTTCAATCCAGTAATCCGGCAATCACACATCAATACCACGTACCTTAATACACAATACAATTGAGATAAAAACCATTTGAATAAAAAAATCATATGAGTCGCCAGCACAAGCACAATCTTCAACAACATTGATTGAACCTATACTCGATCCAATTTGTAGAACAAATTTCAAAATTCCCTTGTTTATCGAGAATTTTCATTCATCCAGAGACGAACCTGGTGGCCCGCGTCTCGCGGTTACGTTCAATGGTTTTCAATTATTATTTTTTAAAATATCAAAAATCTTAATATTGTGCAAAAAAGGATTTTTTGCTAAATCCCGGAATTTTAATCAAAATTCCCGGTAATCGGGATTATAAAAATTATCAATTTGCTCAAGCTGCAAAACTCTTAATAATTACATGCGCTTAGATGCATGAAAAGAGCTTCGTCTGAATTCACCTTAAAAACTCTTTAAATTGATAAATATCTTGTTTGGTTTTAGAAATTTTTTAAAACTTTCTATTTTTTAAATAATTAACAGTAATTTTATAGATATCACAATTCTTAGCATAACTTCTACTGTTCTTTAATTTTCTTATAATTATAAAATTGTTGCAGGTCTGAACTTGGTGCTATTGAAATTTTTTGGGATTCTTAAATAGATAAAATTAATGGAGTTTTTTTTATAAATGTTGACTTTAAAATGAATTAGAAAATTAAAAACTCTTTAGACTTCTTAAATTTCAGAATTTTTGAAAATATAGAAATTCTTTAAATTTAACAGTTTCAAAATCGGAAAATTACAAAATACACTGCGCCAATTAAAAAATGGAACAGAAATTTTCTTCGAAAAAATACCCAGATTTGAACGCTTGTATCTTGGTGAAATAACACCTTTCAAAAAAAAATTTTTGTTTCTAGTTGAAGAAAATTTTGTTTTCTTTTCGATACTGGAAACCGTTTTATTTTTTTTTTGTTTTTTCATGACTTTTTTGAGTAAAACAAAAGGTGTCTAAAAAAAAAAAAATTTGCTGCTGTTTGAAACTGTAAATGAACTTGCTCGATATTTCATTCAAAAATCCAAATCGGCCATTTTATAGAGAATTTAGAAACCATGCAAAATGATACTAGAAAAATTTCTGTGCAGCCACTCCTTGTCGAGTTATTGAAGTTTTAGAGAAAACGTATCAAAAAGCGTAGAAGTAAATTTTTTTTATCTTGTAAACTTAGCACTAGCGGCTCGAAAATTTGAGCAATAAAAAATTTCTTTTTAACATTTTTTCAGAACCACAATACGCAAAGTTTCCCGCACTGTTATGAATTATTAAACAAACAAAAAACAAGTTCCACCCTATGCTATACTTGAATACTAAAAATATATTTCCCCAAAATCCTGGTATCACTGATTCTAGAAAGTTGATTTTTTGAAATTTACAATATAAAAGACAATTTAACAGAGTAAGAATCTGAACGAACCATTTTATTAATATACATTTATTTTGGTCAACCCTAAAAGGCACAACTTAAAATTCAACATTTTAATGATGTTTACGCCTTTTAATTTTTTTCGCTTTTCTGCGACGCGATGCAACAGACCCTTTTTCAGCAATTGATGAATTCGACATACTTGGAAAAACGGGTCTATCTTTTTTTTGTCGACAAATAAAAATCAGTTCTTCAGAACAATCCTGAGTTTTCCACTTATTACTAGCATCACTATCAATATATATACAATCAGGGGTTCCTGTTTCAGGAGAGCCTGTTGCCCAATTCCACCAGTAGAGTAATTCACCACTGGTATCCCAGGAATATTTGTCCACCTGTCCAAGACTAGTGCCACTAGTCCAAAATAACTCATTGTGTAAATTACCCTCGGTTTTAGCTTGCTGAATGATAGTTTCTATTCGTCCTTGTTCAAAAGTGGTACGTATATCAATCAAGAACATACCCAATTCATGGCAAAATTCCATTGATTGGTACCAATTGTACTGAATAATAAAAAAAAAAATAAACAATTATTTTAAAATTTCTATTTATTAAAACTTTGCTTATTGCCTTATCTGGATGGCTGACATAATAATTAATGCCATCTGTGTCTTGGTACATGGCCGAATCTACTTTATAAAAATAAACACTAGACAACAGCACGATTGTAACTAGTAAAAGTAACAGTTTCATTTTTAGAACGTTTCTAAATTTTTATAAAGTGTTTCGATCATTTATATAAACTACACGTAATTCGTCATATTAGAGCACATTTTCAAACACGTTTTTTTTAATTAACACTAACCGGTAACTTTTTCGTATAAGTGTAACAAAATGAATTTGGTACGCTACTCGCGTTTTACTTTATTTGTCCGTAACAGGAATATAGCATTGCACACCAATTTTGTATTGTTTTTACAGTGCGTCTAACACCGTTTTTGGTTTGGCTTTGGAGATGAACATAAAGAGTGTTTCAATAAGGAGGCTCGATTTTTAAATGTAAATAAAACGGAATATTATGTATGGCATTAAGTATGGTTCATTCAAATGTCCGCCGTGGATTTACTTGGTGACGAGAGAAAAATGGGAATGATTTTCACCTACCTTGCAATTAGAACTGTTCAGGTCAAAGTAATTTCATCGCTCGAAGAGACTTTCGGTCCAGGCGTGAACTACTAGAAATCTACGTCAAGTGTACACCCCTTGAAATACAATTTGTAATTCACCCACCAGCGACAATCGACTCAAGGCACCAGAATAAAGAATTACTACAAGACAATTAATTAATTGTTCACTTTTCAAAATTATTAAAATTACAATAAATAAATTAATTAATTAAAAATTAATACTTAATTAAAAAATTTAAAAATTTAAAATTAAAAATTTAAAATAAAATTCAAAACTCAAAATACATAATTCAAAATTCAAATCCAAGAATTAAAATTCAAAACTCAAAATTCAAACTTCAAACTTTCAAAATAAAAAAAAAAATTAAATTAAAAATTAAAGCATAAAATAAATATGTATATAAAAACGAAAGAGTAAAAGGTAAGTATTTTAATTGATTGAGGCAAAATGCATTTAAAATTTTAAAATTTTGAATTTAAAAAAAATTTTAAAGAATTTAAAATTTAAAATTTTAAAAATTTTAAAAAATTTTAAAACTTAAGTTTAAATTTAAAAGTTTAAATATAATAATTATATAATTTTTTAAATTTAAAAAATTATAAATTTTAAAATTTTAAAAGTTTAAAACTTTAAAAATGTAAACTTTTAAAAATTTTCTTTCAAATTTAAAAAATTTTAAAAATCTAAATATTTAAAAATTGTAAAATTGTAAAAATTGTCAAAATTGTAAAATTTGTAAACGTTGTAAAAATTGGTTCACTCTTTTACGGTGGACACTACCCCCCAAAGGAACTTCGAAAACCTAAATTGCTAGCACAGGCAATATCCAGCAAATATTCCAACAAATTCTTGTAAAGCTGACCGTGCCTCCAGTAACCACCAAATATGTATGTAAAAAATCACCAGCTAGAACAAAATTTCGATAAACTAGAAAGTTGTCTCTTCCATCATGGTTGGGGAGGTAAAAGATCTGAATCTGAAAACAACCTGGGAGAGTTGGTCTTTGACGGTCTTCCAACACACAGACGGCCACATTGGAAATATGCTGGTTATCTTAAATGTTTCCAAGCATGATACACAGATATTGAATCGTTTAGCCTTCCTATAGATGCATGATATGAATATGTACTTCGGAATATACAACAAAGTAGCCATACTATCTCAGAACTACTCTGTTACTGATTGATTGTCTTAGGCTGTAGGTAAATAGTAACTGACCCTTCCAATTAGTGTCGCAGAAGGCAAGTGTCCAAAAGTTGAAAAAAAATCACTAATCTGAGTTTAACAAAACATCAAGAAGATTTCGTGAACTCACAACAGTGAGAGCAGTTCGAAATGAACTCTTATCGAAGCTTGATCAGATCCCTGTGGGACTCTTGCGGCGTTTCCAATTAACTAAAAATCTTATTGCGAAAGGTCGATTGCTAATATCCGACTAACAATATGAATGATGGCCTCAATGGGTGATAACCAACGTCGAGAATATCAGCATACCAATATTCTATCTGCCCCTCATTTATCATTCAATAATGTTAACTGATAGATAATCAAGAACAATTATGGCAATCAAAAATTTTTTGGTGAATCGAAGTTCTGGCGATCTTTTATGCCAATATATGTGAATAGAATAACAATCAACGGAACTTGCAATTTAATTTGTTTCAGATTCGAAATAATTCGAGCATTGCCTCTCGAGTACTGCCCCTTGAAAATAATAAAAGGAATGTTTATAAATTTGACCGATTTAAATTAAAAATACTTCTTCTAAATATTCAAACTTCAAAATTCAAAAGGGAAAATTTAAAATTAAAATAAATTTAAAAATCAAAGTCAATTTTAAAATTTTAAAATGACATATCAAAATTAAAACTTCAAAATAAATTTCAAAATTCTAAATTCAAAGTTCAAACAAATTCAACATTCAAATTTAAAATTCAAATCAAATTCATTGTAGTCCAGTCAAAACGTGTAAAGGGGTCGAAAGTTCCGTTGATGCCTCCAAATTAATTTTACTTTATGTTTCCTTGGAGTGCAAATTTTGAAAAAATAAGTGTTGCAACCCCTAAACGGAAGCTTCACACCTAAAACTGTAAAAAAACTCCCTTTTAGGGGGTTTGTTTCATTTAACTTTAATAATACCCACCCTTTCAGGGTGGAAACTACCCCTGAGAGTAAAAATTGGGTTGGTATCGTTATCCAAAATAAAAAAATCTCAAAAAAAAAAAATCCCAAAAAAGTAAGTTTTTTAAAATTAACCAATTTTTGAAATATTATTTTAATTCGTTTTATACCTTGGAATATGGGGGCTGCCGCTCCCAAACCCCCGCCCTGACGATTTTTTGAAATTCTAATATTCATAGTGATTGAGCCATTTTTGAAAAGTTTGTATTTTTGAATAATAATCCACATACTAAAATAAAAAACTTCGCTTAGCATTGGACTCTTTGCGCAAGGATGACAGGAAAACGTCAGAAAAATTTCAAAAATATTAACATTTGTAAAAATATTTACGTTTGTATTTCACATACTAAAATAAAAAACTCCTCAAAGTCGCTTAGTTTCCGCGCAAGGATGGCATGAAATTATGTAGATTCCTTTTGTTTTCATATTTTAGTTATCAAAAATTTAGTGGGGTCTTCCCTATCAATGGGGCAGTTTACTTCGTATTTTTCGGTATTTTTTGGGGGGATTTTCCGTTCGGGAATATGATGGTATCCCGTAAAAATTTGGGTTGGGTACGCTATCCCAAAATCAAATTCCCAATTCCAAAATTCCAAAATCAAAATCCCAATTTACAAAATTACAAAAGACAAAATCACAAAAGACAAAATCCCCCCAAAAAAATCCCCAATTTTCAGAATAATTCTTATTAAAACATGTGCGGCGCCGCAAAATCGTCCCAATTACAAAATCCCAAAATCAAAATCCCAATTTACAAAATCCCAAAAGACAAAATCACAAAAGACAAAATCCCCCCAAAAATATCCCCAATTTTCAGAATAATTCTTATTAAAACATGTGCGGTACCACACATGTTTTAATAAAAATTATTCTGAAAATTGGGGATTTTACATTTCTTAAATACAGGATGGGCCATCTGTTGGTCCTTTTTTCAATCAATGAACTTTAATACTTAATGTTATTTGTTCTAAAAAAATTCTTTGACATATGAAAAGTCGAAAATATGCTATTTATCATCATGGAGTCGACTAACACCACAACAACGCATTTTGATTGTCCAAATTTATTATGAAATTAATCGTTCAAAAACAACAACATTTCATAAATTACGTGAGAGTTTTGGTCGACATGGACGTCCTACTGAGCGTGCAATTGGCAAAATTATTGATCGTCTTGAAGAAACTGGTTTAGTGGAAGGTCGTAGACCGTATCAACATGTTCATGCAGTTCGTACTCCTGAGGCAGTGGCAGCTGTTAGTGAAATGAACCAAGCACATCAACCAGGCATCGTTCACAAGAACTAAACATATCACGAACCACATTACGACGCATTTTGCATGTTGATCTTCATTTGCATCCATACAAAATTCAACTAACGGAAGGAATATTTTCCGAGTACCCAGAATAGCGTAGAAGATGGTAGAATCATGGTATCGACGACTCAAAGTTATTGTAGTACAATTATAGATGATTTAAGAAAAGAATTACTAAAATATATTTTGTATTTGGGCAAAAAAATCTTTTTGGGATTTTGTCTCCTTGGAATTTTTTTTTTTGGGATACAGTACCGCTCCCTAAAAATTTAATACAACTAATAAAAAAGGATTTTTTTTTCTATTATCATATAAAGAAAAATTAGGGTGAAGTTTGAAATAATTATAGGGAAAATTAATGTTCACTCTTTTTACTGCAAGAGCCATCCACCAAAAGGGGTGAACTTTAAAAAAATCGTATGTCGGATTTTTTTGTTCCATGCAGGTTATTATTATGCTAATTTTGATAAATATTAAGCAAATTAATATCTACCCTTTTAGCTTGAATGGCAATCCTCGTACAAAGATTTAGATATTTTTAAGAACCATTCGAGGGGAGTTTCCACCTTATAAGTGTGGATACAATTTTTTTAATATAAGGAATGCTTGTTATTCTTACAAATAGCTACTGTTATGTATATTAAGTTAGCGCAATGTCATTAAGTTAATTGTATGATCCTCATTTAAATGAGATTACTTTTATTTGTTATGGTAAGAATTATAGTATAAATTACAAATAGCAAAATATTGTATTTTAGAGTAGTGTTGAACAAGCCATAATTAAAGAGAGATGACACAAAAGCACTGGAAGATCATCTTTTTTTTATTTAAAATTAAGCAAATGCAACAAATGGCAACGAGAATGGGATCAAAAGTGAGACCGTTCGGAGTATAAGTTAAACGGTAACCAACAAACCAAAAGAAGTGGAAGTCGAAGTCGGTCGCGTGGTAGGGTTCAACAAAGATGTGGAAATAGGAACGTTCAAAATCGCTGTTTTCGATGCAATCGACAGCAAAATTCGCAAAATTGTCCTGTTAGGAAAAATTAGCCATACAGCTAACATGTGTTTTCAACGAAATGAAAGATCGAGATTATCATCAAGGTCGTCTTGCGGTAAGAATATGTCACCACGCAGTTCGAAATTGCAACGTAATTCAACACATCAAGCTGTTAAGGAATTCAAGGGAGCTTAATAATTTAAGCTTGAAAAAAATTAATTAGAGGATTAGCTTATACAAATGGAGTTGCACACCGGTGCCTGTGCAACTGTGATGACTTTAAATAAGTTTAAAATAATTTTTAGTAATTTAAATTATCAAAATGTATCTCACAGATTTTCTTCTGCTACAGGTGAAATAATCAATGTTGTTGAGAAGAGAAGAATACCAGTGAAATTGGTTGGATCTAATTATTATAGAACCGCTAGTGGGCCTCTCATGGGTTGCACTTGGTTGTATATTTTATTCCCAACATGGAGGACTACTTTTAAATTAAATTATGTACAGTCAACAAATTGATCGAGTGAGTCAAAATTTTTCTGAAAATACGGTGTATATACAAGATATCATGAAACGGTTTCCTCCCAACATATTTCCTGGTTCGGGTGGAACCATTAGGCATTTTAGTGGAGAAATTTGTCTGAAGCCTGTTGCGACACCAACTTTTCATAAAGCTTACACGATTCCCTTCCACATAATAAATGCTGTTTCTAAGGAAATAGACTGACTTTGTGGGGGAGGAGGTACTCCCGCAATTTTTCAGTTCATTATGGATCAAATTTTAGACGGTATAGATCATGTCGTATGTTATTTAGATGGCATTATGATTGGATAACGTTGAGCAATGCAGGCATACGATGAATTTAATTTTGGAACGGTTGAGCAAATATAACGTAAAAACTAATGTCGAAATCGAAAAGTATTTTTCAAGAATTCCGTAAATTTTTTAGGTTACAACTGAGAGTATAAGCCCTAATATGGATAAAGTAACAGCAATCCTTAAAGTTCCAGCTCCAAAAAATCTTTAGGAATTGCAATCATTTTGGGTCTTATAAACTATTATGGCAGGTTCATTCCAAACTTATCGACAAAACTATGTTACATGAGTTATACAAACTGTTGAGGAAAGAAACAAAATATATTTGGAGTGAGGAATGTGAAAATACATTTCAGAAATGTAAAAATTTGTTAGTAAGCAATAAATTGCTAAAATTGAAATCCCCAGCAGAAAAAAAAATTATTCTCAGCTTCGCCGAGAAGCTTTGGTTGTGATTTTCGCAGTAAAAAAGTTTAATAAAAATATTTACGGTCGTAAGTTTAATTTGGTTACTGACTCACAAGCACTAAAAAAATTGTTTAGTCCTAAAAAAGGAACATCAAACGTAGCAGCGTCCCGAGTACAAATATAGGCGATAATTCTTTCGACATACGGGAAAAAATAATGCAAACGCTGATGCTTTATTAAGGTTCCCGACAGCTGCAGATACTACTGTTGATACATACATCATTCATTTTCTAACAATAGCAAATATTTCAGAGAATAGAGGGTTACGTACGAAAAATTCTGCTAGGTTCACACGGGAAGATTTTATTTTATCGAAAGTCTTTAATTATGTCAAAGATGGTTGGCCAAATAATCGTGAAGCAAACCTCGAGTATTATTTTAGATTAAGGAACTCTTTAAGTATTCAGGATGGATGTTTGTTTTACGGGAATAGATTAGTGGTCTCAAACCAAGCGATACCGTGTTTTCTGGACTTAATCGATAAATCGACCGAAAATTGTAGTTTAATTATCAATAAGAATCCGATTAAAATATTTAGTTCAACCCTATCAAACAACATTTGCTACCTGCTACGTACATTACATATGTGCATCAGTGCTGCCGTTCTGAAAACTTCAGAGTATGAACATTACAAATTTTCAGGGAAGATTTCTAGGCAAAGGGGCGTACTCACAAATACCTGTATTAATTAGACCAAAGCCATAAATAATTTTTGGTGGTTTGTATTAAAAAAAAAAAAATTACGGTGAGCTAATTAATTGTTTTTAGCTTTTGTACCAAATTTAAATATTTAAAGAAATTTTTTTTTGCTTTTTGGTTCTTTATCTAAATTACGATTAAAGCGTTAAACTCTGCTCGAGCTAAATACATTTTTAACGCGGCCTCAACATTTCTCACAGATATTGTTAGATTATGTATTGTTTTGAGATTTTTAAATTTTTAGCTAGTTTTAGATATAGCTAAATGTTATTACAAACTTAAATGAAAAATTTATCTTCTAGCAACTTTGGCTTCGAACCTCTTTCATTTTAAAAAGCGTAACTATATGGGTCGGAAATCTAAAGCTATAATATTAAATTAGTAAAATAAAGAGCTTTAAATCAAACATAAATTATAGAAATTCTTATAGTCTGGTAGATAACTGGCTTTTTCCTTACATCATTTTCTCGAGGTTCTTTTATAATTTGTTCAATTTATTTAATACTTAGAAAAGTAAAATTAATTTCTTGATGTTTGCTGGCAGTCATTTTGGCAGATATGTCGTTTCAAACATGTTGCCAGGCAAGAAAAATGCTAGAAGTGTGGATTTTATTTAAATGCAGTGGATATGGATAAGCCAAATTTCAGTCGTGCAATACGCTTTGAATTCAATATTCTAAATTTTTTTCTTTGACTACAATATGTAGAATATTTTGTATATTCTGGAGGTATTAACATAAACTTACAATTAACAAACGATTTATGTGTTGCACAACTGAAATTTGCCGTATCATACTGCAGAATTCAGACCACTTTCTAGTCTGGAAAGGTTGTCGTAAGAAATTGGTAGAAATTGTCTTGCAGTATTACTTTTATTACAGGAAGTCATAATCTAAATATTTAGCCAAATCACAGATAAAAGTTATTTGTTAAAATCACGAAATTTCTGCCATGCTTTAGTTTATCTGGGGGCTATAGAGTGTCCTAATGAAGTTGTAAAAAAAAGGAATTGTATTTTTCCATAATAAATAGTAACGAAAATTGTGATTAATAAATATAAAACACACGATTGGTAAATTGATTATGGTTTGACGTGTTGGACAGATTGACCGTTTAAATCAAAGTTTTTCAAGCGATAAATTCATCTAATATTCAAAGTGGTTCAAAATAAATATGGAAATGCGGGATTATACGATATTCCGGGATGTTCAAAAGAAATCAAATCTGTGAGTGGTACTATACTACTGGATTGCATTACCATTTAAAAAGCTAACATAACCATGTTATGGTTATAAATATGGTTATAAATGTGAAGCCCAAAAAATAGATCATTCCTTTAACCCTAATCAGCATAGGCTGAGTCTCTCAGACATATTTTAAAATGTTTAGCTAAAAAATACTCGAATATTTTTTTTATAAGAAAATTGGGCTTTGTGTATTCCAATACTTATTATTTAAGATCTAGAATCACATATTAATATTTTCTTAATCGTACTGAATGTAGGCCTAACTGGCCCATTTTCAAAAAACAAACATAAAGGCATGCGTTGAGTCCCTTGGACTCAATAGGTAATTTCAATATAAATGGAGGAACTAAAATTTTAATTGATCAATTTAAACTTCGTAAGAGAATAGTTCAGAATTTTAAAGAACAGTGCTATGAAGAATTTTAGTCCTTTTACTGATTATTGGTAAATGAAAATTCAACGCAAAGATGTATTTCTATCATGTTATGCATTTTGATTATATACTTCAATATAGCAAATGAAAATTGTGATAAATGAATTTATAAAATATTTGGTTTATAACAACAATAACAAAATCAAAGGATGCCAATATTGGCGAGTTCACGATTCAGAAGAATGATCAGCCAAAAGTAGGGTTTACAAAAACTCTGGTTTTACCCGGGTACCCGGATTTTAGGATTTTGAAACCTGAAAATCCGGGTTTTTACAAACCCTAATTTTGAATAAAATTGATTTTGAAATATAAATCCGGGTTTTAAGTAGAAAATCCGGGTTTTCGGGTTCACACATTTGGAAAAACCAGGGTTTTTGAGACCGGGTAAACCGTAGTCAGAAGTAGTTAAGAAATTTACTTACTGTTGATGTGCGGATGTAGCAATTTCGAGAAAAATTTCTTTCCTGCACTAATTTCCACATAAACTTGATAAATATAAAATGAAAATTTGGTAGATTTGCAGTAGTCAACAATAAATCCGAGGAATTCGTAATTGTGGAAATGAGGGTCCTCACAGAAACATAGAAAAATAGCGGTATACTCTTTAGTAGTTTCGAGTTGACACAGATAGTCCTGAATATAGAATTTCACTTTTTTATTAAATAGTAGATAAAGTAGTAAAGTATAGTAGTATAGTAAATTTAAGAATCGAAACTTAAAATTTTTGAAAAATTGTAAAGAATTTGTAGAATAGGATGAATTTGGAAAATCATTAAATTTTTAATAGTTTCACTAGTTTTATGAATTTGAAGAAAACGAAGCTTTTGGGAAGTTTTTGAAGAACCTTAAAATATTTAAAATTTAATGATTTATTGATGTATTTAAAAACTGCTGAAATTTTTCGGCAATCCAAAGCATTTGAAAAATTTAATGATACAAAAGAATCGGGATATGAAGAAATTGAAATTTATAAATTTAAAAGAACTGAACAAAAATGGAATAATTTGAAAAAAAAAAATTTCTAAAGAATTTGAAAATTTTTAAAAATTAAATTTTAATCGTAGATTGGCAATAATTTTAAAACTAATAAGCTTTTGAAGAGAAGAAGAAATTGAAGCACTTTAAAATTTATAAATTTTCACGAATTTTAACCAATTTTAACCTTCTGAAAATTTTTAATAAATTTAAAAATTTGAACTCTTGTAGAGACTTCATTAGGAATTAGGAAATTTTGAAGAATCTAAGAAAACAAAAATTTGAAACCTACGTATAAAAAAGCCAATTTTAATATTGTGCAGAAGAGAGAATTAAAATAGAAACTTAAATAATTTGAAAATTTGAAAATGTTGTATGATTTGAAGCTTACAAAAAATTTGATGAATCTGAAGCTTTTGAAAAATCTGAAAATTTTAAAATTTTTTCAATTTTAATAAGAATCTGAAACTTTAGGTGAATCTGAACAATCAAAACAACAAGATTTGAAATATTTCTAGAATTTTATGAATCTATAACTTTTGAACAATTGAATTATAAAATTTTAGATATTTTGTAGAACGTCAATAATTTGAAGAATCTTAAAAACTTAAAAATTATTGAACGATTTTGATTATTCTAAAACCACGTAAAATATCGCAAGTAGAATTAAGACCACTGGAACTTAGTAGAAATTTAAACTTTTATAGAATGTAAAGAAACTTTTGAAGGATGTAAATAATTTATAATTAGTTGTAGTTTAGGAAAATATTTTGGAATTTGAAGAATCTTAATTAAGAATTCTAAAAACTTCATAATTTTCAATAGTTTGTAAAAGGTTGAAGAATTTTAAGAATCTGTAATTTTGGAAAAACAGAAAATTTCTAAGATTTCAAGATGTAAAGATTTTAAATAATCTGAAATTTTTGATGAACTTACTTTAACATGAATGTAACGATTAATAATTTGAAATTTTTTGTTTATCGATAATTAAATTAGAAATTAAAAACAGAAATATATAACACGAATTAAATAATCATAATAGTAATAAAACAGTAGTAGTAGCAGTAGTAGTAGTAGTAGTAGTAGTGTTATTAAAATAAAGTCAAGAAAGAAAATTATTTAGACATACATCCCCATACCATACGATACATACTATCCCAATCAACACCCTGGAACTTGACATATCAACATTTGTTAGACTATAACCTTGATATGAATTTCCACCTGCTACGGGCTGCGAGTGCAGCTACGGCGGCTGCTGCCGATTGTTGATGTGAGGCAGGTTATGGCTATTACGGTTGTGATTGGGCTTGAGCGGCTGCTCCAACTGATATTGGATAGATTATGTGAAGACTCTGTGTATTATTAGACAATTTGTAAGAATTTTATGAATCTAAAGATTCTTAATATGTAGAATTTGAACAATTTTATGGTTTTGTAGAATGTTAAAAAACGGATGCATTTTGAAGTATCTGAAGAATTTCAAAAAATGAAATTTTTCAAAATTTTCCATTTTTTTAAGAATTTAATTTTTAAATTGTAAAGATATTGCAGGGTGGGAAGAATTTGAAGAATCAAAAAACTTTAATGGTTTAAAAAATTTCATAATATGAAACATTTCAAGAATCAGAATAATCAGAAATTTTTTAATGATGAAAAGTTTTAACATTTGATTAGTTAAAGATATTTAAGAAGTTGAGACAACTAAAATATTTGAAGAAATGAAGCAACCTTAAAACTGTATAGATTTTTTCGAACTTGGAAAACCTGAACCTTTGTAAAAATTGGTAGAGTTTGAAAATTTAGTACCTATAATGTTAAGAATGTAAAGCTTTTGAAGAATTTAAGAAATTTGAAGATTTTGAGCAAACAAAAATTTAAAATCAAAAAATTATGAAAATTGAATTTGAAGAATCTGAAACTTTTTAAGAATCTTTAAAATCTGCATTTTAAAAAATGGAACCTTTAAGAGTTTTAAGAATATCATGCTTTTGAAGATGTTTAAATTGAAGAATTTATAGAATTTGAAGAATCTGAAGCTTTTGAAAAATGTTACGAATGGAAGGAGAACCGAGAATATGAAATTATTAAAGTATTTTTTGGATCTAACAATTTTTTAGAATTTGATGAATCTGAAATTTTTGAAAAGTTTTAAATAATTTGAGAACGGCAGGAAATTGAACTTTTAGAGTCTGAATAATTAAAAAAGTATGTAGTAATGTAGTTTTTGAAGGAGCTTAAGTTTTTTCAGAATTTGGTGAATCTGAATCTATTGAACAACTGAATTTTAAGGTCGTTAGGATTTTGTACGATGGCAATAATTTGAAGAATCTTAGAAACTTTAATAATTTAAAATATTTAAAAAATCTGAAAATTTTTAAGAACGAACATTGTTTAAATTAGTATATTTAATCATATTGGTTAAGATGATTGCCCAATAAGGTTTCCTTAAAACGGAGTTTTGCTCAGTGATCATAGTATCTGCTGAAATGAAGTATCCACGCATCTGACTTGAAATCCTAATAATTTATAGGTTTTTCCGAATTTGCATAACCTGAAGTAGGTACCTTATGAAGAATTTGTAGAAATCTGAGAATTTCTAGAATTTGGTGTTTTTAAAGCTTTTGTAGAAATCTAAAGAATTCAATGAATTTGAAGATTTTGAAGATCCAGAAAAATTTTAAAAATCTGAAATTTCTGATGAGTTGAATTTTAATATAATTTGAATAATCTGAATTTTTTTAATGATTTCCTTGTTTTAAAGTATATATGAATCTTTTCAAGATTCTGTAGATTGAAAGAAACTGGATCTGATCTTCAACATTTAAGATTGTTAAAAATCTAAAGCTCCTAAATATGAAGAATCTGAAGATTTCATAGAATTTTAAGAATGTAAAGCTTTTAAAGAATTTAAGAAATTTGACGATTTTGTGAAATCAACAAATTTAACAAAATGTAAAATTCTGAAAATTGAATTTGATATTAATTTGAAGGAGTCACTTTCTAAGCGTGAAACCCTAATGAATGAAATGTTCTTGGTTTTCAAAAGTTGAACTTTTGCTTAAGATCAGGAGACATTTACTTGGCCCTTGTATATTTGGCCAAGCATCCGGCACTATTTTTTGTAGAAATATTATGTGACCATTATTTGGTCTTGAAGATATTAAAAGTTCAAGTGGCGCATTTCTCCTTCAGCACTAGGGCAGGTTCATCAAGTATGTAACTGTCAAACTGAATTTTCATTTTGTTATTGTAATCTGTAGTGTACATACATTTTTTTTCTTTAAAAATTACATATGAGTCCAAGAGACTCATCGCATGCCATTACGTAAGTAAAATGACCCATGCTGATTAGGGTTAAAGCAATCGTCATGCATGTATATAACAGCTAAAAATAGTTTTGCATTTAGCTAGTTTTGTACGTCTTACGATTTAAGACAATTACTCAAATCCAAAGGTCCCAAAATCTGCTAACACAATTAGTAAAATTGTGTTTAGTTATGCAGCAAACGATCATCAACTATAGTATTAGCTGATTTGCGAAAGCTCAAATTAAGTGGCGAAAGGTTCTGCTTAATGCTCATAATGCTACTAAATATTGAAATCTGGACCTATCCCGTAATCAAAATTCGCCACCGGCAGAAAATGTATTGAGCACGTCAAGAGCAAATTAAAAGAGCTTGACTTTTCGATAATGATATCGTTGCAATTACCACGGATGGTGCATTAGTGATGGCTAAAGTGAGAAATTTGATCGGTGTAGGTCAACAGATTTGGCTGGCACACAGTATTCAACTCGCTGCAATCAAAGTTCTGTACCAAAAAATAAATTCGCAAAATGAATTTACAGAATAGCTGAAGGGTACTGAAGTCGACAAAGACACGCAGCATATTCCGAATTATTCAGCTCAAATGGTTCTTATGATAAGGATGGCTCTGACGGTGATGGGTTAGAAATTATTGTCAATACCGAAAATAAAAATAATTTGAGCTCAAATATTGCCTTACACTCAAAAATTTACCCGTTGTTACATAAAACTCGCAAGGTGGTTAACATTTTTCTCGATCGTCAAGAAAAACTGACTGTGTACTACAAAATTAGATTAAAGAACAGTTTAATAAATAAACCCAATTGAAATTGAACACCAAAACAAAATGGAATAGTTTATATATGGAACATGCTCAAAAGGTTTGAATAGATGGCGTTCGAAAAATCCCTATTGATCCATTAAATTTTTATTAGATGAATTATCGGCCCAAAATTCATTTTTAAGTTCCGCTTTTAAATCTGAATTGACAAATCACATTAGTGCAAGAAGGCCTTCGTATTCGGATTTATTTAATTATCTTAATAATCCAGATATTTACACTAAGTGTCAACAAGAAATAACTAATTCAGTATTAGCAGTAGCCGAGGTGCAATATTAAAAGTAATATTATAGAATTGGTCGAATACACACATATGTGATGAAGCGCATACTTAAAACACTGATACGGTAGAAGTAGAGCCAATAGCAACAACCTGAGTAAAGTGAACAGTCGTTGTTTCGATTATATCAAAATTTGTGGAAAATATTTGAAGCATGTTTTTAACTTTAAGTTCAATAAGGCCAACGAGCGTGGAAACTGAAAGGGCAATCTCGGCGGCCGAGTTGTTTTATACCAAAATTCGGTCTAGACTAAATTATCAAAGTCTAAACGTTCTGTGTTTTTATAAGTTATTTCCTATACAGGAAGAACTTCTCTGAATATCTATGTAGCTACTAGCTATAAATAAGAATTTTATTATTCATTAATTGAAGATTTTTCTATTACTATTGAAATAAATGAGATCGATTCCTTTTTTTAATTTAATTTTTTTTTGTTTTTTAATTACGTATTTAAAAGTAACAAAAAATAAAATTGTATCGATAAACTATCGATAGATTGATAAATTTGAGAAAAATTATCGAATTATCAATAAATGAATTTAAGCAAATTTTGCAATCCCTAGTAATACCTTTAGCAATTCTTACGGATTTTTTTTGCATGTAAATTTACTCAATTATTGAAAAAGGCGTATAAATTTCAATTGGATAAACTATTTTAAAGATATATGCAATAAACCCCCTAAAAGAGGAGCTTTTTTTAAATGTAAAAGTTTGATTTGAAGCTTCAAAAACCTTTTAGTAAAAGTAATAAGGAAACAACCAAAAAACTTCGAAGAACTTCCTTGTCTGATTTTCAGCAAAAAACCTGAAAAGACCTACCAGTTTGGCCGATGTAAAAGTAAAACAAAATATTTACCACAGTTTCGAGTTTTTAAGCGCACCGAAATAGAATGCTTACTAAATTTATTTAAGCCACACTCTTTAAACTAAACTTGAAAGAGCAGAAAGAGTATAAAGTATTATAAATAAAAAGTGTGTAAAGTAGTAGAAATTATCTGAAAATAACTAAAATAAATTTAGCCAAAAATTCAATAAATTTATCAATTTTATAGGATTTCAAAATTTAAAAGCGATACTTGACGCAAATTTAAATACAGCCTGTTTGTTTAAAGCTTATAACGATTTAGCAAAATACAAAAAAGATGACTCACCAAAATAGTTTTCATTTCGTCACCATGCTGATCATCTTTAATCCACATAATTGATGTTGTATTATTTGCTGCTTTACATGGAATTGTAAGATTTTTACCTTGATCTCCAACATACTCGTGAAGCTTAATCGCAGAATTTGTAATAGCGGATATCACTGTAAATAAAAAAAAATAAAACATAAAACAACAATCAATTTGAGTTTATAAGAAACGTAAGACGAGAAATTTCCTAAAATATAATGTGACCCAATTTACACATCATTTCCGAAATACATCTTAAACGTGTATCCTTTTTGTCGTATATACATACATACATACATAGGATTATTATTATTAATAGGATGTCATTGTTACCGGTCGATTAATTTAAGTGCGTATTCATCCAATCTTACATCGTTATTTTTACTTTGAATTCTTAAAATATTTTTGTGTAACAAATAATTTTAAGGGTAATAAACATTAAAACTTAATTAACTGAATATAACCACTTACATTTTCTTTTTTTCTAGGATTGTGGGAACTTCGGTTAACACTATGTATTAAATTTCGTCTGCCTTTATCAATTTTGTTCAGTAACACCTAGCAAATCTAGCAGTGGATACTAAATTTGAAGCGTTTTACGAATACTGCCTGTAAATTTAACCGCAAATTTCTCATATAGTAGTGTGAATTATTTATATCGAACTCAAATAAGTAACACAACGAAACTGAATTTTATGTAGTTTGTTTATAAAAGAAAAGTTTTTCACTGTGCGGTTTAGTGGCAAGTACGAAAGAATAAAATAACAAAAATATGTTATTGTTGATGCTTTAAATATAAACTTTTACGTAAATATAGTAACTACTGTATAAAGCGAAAAATGTATATCCAATATTCATGAATTTTGGAGATTAATAAAAAAAATTATGAGGCTTTATATTCAATATATTTAGCTGGGGAGGCAGCAAATATGCAATGTTTTGTTAAAACTTGTGAAATGTAACGATTGGAAATATAGGAAGAAAAACCACAATCTTATAAAAACTTAAAAAAGTTTAAAAAAAAATTCCCATAACAATACTTCGTATACATAATCAAATATTTCAAAAACAAAAAAAATAATAAAATAAAAGTTGTAAACCATTTTTCATTTGAGATTTACACAAAATTACGTATGTTGTATAAGTAAGCTTTGGGCTTAATTTTCAAATAAGGAAAAACATTGTTTCTCACACTTCTCATTCACCCAAACATTTTTTGTACCATTTCGCCCCCACAGTACAATGTAATTTCCATTTCAAATACCTACATTCTTTCCAAATAATATATTTCACTAAATATTTTACAAATGTCATCTAGCGAAAAATCCGCACATTTTCTCTTTCGGGTGGGGTCTTAGCTAAACAAAATGTTTTTGTTAGCAAAACTGACAGTGTAACGCAACCGCATGTAACTTCCCTTGGTGCTGAACAAAAACAAAATAAATCTTTCTGACGTGCGGTCTTGACAATTATTTTGATAGAAAAAATTAATAAGACAAGTTCATTATTTTGTTAAAGTTTCTTTACCGGAAACCATCGGTATATCATTTGGTTTTGGCATTGCATTATCTAATTCCATTAAGCATATCAAGATGATTTGCATGTTGAGATTAGCCCTATTATTTAAGTTAATTGGTATACTACAAAAATTTTATATAACTGGATGGGATCTTTTTTGGCTTGTCGTTTCGTTTTCTAATTCCGTTAATTATATCAAGATAATTTGCTACGGTTGGCACTATAATTATTTAAGTTGGAATAGCACCAAAATTTTGCAGTTTCCGGAAAAGAAACATCCCGGTCATCACAGGACAAACCCCAGTTGCAAAAAAGTTTGATAGTACCAACTAACTTAAATAATTATAGCACTAATCTGAACATGCAAATCATGTTGATATTATTAATTGAGTTAGATAATGCAATGCTAAATCGAATGGCGTATCGATAGTATCCGGAAAGGAACATCCCGGTTATTATAGGGCCAAATCCCATCCGGTTGCATGAAATTTTAGTACGACCAACTAACTTAAATAATTATAGTGCCAATTTCAACATGCAAATCATCTTGATATGATTAGATGGTATGAGTAGATGACGCAACCCCAAATCAAAAGGCAGATGATATTTTTTTTTCCTAGGATGGCAAACCTGATGAGATGACTGAAATATGACTTATTTTTCACAATGCTCGCAGATCAAAACTGAATTGCAAAACTCTTAACAAGTTCTCCTCTTCGTAAAATATTTATCAATCTGGAATATACCAGAATAATTTAATGTTTGAAGAAAGATATAGGAAATATTATTTAACTGGAGATTAGTAATTTTTTTTTTTGAAACCGGACATAAATGATATTTTAAATTTTGGGTATACAATTAATAAGAGAGTTACAAAATTTTCAAATTATTGTTTCCTGATATACTAATTGATGGAGATATTGATGAAAGATCTCTTTCACAAGCTGCAACAGTTGAACCATTTTTGATGTCAACGAAATCACCGACAATCAGGACAGCACCAGCTTTTGAGTCAACCAACAATGACCAATATGTGAACCAACTTTTCAATTTCTTTTTAACTTTGCGTTTTGTCAAATATGGCAAGTGATAAATGCAAAATGATAAGTGGAAAGTGTAAATATTTTGAAAAATTTTAATTTCCTTGGGATTTGTTCCTCGAATTTTTTATTAGCGAAATGCAAAGTGCAAAATTAAAAGTGTAATTTACTAAGATTTTCCAAATAAATCAGCTATTTGGTTCCACAAAATCGTTATAATTGTAAAGTGTGAATAATTTTTACAAAGAAACAATTCACCCCATAAATCGATAATTTTAGTATTTTTGAAGGGTTTGAAATGATTAGACGAAAAATTTTATTTGATGAAATTACTGCTGAATTTCAAGGGCCTCGATTCCCGCTAGTGAGAAAGGTAGCGGTAACTGAATCTGGTTTCAGGCATTTTATTAGAGAGGCAAGAGGTTGTCCCCACATTCACATGGCAGATATTTTCCATGAAATCACCGTCCGTGTAAGAACTCATAATGGCTTTACGTTTTGATTCATCATTTTTGCCAGTTGGGTTTTTTATCACTCCAAAATAAATTGGAATGTTAATTATTAGCAGTTAAGTTAATTATCTAAAATTTAAAGTTATAAAATAGTTTACATATATTTGGTACAATGAGTGCGAAAAGAAATCACTGCAAAAAAAGTTCCGTTACATTGGATGAAGGCAACTCGAATAACTCAAACAATTTAACGTTACTCAGTTGGTTGATAGGTAATGAAATTAGAAGATAATCGGTTAGACTAACAAAAATTAAAAGACAGTAGGTTGACTTGTCTTTTGATAAGTTAATAGAGCGGTATTTTCCTACAGTCGATGACGATTCACTTCCAGAATTGCAAGTGCCATTTGATAATTACGACGAAAGATACACAACTGTCAAATCAAAATTAGTAGACAATGTTAGATCTCATTCACCAATTCAAAACTCACTAGAATTCAATAATGTAGAAACAAACGTATTGCAGTCCCAGGCTGAACAATAATTTTGTAGTACAAAGAAAATAAATTTCAAGATAATTTTCCACACATTGGGCATTAGAATTTACAGCTAAACAATTTAAATATACAAATTAAAAACTATGAGACAATAGTTTCCCAATAAGTCGTAATTTCAAATTCAATCTAAAGTTTCTCATCCACCCTTACAATTCCAACTTTCAGCGGTGATTACTTGAAATGGGTTATATTTCGTGATATTTTTCCAGCACATATTCACAATAGAACAGACATTGATGATATTATCAAATACACAATATTTACTAAAAAAATTACAAGGTGAAGCTTTACATGCAATAGGACAAATTACAATATCATGCAAAGGTTATCAAAGTGCGTAGAAATGGAATATTCAATCTGAATTAAAATTAGCTTATCCAAATTTCAATACAAGCAGTAAAGACTAGGCGACATTATGTTAGGCGCAGAAATATTCTTTAAGGTTTTTAGAAGTACATACAAATTTTCAATTACAAAACTTACAAAACAGTTTGCCATTCATGCAAGAAACTGTATTTGGTTATATAATTAGTGGACACAGTTAACACACATTCATTAAATTGTTTACTTCACAAATTTTTGGAAATTGAAAATTATCCTGTCAGAACATTATTATCCGCCGAAGAAAAAGCGTGTGAAGCTCATTTCATTAAGACACATAATGATGAAGATAATGGAAGATATGAATATTGTTCAATTACCTTTTTTAGAAAATTACAGTAATTTAGGAGAATCTCTTAATCAAATAGGAAAACGGTTCTTGTATTTGAAACACCATTTGAGTTATAATTTGGTATTAAAAATTCATACACCGAGTTAATTAAGGACTATATTATTAAGCTAGGACATGTCACACGTGCTTTGACTTTCGTGTCAGCCAAACGTTAAAAAATATTTTTAGTTTGAATTTTTCAAAATTTTGATTTTTAATTTGTATACCTGTAGAAACCCGTGATGCGAGGGGTATAAAATAAATTCATGCAAATACCAAACTAAGTGTCGTTAATCATTCATTGGTCACAACTTTGGATTGAAGTAGAGTCAACCGGTCAAGATGCTTCAACTACGCAGTTGAAGTTGCCTTCAATAATATGAAATACGGAGTACTTATTAAAATATAAGCAGAACAGCAAATTTCCTATACACCATTCGGAATGGCAACATCTTAGATGTAATCTTGGCTGAACCTATGTATTTTTGTTAACAAAATTAAGTTGTCTATCTCTTGAGTTTACACACTATTATAAATGAGCTTCCACGCTCAAAATAGCATGTTTATGATGAAGTGACAATTCTAAATTCAAGTTACTTAATAAATAAATAATAAATAAATAATAATAAATATGCAACTTATAGATGAAAACAAATATACAGTTTCCGATATTAACTATTACATGTCACATCATGCAGCGATGAAGCCGAGTAATTCTTCGACTAAATTGCGCGTCTTATTTAACGCTTCTGCTAAAACCACAACCAGTTTATCATTAAACGATGTTTAAATGATTGGTCTAACAGTAAAGCGTTCATTAAGGACCAATACCTTCTATCATCTATTTTCGAAATTGAATTGAGGTAGCTGTTACTTGTAGTTTTTAACAATATTTTAACGATGTTTTGATCAAATATTTTTTTGAAACTTTAGTCAAAATTAGTATGTTTCAAAATTACTTGGAAAAATGTTTTCATTTAATGCAATATTTCAAAAGTTATTAAGTTTTAGCAGCTTCTGCAAAATTCTCATTTTGGATGATAAGAGGTATTGGTCCTTAATGCACAAAAGGCAACCTTTTTTGTAATCATGTTAAAATGTATCGTCAGGTTTAAGCTGACGTTAATGATCATACATTTCAAAGAATTCTTTATGAATTAAATACTATAACATATGGAACAGCATCGGCCTGCCCCATACTTAGTTACAAGATCCTCAACTACTACAATTCACCACTTCAAGGTAAGCAGTTAGCTAAAAAGATTATTCGCGATTGCTTAGTATGTTTTAGAGAAAACCCGGTCTTATCTCAACAGTTTATGGGCAATATAGCTAAGAACGGGTTAAGCCAAGCAAACCATTCACAGTAAGAGGCATTGACTTTTGTGGAACATTTAAAATTAAAAATAAATAACAAAGAAATTCACCACTGCGCAAATTAAATATATACATGCCTCAAACGTTTCCTCGCTAGAAGAGGTCACTGTTCAGTCATTTAGAGTGATGTGCTACAAATTTTGTTGGTTCTATGAGATTAAAAAACCTTACCAACAGTTTTTGACAGAAGACAATTACGAACAAATTAATAAATATTGTTCTACGAAACAAATAACATGAAAATTTATTCCACCTAGGTCTCGAAATTTTGAAGGAATCATTGAAAACACATTTAAACAGTAAAAAAAACAGTAAAAGTTTAATGTCGCATCTAATGTCTCATTAACTTATGAACAATTAAATATACTTGTCACTCAAATAGAGGAAATAATGAATTCACGACCGTTAAGCCCAATTTCAGATGATTACAATGATCCACTTCAATTGCTCCAGGTCACAGGATTGGAGAACCAATCATTTCGCTACCCGAACCATCTCTACTCAGTATCCCCAGTAATCAAACATGCATTACTTGTTAAAAAGACAAAGGGATCATTAGAATCTAGAAAGTACTACTGTCCCTTATCTTCTTGTTCTGCTAATACTAAATCCAAATCGGTTCCAAATTAATGATAAAATATAATCAGAGTTGTTAACATTTTTCCGAAACACATAACTGTTACACTTCGCAAAAAATGCAAAATTTTATGCAAACCATGCAAAGTTCAAAGATATATTTGATAAATTATGTTAAAGATATACTTTGTGGAACAGTTTTACTTTCCAATAAATGCTATAAGCTTTTTTCGTTTTTTGTGGAATAGGGCCCAGGTAACAAAAATAAGCAACTAAAAGTGCTTGTGATTGTAATTTAATTTGTTGAAATTACAGAACCACAAATTACTATTGAAATTTTAAAAATAATGGAAGTTCACCTACCATATACAAAAGCGGTTCTTAAGAACTGCAAAATGGGAGAAGTCATCAAATTCGAATATAACTAGTCAACGTGGTGTTTATTACTCCTATCAAATTTTTGATCGAACTAGATTTTAATTTGGATTTTATTTAAAAGATTTTATATACAGATTATTAACTTTTATTTGACCCATCAACAATTATCATTAGTTAAGTAGTTTTTAAGAACTAGCACTCTGAAAATTTAAGTTTTGACGAAAAATGGAAAAACGACGAACCGCCCTGTTATGAAGCGCAGTCGCATTAAAGGAAACAAAAAAAAAATATGGATCGAGTATCGAGTAATAATAGAATTTGGCTGACGAGTGAATGCAAGCTAAAACAAAATGACGATATCATCTCTGCTGACATTCTAGATCACCGTATCAATCGTCATTAAAATTTGGTACAAGGTCTTTGCGGTGTTTGTACATTATATTTACCTGCAAAGTCCTTCGCTTATCAATGTGGTTATATGTCCAAATCAACGTTGAAACTAACTGATATTATGGGAAATCGATTAAATCGCCAACTGAATCTATAACAGATAAGATCAGAAAGATTTTCTTTCTCTTGTAATATTTATTTTCGTGACATTATCTTCCGGCCAATCCAAAACAACAAACATTCAACAACATTGGCACAAATTGTTTTACCATCTCTCATGTTGGAGGTGCAGGATTTTGTGAACTATGGTCTATATCATAATCACTAGTACTAAAAGTTTGATGCCAAACTATCTATATATGAGTAAAATGTAACCGAAATATTGTGCGACAGGATTGAAAACTCATCATAAAAAAAAAATGAAAAAAAAAATGCTAATCTCTCAATGGATAAAAACGTTGCGTCCGTCATAAAATTTTTAAATGTCAAACTCATATTATATTCCACAAGTATTTTGTATGCCGCAAATAAATCCAAACTCAATTTTTTTTTTTTGTTGGTGTTATATTTTTGATTTAGCTTCAATAATACGTTTTTATTACAAACGTGAGTGAAACCTAACTAAGCGTAAAAAAACATTTTATTTCATTTTGTCATTTTCAATGTTCCAATTTTGTTCTTATGATATTCTATATGAAGTAGGTACATATATCAAAACAATTTTTGTAATGAAAACCAATAAAATTTTATCGATCTAGTTAAATAGAATTTTTGGGGGATTCGTTAAACTCTATAACCCGCACATAAATCTCTTGGTGGTTTACGGCGTAAATTTAGCAGAAGATTAATCGCATTTACACGTAACAGAAAATTAATAGTTTTTCTTTTAAATCAATCTAAACATCCGAAAGGTATATATGTAGCTAATACATACATACATACATACATAAAGGTGAAATGTGGTAAATAATCAATTTATATAAATATTTATAAGTTTTATTGTAAACAAGCTTTGTTTACATAGAGGTATTCCAAGCATGAGTGTAAATATAGACCAATTTATATTCATGACACCTCAGTTGAATTATTATCATTAACGTTATTTTGTCAGTTTTCATTTTACTTCAGAATAATTTAGAGGAAAATATTTTATGTCACATGGTGGTGGGTGATAAAGTAAATATACAATAGATTTTGATTTTTTGTAAAATACAGACGCATACGATATGTTATGGAGTGTTATAGACCAAAAGAGCGAGCAGAAATGTTTAAATTAGAGATAAGAAAATAAATCTTCGGTTGTTTGCGCTCAAAGAGCGTTTCGATCAAAATGCTCAAAAGTGAATAGACATGGTCTGGAAGAGCTTTACTTTCAACAAGATGGTGTCACGTACCACCCAGCCGGTCAAACAATAACCATTTTGTGCTAAATATCGCGACCCATGCCCGCCGACCCATTTGTCACCACCAGACCTTTTTTTTGTAAGGCTTTATGAAAAGTAAGGCATATATTATGTACATCAATGGTCCAGTACAATGCTCTTTTAGAATTGTTGGCCAACATTTGCGTTAGCTAATAGTTTCGAAAATATTTTTTTTTATTGTCCAATATACCAAAAACATTGTTATGAGAAAACAAATTCTTCTTCATAAGAACCTTAAAATGCGATTTTGCGAATTTTCAAACACACATTCAATTATACATAAATCATCCAATTCGAGTTATCTTTCCTTCCTTCGTACTACTCAACATTTTTTCGCTGTCTCTCACTGTATTGCTCAATATTTTTTCTTAGTCACCGCTAAAACACTTAATTTCTGGAAATGCTTTCTATAAATGTAAGAACCATAAAACATGATTTTATGAATTTTATACAATAAGCATTCTATAATTTGTAAAACATTATAGAAGTATGAATACTGATTTTAATGATAGCAAACAATTATTTTTTTTTTATAACTTTACATTCAAAAGTTGACAGAAATTTTATAATTTTTCTAGTGTTGTTAATTAAATGAAGTATTATTAAAGTCATGCTGACCTATAGTCAATGCTAAATGAAGCAAATTTAGTTAGCACTCAATAACATCATAACTTTTAAACCGCAAGCAAAAATTTGAAAAAGTTGACAAAATACTTAGTTTTTGATTCACTTAGCTTCAGAGCTTAAAATACCAATTTTATAATTAAAAGTTTTTGTTAAATAATAAGTTTTTGGTTTAAGGTGAATTTCAATTATCGTCATTATTATTTATCTATAATGATATTATGGGTGACCAAATTGTCGCGGTATGTTGAGCTCTGGCAAATTTTGTATTTAAGTAACTAAACATTTCTAAAGCGTAGCTATAAGAAGCTATTACATATATACGAAAATATTAGTCTAAATATTAGGTGCATTCAAAATACAAAGTTTAGCTCTATAGTAAATAATATACATATGTACTAAAATTATAAATTAATTTTTCATTTAAATTAAATACATCTTCAGAAAAACGTTATTTCTAGCAGAGCTTTCCCAAGTTATTGAATAACAGCTAAGCAAGAAATAGAGCAATTTAAAGCAGTTAATGAAATTAGTACTTAGGCTGCGTACCAATAGTCGAGTAAATTACCCTTTTACCTACTTTTTAACAGTGTACAGGGTAAATTGAAATATTGCACTAAAAAGTTGGGTAAAATAGGAGAAAAAAATAAATAACGTTGTTGTTAACTTTTTGACGTTTCGGTGATTTTTGTTAAAATTTCCGTGTTTTCATTATAAATAATATACGTACTCAAAGGTAATAAAATAAATTTTATTTTTATTTTACGAAATAAAAATATTAAAAAATATTTGACGTTTCCTTTTGCACCTAGCAGACAGTGATTTTAACCCTCCGAACCATAATTTGTGTCCATCAAACCATTTTTACTTCTAGAGAATTGGTACGCCAATTGAGATAAATATGTACTAAAATTGGAATTTACTGTACTAAATGATTTACCCGACTATTGGTACGCAGCCTTAAAAGAACTAGTAATTCTAGCACTAATAACTTTTAGTACACAATAAAAAAATTAAATTTTTAGTACAATTAATAAATTTACCACTTAAAAAAATACTTAGTACTAAATACTGATTATACCCATATGTACCAATTTTAAATACATGAATCTAAATGGATAATATCCTGAGAGCTGTTTCTAGCCAAGCTACCATAAAACACCAAATAAAAAATGTAGTATCATTAATTCGGAATAATTCATTTATCCAATATTTTGAGCTACATAGTTCTGCTAATTTGTTTAAGCATTAAAGCTGAATTTGGAAATTTCATTTTCAAATTTGATAGTTTTAAACATTCCACCAAGACCTTAATAATTGCATCAACATCTATTTTCGCAGATTTCATAAAAGCTCGCGATAATGACGCTGTAATGTTATATTGGATTTGAAGTTTCTTTAAGTTGGAAACAAAATTGTGTAAGTTTATATGATCAACGAAAGTTCAACGGAAAACATGTCAGTACTGAATTTTAATAACAATATAAAAATTATGTATATAACACCAAAGCTTTTACAAAAACTGTATATGTATTCAAATATATGATGTTGTGAGTTTTTTCAATTTAGTGAAATTCCTAACAACAATTCTTCCATTTAACTGAAATAATAAATATTTTATCGTTTTCCTCGGTTAGAACAATGTACAATCGAGTTTGGATGGTGTTTGTAAATGGTATCAGAAAGTGGCGCATTTTAAAAATGTGGCCGCCGGTTGTGCTAAAAGCTTGCCGAGAAACGGTAATACGTATAATTAAAAAGAAATAAATTTCTGATATTCACCTTATTCTGTTTAAAGGAGATCACGAAAACTTTCTAATTAACTTTTATTAACAACTTTGCACAATTAGTATTAAAAATTTTGAAGCTTTCAATAAATTGTATATGAGCTAGATTTTATTCTTTAGATACAAACTAAAAGCTTGATATCTTGTGGACTTGAATCATTTGTGGTAGAATCATCAACAGCAAACAATTCATAATTCGCTCTAATACGTTCATCGACTCAATAATAACCCAACGAATTAGGCCAACCACCCAACCTGAAACATTTATGTTAGAATTATCAGTAGAAGCTATTTGAATGATGTCTGAAAGGTAGGCAAAGCAATTTTCAGTATCATTTTAAGAACTCTTAAGAAATTAAATTTTGGACAATTTATAAATTTCATAAATTTTAATTTTAAATTGGGCCGCAAAATTAACTTTTATAATTTTTTCTGGATTTTAGTTTTCTGGTATTTTTTAGGGATTTTGAGTGTCTGTATTTTTCTAGATAAGGTAGAAATCCCAAAAACTTACAAGTAGTAATTCGAGATATTTCGCTTTTGACATTTTTTCAGGATTTTATGGTCGAGAAAATAGTTTCCCACTATCTCATATTTTTGTTTTTCTGGATATCTTTGGAAACCATTAAGAGGGTCACTTCCCACGAAAATTGAGTCCAAACTTCTCTAAATTTGAACTAATCAAATAAAAATGCTTCAATTTAGAGCTGATTTAAATTTCGAACGTCAGTAAATCAAAAACTTGAAAACTCGATCATTACATTACCTCGCCCATAGGTAGGTGAGAATTTGCCGCCAAATTTTTATGCGAATGTATAATTTTGATTAAATTAATCATGAGTTGCTTTTAAGTTATATTGTTAAGGTTTATTCTAATTTGCTGGAAGCTATTTCGTCAATAGGAAACAATATGTAATTGGTCAGCGGAATTGGAAGTGGAATTCTGAATGTCAAACACAGCCCTAAAAAATACTTTATTTATTTCACAGGTCCGTGTTCTGCGACCACTTTTGTTTCTCATTTTTATTAATGACATGTCTTACTTACCATTGGAAGGCATTTTAGAGACATGTTGATGCTGCTTTGTTTTATGACACCCTTAATCCTAGAATCGAACAGTGATACCAATAGCCCTTCAGCCAAAACTTTTAAAGGTGCTACATTCTACTGATCTAAAGCTTCGCCTTCGAGGCACCATTAGGATACTCCATAAAACAACGCATCCATATTAACTAAGCGAGACCGTTTCAATGATTCTATTTTTTTGTTTCGTAGCGACGAAATTTTCATAATTCACAGACATCCATGTATATAATCTATATATAATGCTTGCTCTGACAACACGATAACGTTTGCCAGCGAAGTTTTTCAGGACTTATGTCGCCTGAACGGATTTTTCGACCGACATTAAACTTTATCCAAACTTTGAAACATCAACTGAAGACCATGGCGAATGAAAGTATTTCAGTAAACCAAGAGATAATAAAATTCTTGTTTCACTACCTAAGTGATAAATCGATATTACATTTCTAAAAAGTAGGCAGCAATGGAAACTAAAATTTGTGTTTTAGTGTGTTTAGGCGTTCTGGTTGGGAGACGTTAACAAATAGATCACAAAAATTAAGGCGGGCGAAACTTCTCGCCGAAAGTTAGTAAAATATAATTATAAAAATCAAATTATCCGGTCCATCCACCTTGTTCCTTTTGCAATTGACTGAATAAAGTCAATCTTTACCCATTCAAACACTTTCGCTTGATAAAAATATTCATCAAATTAATTTGATCGAAATATTCCAGCCTTTGTTAGCCTATAGTTAAATTCCCTTCCAGATGGCTTGCCTCCATAATTACATTTTGAACGTTTTGATGACAAAATCGGTAATTTGGCTGTGAATAATCACAATAGTGGCATACATCTCGAGAAACTGTTACAATAATTGTGTAGTTAATTGAACAATCTGCATTACGATACGGAGACTACTGGTACGGAGAGAAAATTAGGTAGGATGCATATTTTTTGAAAAATTGTTGATGTAGAATTATTTATCGACAGCTTTTAGGAGGTGCAAGCTAAATTTGTACGGAAAATTGTCTGATTTTCCGGAAAAACTTTTGTATTTTTATTTTTATTTTTTTTTTTCAAAATAGGGTAAGATGTAAATTTTTTGATAATTTTTGACGTTAGGATTGTGTATCTGTAATTTTTAGAAGATACAAGCCAAATTTTTCGAGAAATTGTATCTCATTTTCCGCGAGAATTTTATTTTTCCAAAATTCATTTTATAGAAATCATGTTGTTTACCCAATTTTACTTTATACTGTTTTTTAAAATAATAATTGCTTCGTCAAACTTGCAGATACAGATGACAGATCAAAGAGTTTTTTTCGCCCTTATCGCTTCGGCTGCCGCCCCAAACCTCCGCTTTTACCGAATTTATATAATTCTTTCTGTTCCAAATTTTATTTATAATTTAAAACTAATGACAAAAATTGCAAAATGTTCCCGAAAAATGAGGTGAAGCAATTCGGCCAATAAAAGAATGAATTTTTATTGTTTGGCTTTTTCTTCTTTAGGTATCTACAATATTAAAAAAGACAGCCGGAAACTCTTTATGGCAACAGCATCGCTACCAATGGACGAATCGCTTTCAAGCTTATTCGCATTGCGTAAATTGTATGAGATTATAATGTTGAACTGTCTGAGATTATAATGCTGAGGTGCCCTATTTCTTGTCAAAATCGATTTCTGATATCTTCAACGTATCAGTGAAAAATCGATTTTGATGATTGCAGGAATCGCTATTCACTTTAGGTACATTTGTTTTGTAAATTGAAGGCCATTGACGATAGGACTTTTTAATTCTTTGCGGACACAACCGGATTACATTTTACTCATATAGGTACAGGTTTATAGTATGCTAGAATGCTACATAAAATTTCACATAAAATTATTATATGTATATTGGCGGCAATTAGGAGTGACAAAACAATTTGAGGTGTATGTAGAACTCACACTCCTCACATCATTTGGATTTATTTAAATTTTGAGGGCAGCCGCATTATTAATAGATATTATACATGAGAGAATTTTCATTAAATTATAATTTATGTTTTTTTAATATAAAAATAATAACAACTTAATGCCGAATAAATTATTTAAGCTTTAGCTATTTACATAAAAATTATGTAAATTTTATGAATTTGTTGAAAAGGAAAATTGAGCAAAAAACAATTTTTTTTTATTATTGTCCCCAACCAAAAAGAATTTTATTAGATATTTTAATAAAAAGCATATTAATATTTGAGTTAGGATACACAAATATAAAAAGGATAACACTACCGACATGAAAACGTTTATTTACCTTGGTCTAATGAAATTATCCCAGAATACACTCAAGATAAAATAAGTAATAAAAATACAGACATTTGTACATAAAGATATTTAATTTTACTTTGATTATATTGAAACATTACATTGAAACATAAAGTTTTTCTTCCTACATACAATTCGGACGTGATTCGGTCGAAAACATCTTGATTTTTTTATGTAAATTTCTTTTTATGTCTATTTCAATTTACTAATTTTGCTAACTGACGTCGGTTCAATTTTCCTTTTGCTGTTTACCTTAATAATATTAAATGCATGTTGTCTTATCTAATTTAATTTTATTCTATTTATGGACGCATGGGAGGATGTTAAAAATGTGTTGTACATGTTTGACTATTTTTGTTTTGACTTCATTATTCAATTTTATAAAACTCATCTTTTTTCCTTATGATACCTACGTGTTTGACTACCCACTCGGTTTCATTAATAAAATGTTTTGTTTGTTTATCGGTTTGAGAATTTACTCCAACACACATTTTCTTACATTTTTTAGTGCTTTCAATCTGAAGCTTTTATTTCGATTCGTCTGAATTTTTCAAGATCATGATATTCCATTTTCATTTAAAAATAGACACAAAAGTATTTTTTAGCTTAAACTGAAAGCAAACTCAATAACTATTCCCGTTTTGGCAAATCTCTTTAAGGGGACGTACCACCTTCAAAATTGAAAAACAAAAAGTTTTTCAAAGATTTTTTTTTAATAAATAAAACTTTTTTGAGATTTTCATGTTAAAATCATGTTCTTAAACGTTCATTCTAACATATTCTATCATAAAAAAAAATTCGATTTTTTTGAAAATTTGAAGGTGGTACGTCCCCTTAAATTATTAAAATCAAATAAGGTTCTTTCGGCTTTATAGACAAAATATATTAACAATAATTGAATAATGCCATTCACAAAATTTTTCGACTTGTTAATCAGAAAAAATTAGAATTGTAATTTTGTAGTTTGGTCGTAGCTACCTGAAGAATAGATCAAACTTTTGTTCGTACGAACTTTTCAGTACGAAACCAAACTACCACATAGAGAACTCAAAGAGGGTTCTCATTTTTTGTTATTCAGGGTCGATACATTTTGTCTGACTGTTGCCTGAATCAATTTCAATTGATTTGGGTGAAAGACAAAAACATGACAGTATCGGTGAATATGTAAACGCTGAGGAGGAGGTGGTCCACATTGTTCGTAGATCTAATAATTTATATTAGAACTAAGGCAAGCAAATTCAAGATATTCTACAAATACAACGTCTCAGTAAGAAATTAATTTTGAAAAGCTTACCGTAGTAAATAAATATAATTCGAATTGAAATTTCTGAACTATTCGATTTTTTAATCCGCTTCAAATATTTTGAAGTGTTAACGTTTTAAAAGGCTCGTTAAATAAACGTGTAAAATTACCCCAACAAAATCTAGACGATCGCGAATTATAAGAGTAACATGTATTCAAGAAGTATTAAATTTAATAAAATTTTACTTTTATTTTGTGCAAGCGATTTACTTTAAATCTTCCCACGATTAGCAATCCGGACATTACTGGTATTATACTTAATGAATTCTTTTATCGATCGATTTTTTATTTTAATTGAAAAATTGCTCTTAAAACACAAATTCAGTCACGCGAATTTGGTAAATATAAATGTGAAAACAATTTTGGTCTAAATTTCGTCAAGGTCGGACGTTAATAAATATAATTGTGCATAACGACGTAAAATGGACTATTAACTATATTAAATGGACTTGTAATGGCAAAAATTAAAAACTACTTAGGTATAAAAAAGTGTTTTTCTTCCGCCTTATAAAAAAAGAAAAAATATTGAACAATAATACAAAACCCACACTCACTGACGATGAAAAATTAGCGGTTTCATTCATTAATCTTATGTCTCCAAAAGCGTATGTGAACAGAATATACGTATGTACACTTGTGTTTATGTTTGACCTTTCCAGAAAAAAGGGATACACCCAACACTATCAAAATTCATCATCTGCATGAAAAGTAAATTTTAGGAAGCTAAATCCGCAAGTTAAGGAAAAAGGTACAGTAATTTAATGAAAGCATCTCCTATTGTTGTAATTATTGTGTATACCTTTTGTTTCATTATTTGGGGCAAACACGTAAATATATCGATTTTACCAACGTTAACTATGAAGACCTTCAAACTAAGGCCTGGTTTATAAAAATAAATTTGTGTTAAGATTTTTTGATGAAATTGTGATAATTCGTATTTCGGTATCGCGTCATGAATTTTTTCAGTACCCACATACTCGTGTATGTAGTATGTATTGTACATGTAGGACATTAAAGGAAAACTAATTATATTGTGTCATTTTCCGTTTGTTGTTATTACGCTTTTCTAATTTCAACACATTTAATGTTAACTGTAATGACAAAATAATTATTGTTAAAAAAATATTCTCCTCTAATCGCGGGCCATGACGATTGGTCAAATTTCTAAATATCGGTAATTATTTCAGAACAACTACTTTTCAGAATTAACGACTAATTCTGTCGAAGTGAGTACGATCGGATTATTTGTACTACTTTCGCCGCGTGCTTACTCCTATACTCCGCTATTTGATTTTGTAATCCTCTGTTCTAATAACTGCTATACTAATAATACTTTTACACAATATTTTAAGTTACCGGCTTTTACTTGCAATAATTGTAATATTCCGGGAGATGGCTGGCTTTTTCATAAAGCTTTTTTTCAAAGATTTATAATAGTTTCTGCGATTCTCCGGAAAAACCCCACAAAACGGTTTTCTTGCAGTAATATGTTAGTCATTTTAGCAGACAATATCAATTCAAACATGTCAAATACATTAGGGAACTAAATTATTTGAACTTCACAAAGCTTTTTTTCAGAATCTCCAAATTTGTTCCTAAAACTTAAAGATAATTCCGAATTTTTTACAACTTATAAAATCATGAAGGCACTCTGTGTGGGATACCAGATAAACTGAAATATGACAAAGAATATCTAATTTTAACAAAAAACTTGTATCTGCAAGATAAATTATGCAGTCATTTAGCCTTACCGCACAAAAACCAGGTACAACCGCTTAGACCAGGAACTCTACATATATAAAAATAATACTGCAGAATAATTTCTGCAGTCATTTAACCTTCTCAGACTAGACAGTTGTATGAAAGTCTGGATTTAAGCAGTGTGATATGGGAAATTCCATTCATCCAACACGCCTTGACATCAATATTCTCAAATCCTTTGTTTAACTTTGAATAAAATCCAGACTCCCATGCATCTTTCTTGTCTGGCAAGGTTAAATGCTGAGAGCAAAAATGGTGTTTCAGTTTTATTTTGACTCTAATTCTAGCCTAGGTAGGATCTAGGTAGGAACAGGATTACCAGATGTCCTCGTTTCTTTGGACATGTTCATCTTCATTCAACAAATCTCTAAATTTATTAGCGGCCATGCAAAATTCAGGAAGGATCAGAAAAATAAAAATTACAACAAAATTTAACTCGAACTCCAGCCCAAATGACTGGTGCAAAAAATTCTTCAGGACATGATTTAATATGTTTAAGGTTAGGAACTATTTATATAGAATCGGCTTAGCATCTCCGAAATAAAATTTCAGTAAAATACATCGACAAATGTGTGGGTTCCATTCGGTGCTCGAGGCGAAGAAAATTGTCTGGGTTGGCAGTGTATGGAAAACCAAAATTGACAAATCTAATTTTTGATTTATAGTATCGATCAAATTACCATTAATACGAGTAGTGTCCCAGCCCTACCTTATGGCAGACAATTTTATCAGGTCATGAAATAATAGGTTATGTAATAGGAACTATTTATAGAATTTACAAAATATTGCAGATTATAAATTTTACTAAAATCCATTAACAAATATGCTTGTTCCATCCATTTGATGCTGGAGACTGAGAATATACATAGTCTGAATTAGCTAAGTACATACAAATAAATTTGGCGAATACCATTTTTGATTTAAAGTTTCAGGTCCTTTTCTAATTACTTACTTATTTTGTGGAACATAATTTCTTATGTAATAATTTAGGTTCCACAGAATAAGTAAGTAATGGGAAAAGGGCCTCAACCCAATAATATCCTGAATTTGAGCCATATATTTTGCCGGCCGATATTATTGGTTTAGATTATTTCGAAATTCAAAACACTAATTCCGGAATTAATGAATTTCTATTTTTCACAATAATTCAAGTAAATTCAACATAATTTTGTGTAATTGTCTGTCTTGTAGATACTAAAAAAATTTATATATACAGGGAAACTTTTCTAAAGTCACTAATGAAGGGACCCAGAAATGTTGGTCAATCTATGGAGGTGTTTATAGTTTAAGGAATAAACAACCTACAAATTTGACAATCCAAAGTCAGGATAAAAAGAAAAATTTCCTTCAATTGTAACAACAAGTATACAATATTTCAGAGAGTGGCAAAAAATGGTCAATTTAGGGAACTGGTTAAAATATAAAGGGGCTACTTTTGGAAGTTTCAGAGTATTTCTCTTTTCCGTTCACCAAGATATGACACCTAATAAACCGATTACGGAACAATAAATGCTCGTTCCTGAAAATTACCTGATGCATTTACGTATTTAATCAGAGCCTTCTAGAGTATAGAGCCATAATCATTATGACGTATTTTTTAGAAGCTTTTTTAGTGGTATAACTTTTCACTGATTTCCATAGGAATCCATAGTAAAAATGGTGTTTTTTAGCTTCAAGTTTTTCATTGAAAAAAGCAAAAATGTTACAAAATGTTTATACAAAAGTGTTCTACATATCTTTAGCAGCAATTTACTGGAAGGGTTTATTGGTATTAAATAAATATTAATTGCAGAAACATTAAAATTAAATAATTTCTAAAATATATTTTTTGAACTTTCATTTTGAAAAATACATCAAAGTTGGCTCTGACAAATTAAAATAATACTTGCTAAATTTATCTTTAGTTTTACTAGTGTACGTTAGATGTCTCAGATTTATACAGAAAAATACGAAAAAAAATTGTTTAATCACAAAATTATCACAAGTTCTTAATATTTTGAGAATTTGTTTTGCTTTTCCTACAATTTTTGAACTTAAAATTTCCCCCAGGTGGCAATTTTTGGTACGATTTTTGAAAAATTTGTACTGCCATCTATGTAATGTATATTGACTTAATGCACACAATTTGTAGTAAGCTTTTCTTTTTTATTTGACCAGAATGCTGTTGTTATGAACTTTTTTTTATATTTTGGTTTAAATAAATCAATGGGGCATGCAAAAAGAGTTTGTTTTTGTTTCCGCATATCAGATGTCATTACTGTCGTGATAAAGGTTACAATAAAGTTTGACGTTTAATTTTATGGCTACGAAGTACGAACGCGTCGATAAACGACTTATAAACATTCTAAAATTTACAAATTCTTTTGTGTTATTAAATTCACCATACATTTTCGATACAAAACACTATTGACATTTGACATGCTAACCTTTACCGAGGGTGCTGCATTCCAAAACAGCGGCGAATATTGTTACTATAAGCATGCCCCATTATTACAAGAAAATGAAAACGATTTCCTTAAACGACATTTATATATGTTGAAATTCAAACATTTTTGAAAATATTTCAGAAATCATAATTAAGAATTTGTAACGTTTTCATTGACAAATTTGTCTTAAGAAAAAAAATGATTTCCCATATGTTTTATGTGTTTTACTATGGAAATTTTGATTTTTTCGTCGTTTCTAATTCCCTTAAAAAAGCTTCGTTTTTTAGATTATGGCTTGTATAATCAAGGTTGCTTTGATTTAATTCGTCTCTAAAATACACCTGCCAAGTACGTGTGTTTTGCTTCTTATGCGGGCCTCAGATGATCAAATCTATTGCCAATATTTCAGTATTGGCAATACTATTGGACATGTGAGGACCTTAATTGACGGATTGTCAATATACAAAATATTGTGGTGATGGTTTGATGAAAATCAAAATATTTTTCATATTGATAAAATATTTACAATACTATTGATCTTCTGTTACTTTATTGACAAAATCTCAATGCGAAGAGCTGTCAACATTTGAGTTTGGTATTTAAAACCAAGAAAACATAACAATTACCTACATTTAGCGTTGCATTTATGCAAATATAAATATAAAGTTGAATTTATATAAGTATTTGGATTTTTATTCACTCCCTAGACCATATTATTTTCTTTTTATTTTTATTTTTTTCATTTACAAAGCAAAATAACATGGTTCAAAGTGCGGTATTATCTTGAAAATAAATATTTTTTATTGTTTGACATTTGACATTTTATTGTCAATAGCATTGATCGTCTGAGACAATTGCTATTTGTCAATAGTTTTTTTCAACATTGACAATAATATATTCACAATACTTATTGAACATCTGAGGCCCGCATTAGTTTATAAACTGAAAAAGGTATTTAGAAAATAATAACTATACAGCCCCGACAAAGAAACAAATTCAGAAAAAATATAATTTTGTTAGTTCATTAGCTGAAAAATATCAAAAACCGTGATATACGTTTTTGCGTTGCGAAAAGGACTTTAATTTTGGGACGATGGTAGTGCCCTATGAGGCTAAAAGAGCGTATTTAGCAGCGGGAAATATCGCCATCAATATTCTAGCCTAAATGACACAAGCCTCGATGCGTCAGGTTTAATGAGAAAAACCAGAAAAACAGGAACACTTGATTTAAATCATTGCCAATTGTAAGAACGGTACTAGCTCACAGTAGCAATTAAATCTATGATTAAAAATGTTTCCGAATTTTTTTTCACATTCTTTTTATAAGGAGTGAGTAGGAAAATAAATGTTTAAACAAGCATTTAATTGTAACTGCGGTTAAGTATCGTTAGTTAGTCTGGGGAGTCCTATCACAGCGCTTAAACTGCGAGATAAATGGTTTCAGTTAGAGTGAAGGGCATAAATTCTGCGCCACTCCAACTAATCTAACGTAATTCACTGAATTTTTATGCTTTATAGAATTCAAAGAATTTATAGGATTTATTGAATTTATAAAATTTTTTTAGAAATATTAGAATTTTTTGAATTTTTAGAACTAAGAGACTTGAATAATTTATAAAACCCATAGAATCTATAACATTTAAAGGATTTATAAAATTTATAGGTTTTAAAAACATATTAGAATTTATAATATTTACAAACTTAAAATTTATAAAATTTATTGAACTTTAAAAATTTATAGAATTTATCGAATTTATAAGAATTTATGAGATTTATAGAATGTAAAGGACTTACTGAATTTTAAAACTTTACGCATAGGATTTATAGAATTATTCATAGAATTTATTAAATTTATAAAATTTATAGAAATTATTGAATTTATAGAATTATTAAAATTTATAAGATTTATCGAAATTTTTGAATTTATAAAATTTACAGAATTTATAAAAATTATACAATTTTTATAATAAGTAAAATTGGGTCTATAGAATTTTTAGAACTGACAAACTTGAAACAAGTCCTAGAACCCATTGAATCTTTAAATTTAAAAATTTATAATATTTGTGGAGTTTATGTAATTTATAGGATTCCTTGAATTTATTTATCAAATTCATAAAATTTATAGAGTTTATAAATATATGTATTAGAATTTATAACATTTATAGACTTTGTAGAATTTACAGAATTTATAAGAAAGAAAAAGATTTGTAGAATTTAACGCACTTACTGAATTTTTTAACATTATTCAGAGAATTTATAGAACTTATACTTAAATGTTTAACGTAATTATTGAATTTACAGAATTGTTAAAGTTTATAGGATTTTTTCGAAGTTTTTAAAATCTTCAAATTCTATTTATAAAATTTATAAATTTTTAGAATTTATAAATTTTATTGAATTTGTAGATTTTAAAAATTTATAGAGTATGTATATACATATTAAAACTTATAAAATTGATAGAATTTATTGATTTATCAAATTTACAGAATTTATAGGATTTATAGAATTTAAGAAATTTATTGGATTTTTAGGATTTAATTTATAGAGTTCATAGAATTTATAGGATTTACAGAGTTTACTGAATTTATAGAATTCAAAGAATTTATTAAATTTATAAAATTTATAAAAATTAAACATTTTTTTATGAATGAATTATGTTTATATGAATGTAAATAATTCAAATTTGATTTTGTAGAATTTATAGAACTGACAGACCTGAATAATATATAGAACCCATAGAATCTCTCACATTTATAGAATTTATAAAATTTATAGAATTTATAGGTTTTAAAAACATATTAGAATTTATAATATTTACAGACTTAAAATTTATAGAGTTTATTGAACTTTTAAGATTTATAGAATTTATCGAATTTACAGAATTTATAAGAATTGAAGAATTTATTAACTTTTTTTAACTTTTTAAATTCTATAATTTTTTTAATTTTTAAAATTGTGTGTAAGTCATTTAATTTTAAAAATTGTGTACTAATTGTAACTGTGATTTAGTATCGTTTGTATATATTAGCAATGATTATAAAAATATCTAATATTTTAAACGAAATAAAAGAAATTTGTTGTTTTTTTGTAAAATTTTGATTTTTAATTTTTTTTTTTAATATACTTATTAGGTATAATAAAATAAATTCCGGAATTACTTTTTGGCCAAAAATTGGATGCCCTATTGCCCTTAGTCGGCTTTGGTTTCTATGTAAGAAAAGGGGACGAGTATTGTCAAATTCAACTGTTTGACTGTTCTGATCCCCCTTGTTCTATGGTTAAATTTTGTTCATATTGTTTTCACTTGGGCCCTATTGCACCAAGTACTTATCACTTATCAACTTTTCATAATTTTTGCATTTTTGTTGATTATGCATGCATATTTTAAAATGCTTTTCTTCATTTTGATTTTAAACTAAGTTACTATTCTGAATACCACTCACATATTAAAATGCAAAATTATAATAATCAATTAGAATAGAATATCTAAATATTTGATAAAAATTTAAAGTTAACTCAAGTTTTTATTTCAATTTAATTCAATGAGAGTGATCAAAATTACAATCAATATTCAAGTACAGTTTGGAAGTTTAACTAAATTTCGGATTAAAATGTTACACAAAGTCTATTCAAATTCAGATGGAATTTTAATCTAATTTTATTCTGGATGCATCCAAGGCTTTCTTCGAATCCATTAAAACTATTTTCTTTTTCAGTCTAATTTGTCTAGTTGGTTTTCAAAAATCAAAATACGAGTTGTGACTCAATTCTTATATGTGTATAATTTTACCAAAGATTTTATTTGGTTTGGAATGCCAAAACTTTTTTTTTAAATTTAAATTCCTAATTTAAATTTCACTCAAAATTTCTGATACAAATTTCTAAACTAAATTCAAAGGAAATTTTGTCCGTTTTTTGAGATCAAAACTCGTATTGCAACCCAATTCTTACCTAATTGCAATTACAATTATGTTTAAACCTATTTTGGAGCATCAAATTTAAACTCAAATTTTTCCTAATCAATTTCTAATCTAAATTTTCAAATCAATTTTTAACCCAAGTAACACTGTACCACAATTTGTACTATTTGAATTCGATGCAAAATGTAGTTTAATCCAGAAACATTTTCTTAATTTCTATTTTAAATTTTACTCAAAATGTTGTTGGCATCGTGGTTCGAATTGTAACTCTATTAAAATTGTGTCTGTTTAATTTGGAACTGAAAATTTATGGATTTAACACCGGAGGTTTTTTTTAAATCCACTCAATATTTAGTCAAGCCCTGGTTAAAATTTGTATTTAAAGATTGGAATTCAAACTCTATTTATAACTAAATTACTGCTGAAAACTACGATTAGCTTTTGATTCATATTAAGCACAATTATGTTGTTCAAATCTAGTTTGTAATTCTAATTCAATTTTTAAATTTTTAAATCTAATGTAAGTACCTACTCAAGAATTTATTCTATTACATTTGAGAATTCAAATTCTCATTTAGATTTTTGCTCGAAATTTATATTCGATTGAAATTGAACGTATGTTGACATACAATACAATATAATTAACTTTTCTCACGTAAATGGCACTCAATATTTTATAAAAATTCATGTTTGAATTCTGAGTTAATTTCATTTCTAAATTAAATTTAAAATTTTACCTAATTATTCTACTTAAAATTTCATTCATAATAATTAGGTCCAATTTCAGAATTGAAGCTGATTTGGTTAATTTTGGTTTTGGTTCTCATCTACCAAACTTTACATTCAATATTTCCCGCAAACATATAATAACGTGGAATTTTTCGAATTGCTCAAGTGCATAAATGGGGTAAAATTGCATTTGCTACGTTTTTATAGTTTAAGCAATTTTAACGCTTGTTTGATTAATTTAAATTCCGATTTATTCAGATAAATGTCACAACGTAAATTATTTCATTTTCGATAAAGGCACATACGTTAACGAATAAAAAAATAATCACAAAATCTGCTTTTCTAGAAGTACTCCGGATCGTTTAATAATGTGCAGTAAACTATTACAGATATTTTAATTTGACGTTTATTTTGTTGTTCTAACATAGCGGAGTTTAGGCTAAAGCAAAACATTTTTAACATCTAAAAAAAAATATATGTTGGTCTAAATTTAAAATTTGGCTTATAAAATATTTTTGCCTTGAAAGTCGAATTCGTTATTCTTGAAGAAAAATTTAAAATATTTGAAATAAACCATAAAATAGGTGGTAAAACCATTGAGCTTGATATAATGCTCAACCGTAAAATTTAAAATAAGTAGAAACATGTAAAAATATGTGATTATGCAAAAATATTTAAAAATATGTCGCTGATTTGCTTTTATTTGTTTTAAAAAGAACAACTACCCATCAAATTTTGAATTCATACAATTTATGAAAATTACAAATTTTTTAGAAACATTAGAATTTTTTGAATGTATAGAACTGAGAGACTTGAATAATTTATAGAACCCATAGAATCTATAACATTCATTTTATAAATTTAATTTATAAAATTTATAGAATTTGTAGGTTTTAAAAACATATTAGAATTTATAATATTTACAGACTTAAAATTTATAAAATTTATTGAACTTTAAAAATTTATAGAATTTATCGAGATTTATAGAATGTAAAGAACTTAATTTTAAAACTTTATGCATACGATTTATAGATTTATTCATAGGATTTATTAAATTTATAAAATTTATAGAAATTATTGAATTTATAGAATTATTAAAGTTCATAGGATTTATCGAAATTTTTGTATTTATAAAATTTACAGAATTTACAAAAATTATGAAATTTTTAGAATAAGTAAAATTTGGGTTTATAGAACCCTTTGAATCTATAAAATTTAAAAAGGAAATTTATAACATTTATAGAGTTTGTAGAATTTAGAGAATTTGTAAGAAAGAAAAAGATTTGTAGAATTTAAAGCACTTACTGAATTTTTAAACTTTATTCAGAGAATTTATAGAACTAATAAATGTTTAACGAAATTATTGAATTTACAGAATATTTAAAGTTTATAGGATTTTTCAAAATTTTTGTATTTATAAAACCAATAAAATTCGAGTTAATAGAACACAAAGAATCTACAAAATTTAAAGAATTTATATTATTGATAAAATTTATAGAATTTTTAAATTTTATAGAATTTGTAGATTTTAAAAATGTATAGAGTATATAGACCTATTAAGACTTATACAATTTATAGAATTTATTGAATTAATCAAATTTACAGAATTTATAGGATTTATAGAATTTAAGAAATTTATTGGATTTTTAGACTTTATAGAATTCATAGAATTTATAGGATTTACAGAATTTACTGAATTTATAGAACTCAAAGAATTTATCGAATTTATAAAATTTATGAAATTTAAACATTTTTTAGAGACATTTAGAATGTAAATTAGTCAAATTTGATTTAGTAGAATTTATAAAACTGACCGACCTGAATAACATATAGAACCCATAGAATCTCTAATATTTAAAGAATTTAAAAAATTTATAGAATTTATAGGTTTTAAAAACATATTAGAGTTTATAATATTTACAGTAGACTTAAAATTTTTAGAGCTCATTGGACTTTTACGATTTATAGAACTTATCGAATTTACAGAATTTATAAGAATTAAAGAATTTATGAGATTTGCACAATGTAAAGAACTTACTAAATTTTAAAACTTTATGCATATAATTTATAGAATTATTCATAGAATTTATAGAACTTACAAAATTTATAGAAATTATTGAATTTACAGAATTGTTAAAGTTTATAGGATTTTTCGAAATTTTTTTAATTATACAATAAAACAAGTAAATTTGAGTTTGTAGAATTTGTAAAACAGATACACTTGAAACAATTAATAGAACACAAAGAATTTACAGAATTTGAATTATTGATACAATTTTTAAACTTCATAGAATTTGTAGATTTTATGAAATTTATAAAATTCATAAAATTTAAAAATTTAAAGAGTTTATAGACATATTAAAACGTTTGAAGAGAGTGAAGAATTTATAGAATTTAAGAAACCTGTTGGATTTTAAGACTTTATAGAATTTGTAGAATTTACTGAATTTATTGACATAATTTATTGCGTTTAAAGAATTTAAAATTTTCAGAATTTATATACATAATTACTACAAATTCTATAAACTTTATAAATTCTATAATTTTTTTAATTCTAAAAATTGTGCATATCCTAATCATAACTCCGATTTAGTGCCATTCGTATATAGCAATGATTATAAAAATATCTAATACTTTAAACGAAATAAAAGAAATTTGTTGTTTTTTGTAAAAAATAAATTCCGGAATCGAGAAAATTTGAATTCGAAAATTCCGGAATTACTTTTTGGCCAAACATAAGGGAATAGCTCTAAAATTCACATTTTTAGGAAAACGTTTTTAAAATTAAGAGTCGTTCAAAATCATATGAGTTTTTTGAATTCTTGCTTTTTTAAATGATTATTATTATGGTTGTTGCTGGATTATTACAAACAATTGATATAATATGAATTCGAATAAGCAGATTTCGAATTTGAAATAATACTTAAAAGGGTATTACTCAAGTTATTCCCTTATGTCATATTGCCACAGACATGTATTGTACATGTATTATGGCATCTGCTGGCGTCTATCGGTAAGTATGAAATTTGGATTATTTAATCCTTCTTAAGGATTATTTAGTGCAATTGTTGTTGTAGATATCTCAAGTAAATATAATAAGCGTTGTTTATTTTTCCCTAAAAATTTGGTTGGGAATTATTTTTTCCAAAAACATGATCAAAATCCAATCGCTTAGTGAGAAAAAAAAAATTCCAAAATACACTAAAAACTCCCAATAAATCAATTGCCAATTCGCAATTCCCCGGTAAAACCAGAATAGTGTCACAGTGGAACTATTCTATCATACCAAAAATCGAAAAACTTTGATTTCATAAAATGGTTACAAAATCTATGACGTGTTGTCGTATTACCTGCAGAGGTGGGTGGCTGGTGTAACTATAGAACTACCGTTTGTAAGATAATCTCATTGAGTGACAATAAATCGAATTAATTTTTTAACAATTCTGTACACAAATTGCTTTCGGGAAAAACAAACTCTTCAACAAGCTTTTTTCCTCAGCTCACCGCTAGGGTTACCTCTATGCCACAAGGGGTCTTGATTTTAGGATTTGGTGATTTTATATATTTTTTTAAAAAAAAACTTTAATTTTGTATTACATTGGAAAAGTCTTAATAGGGATTGTTCCAGGTGGCTCTATATTTTCTTGCTTTTGACGTTGAATTGCGCCAAATGGTACCGAATCACAGGTACATCGAAACTTTCGGTATTTTATGTGATTTTTAAGCACTTTCGAGGTTTGTTTGGGGTTGAGTAATATTTTCTAAATAGTGTGACGATTTTGCTCATCATACTCACGCGTATTATGAACATAAAGGTCGATGGTTCGATGCTCGTCGGAGCCAATTTTTTTCTCGGACAAGAACGTCCGAGATACCGCGTAAAAAGGAGGGCGTGGTTTAGTAATTTAAGAATAAAATGAACAATGACATAAATACATACACACCGCCCGTCGACGATGATGAATGATGATGATTATGACAAGCCATAAACGATGTTTCCAGATGATTATGGGTCATAAACAGAATACACAAGAATGAAGAAGATTTATGACACAAATTAAAGTAAATTTCGAGAGCAGGATCAAACTAGGATATAAACACGACCGATGTAGAACAGTTTTGGTTTACTTTAAATCATTAAACAAGGAAATCTGTATTTTACCTTAACCTGAAAATTGTTTCACCAACAAAATTCGAGTAAAATTTGAAGGAGTTCGACATAACATTCCACTGCCTACTCTTTTTTTTTTTTTTAAATTACAGGTAAATCTTTAAAATCCATTTTTCCCCAATTTTTTTCAAATGCGAATGTACTTACACCTAAATATATCTAAATGGTTTTCGTTCGATTTTGGGATTTATATATTTAAATGGAAATCCTTATAAATAAGTTTTCTTTAAAATGTTCCTTATCGATATGGCTAAAGAGCAGAAAAGCTTTAATTCGAAACCATATTATGTATCATAGTAAAGCTGTAAATAAGTAAAAAAGCTTAAAATACTAAACCACAAAATAAATTATTTTGTAGTTTTCTGGAGTATGTGGTTTACTTCACCAGATTGTAAATATGTGTGCACACACTTAAAATCAATACTTTAGTGTTTTGTGTTACTTGGCCAACGACAAGAGCAAAAAACTATTTTCTATATATGGTATTTTGTACACACCAAATTTTCGAATAAGAAAAGGTCCAACAACAACTACGAATTATAGAATAATAAATGGAAAATAATTTAATTTCATTTTTTCTCGTTCTGGTGAATGTTTTTGGTGATAATGATGCAAGATTAATTCTTGGGATATTGTAGAAAATTAAGTAAATGAAATGGAATTTTTGTATTGTTGTTATCTTCTAATCTAATTGATGTACATTTTAAATTAAATCTCAATTATCTTAATTTCGAAAGCAGGCTACAAGTCTAAAGGTCTAAAAATTAACGAAAGCTCCAAATATAATATTATCCATCTTTAAATCGCACACAATCGAATCGATAATATAATAAATTAGACAATGAAAATAAAAAGATAATAACAACACAAACAAACGTACTCCTATTATAATCTAAAAGCTTTGCAAAAGTTTGATATTTTGGAAAACTTTCTTATTTTATCTCGTGTATTCCATTGTCAAGTATTATCACGTGCGCGCCAACTAGTAGAAGAGTGTTTTATATACAGAATGGTACAATATTAATATTCTTAGCGTGGCTGCCTGGCGGTAAAAAAAAATGTTTCATTAATCGCGCGGTTCAAAGAATTTAATCCCGTGTGCGTCATAAATACACGAAATTCAAGGACTTTTAAAATAAAAAACAATAAATTACATAACCAAATATCTATCATGTTACATAATCAAGAAGTCAATTATAAGACAAATTCGACATCAATCCTTATTATTTTGTGTGTTTGGAAATTGATTTTAATTTTTTTTGCTTTTGCTTTTTTTTACTTTTTGTCGATAATGGTTTACAGAAGAGAAACACTGTAATATAATATGACTTAATGACAAATTGATTTGTTCGTGTCTTCACATTTTTTCTTTATTAAGAAATTATTATTTCCACCTGCTAACGAACAGTTTATCATAATATTGTGTTCATGTGAAACTGGAGACATGGAAATGAAGGAGTTTGAGAATTTGTTTGCATTACGAGTGTGATTGTTGTGATTAATATTTCGAAATTAGTTGGGTTGGGAAAGAAACTTTTATGAATTATTTTAACCGCTTTAAGTTACAGAATTTAGAAAAAGCACTTGTATGAAGCTTTTAACGCTGTATAATATTAATGGAAGCGTTTACACACTTCAATCAAATTTATGTATAACTGCTGCTCGTCTCACATTGACTTACTCTAAAGGCCGGTACACATTGAGAACGAGCAAAGGAATTAGAAACGAGGATTAAGGTGCTATTCCATGGAAATATTTTACTGAATAGTATAATTAAAGGAAGAAAAAAAATATATATTTACTAGATGGGGGAATGAAACAAAAAACCGAATCAGTAAAAAAATATTTGTGCCTGTAGTTGTAACACTCCTCTAATAAGGTTCAAGAGTACCTACTTTTTATAGGAGTTTCACTAACACTCGTACATAAAATTTGTATATGATGAAAAATAATTCTCGCACACACTAATAATTTTAACAGATTTTATGGTACAGATTTTTTTTTAATTTTGTATTCTGTGACGGAAATTGTTTGAAAAAATGAAATTCTGATATGAGTATTAATAATATTTAATGTTTTAGATTATTTTGAGACGAAAAAATAATCGAATAGATACTAAATTACTAGATACTTAATTTTTTTAGCAATTATTGGTTATGTTTTTGTTTATTGTCAAATTTCCCCTTTTGCTATAAAATGTTGATGCTCTGATTTGGAGGCACTCACACTAAATGACCGGGAAATCGTTTATGCCGCGAAGTCTATGCTCATGTCGCTATTGAACTTTTTAAAAAAATGGCGACTTCTTATTCTAGTGTAAATCGTGCTTGGCCCACGAGAAAATCAGATCTTCCTAAAATTCTACTGTTGTGTATTGCCATCAGATCAGTATATTCGTTACACATTAAGGATAATCATTTTATGAACATGGAGCCGCATAGCGAAAAATTACAAAATTTTGTACCCCATGGTGAAAAGTCGTTGAGCATTTCAATAATAAAAATGAGGGCCTAGTTCAATTTGAAAAATGTGGCGCCAACATTTCTTACAAACGATGAAATCACAATTTTTACCCCCCACTCTGGTCTGTAACCCATTATAGCAACCGACTAGAAATTCGTGTGGAAGAGGGGCGAATCGAACTAGAGGATATGCTACCTGCCGGCCTAGACCTTCCGCTATTAAAATCAAAACTGGATAAATCGAATACAGAGAATAATAACGTGTCTGAAGATACGACTATTACGATACATGATTCGATGGCCAACAATGAAATAGCAACGAATGATGAAAATTTTATCCGAAACACGCTTAGTTTGGACACTACGATTACGTTAAGTAATTCAATTTTATCATTGGAGCAAGAGTACGGTTCGGACGATTTAGATTCATTGTTGTCACAGCCAAGGTCACTATCGGAAAGTTTATTTATTTATTTATTAGCCAACATTATATAATTCAAATTAGCTTAATAAAAGTTTCTTAACAACACTTTTAAATTCGTTAGACAAATTCAAATCGAACACAGCAGAAACATTATTGAATATACGACATACCAAAATTCGACCAATGGAAGCGGAGGCTAATCTCAACGCATTGGTGCCTGGGTGATCGTACGGGAGTGCGTAATGAATACAACGACAGTAGTTGTGAACTATCAATTCGGCCCATTATAACGTCGCGCGCGAAAAGTGCGCATGAAACTTGCCTACAGATATGGTTCAATATTCAGTAACAGGCAACGGCCTAAATATGGCGGTAGTACACGGCTAGACGAAATGTTATAGTACGGATTCCAGACAATTGAGGTATATTCCAAGTGCGAACATTTTTTGAGAAACGGAATAAAAACCCTAACATTGAATTAGCCTTGCTGAGACATCTGTCAATATGATCTATAAACGATAAATTTCGAGAAAATAAGACACCTAAATCTATAAACGAACAGACCCGATCAATCATAACTCCATTTAAAAATAAGCCGATGAATTTGAAGAGGGAATGAATTAAATTTGTTACATATTTCAAAATTGTATCATTAAAACTAATAAATTTTATCGATTATAAATTCAAATAATGGTTTTAAATTGAAATCGGTCGTTTACGTTTTATAAATTTAATTTATTTATTTAATTTCCAATTCATGACATGTTTTAAATTTTTTCCTTGGTGGAATTCTTCCCTGTATCTCGCTTAGTCTTTTCGACGAGTTTCCCCCATAACTGCTCTCGACAGAAAGGTGACGCAACTCACGAATGCACATACAAGTATACATTGGCAAATTCACAATTCACTTCTACAACAAGAAATAATTTTGATTCTTTGTAGGTTAAGTGCTGACAAAATGCTCCTTAAAACTTTTGCTATAAAAAAAACACCTTGTCTTTGTCTATTATATGGTATTTGATTTTTTTTCTCTTTTTGGCGTATTTTACTTTTCAGTAAAATATTCCCATGGGAATACCACCTTAAAACCAAACTTTAAATTTACGGACATAAAAACGAAATAAAAGCTTACTACAACGTAACGTAAGAAATAGAAAAAAATCGTTTCGTCGAACAGAAAATACGCACACAAGTACGCTGTACAATAAACAAAAAAATGCACTTCTTCTTTTTATTTTTACATTTTCTATAAAATCGTTGAGGCACTAAATCTCACCAAAAATGCACGGTTGTGAGGATATTCAGGACTTAATCTCAGTACTAAAAGCAATTCTGTATGAACTACAAATTCTTGATTTACCCAAACTCACGCATGTGTAGTTCACATATTTCTCTGAATAATTATTTGCTTTTTTGTTCAACGAGTACAAATATCTACGATTGTTAGTGCAGAAGAACAAAAAGATGTTTCTAACATGACGCATGAATACTAGCAAGAAATGAAAAGCTCAAAAAAAGTGTTTTTGACATTAACGCAATATATCATATTGAGGATAGAATATTACTTCAAGATTACTTTGCTTACAGTAAATTACAACTTCAACACATTTGTACATATGACTTGCGACCCTAAGCCTGGAAGCGATATTAATAGTCCAAGAAGCCTCCTTAAGATTTTCCTCTTAATATTGACCAATGTTCGGCACCTACATTTGAGGTTGCCATTGGGCACATCTCTTGCCGCTTCATTGTGATTTGTACCCGAATTTTCATCGTAAAATAGAAATTGAGAAATAAGAGTTTCTTATAATACGTACAAACTGTAGATATTTAATTTGTAGTGGGTTGTAATTTGTTTGCCGGCTGCGGTTCAAGCCTCTTTCCATTTTTTGCTACACTTGTTTTCTCTGAGCTCCTTTCCTTTCATAAACTCTCTTTTTTTATTTTACCTTTTACTGATTTGAGCTTACCATTTTATTTATATAGAGCAGATGTTTTGTTCATGATATTGGAAAATACGCTTAAGAAAAGGAAAACAAATTGCAAATACACTAGGCTCCTACTAGCAGTTTTAATATTCCTTCTATAAACCTTATATGTGTGCTAGTAGTCACATGAAATGACTATTGTGGTAAAAAATCAGTGCAATAAGATCGTTTTCATACCAGTCGTCTAGGATTTATAGAAGGAATATTAAAACTTAACTGTTAAGGGAATATGGCCCACAAAAATTGCATATAAAACAAGTAAGCAAATGAAGCTTTCAATTTTCAAATAATATGTTATTATCAAAATATCGGTGTTGATGTAGTAAAATAAGGGTTTGACTTGACTTAACATGTATTGGCGTCACCGATCTCTTTCCGTATCAATTCGTATTCTTATTAATTTTATTTTCCAGTGGCCTTTTGTATAGTAATTAAATAAATCAATATTAGAAAGCCCTTTCTCCTAACCTTAACAAAAAAATTTATCAATTTCATAAACAAATTTCCCCTTAAAATATTTGTAATTTGTTCATTATGTCAATTTTCTCTCTTTATTGTTTTACGTTTTACCTGGTTAGTTTTAGCCTAAGATACTTCTAGCCTGATTAAATGACTGAGAATATATTTTTCTTAATTCTCATTATCAAATTGAAACTGTATTGGCCAACTCTTAATAATTCCAGCTTTCTCGTAAAATAATTATCTGGCTATGTTATCCGGAATAACCTGTTGTTCCGATTTTCTTCTGATTTTTATAAAATTTTGAGAATCTGATCATTTAACGAACTATTGCTAATATACCTTTGCTTTATTGAAGATTTGCTGTTCAAATTTTAATTATTAAAATGTGTTTGTCTGCTTAATCAAGAACCTATTGAGTTACAAATAATGAATTTAATATTGCTTGATTGTCTCAGAATTTGAAAGGATTTTATATTTTATTCTCGAATATTATTAACAGAATTCTAAGACCTTGATTCACAACTAAACTTGTATTTGGATTACAGGCCCTTTGTCATTGCACAAGAGTAATTTATTGCCGTTGTGAGGTGCCAAAGAGTCACCGTGCTTGTCCTATATAATCAGTTCTGTACGAATTTAAGAGAGTTTTGATATCATCAAATACTGCTTGACTCTCTATTATTCGTAGGTAGCTAGACAATTTTTACGGAGCAGGAAATATGCCGTAGTTATCACTGATTACGGCAATATTTGGACTTCTGATTGAGATGCAACAAAAATTGAGGTCATCGGTACCTTGATAATAGTGTTTTTAAAGATTTTGTAAATAGACCTAGACGTTATGATTCAATGGCGAAATTTGCAGGATTTTAAATTTGGTTACTATAGCGTTGATTGATGAAGGCAAATTTTGGTAATATCGAAATAAAAATTAAGTTCTAGAGCGTCAACATATGCAGAAGATATCGTCCCTAATTGTCAGTGAATTGGTTCCTTGACTGAACTCCTCTAGATTGGCGCACGTGGTCCACATATTAATGACTGTTTTCTAGCGATTTAACTATTTTTAAACTTTATTACACTAGTAGCAACAGTGAGAAGTTACACTTCCAATCCATCCAAAACAGGCAATCGAACTTCGATAAGATTAGTCCGGTAACCTGCTCAGTTTTATGCCGTTATACAATTATCCAATTACCTTAAACGAAAATACCTTTACGACTTTTAAGTTGCAAAATATAGCAAATAATTACGACTGGTTATGAATTTTAATTCATTTTCAATGATATGAATGTATAAAAAAAAAATTAAACTTGTAAACATTTGATTTAATTGGATAATTGCTGACATTTTTTCTAATTTACACAAGAAACTAGCAAAGCTAGAAAAATTACTAATTATATAATGTGACTCTGATTATTCAATGTAAGGTTCAAGGTGTATAAAGTATTGTCAATAAATTCTCTAAGGTAGGTAAAAAATACTACAAGACATAACTTATGATGCAACCTAAAATAAAAATTAAAACACGCAAAAGGTCACTCTGAAATAATATATAGATTACTTCTCCTACATATAATATAAATATACATATAGACTAATTGCAAAATTATACGAACACAAAAACAAACATCCTCCGTATAAACATAAAAAAACATAAAAATTTGTCTGCCCCTAGAGTGTAAAAATATGTATTATGGTAATGTTCTATATAATGTGTTGTATAATATTTATAAAATTTAACTTTTTATTAATTTGTGTAAATGGACGCGAGGCATAATAATTCATCGTGCATTCGTACGTACTTGTGTTCTTCTCACTATATACATACATAATTGATTTAATTTCATTGGAGGCTATTATTTCGTCATAAAATAAGATTTCGTGATTTTATTGTCACTTAATGGCTTTATTCGTAAAATTTACGATATTCTTACATATTCATGGGGCTAGAACACAAGCACATTTGCTAATTGTAACATATCAATTCTGATACTGATAGCTACAGTATGGAGAGGGGACACAAACTGAATGGTACTTTTTACTTTCTGGTTTGCCATTTTGCCAGTGGCACTGTCTAAAATAAACACGTTATTGTAAACAACGTTATTCACCATATCCAAGAGGCAAAATTGGTTTATACCTTAAGCCATTTGTAAAATGTAGCATTGAATTAAAACATATTGTTCCGAGCTTTTAATAATGTTGTGTTGCATTGAAATATGTAATTTGGGAGCTTAATACTTCTTGCTAAATTGTGATCATGATCGCTTGCCTGCTGGGTATTAAACAGCGGAAAATGACGAAACCATATTGAGTTTAAGCTATTATACAATATAATTGAATAAAAATGATAGACGGCTGACTGAAAAAAAACAGATCATTTAATCGGGTTTAAAATTTTGCCAGCCGGTTTCAAAATTGAATTTCGTAGATTAAATAAATTTGAGGCAAGCTACTATAGCCCAGTCATTATGTCCAAAAAAAAAGGCAAAGAAATGCAAATGAACCGAACTGGCTGATTTTTATATATTGTGTAGAAGGGGTGGGGGGGGGGGGGGGGGCTAAAAAAGCTTAACTTGAAATTGTCGACCAAGATTTCTTAGTTGCATTCTCCAGCATCTTGAAAAAGGAGTAAATTTTGTTTTTTTGCCATAACTCGGCTCTCCATCATGGTACGAAAATTACGCTTATATACTTTTTGTTGCTTTTTACGCTCTACAATTTGGTTTATATGAATTTTTCATCTAACGTTGATCGTTGTTGAGGTATCGAACGTGAAAGTGAAAAATTAAGAGATTGAAACTTGTGTTTGCTGTTTTCTCCTTTCTCGTAAAACATATCGAAAAAATGTCTACTATCAAACATGTAGAGCATTTTAATACCTGCAATTTATTTTTTTTTATTTTTTTTTTTCAGACAAAAATTACGACTTTTAGCGCGCCGTAAAGTTGGTAAGTTCGCGCGAAGTTGCGATATCATAGCTCGCGCGGTTTTTAGATATGTTGTAACTGATTTACGGTTCTAGGAAAAATTATTAAAGTACAATATAAATAATAAAATAGCTAATTTATGAATCGTTTGTTTCTATTCCTGCAATCTTTTCTGGGGCTCAAAGCACTCCAACTCTTTCCCAGTTCGCGTTTTACGTCCTACCTTACACCGTAGCCAAATCGAGGACGTACGGCTGCAGGCCCGTTTTACATAAACCACCTGCATATTACATTGCTCATGCCAGCCTATAGCATTGACTTGAAAGGTGGGTTGTCCCATAGATTCTGCACTCTCAACAGGTGGTCATAGTTGTGTTCATCTTCATTACCGATCGTAATCAGAGGATGAAAAATCCCTTTTGCATGCCGCCCCTATAGGGATTCAAACCCAGTACCTCCCGATCTAAACGTCGCAGCTTTAACCGCTGTGCCAAATTTATTATTCAAATACATGTTTTTATGTTGTAGAAAATGGCAAGGAATGTAGGCCCGTTTTTAATCTATATAGTTATATTATCATAAGTGCTGCAACCGCAAATAACATAAAGTACAACACACAAAGGTGAAGAATATGAAAGATATTAAGTTGCAGACATAACAACATCGCGATACAACGGAGTTCTATTTCAACAACGCGCAATAATTGAAAACCATTCTTTATGCAATTCTTAGTTTTAGTGGGAAATAATTGTAAAGCTTAGATAAGCATTTTTCTTTTAGATTATAAATTATAATTCAGAATTACATTTTAGTCAGTTAAGATTTAAAATTCAAGAATGTAACAACTAAAAGTATAGAAATAATAAAGTTGATAAAAAGTCTATAACTCATAAATGGCGCAGCCGAACGGTGAGGTGTAGTTAAGTGAAGTGTACAGTGCATAAAGTTAGTGAATAAAAGCTAATTATAACAGTGAATCCGTCGGAAATAATTTATTTAAATTATTTCAACTTTTTTTTATTGTGATAAAAAGTGACATCTCAGGCTGAAGGTTTTTGCCGCCGTGAAGAGTAGAGATTCCGCCGATGCACCTCATTTATTAAGTTCGATACTGTAAACTACAAGATAGACACAGTAAATCGACCCTTTTTTTTTTTGCACTACAAGATAGGCGAAAAAAAATAATAAGGAAACTCGTTAACCGTCGCTTAACGCGAAAAGACGAAATAAAAATACTGTCCACAATTTCTCGAAATAGTGAAATTGATCGGAGAAGAGAGAAATCTATCGAGATCTTCAATAAAAATAGGAAGTTAGATCTCATAGAAAACGAAATCTCTCCAACCATGACAGATGCAAATTTAGAGCAAATATCCGCTCAATTGGGCACTATTACCCAGCAACTTACATATTTAAATGAGAAACAGGTCCAATATGACCAAGCACTCGCAAATTTAAATCAAAAAACGGAGATGCCTGCGGCTCCGCTTCAAGATATTCCGCAGATGCAACTAGATTTATTTAGGATCCCAGATCCAATTAAATCCATTTCATCTTTTGATGGAAACAAAAAACAAGTGACTTCTTGGGTAAAAACAGCCGAAGAAACACTTAACATGTTTTTGGGAATAGTCCCGCCACAACAATTTAAAATGTACCATCAAGCGGTCAAAAATAAGAGTGAAGGAAAGGCAAAAGACATACTATGTCTTGCCGGGGATCCAGAAAATTTCACAGAAATATCACAAATATTACTCGAAGCCTTGGGGGACAAACAGGAACTCCCCTACTATAAATCACAGCTTTTTAATAATAAACAAGAAGAAAGTATGTCTGTGCATACCTTTTTCAACAAAACCAAAGAAATAATTCAAAATATTAAAGCGCTAGCCAGACAGAACCCGGTTTACAACGGTTCATGGCATGCAATATGCAGCTTCATTGAGGAAGATGCATTGGCGGCTTTTATTTCTGGTTTAAGAAAACCCTATTTTGGCTATGCCAAAGCGGCAAAGCCCAAGAACATAGAGGAAGCTTATGCTTTCCTATGTAAATTCAGCTCGAATGAAATCATAATGACCAATTCGAGAAAGTTCAATACCCAAAATAAACCGAACAATTTTCAACAGAAAAGGGACATTAACCCTAACTCTGTAAATTTACAATTTAAAAAACAAAGTTGGCCAGCACAAGAGAAAAATGAACCTTTACCAATGGAAGTTGACCCTTCCTTACGATCAAGACGATCTTTTAATAAGAAAGTCTTTAATAATCATGAAACGGTTCCAGATCCTGAGCCAAAACAGGCAAATTCTGAAGATACTTCAGATCAGAACCCAGACAGCGAAAATTTTTGGGATGATCACACTTCGGACTCAGAAGATTAAACTTCCTTCCATTTATCAAATGTAGAAATAAAATAACAAAACAAAACATAAACATTTTAATAGATACGGGGGCTAATAAGAACATAATCAAGCCCAATATAATACCCAATTATCTGTTATCTTTAGAAAAATCAAAAATCAAAAATATTTTAGGGACCCAAGAAGTGACAAAAACAGGCAAAATAAACTTTTTCGGTCACAACCTGCCAAAACTACAGTACTACGAGCTAAATTTCCATGAATACTTCGATGGAATATTAGGTTCACAATCAATGGCCTACATGAATGCCAAAATTGATTATAAAACAAATACCGTAGCACTAAATGGCAAAAATTTTAAATTCCAGAAATATTATCCAAACAAATTCTATAATCAAATTGTAACTTTTAAAACTAAAACAAATGGTGACTGGATAGTGTCAGAATACAAAGAATTAAATGAAAACATCATTTTAGAGCCCGGATTGTACAAATCCGAAAACTTTGAAACAACTGTGAATATTCTAACTAACACACCAGAAACACCAAAACGCCTTCCGAAATTAAACTTAAACATAAACAATTTCGAGACAATCCAACCCATAAAAATGTATGGAAATAACTTAATAAGTCAAAAAATAATAGCTGAAATGATCCGAACAGAACATTTAAGCGAACATGAGAAAAGGATTCTTATAAAAACTATATATGAGAATCAAAAAGTCCTGTTAAAGCAGAATGAAAAACTCTCTGCTACAACAATCATCAAGCATAAGATAAGTACTAAAGATGAGGCTCCTGTATGCACAAAAACATACAGATATCCTCATCATTTTAAAAAAGACGTAGAAGATCACATAAAAGAGTTGCTAGACAGTGGAATTGTTCGAAATTCCAGCAGCCCTTACTCTTCCCCTATATGGGTAGTCCCAAAAAAACCCGACGCATCAGGTTTACGGACAGTCAGAGTAGTAATTGATTACAGAAAATTAAATGAGAAGACCATTAATGACAAATTTCCCATCCCTCAAATTGAGGAAATACTGGATAACCTTGGGAAATCCACTTACTTTTCAACATTGGATTTAAAGTCCGGTTTCCACCAGATTCCAATGGATAAGGATTCACAAGAAAAAACTGCCTTTTCTACCAATCAGGGGCACTTCGAGTTTACTTGAATGCCATTCGGATTGAAAAATGGGCCCGCAACCTTCCAAAGGGCCATGAACAATGTCCTTCACGGACTAATAGGAAACATTTGTTACGTATATCTGGACGATATCATCGTCGTAGGTTTTAATCTAGATAACCACATCAAAAATCTTCAAGAAGTCCTTAAGCGCTTATCACAATTCAACCTAAAAATACAGCTTGATAAGTGTGAATTTCTCAAAAGAGAAACAGAATTCCTAGGACATATAATCACACAGGATGGGGTTAAACCGAACCCTGACAAAATAAAAAAAATTCTTGAATGGCCAATACCAATCACTCAAAAACAGATCAAACAATTCCTCGGATTGTCGGGATATTATCGAAGATTTATTCATAATTATTCCAAAATTTCAAAAAATTTGACCAAATTTCTAAAAAAAAGAGCCATTGTTAATATTTTAGACCCAGAATACGTAAAATCCTTTGAAACATTAAAAAGCATAATAGCAACCAACAGATCAAATATTAGCCTATCCGGATTTCAATAAACCATTCATCCTGACAACGGATGCATCCGAATACGCTTTAGGTGCTGTTCTTTCGCAAATGCACGATAAATTGGAGAGACCAATAGCTTTTGCATCTAGAACGTTAAATGACACTGAAATAAGATATGCGACAAACGAAAAGGAGGCGCTCGCTATAATCTGGGCGGTAAAAAAATATCAGCCTTACCTTTACGGTAACAAGTTTACCTTGGTGACTGATCATAAGCCCATTACATTCATTAAGACTTCTGAAAAAAACTCGAAAATTCTTAGATGGCGTCTGGAGTTGGAAAATTTTGATTATGATGTAGTTTATAAGGAAGGTAAAGCTAACGTTGTAGCTGACGCCCTTAGTAGACATCCAATAGATGAAGCTAAACTAAATCAAGAAGAGGAAATCAATCTTCATAATCTAGATACGCAAGCATCAAACTCAGAGAATGCTTCAATGCAGAATAATGCATCAAACAGTGACTCAGACACTGTACATTCAGCCAACACATCGAATGACTACTATATTCATTTTGCAGAACGCCCCGTTAATTTCTATAATAACCAAATAATTTTCAGAGTATCCGAATTAGACACTATAATTACTGAGGAAGTATTTCCAAAAGTAAATAGAGCAATAATCATAAAAAACGAGTTCAGAAAGGCAGACATCACAAGTTATTTAAAACGATTCCATAACGGAAAGCAATCAGCAATCCTAGCTCCGGAAATCCTATACGGAATTATCCAGGAAGCATGCAGAGAGAATTTTTCACAAAAAGGTCACTTTGTATTCGTCACCAGAATGGTCGAAGATGTGACTAACGAAGACCGCCAAAATTCAATTATAGTAAAAGAGCACGAAAGAGCTCATAGGGGCACAAAAGAAGTAGAGAATCAGATTAAAAGATCTTATTTCTTCCCTAGAATGGCCAGGCAACCTTAAAGGCAATATTATTAGCGAAGAACTTGGCAACGATTTTGTACGACTTTTCTTTTTGGTGTGATGTGGTTTTAATTGCGAAATCCTTAATAGGTTATTGCATTTTAGACCGTTTTGTATTTTGTTTCTTCTGTGATGGCCTGCTAGTGGAGGAATTTTCATCTGACCTGTCGGTATCAGTATCTGTGACACATTTTTTGCTGCATTTATTTAAATGTGCCCTTATGCACTCTACTTTGCTGCTAATTTTACTATTACAAAATTTAAATTTTACTTTTTGTCGAATTTTTAAAACGGTCCGACAATAATAACCGACAAAAAAATTCCTGGAATAGAAGAGAATATAGACAGAAAAAGAGGAAATCCCCCTTTTCGCTCTTTCTTTGTTTCAAGCGGCATTTATTACTTCATTTTGAATAAAAACCAATAAAGAATAAACCCAAAAAAAACGTTTTTAAAATCCTCAGGGTCGGGCGTTTTTAAAAAACCGGGTTTTTTCCAACTCTGGATGTCCTCCACGTCATCATCAGAGGGAGAAATAGATGCACGACAAGTGCTACACGCGGTGTAACGTCCTTATTGCACCTACAAGCGCTCCAAGGTCGACAATTTCGACAAGGTCAACTTTCGCAAATACCTCCGGCTGCACAAGAACGCTTTTTGGCAACTGCACGCCTGGTTCGCAGCAGCATCGATAGCGATCCGCGTCGGTATGTCATGCCCGCATGTTTTATTAATTTTTTCGGTTTTTCAATTTATTAAATAAAAATGAACAGAAAATGTTCTATCTTACCTTACACGAATGACGCAAGATTAATATGGAAATTGAAATAACAAATGCCTGTCAAATGGTTGTCAAATCGAGGAAATCTGATATTTCATGGCCGTTAAAACTAGTTTAGAAAATAAACCAATAGCGACATAGACCAAAATAAACCAAACAGATTTAAACCAGAAAAGTAGTAAATAATATGAATACACGGAAAAAAATAAACTGGTCCTCAGCTAAGAAAACGGACTTTTAATTCAAGAAAATGTACTTTTTCTTGATTTAAAAGTTAATTTTCTTATTTCTTTCGAGTTTTTCTTCATTTCAAGAAACACAATTCTCACATGAAGAAAAACTCGAAAGAAATAAGAAAATTAACTTTTAAATCAAGAAAAAGTACATTTTCTTGAATTAAAAGTCCGTTTTCTTAGCTGAGGACCAGTTTATTTTTTTCCGTGTAGTTTTAAAATTGTCTGGTTTGAAATCGGGTGGTTTATTTTGGTTTAAAAGCGTTCAAACCACGTTTTTTAACCTAGTGAATAATGTGGCAGTAAGTCTTAGCTTGCCTAAAATATATTTTTTAGAAATCTACGAAATTCAATTTTGAAACCGCCTGGCAACATTTTAGCCCCGACTAAATGATCTGGCTTTTTTATTTTATATTCTATTAAATACTAAATTAAAAGGTATTAAAATTTCAAAATGCCTCAAGGACATTTTTTGCAAAAAAAATTTCGCAACTTAAAAAAATCACGAGTTGACAATGCCCCGCTACTCTTCAGCCAGGTCTTTGATTTTGTGTTTAGACATTGCTTAAGAAGTAGCACACAAATTTTCATACTGCCCAAAATACCTACTTAAAATTGTCTAACAGCTCTTAGACTGTTACCTATACACTTTAATTGGCATTCAATTGATGTAGCGCTGATGAGATAACTGAAAATAAAATTTTTATAATCTTCATTTGATCCACGTCGTAGAAATTTTAATTTCCTTGAAGATGGATTTATTCGAATTTTATGAAAATAGGTAATAATTTTTTTAAATGAAAACTTTACGCGGGAGGTTTCTTTAAGTAAACTTTTAATTGGCCTGGAATGTGGTTGTATGTCGGTTATATTCCTCAAAACGCAGCAACGCCATTTCCTTTACTACACAAAAATTCTCAAATGATTTTGCGAAATTTCCATGTGTTACAAAAAATTAAAATTTGAATAAATTTAACAATTCAAAAGATTTTCAAATTCAGATATCTCGCCGAAGGTGATATATTGACTTCAATGATAGAGAGATAAAGTTATAACTTTATAAATTACTTTTAAATCAAAAATGGTTTTTATTTATTTTCCAGATCAAAAATAAGGCGTTACGTTCTAATTTTTTAAAAATTTGATTTTGGGTATACTGCTTGAGGGGAAATTGAGTTAAATTTTTATGCAGAAGCTTAACTAAGAAAATATTGTACATGTAACTCTAAAATAAACATCAATTTTACATTTTTATAGCTGAGGGAACTATTTTTTGTACATATTTGAATAAAAAAGCTTTAAAATTTGAGCTTTACGAGAATAACATATTTGTCATGTACCCCAAATAAACAGATACACACAGACTAGGGTTACAATTCCTAACACGATTATGTTATTAAAACCCAATTTTTATTTGTTTTAACCTTTCCCATATTGTCTGCCATCGTTATAAAAACAAAAGGAAATCGTTTAATAGAGCTTTCTATCGTTTAACATATAAACTTTTTGTATTAATTAAAAACTCAATCTGCAAATTAAATTTTATCAGATTTTAATTTTGTAGACAGATGTGAATTTAATTGGATTTCCTGTAGTGTATACAATGTATACCGAATTGTGGTGGTATATAAGGGTGAGGGGGGAAATCTATCTTGAATACAAAAAATTGTAACGATCATTGTCTGCTATAGTCGTAGCGTGGTCTTGTAAATTTGTAATAGCATATAATAAACAATGTTATATGTAGTTGTCTTCTTGTCTAAATCTTCTAATCATTTGAATGGGAAAAGAACTGTATATATATTATAGTTTTGTTCGTATCTTAGGAGACATAAATCTTTGTACGATAACATAAAACGAGATGATAGTAATAAAGTTTTGTAATTTTTGGGATATACGAAATAATGCCGGTAATATATTGTATTTTGTTAGGTTGAGGGTTGTTGAATAAGAGATTTAATAAACTTGGTAAAATATATAGATATTGATTTCCAATTTAGTATTTAATCTACTCATCTCTAATAAATCGTGATTCTGATTTTAACCCTTAAAACTCAATGTACTAGACAATGATAAAATGAAGAACTTTTCTTTACGAACCCCTCGATTTGACAAATAAAAAATTCCCAATACACAAATTTTTTAAAGGATATTTTAATTCGTATTATACATAGGGCTGCCGGTCCCAAACCCCCACCCCTATTTGATGATTTATAAAAATTTCGACATTTTTCAAAAAAGTGTTTTATTATTAATTATTCACATACTAATTATTATTAATAAAAATTGGTTGGAGCCCACCGCGGGCCCGCAATCAATGACAGAGAGCCCATGGTTCAAACGCTAAGAGGCCTGGAGGTAATGTTAAGAGACCTGGAAGTAAACATTTGAGACCTGATTCTATCGAATTCCGGGAACTGCATACAAATTCCGTACAGTCATCATCATCATCCTTGAGACAAACCTCGCATAAAGCTTTCTGAATTAGGTCCAAACGCTGCAGGTGAACCTTGAAATGGTCGTGACCCGTAAGAGTGGCGACCAAGACTCTTGACTGGTCTCTTTTTAAGCATAAAACAAACTTAATGACTCTAGAATGAGACCCTGTGGAATGTCTTGACTCCCTTAAAACGAAGTTCTTGATGGCTTTCTTAACTTAATTTAATAATAACGGCGCAATTGGTTCTGGACCGCACGATTTTAACTGAGTGCCAGAACATTGATAAAGTATTTATAATTTTAGACAAGTATGGACACAGTCGAAGGAATATCCAACGAATTCCGTGCAGATAAACTATCTGTAAAAAAAATATATTTGTATTTGTAGCAGCCAGATTCGACGTATAAAATACCCTATATTTAAGAGCAATTATTTCTATCTGAAAAATTGTGCAATATTGATTCAGATAACCCAAAGACCTCAAAAGATACGAAGGAGTTAAAACTATACTTCAGTTGCATAAATATGTGCTGTGGAGCCTGAATGTTGCAGTTTTAGAAGTAGATCGTTTATGACCAAAACCCACAGCAGGGGAGAGAAACACCTCATAATGGACAATCTTTGGCACCTTTAACCGAAACTGATGAGTTTTCCAACTCGGCTTCAACAATGCGAGATTTAAGCATATACTTTAATACATTTCACAATAGTGGGATCAATACATAATTTGGTACAGGCAATATTTATCGTAAAAAAGTACCCACAACAAACCATTGCGGATGATTTTTCAATCCTAGCGACAAATTCATGAAGGGCCATTTCACAAGATTTATCCATTCTATAAGCATGTTGTATGTTACTGAGTGGGGATGTAAATAATTATCTCTAAAAATTCTGTCGACAATGCTTTCTAGCGTTTTAAGAAAGGTAAAGGGCAAACTGATTGGCATAAAGGCTATGGGATCAGTATAACCTGATTTTCCAAATTTTGGTATACAATTAACTTTGCTCCGATTCCTCGGTTAAACAACATTGCTGAAATCAATGCACACTTGGGAAAAGGTGGAGTAGATGGTTACCACTAGTAGAAAAAATGTTACCATTAGGAAAGTTAAGCCCACAAATAGAACTATCAAGAAGATAAGGTTCCTGAATAAGGTATAAATCTGTCTGCGATATAGCAAGCACCATTCTCAACTCAAGGGACGCTGACTTGCTATGTTGTAAATTAATCTGTTTAATTTCAAACAAAGGTATCATTAAAAAACACCAGCCAACAAAACAAGGCCGAAAAATCTACGGACTACGGAAATTCTACGTATTATAGACAAAGGCCGAAACCAGTAATTTACCCGAAGGTTTTCTAGTCTACCCTGAGAACAATTGAATGGCCATTAGCCTCTTGTTTGAACCGGACGACTTTCCATTGGCTGGCAAGAAATTTGGACTCATTAAACCAATGTTAAAAACAACCACACTAGGATCCTCTGGATTTTGGATAGTGACAACCACTCCAAATGTATTTCATATTTGAAACCTCGTGACAGATCCACTTCTAGGTTTATTCGCTGCTGCATTTACCCATGAAAGTACCATCCATCAAAGAGCACTCAAGCATGAGAGGTATAAATGTAAAGAACGTTTGACAGCGTCAATAATTCGCCAGCCCAACTGGGAAACCGCCAGAGCATCCAGGATATTATCTGGATTGTTATTATGCACACAAAATTCGACAACCTGGACATTATAGTAAGCGTTTTTTTTTGTGGCCATCATCTCTGATGTTGTCCCAGTAGCAGATCGTATCCGCTTAGGAGCGCTTGAAATCAAGATGCTTTGTTTTTCACCAACAGAGCTAAGCGTTAAACAAAAACAAAGTCCCTAAAGAAGGCCTCCTCAAATCTGAAGATCGTAAAAATTCATCCAGAATAATATCTACGTGGAAGGTTATCACAAAGAAGATGAGGAACTTTTTATTACCCGTATTAAACATGGTAACATTAGCGAAAGTCGGATTAAAGCCAAAAAAAATCGACGGATACAACAGACACGATGGAAACAATTGTAGCAGTCTTTGAAAAAAAGGAGGCTGTGTTTACATGTATACTGTTTGAAAAGCACAAAAGGAATCACAGCCATGATAAAAGGGATAGAATCCACTGGGCATCCTGAAGAATACAACAAAGAGATAAGAAAAACGAACTTGAAAACCTCAACCAATGTTTAAAGTTGAACTGGAACCTGAAGTATTAAAAACTAAGAGCAAACATGCGAGCTATAGTATCAGGTATCTATTGTATGGAAGTGCCTTTGTAGTATGTTTGTAAATATTATGGTTTAAGAGCTTTTATTTTACTATGAGAAACAAACTTAAAACAAATCAAAAGAATTTCCCAGAATTGCGGATATCTCAGAAATTTTCGATCGTGTGCTATCGTAGGAAATATATATGTAAATTCAAGCTTCCCGTGGGAAATCTGATAAAAATCGATTTTCCAAAAATCACTAGAAAATTTATATAAAATCAGCCTCTAGACTCAGAGTGTTATGTCTGGAAATAGCTATTGTACAAAAAGAATCCAGTTCAAGTTTCCCGTGCGAAATCTGAAGTAGACGTACTGGTATGGCGTACTGTCCTTGTGATTTTGGAATTTGGTCATTAAAGATATGTTGCTAAAACTGAAGGATAGTGGTTGCCTATGCGAATGATGTTGCTGTTGGTGTTCGTCGCAAATATCCCGGTTGTGTATTTTTGCTATATGAGCTAATGGTTGTGGGTTGAATGTGAACCCACACAAAACGAATTGGTTCTCTTTACTAGGAAACACAAACCTCCTTATATATCGATCCTCCCACTTTAAATGCGTTCAGCGTAGCTTTTATAGAATTTTTGTTCCTGCGACAGCTATTGACAAGTCATATTAATGCAATCCATCGCAAGACATAACAATACTATAGATTTTCGATCATTAAATCAAATATGTAAACCTAAATATTTTCCTGTTCCATACATTGAAGATTAGTTGAACAAATTAGCTCAAAAATCGTGTTTCACATCACGGGATTTAATGGTTGGATTTAATGGCTATGGGTTGAAGGCGAATGTTTTGAAGCAACTCAAAACTGGCTAAACAAATTTTTGTAAAGGCTGAAAGAAATGGTTTGGAGGACCCAAAATATAATACATTATGTATTCTAGGTTTTAACCTTATCAATTTTAATTTTTAATGCTAATTTCAATGAAGAAATATCGTTTTCTCTAAACAAAATTTCATTTTTCCTAAAAGTCAAATATAAGAAAATACTTCTTCGTATACCTACATTTGTATATACCAACAATATGTTTACTTTTATATAAATTTGAAAAGAAAAAATCAATTTTTAAAATTACCTTCGTAGCTGCGGAAAAATCGATAACCAATTTTCCAGCTACTTATATAATTTCCTGTTAAAACATTATTCGATGTTATAGATAAGAAGCTTAAGAAATTTTCTTTGCCGTTGATTTATATTTACCAACTCACATTAAACTGTGCCACAATTATCTAGATTCTAGGTTTTAGAGAACAATTTTCTTCAAACAATACAGTTAAAGCAAACTGTATCTAATAACAAAAAGTACGTAAGTAGGTCACCAAAGAAGATAAAAATTTTGACAAAACACACATGGAAATTAAAAAAAAAAATTCAGGGCATAAAAGAAAATTTGATGTTTTTTTATTCTTCTCCTATTTCTACTCGGTTTACAATCTTCGCATCTGTATACATATAGATAAGAAAAAGTAAAATAGAATTTTGCGTTGATCTTTGGAGGAATACTAACAGCACGTGTACAAGGAAAATTTAGTTGAGAGTTTTATATAAAGAATAACTTAACACGAAAAAAGAAAAAGAAAAGTTGACGAGACGATAAAAATAAACGTATTTACTGGGAAATAAATGAAAAACTTTTAGTGAATTAAGTGTCGAGTTTTTGTCAGTTCTGGGGTAGGAATTTACAATAGTGGGTATATTTATTTTATGTTAAATATTGAAGTTGGTTTAGACAGGTAATCATAATTTAAAAATTACAGTCGTACTTATATAAAATTGGGTTTGCATATGGTAAATAGATTTCTTTAATGGTTGGATCAGAACGTAAAGAGGAAGATATTGCCACCACTACTCAGTCCGATTAGAGGGGCTTAATGTAACTTCTAAGCCAAAACCAAGGGAGCGTCGAAATCTTGCATTACAAAATCTTGCAAGTACAAAATCTTGCATTTTTTAAAAATCATGCAAATCAAAATCTTGCCAACCCAAAATCTTGCAGTTACAAAATCTTGCAATTACAAAATCTTGCAAATACAATATCTTGCATTTAAAAAATTTTGCAGTTTTAGTATCTGTACCTGTCTTTAGTATCTAACATAATATTTATTGCGTATTTATAAAAGTTCAATATAATTAAAAAATATAAAATAAAAAAAATTGGGCAGATAGCGATCCGGATAACTATGCGTCAAGAAATAGGGCTAATATTAGAATTGGAATGGAAATCTCCATTTTTTCAAAATATTTCAACAAAATATTCTGGATAAGGAAGATTTAATTTTCATTTTCCAGAATTTAAATTTTCGTTTCTGATTAATGAAGATTTACTATTAAAATTAAAACGGAAATCTATCGCGCGATTCTATAAATGTACGAGAAATTATTATGCAAGATTTTGTAATGCAAGATTTTGTAATGCAAGATTTTGAAATGCAAGATTTTATACTTGCAAGATTTTGTAATGCAAGATTTTGTAATGCAACATTTTGTAATGCAACATTTTGTAATGCAACATTTTGTATGCAAGATTAAGGGGCTAACCCCAAAACCAAACAGCACTAATTGATTGATACAGGTATACGACCAGCCTTAAGCAAGATACCTGGAATATACTGGGTCCACCGTACACCTTATTACATACAACAACACCGAAGGATAGAACAGGAATGTTAATATTAGAGGCTCGACCCGGTTTCAGCCACTTATGCAGTCGTTAGTTAATAAATTTGTTAGTAATTTTGTTTTTTCTGACAAATTGTTAAAACCCAAGAGTACCATAATTTCGTAATACAGAGTTCCCTGCTAGAGCCGCAAGTTCTGAAAAGCTGTGAAGAACTTAATTAATTATTATTATTATTACCGAACTCATTCTATTTGTTCACACGAGTATTGTATTCATCATATTCTTTTCCCATTGGTAGAGGAAAGAAGCTATAAAGAATATGATGAATACAATACCTACACGTATGAACAGGCAGATTCAAACCGAAGCGAAACAGTAAATTGCCATTTGGTGTTTGATTTACGCATTTTGGTGTCGATTCATGAGACACGATCTGATCTAGATCAGATCAAACGTGAAGAAATGCGGCTATTAATGATGACCATAAAAAGATTCAATAAACGATAAATTATTTTGTAGGGGAGAGTCTCCGGTCTGACTGTTATCGTACTTGTATTTGGACAGTACGCAGTTTTCTAGCTAATATCGAAGTGAATGGACGAGCTTATTCATTTGCTGCGATCACATTTAAAAAAAACAGTCCGTAAAAATCAACGCAATTGTAATTTTCCAATGTTTTAAAAGTGCAATAAATCAAAGTGAATAATCTCAAACAGGTGAGTGTTATCGACGGGATCCGCTCGAAACGCGATATTTCAAAACGCGATATTTCAAAATGCGATATTTCGAAACGCGGTATGGTACAAAACGCGATATGGTACAAAACGAGATATTTCAAAACGCGATATTTCGAAACGCGATATGGTACAAAACGAGATATTTCAAAACGCGATATGGTACAAAACGCGATATTTTAAAATTAAAATTTTAAAATAATAATAAAAATTAAAATAATAATAATTATTAATTTTTCTCCATTTAATAAAATTTTCCTTCACCAAAATGATGAAAATGAACATGTACGATCAGAACTAGGAAATCGTGTTTTGAAATATCGCATTTTGAAATATCGCGTTTTGTACCATATCGCGTTTTGTACCGTATCGCGTTTTGTCAAATCGCGTTTTAAAATATCGCGTTTCAAATGGGACCCGTATCGACATAATCTACAGAATTTTCGTTGTGATTTGGGATGCCACATCGATTTATATCAAAATCATGACGCATCACGGATCGTGAAGCTTTTATTTTACGTTTAAAAATTATAAGTGTAAAATGAAAGCTCTTTCATTTTTCGAAAGGTTAGCCTAATGAAAGCATTTGAATTTAGTTGATCATTTAACTATCAATAATTTGAAATTAAGCTCCAAAGTTCTAAGTAAATTACTAATTTTAAGTATTGTTAACATTTTTATAAATTTCGGGAAGCTCACTGCCCTAAATGGGTGTCAGAATCAAAAATGTGATGATATTATTAAATGTTGTTAGTTTTAAAATTTCAAAAGCTCTACGATGGTACAGTAAGTAATGGTAAAATCCAAAATTGAAGTCTTGGTAGTCCATTAATCTCTTCTAAAATGGGAGCTTTTATGTTTAAATAAGTTTAAAATAAAATTAAGCGCTTAAGGTCGATAGACAGTTCGACGTAATTGAATTCCCACGGCGCATTCCTTACTTTCAATGTATTAAGGGTAGAAAAAAACATAAACATATTGGTAGTTTCTGATAACGTAGTTCTTTATCTACTTTCGGAAACAGTACTGACATTTTTAGAGACCTTTTTTTAACCAGATAACCGAGAAGCCGCTGGTCCATAAATTACATTTGTCAATACAAATTGACATTGTAAATAAAACTAAATGTCTGCTACAATTTTAAAAGTTCAACAAAACATCTTCTAATATTTTCATAAATCTATAATATAATGCGATGATCCTGAAATGCAACTGAATTCATTGGAAATGATTAAATCATTCGGCCACTTAGTTTTGCGATGGTTGAAAAATTCCTAACATTATCTGATTGGTTGGCACTTAACTTGGTTACCTTCGATTTTTCCTTACTTAATCTCGATCAAAATATGGAGCATATGTAGCACTTCGCTTCGCGGACTGGTAGGAGTAACCACTCTTGTGTAATAAGTCTCCAATAACAAAACAACATTAAAACAAGTAAGTGCAGTTTTTGTACCGCAAACGATTTCAAGTCCAGATCCACCATTGCTGGCCAGCCACTTCTCATGAATTTTAGAATTTTCGACAATTGGTGGTTCTTCCTAACCCATTAGAAATGCCCACCTCTGGAGTCTGGATTTACAGTTACTACCAACTAGGTACTAGTACAAGGTAGGCCTTTTTGTGGCGACCATACAGGTACTAGGTCCTGATGATACTTATGACAAACAAATACAATTAACAGGGCTTCCTTCTCGATGTGGCTGTATTTGCGTTGGTGTTCATTCGATGTATTTGACCCAAAATACAATTGGATACTCGAAACCATCTGGATACATGTGCGATAAGGCACCTCCTGTTGCATAATTGGGTGTATCAGTCGCGCCAGAACTAATGGATAATCTGGGCGATATTGAACAGATATCGCAATATCCATAATATATTTCTTGATGGCGTCATTTCTTCTCAGCTCATTCAGTGGCGCCGCAATTTGAATGCGCCTAAATATTTCAGGGCCTTCGGTCGTGGCATGGTTTTAATGACTCGGGATCACCGTAGTCTTTACCCTAAAAAATTTTACATTTTAAGCGGGTATACTGAAGGTTAGCTGATCACCTGATCTCTTCAGAACGACATCCAAATTCGGCATGTACATATTTTCCGTCGGTTCGCTCCGTAATGATAATGTCGTCTTGATATGTCATACCAAAATCCAAATCTGCAATCAACTGCTCGATAAAACGTTGATAAATAGCGCGAGCACTGGCAAATCCGAAAGGAAGGCGATGGTACTGAAATAATCCAAAAGGGGTTGTTTTAATAGTTAGCTCCTTTAACTCATCATCAAGATCTAATTGAAGGCATTTTTCAAGCCAAGTTTCGAAAATCTTTAACCACCTTGAAGACGCGCAATTCTTCCACACTGGAAATCGTATGCTGCTCCACACTCAGTTGAGGATCCACAGTCCCTTCGAAGTCTCCACAAATTGTTTTGTTAACTACAACAATGGGCGCTATCCATCCAATTGATGAATTTTACTGATTTCAGGACATCTATTGATCTAAGCCTGTCAATTTCATTTTTTTATTTTTCTCTGTTTCTCGAACGAAAGAGGGCGCACTTTTAGGCTGTACTCAAATTCGGCTTTGCCAGTTCAACATATCCACCATTACCACTAATGAGACGGTAGCAGCCGTATCGACTAAAAATTTCAAAATTTTCTTGTTAAGAAAAATAATTTTGACTAATTTAATTTTTGATTTAAGGTACCAACCAAAATATCATTGGAAGTGTTCTGCAATATTTCTTGAATTTGAGCTATGGTTTAATCATCATGGCCGGAAATCATCAATTGTATATAAGGAACTACTTACAGAATCGAATTCAAATCTCAAATCTTAGATATACAATTTTATTAAAATCTATCCATAAACGTACTATACCCAGGTTCATTTAGAGCTGGAGAAATAGTAAAACTGCACGGATTAGTTGTTCATATAAAAAAAAATTGGTGAAACAATTTTTTGATACCAACATCTTATTTTATTTAAGAAATCCAAACCCAAGGAACTCTTCAGAGTGTGAATAATTCGTTTTTATATTAAGATCTACTTTCAGAAACGGCTTAATATCTTACATTAAAAATTTCACTAAAATTCATTAAAAAGCGTGCGTGTTCCATTTGGTGCTGGAAATGTAGTAAAGACCTGGATTAGCTATTTATTTAAAAAAACAAATTTTACTTTGGTAAATCAAATATTTTATTTATGTTTGATTATGTTTTTTGTTTGTTGAATTCTGGCCATATTTTATTTAAGTAACCACGTGTCTGTCCCCAAATGGAACTTCTGCGTTTATGCACCAATCCCATTGAAAATTAGTATCTAACTTAACCAACATATTTGATAATCAATTAATTAGTTGCAGCACATCCAACTGATGAATCAAGATGGTGGGTTTGAAACTTTTCTAGAAGAAATTTCACTACAAATCTTTTTTGTAACCAGTGGTCGTCGCCACCAAAACAATTTTATATCGCATTTTTTTTTATCACATACATGCATATTTCGAACCATAAAAGCTGTCCTGTTTTTTATTTAAGTCGAAATGTTTTGGTTTCTCAAACTTTTTCAGACTTCGTTCAGGTTTTTAACCTGGTCACTCTAACTAGAGTTTCTTGAATCCATGCAGCAATATTAATAATATGAATCGGCCATTGTGAATGCCCGATCTCAATCCCGTTATAGTTTCTGTTTTCCATTTATGTTTTCAATGCTTTTGTTTGCCATGATTCTGTTTATGTCTTACTCATTTGTTTGTTGTCTAGATTTTTTTTTTTTCATTAGATAAATGTTACAGCTGCCCATATCACAGATTTCAACAATCCTTAACCATAAGTAACCAACTGACTGTGATTTCAAAACATTCTGTCAGCAATATTTTAACGTCGCCATACATATGTTTGAGGATTTCAGAATTGCTGTTATACTAATTAAGGCATTTTATCTGACGATTTCTCGGGATTCCAACTTTTTATTCTCGTTTAACTTTTATCAAGGACAGCTTGCTTGTAGCTAATATGGCGTGAAATGGAATAGTTATGATTGTTGGTTGCTGAACTGGCAAATCCAATCACGACATTCCAGAGTGAGGATTTATGTTTCATTTATTCTTCCGAACACCCGGAGGGCAATATATTTCGATTTATTATTATTCCTGTAGATCAGGAAGAAGAATGTTGGACTGCTCTGCTCATATAAAGTCAATTGTATGGTTTACGAATTGGGCTAGACACCAAGATAATATCAATGCTCCAACGCACATTAATTGGACCAGGGTTCATATTTTTTTACCCAGTCTCCTTTCGAAACGAATCCTCATTGTAGGTTACGAACAATTGTTTCCGCTTGAAAAACTAGAATTTATTAGCCTACGTTGCTTTGTTAAAAAATTTCAAGCATGTGGCAATTTAAATATATTTCCTCAAAATTTGACCTTGTTTCAGTACAAATCAGCACCTTACAATTCCTTGGTTGTGTCTTATGTGTGTGCTATCGAATATACAAAATGTAAACAAAACACGATGCTATTATCTTGATAATTGAATTCACCGCAACCCGCACCGAAATCTTCCGCATGAAATAATTTTTCATATCGCTTGTTTGCGTTAGCTATATCTATAGTACAATATAACGCGAAATATAGGAACATTTTGTGGAAATTCATAAATGAAGAGTACAGGAAAATGTATAACCCTTGTTCTTATTTGTTTTTTGGTTTGTTTTTTAAATCAAAATAACAATACGCTTCCGGGCTAACATTCATGTAATTTGTATACTCAATCAAGTGAGTACGAAACCTTTTTATTTTGTAACATTGTAAAGCATTTCGATTCTATGCATTTATCGTGTAATAGATCGATATTTTTGTTAGTTTTGTGGTGGTTGACAATCGATTATGTAATCTAAAAAATTGCGTCACTCAAACAGGATACACGAGATGTGATACATATTACTGTGTTTTTTAACGTTTAAGATTGATCGAATATTTTTTGTTGTTTCGGGAGAATTAATCGAAGAAAATAGGATCAATCTTTAGGATGGTTTTGGTTATATTGGTGTCTTGCCACCACCCTATGTACATTTTATTGGCAACCTATTTTTAATTCACTGTGTATTATATAACAAGTAATTTTTGTCATCTCTAGAAATTGAATAATTTCCCGGATGATTTTGAAAAAGATAAATTTGATTTGAAACTCAATTTTTGCCAAACAAATATTTTTAGCTTTCCATTGTGCTTTGATATATTGTTTGGTTAATAAATGTCGGTTGACTGGCATATTTTAATATATTTAATGACAAAATTTAATGCTCCAAGGTATGATACCTCTCGAAGCAATCACTAATAGCGGTAGTTGAAAGTGGGGGCATTGGTTGCTTCTTGCTTTCTTGAAAATTTCCAACCAGCCACTATTCTACGAATTTAAAATATGCTATTAGTTTTTCATTTTTGTTTTTTTTAGCATTTTAAATTTTTGTAGTGCCAAAGGTAGTAAGGAAAACATTTCGTTTTAACAATCCGTCAGCAACGAGCAATTACTTAGAAGAATAAATGAAGTTGTAATATTACGATTTGTTCTTGTCGTTATTAACTGAAAAATATTTAAATCATGGCATTTTTGTGGGAAAAGATTCAAATCACAACAGGGTCAGGTTGAGACGATTTTTTTTGGGCATGATAGACATCTCAAAAAGTAACTTTGTTTAGTGAAAAAACTTTATTTTAATGTATTCATAAGACACAAAAAAAAATTGAAAAAGCATTCCAGAATCTAGATAATAGAAAAATAATAATTTATAATATTGTCACCTGGTACTACAATAGATTCATAAGATTCAAAAGATTCGTAAGATTCATAAGACTCATAACATTTAAGATTCGTAAAACGCACTAAAATCATATGATTCGTAAGACGTACAAGATTCATAAGGTTCATGAGATTCTTAAAATTAATAAAATTCTTAAGATTCCTATGATTCATAACATTTGTTTAAGTTCATAGAATTCAAAAATCATAACATTCATTCTTGAGAGTTCGTAAGATTCAGATAATCCACAAGGTTCATAGATTCATGAGATTCTTAAGATTCATAAGATTCATAATATTCATGGAATTCATAGAATTCATAAAATTAGTCAAATTTATAAAACTAGTATGTTCACTAGATTCAAACATGTCATAAGATTCATAAAATTCTTAAGATTCATAAGATTAATTAAAGTTTTATAAGATTTATAAGGTTTGTAAAATTGAGAAGATTGATAAGATTGGAAAGATTCACAAGATTCATAAAATACACAAGAGTAGTAAGATTCAAGAGATGAGAAAATTTATAAGATTCCTATGATTTATGTTTCGTTTAGAATTCAAAAATTCATAATGTTTAAAATATTCTTGAAATTGCAAAGATTCATAAGATTAATAAGATACATGAGATTAATAAATTAATAAGATTCTTCAGATTCATTCTGTCGGCTGTAAAATTCTGGTGGGTGTTATCTATGTATATACCGTCAGCTCGTACCGAATTTATTAATTCAGTGAGTAAATGTTTTGATAGGTTATTTAAAAATTATAATGATATTCTAATATTGAGTGATTTTAATCGGGATTTGTTAAGTGGGTATAGCCACGTCAGGAAATTTAATGAATTTTTGCTTAGTTATGGGCTATATAGTGCCGGTCTGACTGAAGCCCCTAACTTTAAAGGTGATAGTGCAACTCTAATTGATCTTGCGTTGATTCAAAATCAGACAAAATTAATATTTTTTTGCAAATATCTATTGCTTGCGCCACAACTCATGATTTTATTTATGGTTCATATGATTTTGAGTTAGCATTGAATTCTTATGCGGCTACATTAAACTGGAGTAGCATTTATCACCTTCCTGATATTAATCATAAGCTTAAGCACTTTAACGAATTGATACTCCACATATTAAATAAAGTTGCTCCGTTAAAAAGTATTCAGTTAAAGAGTAATAACTCCATTCAATGGCTAAGCAAGCATCAAATCAAGTGGCATATTAATAGGAAAAATTGCCTGCATTATTGTTGGCGTCGGTCTAGAAGAGTGGAGGATTGGGTATATTTCAAGAAGTATCGCAATTTTGTTAACCAACTTATTCGCAAGGATAAAATCCTTGCTTTCTCTAAAGTATTTGATGCTAATTTGCCATCAAAGACTTTATGGAAAAATCTGCAGACTTTTGGTGTTACTCAGGCCTTAGCACCACCCTGCCAGTTTGAGTCGTCTGATTTCAGTAAATTTTTTGCCTCTGTCTTTAATAAATCTAGTATTAGGCGTACTACACCAACTCATAGCAATTATAATGTTCAGGACGCCTTTTATTTTCAAAACGTTGATCAAGACGCAGTTATTAGAACTTTAGCATCAATTAAATCTAGTGCGGTAGGATCGGACGGTCTTGCTCTGCAAATAATAAATTTGCTAAGACCGATTATTGTAGGCCACCTAACTTTTATTTTAAATTGTTGTTTAACCCAGTCTTTCTTTCCGGGCGCGTGGAAGGAAGTTATCATCATTCCTGTCAACAAAACGAAGTATCCAAAAAGTGTAGAGGAATATAGACCAATTAGTATTCTACCATGTTTATCTAAAGTCCTTGAGAAAACCATGAAATTGCAAATTAATCTTCACTTGTCGAATAATAATTTATTAAACGATTTGCAATCTGGTTTCAGAGAGGGTTATAATACTGGTACCGCTCTTGCGGATGTGGTTGATGATTTATCACAAAACGCTGAAATGGGTAAAATCTCTATTCTGGTATGTCTTGATTTTGCCAAGGCCTTTCATACTGTCGATCATAATATACTGCTTCATAAATTGTTTCACCAGTTCAAATTTTCTGTATCCGCAGTATCTTTCATTGAATCATATTTAGATTCTAGACGGCAAAGGGTTAATATTACATCTGGTGTACCGCAAGGCTCCATACTTGGCCCTATCCTCTTTAGTATGTTTATCAATGGCATATCTTCATCTCTAACTTCCGTCAGATATCATATTTTTGCTGATGATTTCCAGTTGTATGATGCTGATTTGCCAAGTACATTTGAATATTGTATCAGTCGTATTAACACAGCCCTGAACACTATTACTAATTAGCAGACTGAGAGGTTATTCTCCTGTTGATGTTGGTTTCACATTATTCGGTTCTAATATTCCAATAGTTAAGAAGTTAACTAGTTTGGGGCTGGTTATTAATAACGTCTTGAGTTGGGAGGACCATGTGAACATGATATGCGGAAAAGCTTATGGTATTCTTGGCAGAATTCGATTTGCGGCTAAATTAGCACCACTAAAGACCAGAATTAGATTAGTGAAAGCTTTAATAATTCCACAGCTCATATACTGTGCTCATCTCTTTTCTGGTACCTCGAAAACAACGCTGAGTAAACTGAGAGTAGTTCTAAATTCTTGTGCGAGATATATTTTCTCCAAGAAGTTGGGTGAACCGATTACTATCTTAACTAAATCTAATATGGGGTGTCATTTCTATCATTATTTAGAGTATTTAGTCTCTGTATTTATATATAAGTTAATTACATCTGGGCAGCCAATATATTTGTATAGTAACACAGTTTCTCTAAATCATTGCGAACGCTAAACTTAAATCTGCCTAAAAAATGTAAAATTGTAATTCGGCAGAGTTCGTTGCTCGTCCATGGGGTAAAGATCTGGGGTGAGGTCCTCTTCCACGGTCGGTACCTTCAAGAAGCATTCTTTCTCTTGTTACTCCCTTAAGGAGCTTTAATTCTTAATTCTTTTTAAATAATTTAAAGCATAGGATAAAACCTAATAATTTTTATAATTTTTGTTTTTTTTGATTTTTAAATTTTTAATTTTCTCATATACATATGCTTAAGTATCATAAGAAAATATCTAGCTATTTTAGCAGATATTGTAAAAAGACTTTGTCTTATTTGTATACTTGTTAATAATAATAATAATAAATAAATAAATAAGACGCACAAGATTCATAAGATTCATAAGGCTATAAGCCTTAAATAACTATAAGATTCATAAAATTATTAAAATTAATAAAATTAGTAAATTCACTAGATTCAAACGACTCATAAGATTCATAAGATTAATAAAAGTTTTATAAGATTCATATATGGTTTGTAAGATTGATAAAATTGAAAAGATTCATGAGATTCATCAGATTCAGAAATTCACAAAATTAAGATTTTTAAGATATATAGGGCTAATAAGATTCGTTAGACTCACAAGATTCACAAGATTTGAAGATAAATAGGATTCATATTATGATTTGTAAGACTTACGATATTCATAAGATTTAAAGATTCATGAAATTAATAAAATTCATAAGATTCGTTTAAATTCATCGAATTCAAAAAATGTTAAGATTAATTCATAAGGTACCTCAGATTTATGAGAATCAAAAAATGCATAAATAAGATCAACATTCAACAACTGAATCGACAGTGATGGGTAATTTGGAAAATTTAGAATAATTTTGTGAGAAATTCGTGTTAAATTCAGAAAATTTTATGAACCAATTCAGTGTGACGTTAATTCATCCAGGGCACCGTCTATTGATACATAGCCACATCTCTGTGAATATTTAATAATGCCAACCCATTTGGTCGCTCCTCGCCGATTGTGTTTCCTAGATAATTCATTTACACATTTCATGACCCAGAATGATCCGAACCCAATAATATATTCCTTTAAAAACAGTTTCTTTTTTGTTTCAGCTGGAGCCATCCTAACATTCCAACCAGTAATTGTTTACCACAGATTTGATTTCCTCTTATAGAACATATATTTATAATGTAACAAAGGAATTTTTAGAATTATCTAATGACCCATTCAAAATGGGTTGGTGTGGGATACTTCAAATTAAAAATTTGTCAGATGATTAATCAATAATTTGTCAACTTTTGTTGTTATTTCATTGTATAGGCCGACCATTTACGATGTTCTATTGCAAAATTCAGAAATTTCGTATGATCCCTTCAAAAGTTATAAACCATTTAGTATTATATTCTGTGAAAGAGCCGAGACATATTCTGGAAAAAATTGAGAGCAGTTCTTCAAAAATATTTTGGAAAATGGGAATTTAATGCTCTTTCTAGTATTACATTCTGGAAAAGAGCCGAGACCTATTCTGGAAAAAATTGAGAGAAGTTCTTTAAAAATATTTTGGAAAAGGGGAAATTTACTGGTCTTTCTAGTATTACATATATTCTGGAAAAGAGCCGAGACATATTCTGGAAAAAAATTGAGAGAAGTTCTTTAAAAATATTTTGGAAAAGGGGAAATTTACTGCTCTTTCTAGTATTACATATATTCTGGAAAAGAGCCGAGACATATTCTGGAAAAAAATTGAGAGAAGTTCTTTAAAAATATTTTGGAAAATGGGAATTTAATGCTCTTTCTAGTATTATATTCTGTGAAAGAGCCGAGACATATTCTGGAAAAAATTGAGAGCAGTTCTTTAAAAATATTTTGGAAAATGGGAATTTAATGCTCTTTCTAGTATTATATTCTGGAAAAGAGCCGAGACATATTCTGGAAAAAAATTGAGAGGAGTTCTTTAAAAATAGTTTGGAAAAGGGGAAATTTACTGGTCTTTCTAGTACTACATATATTCTGGAAAAGAGCCGAGACTTATTCTGGAAAAAAATTGAGAGAAGTTCTTTAAAAATATTTTGGAAAAGAGGAAATTTACTGCTCTTTCTAGTATTATATTCTGTGAAAGAGCCGAGACATATTTTGGAAAAAATTGAGAGCAGTTCTTTAAAAATATTTTGGAAAATGGGAATTTAATGCTCTTTCTAGTATTACATTCTGGAAAAGAGCAGAGACCTATTCTGGAAAAAAATTGAGAGAAGTTCTTTAAAAATATTTTTGAAAAGGGAGAATTTACTGCTCTTTCTAGTATTTCTGGAAAAGGACCGAGACATATTCTGAAAAAAAAATTGAGAGAAGTTCTTTAAAAATATTTTGGAAAATGGGAATTTAATGCTCTTTCTAGTATTATATTCTGGAAAAGAGCCGAGACATATTCTGGAAAAAAATTGAGAGGAGTTCTTTAAAAATAGTTTGGAAAAGGGGAAATTTACTGGTCTTTCTAGTACTACATATATTCTGGAAAAGGCCGAGACTTATTCTGGAAAAAAATTGAGAGAAGTTCTTTAAAAATATTTTGGAAAAGAGGAAATTTACTGCTCTTTCTAGTATTATATTCTGTGAAAGAGCCGAGACATATTTTGGAAAAAATTGAGAGCAGTTCTTTAAAAATATTTTGGAAAATGGGAATTTAATGCTCTTTCTAGTATTACATTCTGGAAAAGAGCCGAGACCTATTCTGGAAAAAAATTGAGAGAAGTTCTTTAAAAATATTTTTGAAAAGGGAGAATTTACTGCTCTTTCTAGTATTTCTGGAAAAGGACCGAGACATATTCTGGAAAAAAATTGAGAGAAGTTCTTTAAAAATATTTTGGAAAAGGGGAAATTTACTGCTCTTTAAAAATATTTTGGAAAAGGGGAAATTTACTGCTCTTTCTAGTATTATATTCTGGAAAAGAGCCGAGACATATTCTGGAAAAAAATTGAGAGGAGTTCTTTACAAATATTTTGGAAAAGGGGAAATTTACTGCTCTTTCTAGTATTACATTACAAAAGGGAAAATTTACTGGTCTTTCTAGTATTACATATATTCTGGAAAAGAGCCGAGACATATTCTGGAAAAAAATTGAGTGCGAGTTCGCGACAATATTCTGCTGAAAAATTTTCAGCAGGCAACCAATCAATGTAGTCTATTTCGTAAACAAATTTCCCCTTCCGAATAAAACATTTTTAAATCGCATGCAATCCTGCTGAAAATTTTTCCGCAGAATATTGTCGCGAACTCGGACTGAGAGAAGTTCTTTAAAAATATTTTAGAAAAGGGAAAATTTACTACTCTTTCTAGTAATATATTCTGGAAAAGGGCCGAGAATATATTCTGGAAAAAAATTGAGAGAAGTTCTTTAAAAATATTTTGGAAAATGGGGAATTAACTGCTCTTTCTAGTATTATATTCCCAGATTATTATTATCGGGTCTTTTCAAACATCGTTTGAAAAAACAACATTTTAAATTGATACTAATTTAAGCTAAAATCTATTTCTTTTCGTTTTTCTGAATAGTTATTTAAATTTAATGCACTAAAATTTTTAATGGTTTAGTTCCAGGATTAATTTTTAATAAATTTTTTGGTACAGTAGTACCAGATTAAACTTTTTGATAATTTCGTGCGAACTTTTCGTGCTAACTTCCTACCGGTTTAATAGTCGTTGTTATAGAATATTACTACAAGTTCTTAAATTCTTTTGTGTTACATTTTTGTTTTTGTTTTTTTTTTTACTTAATTGGAAAATGTTTTCCTGGATAAAAGATCTATAAAAAAACATGGCTAATATTATGCCACTTTGTTTACTTTTCTTTTAATTGACGAATTAATTAAAGATTACATGTATTATACCTCTAAAAAATATTAATTATTTTCTAAATTCGAATTATAAATTATTGTGTGGAACGACACATCACCATGTAGTGATTTTATGATATATGAAGCTCCTGAGGAAGGGGTTTAACCTCCACGCACACCCCCCCCCCCCCATCCCTACAATGCTGGTTGTGTTGGTTTTATAAAATGTTTACGCCGTATATATTAATACATAACTTAACACATATTATCTATCTAAGGGCCGCCGATAAAATATTTGCACACAAGCGGTTTTATTATGTAGCTGGATCTCGAAGTATTATGTAACATTATGTTTGTTTGGTTATGATAACCACCTATCGCTGCCCGCTTTATTGTTATGAGCCCAAACACAAAATGCAGTGGACCACGTTTATACAAATTTGTAGGATTAAAACAAGGTTTATCACCAAAATCGTTTACAGGCCAGAAATATCACAAAACCAACCGTATCGGTCGGATTTCTGGGGCCAAATTAATTCGGCGTTGATTAATTCCGCTGGAAAATATTGTACGGCGAAATTAATTCAATTTGATACAGCGGATTTAATTCATTTACAAAATTATATTTTCACAAAAAAGTACCTTTAACATTACACCTGCTCTGCACGAAAAAAAAAATACTAAGAAAAACTTATCGGATTACAAAAGGGCGGATTTAATTCATAATTAAAAATGAATGAATTTCTACACTGAATAAATCAAAAACAAACAAAGCAGAACACCTATTCCTAACATCTACATCAAAAAGAGCAAAACTTTAACGTTTTTATGCTTCTTTTATTTGATGCGGATGAGAATGTCATAAGCATAACCCAACATTCGCCTTCAACCCCCTAAAACCTAATTTTCCAAAAGTGGTAGTGACGTCTAGTGGCAAACACTTCGCACGGGTTTGTTTGATCGTGCTGCTTCTTTCGGTAAACATGATTTATACGATGAAAAAGTGCCGTTGGAATATTTATCCGATCGTAAATATTTCAGTGTTTTCGAATCGAAACTGTTTTGATTTGAATATGAAAGAACTGGAACATACTACAATAGAGGAGAGCAAATGAGAATTGATTTAAAAAAGGAAGTTGTAGTGATATATTACCCACATAGAGTGCCTTACTAATTACGAAGAACTAATAGAAAAAGATCGGCTTATACAATAATTTGGAAATACGAAAACCTCATATTCAACCAAGCAATTATTTATTGGTAGGAATGATAAATCCCAAAAATATCCCATTCAAGACTGAATAGGTTAATTGAATTAGTTTCATGCCTCTTTATAGTTCTAGTTACACACGAAACCCAAATTAATGTATTAACACTTTGAGAACTAGCAGTCAGACCACAGACAATAAAAATAAGGTGTTTCAAAAAAGTCTCACAACTCCCGACCCAAAAGTCATGATAAATTTGCATAATTAATTATATTGGTTACACCTTACACCCCATCTCTCCCAAAATTTCCAATTAAGTCGACCTACATCCTATTTACCTTTATACAAATACCTAACCTAACCGTATATAATTTATACTCGGTGTTAATCCCACGAAATAAGGAACAAACATTTATTTTACGAAAAACCAATTAATTTTCCGGTATGTACCTTTATTAGATTCTAAAACTTTTAAATTTTCGACGAAGCCCACAAAAACAACAATCGATACTTGGATGCGGAAACATTAATCAATTTATGTTGCCTATAGGTATGTATATATAGGCTAAACTGGTAGATCCAAGAAATATATGAGACACAATTTTATCGTCTTTTAATCAAGTATCAATATGCAAATACTCTAGATAAGTTTAATCAATATTTGGAAAATAGGCACTGGTCATTGACGCTTAATTAAAGCTACAATTTCGCCAATATTTATGCGAACGAAGACTTTCTATTACAAATGTAAACAAAATGTTTACGAAGAAAGGTAATAAAAAAAAATTGTTTACACAAATTGATTAAGTTTGTCTTTCGCTATAATCAAGACGATACTACGAACGTATGGTTATATTCAAAGAAAATGTTTTTTGTGTATCCATGAGTATAGGGGGTGAAATTTAATCAGACTGATTTTAATGGTATTTGGGTTATTTTCTTACAATTTGGCGAACTTATCTAGCCAAATTCGAACAAAAATATGTGATTCATCCGTCATTTAATAGTATTGTTGTATAACTTATACTTGCATTATAATGACACGTTACGTAAGTCATTATGTGACACAAATTACTTAGTTGCACGACATCCTATAATCATCAATCTTTGTTTATGCGTTTATATTTTTGCATTTTATTGTAAATAAGATAATTTGCAATCACATCTGACAATTATTTCCCGTACTCTGGGTGGACATTTGATCCGTTGCTTGACTTGCAATTTCCTAAAAAGACGAATTCCAAATTCTTTTATTGTTTCAATAAGATAGCGCCACTTTCTGACTCTTCACCTAACCGGGATCAAATCATATTATCAATTAGCTTAGATCAAAACCTCGACCCAAAACAAACATTCGATTATTTTTTTAATTGATTTGATTCATATCATTTGGAATCAAGAAATACGAGTATTTTCCCCAACAATACCCCGAACGACGTCATCTTTTAAACATCATCCTCTCGTTAAGCGATTATTCAAATTTCAATTAACTTAATTGAATATTTTGATTCATTTTGAGTATAGTCACGCTATAATTTACGATCTTGAGAATAATATCATTCAAGGTCATATTTATACTAAATTGAGATTTATTTATAATAATGTGCGCGGCACTCTTAAGTTTTTTTGCATCATTATTAAAGAACATTTCAAATTTCATTTGAACTGGATGAAATGCATTTAGCTAATTTTGGGGTGGTGATCACCAAGACACATCATCAGTTTGTAAATATTTGTATGTATCGCGTCAAAATTATAGATTTGTATATTTGAGATTTGTCATTTTTAGCCGTTATCACTATCAAGAAAAAACATTTTTTTTTATGTATGGAGCCGCGAGCCATACAATGCTTAACTTTTAATAAACTCTTTTGAAATATCCATACTCGTGAAGAACGCAGAATCCACCAAATTGGGATTTCCGGCTATTTTTTCTTCATCTTTAATTAATGAAATAGAAGGCCGAGATGGTAATAAACTACGCGGATCTTTTGTGTTCGGCTGATGGCAAAATCGATTGTTGACTTGTTTTGGCGAAAAGATAGGATACAAAATTCGAACGATTTACTCTGAAGAGAACGGGTTTGAGCAGCTTTGAATCTTCGGGGCAACATCGAAATTTTTTAACTTTTTCGATTACTTGGTGAGCAGAATTATAGGAATATTGGAATCGGTGGCTCTAGTTATCTTGCAAGAGTTCATGAAGTAGAAGCTGATAATCATCACGTTACCGCAGTAAATACTGCCCGAAATAATTATATATCAGACAGCGATGATTGAACGGAAGAAGCCGAACTTTTTACAGACCTCCAACTTCAGCAAATTATTAAAGATTTACGTTAAGTTGATAATCAAACAAGCTCTGCCGAATACCAACCAGAAACACAAAAAAACGCAGCTCCGGCGGTTGAACACAATCGAGGAATGCAATAAAGTAAATACATTCAAATGGCTCATACACCAATATCAATTAACATTTTAAATCAAACACTTGTTTATATTTCGCAAAAAAAAAAGTGTTACCAATATCAATTATCGAAGCTATTGTCTTAGGTACAAATAAAAAAGGAAAATGAGCTTATGAAATTAATCGACATTTGAACGATCCTAAGACTCCTCCTCCTCCTCCGCTGGCGCTACATCCCATGAAGGGATTTGGCCGCCTCAACGATGCTCCTCCAAATAATTCGATCCGCCACAAGAGAACGCCAGACACGGTGACCGAGTGTGTTTAGGTCCCTTTCAACGTCGTCCATCCATCGGGTAGGTGGTCTCCCACGAGGTCCTACTTTCGTTGGTGCCGACTCCAAGGCCTGTTTGGTGGTCCGATTTTGTGAACGAAGTACGTGCCCAAGCCATCTTAGCCTTGACGATTTTATGAATCCAATGATGTCAACTTTATCGAGATCATTTCTGATCTCGTGATTCATTCGCATTCTGTACGTGGCTCCTTCTTTAATAGGACCGAAAATTCTTCTTATGATCTTACGCTCAGTTACAGCGATTTTCTGGATGTTTTGTGCTGTCAGCGTCCAAGACTCACAACCAAAGGTGATAACTGGTCTTATCAGCGCCTTGTAGATGTCCAATTTTATTTTGCGCGATATATGAGGAAACTTGAAAATTTTTATATTGGCGTAAAATGCTCGGTAGCCTGCTGCGATCCTCGATGAAATGTCCACAGAAACGGAGTTATGCTCAGTGATCAGCGATCCTAGATATTTGAACTCATTCACCTTTTCATATTGAGTGTCTCCTGAAATGAAGTCCCCACGAGTCTGCCTTCTCGCGGTCACCACGTATTTGGTCTTCGCTTCGTTGATCTGAAGGCCTATTTGTTGGGCTGTTAATTCCAATGGGAGGAGGACTTCTTTTAGGGATATGATGTTGCGACCCAGAATGCAAATATCGTCAGCGTATGCTAATAGCTGGGTTGATTTATAATACAGGCAGCTACGCTGGGCCATATTGAGCTGACGAATGACATACTCTAATGACAGGTTGAAAAGAGTTTGAGCTATTGGGTCTCCTTGCCGCACTCCAGATGTTATCTCAAAGGCATCCGAAATTTTCCCTTCTATTAGCACCTTACATAGTGAGCCATCCATTAAAAGCTGGCACATTGAAACCAATTTTGACGGTATGCCCAGGTAGGACAATACGTTCCATAACGTATTCCTCTTAATGCTGTCGTACGCCTATTGAAAGTCTATGAATAGACTGTGTACAAGGATGTCCTTTTCATAGCATTTCCCAGCAAAATCCTCAGCGTAAAAGTTTGATCGGTCGTTGATCTATTTGGACGAAAACCACATTGATAATCACCCAAGATCCTCTCGCTGTAAGTTGATAACTTTACTGCAACTACGTTGGCCAAAACCTTGTAGCCTGTGTTCAGCAAAGCTATACCGCGATAGTTGTTGCAGTTCAATCGATCTCCCTTTTTATGAAGTGGACATATAAGAGCCGTCTTCCACTCTACTGGGATTTCTTCTCTAGACCAAATTGTTGATATTAGCTCAAACATGCGGCAGTACAGATAATCACCGCCATATTTAAGCATTTCGTTGCAGATACCATCCTCACCAGGTGTCTTGTAATTTTTCATCTGCGATATCACGTTCCGCACTTCATCATATGATGGAGGAGGTGGTGGTGTCATCTCGACGTTAATATCGCGTTGAAGCAAGAGAGGTTGTTGCTCGGAAGGTGGTGCCTTTTTATTTAAAAGCGAGGAGAAGTAATTTCGCCACACTTCGAGGACGGTTTTAGTGTCCATTTCTAACTCACCGGATTTGTTGCGAATAGCGCTGCTACGTGGATGAAAGTCCGTAGCTAATTCTCTTATGCAACGATATCTATCTCTCAGGCTAGAATTTTGGATGTTGCGCGCCTGTTGTTCATGCCATTCCCGTTTTTTCCGTCTACATAGCCGATTAGCGATTCTCCTCGCAGTCATGTAGGCGTTATGGGATTGCCTTGTTCTTTGCGATAGATCTCGTTGTCGTGCGCGATCTTTTTCCCGAATAGCACCAATACAATCATCATCAATCCAGAGATTTTTGGGCCTTGACGGATTTTGGCCTATGGTGGACTTTGAGGCATCGGTTACCGCCGTTTTGATAATGCCCACTGTTCTTGAACGGAATCAGGAAATGGTTTATTTTCCAAGATTTCTGATACAGTCATCCCGAAGGTGGTTCTGGTAACTTGGTCGTTCAATGCCGCAGTGTTCCAACGAGTGATGCGCTGGAAGCGATGATTATATGTGGTTGATAAACGAAATTTTAATTCTGCAACTACCAGGAAATGGTCTGAATCAATGTTAGCTCCACGTTTAGTTTTGATGTTTTTAAGGCTAGAAAAATGTCTCTTGGACAAGAGGATGTAGTCGATTTGGTTGACCGTTGTTCCGTCGTTTGATTTCCATGTGGCTTTATGAATGCGCTTATGTGGGAAGTATGTGCTGGCAACCACCAAGTTGTACAGTAAAGCTAGCTCGATGGTGCGCATCCCGTTGTTGTTTGATGTATGGTGCAAGGAGTTTGGGCCGATAGTGCTTCGATATGTACTGCCAGCACTGCCAATTTGAGCATTGAAGTCACCCAAAACAATTTTAATGTCATGTTGCGGAATTTTGCTCAGGACGGTTTCGAGCTGGTCGTAGAAAGCGTCTTTGATTTGATCAGGCTTCTCCTCGGTGGGGGCATGAATGTTCACAAATGTGATGTTAAAGTGACGTCCATGAAACCTGAGTGTACAAATCCGATTACTGACAGGCATGAAGTCAGTCACAAATTGACGGCATCGATTGCTAATCAAGAAACCAACGCCCAATTCATGTTTATCCATGTTATTGCTATGACAGAGGGTTAGTCCGAAGCGACTATAATCGGTGATGTCATTGCCGATTAGTCTTGTTTCCTGTAGCGCTACGAGGTCGAGCTTATACGTAGATGCTTGTTCGAAGAGTTGATGGAGGCTCTCCGGGCGGTTTAGGCTGAGTACGTTCCATGTTCCAAATTTAAAATCATTGTCCTTATATCGTGTCCGAGGTCGTTGTTGTGAATCCAAAAATATCCGAGGCTCATGTTGAGGTTTCGTAACAAAAAAATTTTTACAGGTTGGGCTGTTAACCCAACGCCAACCTCCTGTAGAAGGACCACAGCCCTCACACTTTAGCCTACTCCTTTAACAGAGTAGTTTCTAGTGGCCGCCACGAAGAGGCAGTGTGAGCACTTGCTGAAGTTGCATGCAGTTACGGCACATGAAGCGAGTCTTGTGTTTATCCCCCTGCATGCACAGCAGCCTGATCCTAAGACGTGATATTGGAAATATATGCCTATATAGCAATTTTATTATATGCCAGAGCTGACAAATTTTGTTCGATGGAGGCAAAGGATCTCTTCCATGAATCGCACATGCCTTTCTACAGAGCTGTGATATCTCTAGCCAGATTTGAACAAATACCTCGCTTTATTATGTCCCAGTACTAGACCAGCTTGCTTACAGTTGGGCAAATTAGCTGCTTTCCGCCATGTGTGGAGTTTATTTAAGAGATAACTGTTGATGAACAATTGGTTACCACCCGAGGAACTTCAAGAAATTCACCTCCGGCAAACCCTGGGAAGAACCGGATACAAGTTTTTGGCTTGTTGATGCTACTACGAATTATCCGTTAGCAGGAGAAATATATTTGGGCACACAGCTCAGTGACCGTTATCTCGATAAAAGTTTCAACATTACCATGGATAATTTTTTCACAAGTGTCTCTTTGGCGAAGGGGTTCATTACAAGAATTCACGGATTCAAATGAGATAAAACGTATAGAAAAGCATATCTACGTTTCAATATCTATGCTCCCAAACGCTGTTTCCGCGGTCGCCGTTTGCTATACATAATGATCCGGTCTCTACGAATTTTGCACTTTCGGAACCAGTCTTAAGAATGTCGCGGCTTTTTAAATCAGTTTACGATGTTTTCGACTTTAACATGACATGAAATTCATTTAAAAACGAGTTGTTTAAATTTCTGTCTAGTAATTGTTAAATTTTGTCTCTTTTTTTCTGTATGTTTACTTACCGATTGTATATTATATTTACTGTAGGTAATAATAAATAAATATTCTCTGAGAACATGTGTCTTGCCAGTTACGTAAGTAACACAAAAAAAACGTTTTGCTTCTCTCTACAGCACACGCTGATCAAACTATAGATGCTGACACCCGAAAACCGCAAGTTATTATGGACTACAATGATACAAAAGATGGTGCTGATGAAACGGAAAACTAATCATTGGCCCGTTACACTGTTCTATAATATGTTGGATGTAGCTGCCCTTTGTGTTTATCGAATATTTGAACTTAGTAATACAAGCGGTCCCAAGTAGCATTTCGTATATATTATGATTACAAATTATTCTTGTACAATTTACCGAACATTTACATTAGTGAACATTTGTAGATGTATTTACACTTGTAAAAAATCTGGTTTCAGAGTTTGCACAGTAAAGTTACACTGTAAAGGTTAATTTATAGCTACGAATGTAGTGTTACTGTTTATGTACTGGGTCATTGTATCGTTACAGTTACAAAATATTTAGTTTTTGTAGAATCGATGAAAGCTTATAGCTACGGTGTAGATTTACTGATCATTTACTTTGCAAATGTATATATACCGTCATAAAATGATTACACTTTGTAAATTACAAGAGAGCTTATAGCTACCTCATGATTTATACAGAACGTTTACTTTGTTAATGTATTTATACGTCTTAAACTGAGTAAAAGTTTTAACTTTGAATAGATCATATAGCTACCTCGTAGATTTACAGAACATTTACAATGTTAATGTATTTATACCGTCAGATAATTTATACAGGAATATTTAAATTGAGTGGATCGAATTTTTTACCAGACGAAGGAATTTCTTCTCGAAATTTGTTACAAACACCTCAAAGAATAGATTTTTTTTCAATGGGCAGCGGAAAACTCTGGTATTACGGACTAAACATCAACGTCTTAGTCCGTAATATCAGAAAAAATTGAATAACATTTCTGATCTAGATCTTTCAATTAATATTTCCGTTACTTTTAACATTGATTCAGATTGGTTGCCCATTTTTAACAGCGCAAAGACGGAGTTTTGGCCTATTTTACGTATAAGCAACCATTCGGAATTTTTGAATCCAATGCCCATTGCACTCTATTGTGGCCAAACAAAGCCAAATTTAAAAAATTATTTGCAAGATATTTTAGAAAATGGTGTTGAAATTTGCCATTATAAATTTTTTTATAACAAATGCGACAAACTTCAAAAATTGAATGCTTATTATATAGTACGTAGCTTTTACATAATACAAACAAGTACACGAATTTAATAGGAAAATGTAACTGTACACATACTTCTACGTATCGTATACATAGCAATTACATACAGTAAACGAGTAAACACTTTTAATAGGAACATGTAACCGTACATTTACTTCTACGTAACGTATACGTACCATTTACATTTCGTAAACAAGTAAATATTTTTAATAGAAAATTGTAAATGTAAGCAACTTGTAAATATCCGTATTCAATTTACTCTCAAAATGTATACATAAGGATAACATGTATTTTCAAGTTTACATATCGAAAATTCAGACATATTTCCTTCGAAATTAATTGTCGGCCATATTTGATCACAAATTTGAAGCAAAAAGAAAACTTTTTCAAGATTTTATGTACCTTTATGATTTCTGGTACACACAATAAATATAAATTTATGTAACGATAGCATTAAAATATTTTTTAAATAAATATTATTTCTTTAATTTTTATTTTGAAGTAAAAAAATGCATCTGTAATTTTATTATACTTCATTATTTTTAAGGCGCATTGCTATTTTCAAATTATTTCAGAACTTTACCCGACAAAATGATATTCGTTTGTAAATTTTAACATCTTAATATGCGAAAAATATATTTCTAAGTTTGATGTTATAAAAATAATAATATTTAAATAAAGTCGTTCATTATAAACTACTACGTATTTATTTGATTTGTTTACAAAATTAAGCTAACAAGTTAGTTTTGTTTAAAATAAATTTATGAAATTGTAACTTATTCGTAAAAGATTTGTAATCGTAACATACGTATACTGATTTCTTATTGTAAACTATACAGACTTATTTGTAAATACACATTTTGTTTACATCAAGTTACATCCGTAAAGGTTCGGCATACTCGACAATTGATTCCCCAAAATTTGTACTAAACATTTACAACACGTTTACCTTGGATTTACCAGTGTAACTTTACAATAACAAAGTAAATTTACAGTAAACGTTTTGTAAACCAAAATTGTTACTTGGGGTGTACGTCATGGAAAAAGCGAAAATTATTTTTGAAATCGTTACCCACAAAGTTGTTGGCCGCACACATTCAAAACACAATTGCAAAAGGTTCACTACACAAGTCAGTCAAATCAGCTAATTGGTTACGAGATTATGAACATTACATATTCCCAGAAATTCTGAGCAATAAAATAAAACAAAGATGTGAAGCGTGCAAGCGAAACCAAAAGGGCTAAGCCACCTCAACTTGCTCCAAACACTATATTAAGGTAAGCGAACAGAGTTATACTACAAGCGCAGATCCAGTGATTGATGAGGAAGAAGACTGTAATTTAAATAACTTGTCTGTGCTGTAACTTGACTGTAATTTAAACACTTTCTCTTCAATATTACCATCAAAACGACCAAGAACTCATTCACCAAATTAAATGTGAATATTTGGAATAATAGTTATGAAATATATTTTCAAAACTAAATCAAATTCACTCTAAATGCCGCATGTAAGAAATTTGTGTAGAAAATAGCAACGAACTAAAATAAACTTTTTCTAAAAAAACACGTACTATATCTAGAAAACCTTCATTTTGTACAAACAATTATTGCCCCTAAGTACGATAAACCGAAGAAAGTAAGATGTACGGCTCTAGGATTAAATGTGAGGAGATCTAATTGTGAGGAAGAAAAAACGAATCAAAGGCAATTAAGAAATCGAGAAATCACAATAATTCATGCAACCAGTGATAATAAACCGAAATTAAAGAACCTTGTCGCAACAGTTACAAATATTGAAAATACCAAAATCGTAAGTAAATTAGAAAATATTAGACCTACGTCTTTGAAAACAGATGATATTTTTCCTTATAATAATCATTCCAATACAGAATTATCATTTCACAAAATTATATTAAAAGAGCGGGATTATCTAGACAATGACGATGATTTCAAACAAATAAATTACGAATCGCTTGATTTATCTAATTTTAATACCAAAATGGCGTTTATTTCAATTTAGTTTCTAAATTAATTCCTGAATAAGATGGTTCTTCTACAAAAGTTTGTAAATTTATTTCATCTTGTGAACGGTACATAAAAATTTAAATAAAGATTTTAATGAAAAGGCTCTTATCGAAATTATTCTTCTGAAGTTACAAGATAATGCTTATAATGTAATGAGGTTAAAAGAATTGAAGACCTATGCGGAAATTAAATCAAAATTAACTTACTCTATTTTCTGAAAACTGACGCATTGTTTCAATTTTCTAAAAATTGAACAAACACGATTTGAATAATGCTTGCATTGCACGAGAAGACGCAGCTTCTTCAAAATTATACAAAGTCTCAACGCAACAACAGCGCTAAAATCATTTGAAGATGGACTTAAAGAATCGCTAAAAGTCATAATAAAAGCCTGCCGGTTTACAAAACTCAAAGATGCAATTTCTAAGGCTTTAGAAGAAGAAGCGACATTAAACTACAAAATGACTTCCGTGATTTTGTCGAGAGCCATTACTTCGAAATTAAATTATCGACCATCTTGCTAAATATGCAGAAAGTTTGGGCATACAGCTGAAACCTGTTTTCGTAGAAATACAACTGATCATCAAAATGTCCCAGCTATACCTTTACAAATTCAAATTGGGACTAAACAACTTCAAATTGGGACTAAACGAATTTAAATGTTGCCTTTGGACGTGGGCTTTGCTCATGAACTGTAGGCTTCATGCCTCATGCATAATATGATCACAATGACGTCATCAGGCGGCGAGACAAGCCGCATCGCGAACCTCTGATTTCCCTCGTTATGTTTAGATTAGGAAGGAACTTGGCATCCGATTTTAATGAAATTCAGTATATATGATGTAAACGGGATTCTAAAATGAGTTCCAGATAAAATTCTAGAATAAATCTGTACCACTTTGTTCGCAATTTATGACAAACAACCTTAATCCGCCTAGAGTTGAACAACTTATTAGTGTTTCAGTCACTTATTTCCAAAGGATAGAAATTATTTTTGTCCTTCAGTTAAACCGTTACCAGGTGTTTACGTAGGCAATACAATTATTCGAAAAAACAAGTCCCAATTTCGCCTAGCAATTTTAAATACAACAGAGTGTCCTGTTGAAATAAATGATTTAAATATTTGTCCAGAACCTCTAGAAAATTATCAAATTCTTCAATTGCAACATTGGAATAATCCAATCGAGCAAAGATTAAAATTATTGGAAGACAGCGTTGAACTATAGTCACTTAAATCAAGATGAGCGTGACTCTCTGATAAAGATTTATTTTTTTACTACAGGGTGATAAACTAACTAGCACCGACACACACGGTAAATATAAAACAATATTGATTACCACATTCGATTATCACATTATTACTGACGTTGGAATCAAACCGGATTCATCGAAAATTAGGGCTATCAAAGAATACCCAAGACGAAAAAATACATTACAGGCGCTTCATTAAAAATTTTTCCGATATTGCAGAACCATTTACAGCATTGCTTAAAAAATGTTACATTTAGTTGGTCGGCTTGTTGTGAAGATTCTTTCGACAAATTGAAGGAAATATTAATTAATCCTCCTATTTCGTATCCAGATTTTACTAAAAAATGTATAGTTACTACTGATGCAAGCAATGTAGCAATTAGAGCTTTACTTTCGCAGAATTCTGATTGTAATGTTGCACCTTCCTATTAAATATGCGAGTAGGGTGTTACAGAAATCAGAAAATCATTATGCGACAATGGAGAAAGAACTCCTTGGTTTGGACTTTAAAACGGTTTAGGCGTTATCTTTTCGGACAAAGATTTATAATAAGAACCGACCGCAAGCCATTAATTTGGCTTAAATCAATTTCTAATTCTGCATCTCGACTTGTTCGTTGGAGAATTGAAATAGACGGGTACAACCACAAAATAGAATTCAAGTCTGGCAAATCAAATCAAAATGCGGACTGCTTAAGTCGAATCGAATTTCCGAATTCTGAAAAAGAAACTCCATTTATCGATATAGTAACTAGGTCTATAGAGCTAAATTAACTACTTCAAATTCAAAGTCTCAAAATTATACACAAATTTCAGATAGTCTTGATAATTCTAGCTCTACGTCACAATTATACCACCACAAACAACCAACAAAAAGATTTTTTGAAATAATCTTGCTAAGGTTCCTTTTACGAAACTATTTCTAGATATCGTGGGCCCATTTCCAATTACTAAAACGGTAACAAAGTCATACTAACATTACAGGATGACTTGACTAAATTTTCATTTGGGATATGCTTGCCAAATTAAGAAACTGAAACCATACCTCGGGCATTTGTTGAAAATTAGATTTGTCTGTTCGGTTGCCCGCAATCTATAGTTAATCAGGGTATCTAACTTTATGTCACAAATATTTTCGGATTAGGAAATTAAATCCAACTGCTTATCATCAACAGTCAAATGGGGCACTAGAGCGTTCCTACCGAACATTAGGCGAATATTTAAGAAGTTTTACTTCGGATGATATGTATTGAGAATTGGGATAAATGGGCTGCAATGGCTCTTTTTACATATCTACACCTCATTCAGCTACTAACTATATGCTTTTTGAACTAGTTTTCGGTTAAAAGCTGTAACAATTGTCTGTATTAAAATCAATAAAATTTTTCGGTTTTTTATAGATAAAATATATTAACAATTTTTCGACTTGTTATTTTGTAGAAATATCAAAATCCCCCCGTACTTTATGTGGTAGTTTGGTTTCGAACTGAAAAGTTCACACGAGCAAAAGTTACTACTCTTCAGGTAACTACGACCAAACTACAAAATACAATTCTAACTTCATACATTAAGTATGAGGCAAGAACGTACTGACCTAGCGAATTATATTTATTAAATAAAAAACTCAAGGAAAACCCTAGATCGAACTTTTGTTCGTGGGAACTTTTCAGTACGAAACCAAACACCACATAGAAAACTCAAGGAAGGTTTTAATTTTTTGGGGTCGATACGCTTTGTATGACTCTTGGGTTAAAGTATGGGGGGAATTTTGATATTTCTACTTTTTTGGTAGATACATATGTATATGTATATTATAAATGATTGGCCTCTTAATTTTTTCTGATTAACAAGTCGAAAAATATTCAATGCCATTATTGTCTAAAAAAAGCCGAAAGAATCTTATTTGAAAAATTACCCAAAATAATAAAAATGAGTAAGCGCCAAAAAAAAAAAATTAGGCAACTGTTCGAAACACAAGTTTCTAATTCTATCCTGTTTTTGTGGAATCGAATAATTCCAGCTAATAAACCCAAAAAACAACTAACCCGGCGTTTGAAACTAGCTCTGATTATAAGAGAACAATTAAATTAGAATTTTTGAGCTAGCAGCCGATTGAGTATCAAAATTTCAAATCCGGAATACAGCCTAATATCCCAATTTCAAAGGATCATAAAACCAATGGAGACTTTGTCTCTTTTGTCTATTGAAACTAAAAATTTGCAAAGTTAACATTTCAGTATTACTTTTCTAAGTGGAAATTATCCCCGAGTATTTTGTCTCTTTAAAAGATAAGAGAGACATAACCTCCCGAAAATTTGATAATCAGGAAAATTCCCACTCTTGGAAGGTCGGTCCTATGATTTTTGGAGGAGACTATATTAATGGGGATTAATATTATTTATAATTTACTGAATTTACTGAATATTTACTTAATTCAGAACAACTGAAGCTAACTTCCACCTCAACCTTCAACACAACACCAAATAAATTCCCAACTTAACTGCTGACTCCAACTCAACTACTACTTAACCCCAACCGAACCCTACCACAACCCCAACTCAAGCTAAAGTCGACCTGCAGTGCAGAACTTAAATCCGCCCCAAAACTCACGCTCAACTCAACTCCCAAACCAACCCGCAAATGGAGCCTAACCAGCAAAAATTAAAAAACTTGATAAACATAGTAATATCACCACGTGGTTTTGGTCAATCCTTATAGCAGGTATAGACATTCAGATGGACGGACGGACATTTTTTTTTTTAATTTTTCAGACTCAGAGACTTTTAAAACGTCAACAAAAGTGATTGTTGATCAAACAAATTCTTGTCATTTTTGACAAGATTTCAATAACTTCGATCATTGCGGACCGAAGTTAATTGAAAATTATGAAAATGAAATATTAGGTTGAGGTATTGAGAGATTTTTGAAACTAGATGGTGTTTTTGGTGTCATATATCGGGCAACACTAAAGTTAAGTAAACTTATATGTACTCTTTAAAAATTATTTGTAAAGCTGTAATATTTAGACAAAAATCGAATTATTAAAAAAATGTGAGATTTAAATGCAAATGATCCATATATCAGTAAACACTGACAAAAATATGCTGCCTTAATTCTATGAACCGCTGTCTTTGTTTTAAAGAACCGTATATTTCCTTGAAACAAAGCAAAAAAAATTAGCTTTCCAAAAATCAATGACAAAATCTATGAAATTTAAATAAAATAGAATATAAAAAGCCACATTATTTTCCATAAATATAAGGTTAAAAAAATTCCTTAAATTAAGGGCAATTTATAAGCAATTGTTTTAGTTTTAAGGAATTATGCATAAGTGTAAGTCAATTTAGCGCTAAAATAATGTAGCGGTTTAATCAATGTATTTAGGAGTCTATTTGCCTTGATTTTAAACCAAAATTATACATTAATTTTAAGATATCATGTCTTTATTTTTAGGAATCTCAACTTTTAAATATATGCTGCCAAAAATTATTTACAAACTATTAAATATTTTATATCTATTGTTGTCATCTGGTATCATAAGTGTATATTTTAGAAGGTCTAAAATTCTTCATTTCCAAAATTCTTTCTTCATTTCAGGAATCCAATTGATAAGAATCAAAAAATTCATGAAATGTAATGGATTTGCTGTGTTTAACAAAATAATAATGCTTTAAATGTATTGGTTCATCCCATTCCTATAATTAATGAATATTATTCAATCATTTTATGTAATATGATATTATTTTATGTACATCAAAGCTGCGTTATTTTCCTTGTATTAAGGTCTCTTCCATCAAATTAATTTTTATGACGTGGTAAAATATTCACGAGGTAATTTTTTAAGCAGTCATCGACATTCGTATTGCGGCAATCATAAGCAAAATAGTTTTTAAAATTGAAACCTAAACATAAGAATTTTGAATTTAAAATACATTTTTTATTATAATAAAAAAGGTGTAGTTAGTGAAGTTATTATTAAACGGAGCACCTAATACATAAGTGTATTTATTAGAAATATCGGAAAAATTATTAAGCTTAGTTTTATTTTGATTTTACGTCGTCTAATAGCGTAAGAAGAACACTCGAGAACATGGCGTAACGGGTTCTTTCCCATTTTTTCTTTAAGCATTTTTATTATATCCAAATTGTGATGGTGAACAGTGAATTTTGTTAAATTTATAATAACATAAAGTGGTGATAAAAACATTTTGTGATTTAATGATTGGAAGTTTACTGCACTTAAATAATATGCAACCACAATAACAATCGTACAATGGAATTTAGCGGCAAATTTTATTCATCTTATAATTTTGCCTAAGCAATTTTCAACAAAAAATAAATGGTGGTCAAACTGTGGTCTACTGAACGGCATAAACGTAAAATAAAAAAATTTAAGAGCGTGATAATTAAATTCATGTTGATTTACAAAAAGGTATTAAGCCGTTCTATTATTTTATTTTCACAAGATCGTTTCTTAATTTAATAAAGTGCACCGTACACAAAAATTACAGTAAAATGATTACAAATTTGAAAGGTAAATTAAATTGAATACTTTTTTTATTATTGGCTGTGTAGAAAGTTGTACTGTATAAATTTTATAAAGCAAAGATTTTAAATATTATATTATATTATAATAGTACACTACACTTGAACGAATCAAATGTATAAAACATTAAGTTGGTGAATAACCAACTAGTATTTATTGAAAATGAAGCACCACAAGAAGGTTTTATTTGTCTAGACATGACAAGTGATGTACTCGAGATGAATGAAGTCCAACAACTACTGTACGAATGGGAGCTTTATTATTTACGTGAAAAATAACATTTATTCATATTATGTAAGTGTAATTCTAAAATTTTTCGTTCTTCTTACAGAAGCCGGTTATGACCAATTATCCAATTTACTGGCCTTGTCAGAATTAGAATTAAAAAAAATATTTCCGCTTCAGGGCGATCAATGCCACAAAATTCGACTTGGAAGAAAAATTGTTGATTGGCGAAAATGAAATCGCCGCGTTTATTTACCGAATAAATCTGCACAAAAAGTGAAAATTAAACGGGTTCGCGATAAAAATATTTTTAAAAGAGACACAAATGCTTAATGAAATTATTCCGGAAATTCTCAAGTTGGTCGAAGGAGAAAATTTAATTAATCTTTCCGATAAAAGTTTCAATAATGAAAAAATTATTATTTTGAGCACAATTTCAAATTTCAAATTAATATCTCAAGCAGAATGCTGGTTAATGGATGGAACTTTTAAAGTAGTCCCCATTCTATTTCACCAACTATTCACAATCCACAAAATTAATGAAGAAATTGTGCCGCTAATATACTGCCTCATGACAGGTAAAACAACGGAAATATACAAAGGAGTTTTTTTATGAAGTAAATCCATTGCACATTATACAAGATTTTGAAAAAGCAAGCATTAATGCCGCTAAAATGTTTTTCCCTGAAGCTATAAGGGATGTCTATTCCATTTAGGACAGATCTTAAGAAGGCGAATCAAAATACAAAAATTAGCCACTAAATATGGTAACAACGGAGAATTTAATTTAAATATGCGAATGATTTTAAGTCTAGCATTTGTTCCACCAGTATTGGAGCAGTTTGTACAATGTTTTAGACATATAGATGGAAAAAAATGTTAAAATGGTTTCGAGAGAATTATATTACTATCCGAACCATGAGAGGTAAAATTACATCACCAAAATACCGTCAACATTTTGGTTAATTGCAGACGCTGTAGAGGGAAGTTTACCAAGAACCCAAAACAGCTTAGAGCCTTGGCATAGACGCCTTCAAATTGTAGTTGGAAGGTTACATGTTGGAGTATATAAAATAATCCAAGAACTAGCAAAAGAACATATAATAGTAAAATCAAGTATAATAAAGATGAAGGCAGGTGAACGGCCAATTCATAAAAAAATATACGTTGAACAAGAAGAAAAATTAAAAGCTGTTATGCAGGATCGTAAAAAATCTGAGAATATAGAATTCTTGAAAAATAACGCCTTCAACGTTGCATTAACTAATTGATCAATTTTTTAGTTTATATTACTAAATTTTGTAATTATTACGTTTGAATTTATTATTGTAAAATAAACAATTTATAATAGAATAAAATATGTGCGTACAATTTGATTTTTCATTTGAAACAAAAAAACTAATATTTAAATCGTTGAAGTTTCTGTTAATGGTACGACATACGGGAAAATTATGTGTTTTTATTAAAAATAAGGAAACGCCCGCATTTTTTTTTTTTACGACATTTTTAACGAAATGAAATTTAGGACAGCGGTAATTTAAAAAGCGGTGATTTAAAAAGCAGTTATTTAAAAAGCGGTCTTTTTGGCAGAAACGGTCTTCTGCTTAGCCTGCTTCAGTTACGATCCCAGAAAAAATAGCTCTCCATAATGAAATGTATTTAAATTTATTTGACGATCAGTTGAAACCTAAGCACCATAGTTTATCACATTATCCAACAATTATCTTCAATTCTGGTCCACCTATCTATTATTATTGGTGTATGCCATTTGAATCAAAACACCGGGAGATGGAATGGTACACAAATTTCACTTCGTCACGAAAAAATTTACCAATATTTTCATTTACAATTTTAGAAAATATTGGATTTAATCAGCCTCTAATCATCAATAAAATAGAAAATGATATCTTATTTGCCAATAAACCATATTTTAGTGTTATTGCAGAAAAACTTCAGTTAACTTCGAATTATTTTCAATTAGTTAGCGTAGCAACATTTCATAACACTTTGTACAAAGTCAATTTCTATATTTATGAGAAAGAAGAAAATAAATTATTCCAGATTATTGACATCATAGTTAAAAGCAACGAAGTTTACTTCATTACACAAACAAAAATTGTTGAAAAATATGATCAGCATTTAAAGGCATTTATAGTTGGACGTCTTGAGCCGGATCATAGTTATGTGAAATTGGGTAGAACTCAATTAAAACCGATATGTTTATATACATATTTAGATTTAAAAAAATGTTTTAAACCATGTTTATTTTAAAATACGAAAAATGTATTACATATACACATACTCGTAATGAGTATTTGAAATATTATTTAACGATTTTTATTTCAATTTGAAAGCATTATTTTTGATGAAAGGAATCTTGAAACAAGTATATTTTTGACCTCAATTTAATGTGCCATACGGCCTAGTTCCCATGCAAATTTCAATTTTAACTTAAGGAATAAGTACTAAATTGTTGCTATCTGTGACATAAAATTTAAGAAAAATGATTTGAAATTCAATGAAATGATCCTTAATTATTGGAAATTTTTTCTAAAATTTAATGAATTATTTTATAATTTAAAGGTAAATATTCCAAAAATTAAAGTTTTTTTTCCTTAATTCATATATTTTGAAACCTTAAACTAATACTCCATAACATGAAATTTAAACTGGATTCCTTGAAACAAGGTAACATTTGAGTTGAATTATTATGAAAATTTCAACCTTGTAATTATATCGGCATTCATTAAAATAAGGTTGTAAATACATAAGGTCCATCAAGGCATAAATTCCTTAATATTAATATTAATTACAAAAACATTAAATGTAGGCCAAATTTTTTTCAGTGAAGGGTTGTCCAAATGAGACGCAGAAAAATAAAAAATTATTTTTGCCGGAAACGTCGCTATTGGAATATGTCATCTAAAATGTTGGCAATCGGATCGACGTCTATAAATCCAGCCGAACATTTGAGTGATATCATTATCAAAGTTCAATAAATTCATCTCATTAATGTCTTCTTTTGGTCTTAACTTAATTTCAAAAGAGGCCACTAATTTCATGGGCAAAGCTACATTAATTGATTTAGCGTTTACTAATTATCCTGCCAATTTTGGTACTTTCACGCAAATATCTGTCCCCGGAATTGCTACTAATCACGATATGATTTATGGTCCCTATGCTTTTTATACTGGAAATTATAAGGAGAACACGCAATTTAATTTTGCGTGGAACTTTCGTAATATTGACAGGGATGCTTTATTTTTGACTTTAGACTGGAATAGTCTTTATTCGTTATGCGATGTAAATGAGTAAATATCAATTTTTAATGCTTTTGAATTGGATTTACTTAACATTTTTGCACTGCTTCGAAAGTACTTAGTAAAACCTCAATTAAATGAAATTAAATTTGGTAAGGAAATTCTCAGGTACCGAAATATTCGCGATTTTCTTCACGAAAACTGGAAACGAAATAAAACTGAATTCAATCGGTCAAAATATATCAAATTTAGAAATAAAGTAAATAATTTGATTAAGTCCACCCCATGTAAATTATTCTGGAAAAATTTTAGGGCTTACATTAATTCTCCTATGGTGCTGACTCGAAATCTAATGAAGAGTTTAAAGAATATTTTGGTTCAGTTTTCCTTGGAAGTAACAATAAGTTGAATTTAAATACGATACAATAAAGTTCTGAAAATGCTTTCTACATCTAGAACTATCAGCATTATGTTACATATTTAGTTTGCTTCAGAAGCGAACTCCTAGTTATCTATATGAAAACCTTAACTTCAGTAAGTCGAGACGTACATGAAATTTTAATCTGCCTAAGTAATGCAAGTCTAAACCGAAACATCGATCTTTCTTTGTCCATGGAGTAAAACTATCGAATAATATTCATCCATCTGCTAAAGCTGCGTCTAGTTTGTACTTTAAAAAACTGTATGATGAAACTAATTTTTTATTTTTATTTTAAACCCCAATTTCCATAGCCGTGTCATTTCAAGTGACGTGACTATAATCGTGTCACGACACTTGATAATTGATATTCTTGAAGACGAACCAAATGACACGACTATACTTGAAAAATCGGGTTTATACCCTTATTCCTTTGGTCGCGTCACTTCATTCAACGTGACCATTGTCGTGTCACTTCAACTTTAAATTGGTATTCTCTTGGTCGATCGAAGTGACATCATAAAAGAATGCGACATAAAAGGATGGTGTGCTTTATATAGCCAATCAAGAACCTTACTCATTTTGTTCAATATCATCAAATAACGGCCACGGTCCATCTGCGATTTGGGCTCATTTAGCACCTATTTTACAAATGATAAAAAAATTCAAAAAATTCATTTTTTCCCGATGCTCCTAAAACACAATACCGTCAAAAACAAAATTTATTTTGCTTTAGCGCTAAATTATTTGATTTTGGATATGGTCTAGCAACTTGGTGGTTCTTTGAAGCCGGACATGGTAAAGGTGCTGCAGATGGAATTGGTGGTGTTGTGTTCTTAAACAAATAGCTGACCGAATTGTTGCTCATGGTCTCGGATATTGTTAATGCTGATCAATTTTTTGAACTAAAGGGTATTTTTTTTATAGGTTCACAGCTATCATTTGACAACCCATTTAACAGCTGATAGTTGCTTTTTGTTTAGTTTGGTTTGACATTTCATTATGGATAGACTTACATCAGAGCAGCGCTTGCAAATTGTTGAAATTTATTATCAAAATAATGGTTCTGTTCATCAAACTTATCGTGCACTTCGTTCACTTTATGGCGTACATAATCGTCCTTCAGAGCGGCTAACTCGAATAACAATAGATCGTTTTCGGATCACGTTTACTCTTAATGATAATGTGCATCCCGTGAGATGCCGAACGGAAAGCATTGAAGAAGATCCAAATCAATCAATTCGTCGCCGTTCTCAGCAACTGGGGTGGTGTCCTTCCACTTTATGGAAGATTTTGCGAAAGGATCTTGGCTTAAAAGTTTTCAAGATTCAAGTTATGCAGCAATTAAAGCCAAACGACCATCGTATGCGTCGCCAATTCGCCGAATGGGCTGAAGCACAAATTGATATTGATGTTGAATTTCCATTCAGTATTTTATTCTCTGATGAAGCCCATTTTTGGTTGAATGGGTACGTAAAAAAGCAGAATTGTCGGATTTGGAGTAAGGATAATCCACAAGCTTTTGTCGAAAAACCATTACATCCACAGAAAATTACTGTTTGGTGCGCTTTCTGAGCTGGCGGGATCATTGGTCCATATGTCTTCAAAAACGATGATGGTCAGAATGTTACTGTCAATGGTGAGCGGTATAGGGACATGATTAGAAATTTTTTCGTACCTCGATTAGCTGGCATTAATCTTGCTGACACGTGGTTCCAACAGGATGGAGCCACATGCCACACAGCGCGCGCTACAATTGATTTATTCAAAGAAACTTTTGATGAAAGAATAATTTCGCTTAATGGTTCAATTAATTGGCCACCAAAATCGTGTGATTTAACCCCATTAGATTATTTTCTTTGGGGTTATGTAAAGTCACTTGTCTACGTCGATAAACCAGAGACAATTGAACACCTGGAAATCAACATTTGAAAAGTTATTGGCGAAATACGGCCGCAAATGCTGCGAAAAGTTTGTGAAAATTGGTGTTCCAGATTGAGCTTTGTACGCGGCAGCCGTGGCGGCCACATGTAAAGCAACAAAGCACGTTTCATTGATATTAAAAATATATTTCTTTGTTTTATTATGATTTAAACTTGTGTAACTCTATAAAAAACACCCTTTACTACTCAAGCCCAACCAACCCCAACTCAAACTTAACTCGTCCTGCAACGCAGCCCTTAAATATGCCTCTAAACTCACGCCCAACTCAACTCCCAAATCAACTTGGAAATGGAGCCAAAGGATTAGTGGGAAAACGAATGAACTTTCTGAAAAAATTCGCTATATTTTACAATTTTACTACAAAAAAGGCTAAAATGCTGCCCAAGCCTAGGAAAAAATTTGTGGTGTTTACGGTCAAGATGCTTTATCGAATGCAACAGCATGCAGATGGCTTGCTCACTTCCGTTCTGGAAATTTCGATTTGGATGCCGCATCAATTGCCGATGAAAAATTTGATTGACCGAATTTACATCAGCGAATCGCTACGAAGAGTTAAAATATCAAACAGTAGAAATACAAGCAACTTCTGTTAAGATTCAGACCAAAAATAATGATATTAGTGTTGTTACTTCTTATAGTAACTACTGCCCGCACCGAAACACTCATTGAAAAATGCGCAGTAATCTTGGAAAAATATGTGTAGTTGGAGAAGGCTTTAATGCAAAAAATATCAACACAATTCGACGAAGCTTTGGAAAATTCGACATTAAAAAGAAGAGCACTAAACTTTTGTTGACAAAGCCGCACATCAGCTGAAAGTTACCAGCCGAAATATTTCAGCCGAAACATATTTTTGAATTGTCACTGCTTACGATAAAAATTACAAGTTGTTTCATGAGAGGAGCTAATATAAAATTTCAAAATTTGTATAAATTCAACCCTTAAAGTGTTATGTCTGAAAAGTATTCCGATTAGTCAAATTTGATGTGGGGATCCCGGAGAAACGCGTTTGAATAACTTGTGTATGGATAAATGTTAGCTAAATACACTAACTGAAATACTTTTCAAACATGACACTTTAAAGGTTAAATTTATACAAATTTATTAAATTTTTTATGGGCCATTCATTCAAAAGAGTTTCCCGGACTCCCCAAATTGCCCCGACAATTTTTCTAAGGATAATTATTGGCTAGACATACTAACTAAAATACTTTCTATACATAACACTTGAACGGTTGAATTTATAAAAATTTTCAAATTTTATATTTGGCTCTTCAGTGACAAACCAAATGAGCCATCTCATATTCAGCTGTAAAATCACTTTTTCTCACTTTATATAAACTATGTTTCGGCTGAAATATGTCGGCTGGTAACTTTCGGCTGAGATAGCCAAGGGTATAGCTGCATTTTTTATTCGCTCCCGATAGCTGCTTTCGAAAGCAGTCGTATAAAAAGTGGCTCCCGATAGTGGTCCGTATAAATAGGTTGAGTCAAATATTTTGTATATTAAGTTTTCGCTACACAACTGCTCAATTCATGGTGAAATTATACCAAAATATATTGCTGAGTCGAAAAACTATTTGGACGTGAAAATAAAGATCCAAATCTCACAAGAGAAGAACAACCCTAAACATCGGAGTCGCCTTTGCACCCAGTGGAAGGACCAAAATGGCATTCAAATATTGGATAGGCCATCACAGAGTCCAGATGCTAATTCGATTGGAAATGTTGCTGAGGTCTTATGAAGACAAACCTTAGAGGAAAAAGAATAACAACCACACAGTAGATTGTTCGCGTTCTCAGAAATGGTGAAACCACCACACACCCGTCCAGAGCATTTTGCCTGCTGACCTGGATAAACGAAGAGAATTTTGCAACTAATTATTAGAACGATAAATGGACGATGAAAACTTCATTTCGAAAGGACTTTATTTCTACGGATGGATGAGTTGCACTTTACGAGAAACGGCAAAACGAATTATCATATCCTTAATTCATGGGCGAAAGCAATTCCACACTCCAAAATACAAAGATCATTCCGTTCAGTGTAAATGTGTGGTCTGGTGTTCTTGGCAATCAATTAATTGGACCATTTACCGACTTCCGCCAATGCTAAACAGCACTTATTATCTGGCATTTTTAGAAAATGAGCTACCAAATCTTCTGATGGATATATCTCAAACCATAGGTTGGATGAATACCAGTTATAACAAGAGCTGCGCAGCGAACCAATTCATTAGCCGGCCAGGTCACTGGATCTTACTATATTGATTTTTTTAAAGGAACAAAGAAGGAACTTTTTTATTCTTCAGAAATAAATAGAACATCTTAATGACAGAATTGATGCGGCTGCCGAAAAGTAAGAGGGCTTTTATGGAATATGAATATTAAATGTATTCAAAATGCAGAAGTACATTTTGAAAAGCTTTTATAAAAAATCTCTGAAATTTTTTGTGTCTCAGTAAATATTAAAAATAAGCCCTCTCCCTCCCCCCCCCCCTCCACAGGAACAAATTATTGCTCAAAATTAAACAAGGAATCATCCCTTAAAACACTTGCACTCAGATCCATAAAAACGATGGAAATGGGGTGCTTAAACGATTTTTTGGTAAAATTCTGGAATTTGGTCAGTTAGAAAGGAACTTGGCTATTTCTTAATCGATTTTAGTGAAACTTAAACTCCATCATATTGGATATGCGGCCAATTAGGGCGGTACTTGGCTATCTCTTAACAGAGTTTAATGATATTAAACCAAACCGAATATGTCCAACTAGGATGGAACTAGAATATAGTATTTCTAAACCGATTTTAATGAAATCCAGCATGGACTCAGGAGTATTTTGAAGTCTGTGATTTTACCAATACTATAATATTTTCCCGGTAAATACCGATTACTCATACTTGTAGTCTAAATAATTAGTAACACTTTGTTAGGTTTTATTTACCGACATTGTGGCAAATTTCCTAACTTGCACATTTAAAGCTCCTTATGTCACTTATGTTAGATCGGTGTTGAATACGCTTCTGTGATTTGAAATCCTTTTAATCAGATGCACTCTGATAGAATTGAGAGCATTCTCAAGCAATTTTTAATTTATGAAATTAGACAACTCCCATCATCTAATGCCAATCATAACGGTTATGTTCGCAAGCCTTTTAAGAATCTATTTATTTATTTATCCAAGAGAAAAGTCTACAAATTTGACTTGAATTTATAATACAATACAATGTGAACAGGGTACAATAAAAATTTAATTAAAATAAAAACGAATTAAAATTGACATAAAATTATTTTCAGGTATTTGTCGAACAAATGGTCGATTATATTAAAACTCTTCGACATCATGTTTACCGGTTCATTGTCACCATAGTTTATTCTGGTTTATTCAGGTGGATGAACTCATGGTCTCTTAAATTCCTGCTCGGTGCCTTTATTTTAATTGATTCCAGTATGGATGGTGCATCGATTTAATAATTAAGGAAAATATTTCCAACAAACGAACACTTTAAAAGCTCTCGTCTATTTGCCAATGTTGTCAATTGATAGGTTTTACATCCAGTAGCATATGATTGTAATCGCGGTTAACGTGGTACAAGTGATGGTCGTATTCCCATTCGTCTTTCCACGTTATATATCGTATAAACTTTTTTTAGACACTCTCGATTTTTCTGATAGCTTCGTCGTAAAACGGACACCAGACGTTGACGCGTACATGATGATGTTCGATATTTTGCTGGATTTCTCGAGGTTTTGAGGTATTGTGTACTATGTTATAAACGTTGTTCAAGATTTTATTATTTTTTCGATAATACACGAGTTTAGCTTAAGGAGTTGAATTAGGCAAAGCACTGAGTAAAGCTCAATCGTGAACAAAACGATCTTAAAGGAATTGGGTTTTGGGATTTCGAGATTTTGAGAATTTTTAATTAACTATACTATCCCGATTTAAATACGGCTAGCAAATTAAACTTGATCTCTGAGTATAAAAAGGGGATTTGTTCTCGTTTGCGTAATGCATTTGGTAAGACTAATGTGTTTGGTTAGTCCCCAGTTTGGTTTGGATTATTTTAATTTTATTTTAAACCAAAGTCATAATCACGAAAGAGAGCTTTTATACTCTAAAATCTAAACATCAGTTTGAGAAACTCGAATAATCTAAAATAGTCCCTATTAAAGCAATTCGATTAGAATAATCGGTTAACCTTAACCGGTTTTCCCAATATTTTCAAACATTTTGTTATTACGATTTTGTATTAGAGCGGAACGTTAAGTTATTTTTGAAAAAATTGTTAATGCTAATTAAAATAAGGATTTAAAAAAAAAGAAAAAAAGATTGTTTTTCCAAAGCACTCAAATCAATTTGTGTAAAAGTTAAAATTGCATGCGTGAAAATTTAAATCAGCAGCCGCTACTGTCTGAACCACTGTTCAATACCCAAAAGCTCGGGCTCTCTTCAATATATCATTGGAATATGTTGTCTGTCAGCACAACATCGTACGCTGACGAAATTTGCATTCTGGGTCGCAAAATCATCTCCATGACAGAGTCAGTGAACAGCCCAACAAATTGGCGTTCAGATCAACGAAGCGAAGATCAATCATCGCAAGAAGGTAGGCACGCAGACACTTCATTTCAGGAGACGTACAATATGAGAGTTCAATTATCTAGGATCAGATCACTGATCAATGAGTAAAATTTTGTTTCTGAATACATTTTATCGAGGATCGCAGCTTATTACCGAGCATTTTACGCCAACATCAAATCCTTTGGCCAGGTCTCCTCATATATCGCACAATATAAACCGTCGATTGGGAGTGTGGCACACTAGCAGCACTAAGCATCCAAAAATATGCTGTAGGTAACTGAACGTAAAATTATTTAAATAATTCAAAAATGATCAACATTAAGTTGACTAGAGTAAGTTATTCGTTCACAAAAGCGGACCAACAATCAGGCATTGGAGTCACCAACCAACAAAAGCTGCGGCACTCACGGGGACCGCCTCCATGGATGGACGACGTTGAAAGATCGATGAGATGTAGCACCATCAGAAAAGGAAAGATTTCTTAACAATCAATCCTTTTGGTTTCTTTAGTTGGTACGAGTAGTAACTTTCTTTTTGGGGTGGATGTTTAATGCACTAAACAATTCACTTTCTTTTAAAATACGAAGCAAAGCATTTTTTTGCGTATTCGTATTTCTGGTCTAAGTGGGGCTATGATAATGATGGTCTTGGCTCTTAAAAAATCTGGTTACTTATAATTCGTACAAATGAATCTCGTATTCTGTTCTTACAAACTATACTCATAAGATATCCTTTGTTAACGATTTAACAACATTTCATAAAAAATAAACTCAAATCACACCGACCAAATGGCGAGTAGTTAAAGCTTTGATGAACCCTGATAACAACAGTATACAAAATGGAATTCTTTATTTGATTACAATCGGATGTAGCGATTAATAAATCTATTGCCAGAACGAATTGTCAGTACAATAAATAGGGATATAGGACGTTAAAATTACCTTCTTGAACTCCAGAACGATTTTTTATAAATTTAAAATACGAAAGCTCTAACCAACACCATACCAATGGTAATAAAAGCTGCAGAAACTCGAAAACAAACGTAAATAAATAAAGCAAAAATATATAAGATTAAAGATTAAGGGAAATGATTGTATGCCAAACATTAAAATAAATGTAATGTTATTTTTCCAGCATCCTCCTGTGCACACAGCAAGCACAACAAAAATTTTCCTGTTGATTTAGAAAATATGAAAAAACACTTTCTTGTGTATATACGCGAAACAAACTTAAACTTTGTTATAATTTATGAAAGGTGAATAAGGTCAACAATTTACGAAATAAATTTTTTAATCAACACCCCTCGCACAATAAAGACAAAAAAAAAAAGATTTTCCATCATATGGCAAAAAAAAATTTCCTCCACCGACAATAACACAATTGTTGTGCATATAACACAATAGGCGAGAAACGGTAAAAAAAAAATTGTTACATAAAAGTAGCATAAATTATTTATCGCAATTTGAGTCGGCTAAATCCATAAATTATGTTTTGCTTTATATTCGTGAAAAGCAGAATAATTTATCAATGAATTTTTTGAAAAAACCGCACTAAAAGGAAAAATTCACAAAACACAAATCAATCTCAGCACGCAAAACTATTTTTAGAATTTTTTTTTTTTTGTTTTTTTGGTTCCTTCGATTTTCTTTTGTGTTACGATGAGCTTTTATTCACACACATATACACACACTGAAAATCGAACTTGTTTAAAGAAAATTCTGCATAATAGATATTTTGTACAAAATGTTAAATAAAAAAAAAAAAAATTGATTGAATTTTACATTACCTTGGAGGAAAAACACTGTATAAATAAAAACATTTAAAATCGTTTTACAGAGAGACATAATTCCATTATGTTTTGAACAGGAAAAAAGAACGTAACTAAACAATATTCAAAACAAAAGAATATATAATAATGTATTCACAAAGCACAACACAAAATAAAACTTTTTATTAATTTTAATTCATCACAATTTATATAATAAAATAAAAAACCGCACACCCGCAAATAAAAACGCCAAAAAAGAAAAACAATTTTTCGAAAAAATTCACTTTGATAAGAAAATTTAAAAAAAAAAATATTTATTCCTCGCTCGCTCTTGAAAACATTTTTAACGACAGTCAACACAAAATTGTTATCAACAAAATAACAACTTATATGTCACTGTAGTTTGGATACCCGTTAATATTTGCGCTAGTGTGGTTTATTTTTAGTTTTTTTTTTTTTGTACCCATAATTAAATCTACCAGTTGTGACATCTTGTTTTTCAATTATTTACTAACGATTCATTTGTTATTAAGGCTGGTTTACAATTTATATTGTGAAAATATTAACCCGTTGTGGCATTATTTTTAATAGAAAGGTTATATTGAGAAAATATGATTTTTTTTTTAACAAATATTACAACTGAATACAAATTCATCTAGTAATTTATCTAAATTAAATGTTGTTAACTGTTTGAGGGATACAACCAATCGGTTAGCTCCAGGTTGGTGACTTCCGTCTTACTGGATTTTGGTTGTTCAGCATACGACGCAAATCCGCATTTTCATGTTGATTAAGGTGCTGTACGTGTTTCCTAGCATATTTCTTAATTTCTTCATTGACGTACTCCATTTTTAGATCCTTATGAAGGTTATCGTTCCTTATGTATTAGGTACCATGGTGCGTTGACCATACTAAGCAAGACTTTATTTTGAAAAATTTGAATTACTTTTACGTTAGCTGTTCTTGGTACAGCCCCATAGCTGTATATCACACGTCCATGCAGGTTTCAATATCTATAGCAGTTTATTATGTAATGATAGCTCAGAGCTCCTTCCTATGAGCCAATACATTTTCTTATATTTGATGTTTAGCCGGTATTTTCTTTAATTCGGAGTATTCCTCTTCATGTTATACACGAAAGTGTCGATCACCTAGATATGACTTTAAAATATAAAGGGCTGAAACCTCACGAGGGGATCAGAACTTCGGTCTTTGGTATCTTCAATAATGTCATAAAGTTGGTGTAACAGCTTTGACATTATTGATTTCTATTTTAACCAACATATATTTACTTATACAATAACAGCCAATCAGGATAAAAGCTTCAGTAACATGGATACAGACATCCAATTTAAAACGAAAAATCGTATTCTAGAACTTTATACCGAAAGTAGTATAACAAATTATACTGATACTTCTAACCGCTTAACTGACCATATTCCAGAAATTTATCCAAAAACTCATTTTAGAATCCCATTTCCAACGCACATATCAAATTTCATCATAATCGGTTAAGAAATAGCCAAGTTCCATCCTACTTGGCCATATTCCAGAGCTTTATAAAAAATTATTTTAGAATTCCATTCCCAACACACATGGCTAATTTAATGATACCCGCGGTTAAGGCATAGCCAAGTTCCATCCTACTTGGCAATATTCCACACATATCAAATATTCCCTCGTGTGGAGCTGCTAGTCTCCCATCGGGCGCGTCCCCAGGTGGCGGATAGGGGGAAACCCTAACCGACTTGTCGGAGGGTAAATGGGAAATAAAATACCATTCGTGGACCAAAACTAGCTAGGGGTGGTTCCCTGAATATAATAACCAATATGGGGGACTCTAATGGAGAAAACCTTACGGCGCAGGGAAACGGATACCCAGTGCCGGCGACTTTGAGGGGTGAGCAAGCGGGCTCCCAGTCGTCGTTATCCAATGACCGCAATACTTCAGAGGTGATAAGTTCTGTAAATCCATTTGGAAGAAGTTCCATAGTGCCACGATCACCAGCAAGACTCTATGCAATGCATAAGTCCGAGAAAGTTATTACCCCAAGTGGTACTCTAATCAGTCGACTGGACAATACATCCGGGGGGGATCGATCCTCTTCGAAGGCTGGCCCTATGGATTTTGAGGAGGGCCAAACACGGCATGAAAGAAGTGATGCCAGTGGAAATTTTACAATGCGAGCAGTAGGATTCAGTGAAAGAACTGTTGACCTAGAAAAGGAAAATATGGATCTCTTTGAGAGGCTACAGAAGATGGAGCAATCATTTGCCAAGCTAAGCGAAAAAATTGAGTATCTAAAGCGAGAAAATGAACTTCTAAAAATGAATCGGGATGCTAAAGAACAAAGCGAATTAGAGAGTATTGAACCAAAGAAAGTCAACTATCTCACTGATGAGGATGAATTAGAAAGGGAGACGAACTGGATCCTAAAGAAGAAAAAAAAACATTCCAGGAAGGGTAAGAAAAGAAAAGCTGAATCGTCTCCTGAGGTTGAACAACTAAATGTTAGTGGAACTACAAGTACCGAACCGGAAGTTGCCCAACCTGAGGCCAATCAACCGAAAGGTAGTAAATCTACCAAGAACATTGCACCAAAACTGGTGCAACCGAAAGAAACCCCCCCCCCCCCACCAATAAGTATCGTGGGAGTAACCAGTTACCCAATAATTCAGTCACTGATGAAATCGGTTACTGACAAAGAATATAAGGTAACAGCGCTAAACAATGACGTTTGGAAAATTAATACTCTGGACTCAGAAACCTATAGAACATTATCTATGAAGCTGAATGCTGAAAAGTATCAGTGGTTTACCTATGAGGGCAAACAGGCTCGTCCGATAAAAGTTATGGCAAGAGGTTTGCATCACACTTGCTCAAGCGAAGAAATAATGGAAGACTTAAAAAATAAAGGTCTTAAAATACTAGATGCTGTGAATATGATTAAAAAAGAGAGAATAGAAAACCAAGAAGGAAACCCAACTTTCAATAAAAGGGGACTCCCTCTTTTTATGCTAGTATTTGATAACTCAGAAAATGTTCAAAATATTTATGGTATAAAAGCAATTCTTCACATGAAGGTAAAAATTGAACCAATGAGGAGAACCACTACACGAATACCACAATGCAAGAAATGTCAAGGATTTAATCACACCCAAAAATATTGCAGCCGGGATCCAAGATGTGTAAAATGCTCAGGTAAACATTTTACCCAGGCATGTACAATAGGGAGAGATGTATACCAGCTAAGTGTATAAATTGTAAAGGCCAACATCCGGCCAATTATCGGGGCTGTGAGGTTGCTAAACACATACAAAAATTAAGAGATAAATCACGAAATCAATCGCAAAATCATGAAATTCGAAGGATTCAACCATCAAATCAGATGGATCAAAATCCACAACCAAGCAACGCAGGGCAAAGAAGAACATTTGCTCAGGTAGTGAAAGGCTCAGGTTCAGCCAAATATATGGGCTCTGAAAATAATCGAATTATGGAAAACATTATGAACAGCATCGAAGCTATTACAAAGCGGCTAGATGACCAAAGTAACCTGAACAACATGATATTTGATCAACTGAAGAAAATGCAACTCCCACAACGCAATCCGATAAAAAATGTTAAGTAAGAACACAACTTTCAGAATAGCAATCTGGAATGCGAATGGACTTATGCAACATATTCCAGAAATAGAAATATTTTTAAATACAGAAAAAATCGACATTTTTCTAATATCCGAAAGCCATTTTGTTAAATCTTCGTTTGTTAAAATCCGGGGTTATAACTTATATCATTCCATTCATCCAGCAGAAAGAGCAAGAGGTGGTTCAGCATTACTAATAAAAGAAAATATAAAACACCATGTAGAAACAGAAATCGAAGAAGAAACAATGCAAGTCACCACTGTTAGGATTCACATTAAACACAGACAGCTTACTGTCTCCGCAATATACTGTCCTCCCCGGCATAACTTGAAAAGGGAGGACTACATTAAACTATTTAAATCATTAGGACGTGATTTTATTATTGGAGGAGACTTTAATGCAAAAAACACCTATTGGGGATCTAGACTTACGACGTCAAAGGGTAAAGAATTGTTTCAAGCAGCCCAGACATCAAAATGTGAATTTTACTCTGGTGGTTCCCCAACATACTGGCCCAGTGACGAAGCTAAGATACCGGACCTAATCGACTTTTATGTAGCAAGAGGTATATCTCAGAACTATATTCACATTGAAAACAACAATTCTCTAGTATCGGATCACTCACCGGTTATCATGACAGTCAGTGAAACTGTAATTCAAAGGGAAAGTGCACCCAGATTAACAAATTCAAAAACAAACTGGGATCTCTTTCGTGAAATAATGGAGGACAAAATCAATCTCCAGGTACCGATAAGAAATTCTCGACAGTTGGAAGACGAATTGGAGCAACTCAATGAAATAATTCACTATGCTGCATTGGCAAGCACTCCCATTTTACAAAATAAGAAGACGCTTAACATATCCTACCCAATGGAAGTTAGAGAGTTGGTAAGAGAAAAACGACGAGCTCGTAAAACCTGGCAAATTAATCGAACACCGGAGAACAAAACAATTCTTAACAATTTATGTAACAGCCTCAAATCCCTTCTTAAAGAAGTTAAAAATGAATCAATCAACAGATATCTAGTTAGCCTAACTGATGAAAAAAATTCTGATTACTCACTGTGGAAGGCGACGAAGGGACTCAAAAGACCCAAAATGCAAGTGCCTCCACTTAAAAAGGATGATGGAACCTGGGCAAGAGGCCACAAAGAGAAGGCTGATCTATTTGCGGAGTATCTCCAGGAAACCTTCCAACCACTACCAAGACAAACTGCCAATGAAAATATAATATCTATTCACAAGCTGGATGAGTTTGAAATACGGCCAGTAACTCTCAAAGAATTAAAAGAAGAAGTGAAAAGTAACATGAATGTTAAAAAAGCTCCAGGGTATGATTTGATTACTTGCCAAATTATCAAAGCTCTACCTAACAAAGGATTTCGTAAGCTACTACACATAATCAATGCGAGCTTTCGGTTAAAATATGTTCCGAATCAATGGAAAGTAGCAGAAGTAATCATGATACCAAAACCTGATAAACCACCTAACGATAAAAAATCATACAGGCCAATTTCTCTGCTGCCAATTATGTCAAAACTCTTTGAAAAATTATTACTAAAGAGACTTAAACCAATAATTGAGGACCGACAACTAATTCCTCCACATCAATTTGGATTCAGAGAAAAGCATTCTACAATTGAACAGGTCCATAGAATCACCAACATAATTGAAAGAACGTTAGAACGTAAAAAAGTATGCTCAAGCATATTCCTGGACGTCGCGCAAGCATTCGATAAAGTCTGGCACAGTGGTCTGGAATACAAGCTGCATAGAGATCTACCGAGACAATTCTATGCCATACTAAGATCTTATTTATCCAATAGACACTTTCGAGTGAAATATGAGGATGAATACTCTGAGCTAAAGAAAATCTCTGCCGGTGTCCCGCAGGGGAGTGTCTTAGGACCAATCCTGTATTTACTATATACAAGGGACATACCAACCACAAATGAAGGAACCATAGCCACCTTTGCAGATGACACAGCAATTATGGCAGTTGGAAATAATGTCGCTGATGCAACGAGCAAACTCCAGAGGATGACCAATGCGGTTTGTAACTGGACAAAGCGTTGGCGAATCAAACTTAATGAGACAAAATCCACGCATATTAACTTTACTTATCAAAAGGCTTACCACCTACCTATAGAAATTAACTCGCGACTCGTGCCATATGCAAATACAGCTAAATACCTTGGCATGACCCTCGATGCCAAGCTTAAGTGGAGAGAGCATGTCAAAAAGAAAAAAGAAAAACTTAACATAAAGTTCAGAAAAATGTATTGGCTCATAGGTAGAGGCTCTGAGCTTACAATTCACAATAAGCTGCTGCTATATCGGCAAATTTTGAAGCCGATATGGACCTACGGTATACAACTCTGGGGATGTACCAAGCAAACAAACGCCAAAATGATACAGACGTTTCAAAACAAGGTTCTTCGTAGCATCGTCAATGCTCCGTGGTACGCAAGAAATGAAGACCTTCACAGGGACCTACGGATGGAATACATCAAAGAGGAAATAAAAATGCATGCCGCAAAACACGAAATAAGGCTCCAGGAACATGGAAACCCCTATATTCGCCATATGATAGATAACCCTGTCGTTGAAAGAAGACTCCAAAGAACGAGGCCACTTGACCTAGTGAACTTACCAAACTAAAATTAGTAAATAGGTTTAATTGATTATGGGGCTAACCAGTGGGTTACACCCCAACAAACGTGAATTTTACTAGATATATAAAAATTTGTATTTGAAAGAAAAATTGCTAGATGAGCGCAGTCTCAGTCGTAATAAAATAAAATGAAAAAAAAAAAAAAAAAATCAAATATTCCCCTTTCCAATACACATATCAAATTTCATTATAATCGGTTAAGAAATAGCCAAGTACCATCATAATTGGCCATATTCCTGAACTTAGTCAAAAAATCATTTTAGAATCCCATTTCCAATACACATGTCGAATTTCATTAAAATCGGTTGAGAAATGAGCAAGTTCCATCATACTTGGCCATATTCTAGAACCTGATACAAAACTCATTTTAGAATCCCATTTCCATTACACATGTCGAATTTCAACGTAATCGGTTGAGAAATAGCCAAGTTCCATCATACTTGGCCATATTCCAGAACCTCATCCAAAACTCATTTTAGATTCCCATTTCTAACACACATACTAAATTTCATAATAATCGGTTGAGAAATAGACAAGTTCCATCATACTTGGCCATACTCCAGAACTTCATCCAGAAATCGTTTCAAAATCCCAGAACTTCATCCAAAAAACATTTTAGAATCCCATTTCCAATACAAATGTCGAATTTCAACGTAATCGATTGAGAAATGGGCAAGTTTCATCATACTTGGCCATATTCCAGAACTTCATCCAAAACTCATTTTAGAATCCCATTTCTAACACACATACTAAATTCTATAAAAATCGGTTGAGAAATAGACAAGTAATTCCATCATACTTGGCCATATTCCAGAACTTCATCCAGAAATCGTTTCAAAATTCCAGAACTTCATCCAAAAAATATTTTAGAATCCCATTTCCAATACAAATGTCGAATTTCATCGTAATCGGATGAGAAATGGGCAAGTTCCATCCTGCTTGGCCATATTCCAGAACTTCATCCAAAACTCATTTTAGAATCCGATTTCTAACACACATATCAAATTTTATAATAATCGGTTGAGAAATAGACAAGTTCCATCATACTTGGCCATATTGCAGAACTTCATCCAAAACAGTTTTAGAATCCCATTTTCAACGCACATGTGATGAGAAATAGTCAAGTTCCATCATTCTTGGCCATATTCTAGAACTTCATCCAGAAATCGTTTGAAAATTCCAGAACTTCACCCAAAATACATTTTAGAATCCCATCTCCAATACAACTGTCGAATTTCAACGTAATCGGTTGAGAAATGGGCAAGTTCCGTCCTACTTGGCCATATTCCAGAACATCATCCAAAACTCATTTTAAAATCCCATTTCTAACACACATACTAAATTTCATAATAATCGGTTGAGAAATAGACAAGTTCCATCATACTTGGCCATATTCCAGAAATTCATCCAGAGATCATTTTAAAATCCCAGAACTTCATCCAAAAAACAGTTTAGAATCCCATTCCCAACACACATGTCAAATTTCATAATAATCGGTTGATAAATAGGGAAGTTCCATCATATAAAAATGTGTTAACTATTCACTACACCCAAATCCAACCCCAACTCAACTCCAACTCAACTTCAACTCAACGCGCAAATTGACCCATAATTTAACCTTCAAATCAATTCCCAATTCAATGCCCAATCCAATAATCAAATAAATATAAAAAAATCGTAAATATTTGTAAAAGCAGATATTTTGGGTCAATTCGTATGGCATGTACCCCACCCCTTGACGTACAGTCTCCAAAAGCTTTTCAAATCTCCGCCTTGACCATAGAAACAGATTGGCGAAAAAAAAAAATCCAAATCGGACAAGCCGTTCTCGAGATACCATGGGTCCAGACATCCAGACATCCAGACAGACGGACGGACATTTTTTTTTTTTTTTGCATTTTCAGACTCAGGGACTTTCAAAACGTCGAGAAAAGTGGTTTTGGACCAACCAAATTTTTCGTCATTTTTGACAGGATTTCAATACTTTGGTCTTTTTAGAGGCATCGGTGCCATACTTTGTCGAAGGCTTGAGATACGTCCAAGAACACACTTGAGCATATTTTTTTATTTTCCAGAGCATCTTCAATTAGATCTGTTATTCTATGCACTTGATCTATGATAGAGTGTCTCTTTATAAATCCAAATTGGTGAGGAGGAATGAGTTTTCTGACTTCTATTACTGATTTTAACCTCTTAAGTATTAGCATTTCAAATAATTTTGAAATTGTAGGAAGTAAGGAAATCGGCCTATACGATGTTTTGCCACCTTTCACTGGTATGGAACGTATTTTACTCCGAACGCTGCGTTGATTATACTTGCAGTAATTTTCGTAATCCTATTTTTCTGGAAGAATTTTAACTATAAGTCCAATGATTAGGTCATAACCAGGGGATTTTTTTTAACTTAAGTTGTTATTAATTTCATCTTTTAGCTCTTGTAGTGTTACAGATTTTATGTTTAGGTTATCCACTTTATCTACTGGAATTATATTTTCTTCAGCTGTTTGCCTTCAAAGGAGTTGAAATGTCTTCAAGATAATCTGCAAATAATGCAGCGTTTTCTTTGGCATTTTTAGCTGCTTTCCAAAGGGAATAATTAGTATCCTCATTGCCAGAAAGGCCAGCTAGGTATTCACTAAAAGATTTGTTCTTGACTTCTGTTCAAACATTGGCTCAATTTAGAGTAAGTTCAGTGAAGGTGGCTCAATTTCAGTTCAATGAAATAAAAATCAAACATTGAACAACTGAAAGTCCAGCCTAACAAATAATAGCCGGATCAGTAAGTTCAACAAAAGCCATTTTGTGACGATCTCAACAATTCCAAGTGGAATTCAATTTCATCAAAAGCCATATTGTGGCGCTTTCAACAACAATTCCAACGTGGAATTTAATTTTATACAAAAAGTTGTTTTGTGTCATATTCAACAATTTCATCATTCATCAAGCACATTGCCAAGTTTGAGGTTATAATCGTCATACACGTTGGCAAAATTTACAACACGCATCATTATTCAGCAGTAACAACACATCGGGGGTTACTGGATAACATATGGAAACAACATCATTGAAACCAGGTTAACTTACCAAATTTTATATTGTAACATTTTCATTATATAATTAGGATTAAGTTTTTATTTCTGTATTTAAATTAAATTTAGTCTTGGTTATTTCCTATTCAAAATGTCGGTCGAGGGAGTCAAATATCGAAATTTGATTACCAGTCTAAATAATCGTGTAAAGTATTACAGTGATTAATTTGGTTCAGATGAGTCAACGTTGACTAAGGGTGAACTTGAATCTATGTTGGGTCGTGTTGGGGCTCTATATTTAAAATTCGATGATGCTTATTTCAAGCTTGAAGAAGTTGATAAACCAACTGAGTGAGTTGGATATTACAACTCGTGACAATTTTGAGACAAGTTGTAGACTTGTTGAATCTCGTATCCGAAATGGTTTGGATAACTTAAATACTAAAAGTGTAAAGTCAGCCGATCTGAGATACCTCTTCCAAAGTTCGATGGAACTTTTTTATCATGGGTCGGGTTTCGCCAAACATTTGTACAACGGGTACATAATGAAACCAGAGTTGATATAAATCTCAAGTTTTCTTACTTGGAGAATTGCCTCAGAGGTAGTTTCGCTTACCATTTTATTGAATCAATCCCAAATTCCGATGAGAATTATGAACAAGTCTGGAATTCTCATGCAATCATTATATAATTTAGAACCCGTTCGAAAAGAAAATAGTGCAAAGGATTTACAGATGTTCATAGATTCATTTTGGAAACAATATAATGCTTTAAAATCGCTAAAAATTCCCATCGACCAGTGGGATTTATATTTGGTGTTTCACGTTTCTCAATTGGTGGACTCAGTATCACGTCACCAGATTGAAATAAAGAAACCGAACGACAGAGATTTTACCATATACAATAAGTCATGGAGATTCTAGCACAGCGAGCTTGTGTACTAGAAGCAATATCTTCTACTGGTAAGGCATTAAATGTAGAATCAATTGTCAAAAATTCTACAAAATCAAAATATTCGATGGTGGTTACCGAACCAAGAAACACAATCGCGTGTCACTATTATAAATCTGAACATTTGATTTACAAATGTAAACGGTTTAAGTCACTGTCATGAAAGGACAAAATTCAATGGCTAAAAGATAAAAAATTGTGTCACAATTGCCTTGGTGCGCATCATATTTCCAAGTGCAAGTCCAAACTTTCGTGTTATACGTGTAAGAAGGGGCATCATACGCTCTTACACATTTCAGCTTTTAATCAAGATAATCTTGACATGACTCCGGTTTCGAAGTCCATTCAAAACGTATCAAACGTGCCTTCCAATATACTTGCTAATTCGAGTGGTTCGAAACAAACTACAGATACTAATCAAAATAGTGCTTTCAAAGTTTCTAGTTTGAATCCAACCGTTCCATCTAATACTCAACGCGAGATTAGTACCACTATACGCAGGCAAATATCGTGACTGACACAGATGTCAAGGGCGAAGTTTGTCTTCACTCAACCGAATCGCAAATACTATTATCCACTGTTTTGCTTTGGGTAACAGGTTCAAAGGGTACGCGTGTTTTATGTCGTGCATTGTTGGATTCCGGGTCCCAATCTAATTTTATATCAGAAAGGATTTGTCAAATATTGGGTGCTCAAAAACAATCAGTTCATATTCCAGTCAAGGGAATCAATTCGAATATATCGGAAATTAAGTATAAGGTTAATTTGTCGATTGAGTCTCGTATTCAAAACTTTAAACAAAGTTTGGAATTTTTAGTGCTACCAAAGATTACCGGAAAATTGCCACTTCACCCAGTTCATTTTGACTTGAACATGTTACCAAAGAATTTGGAATTGGCTGATCCAAATTTTTATGTGCCTGAACGCATTGATGTTCTTATTGGCGCAGAAATCCTCAGTGATGTTTTTAGTGGAGAAAGGATTCACGTACTATGTCAAGAACTTCCACCATTCTAACAATCGGTATTTGGGTATGTACTTTGTGGAAAAGTAACTTGTTCAATGCCATCAGTATCTGTGTCATTATTTTGTTGGGACGTCGATATGTTACGCAAAGAAGTTCAGAAATTTTATGAAATCGAAGACGTGAAGACTAAAAACAATTTCTCATTGGAAGAGAAATCGTGTGAAGCCAGTTATACCGAAAATGTCAAACGTGATTCCAATGGAAGATATAGTGTTGCTCTTCCAATGAAGTCAAATATTTCGAATTTGTCTAGTAACAAAAATAATGCATTGAGACAGTTTTATAATCTTGAGAACAAATTGAACGCAAACCCTGAATTAAGGCAGTTATATACTCAATTCATGGAAGAATATCCTAGAAAGGAACCCGATTCTGATTTGTCATATTTTCTCCCACATCACGCAGTGTACAAAGAACGCTCATCTACAACAAAATTACGAGTTGTGTTCAATGGTTCTTCCAAGTCATCGTCTGGCCTGTCATTGAATGACACCCTAATGACATAGGACCCACAATCCAACCAGAATTATTTTCGATTCTTCTGCGGTTTCGAAAGTATAAAGTAGCTCTCAGTGCTGATATCAAAAAAATGTATCGGCAAATAAATGTTCATCCAGAGCATCGTATGCTTCAACAGATTTGGTGGCGCGATTCTCAGGAAGAGGCTCCTAATATTCATCAATTGAATACCGTCACTTACGGCACCACGAGTGCACCATTCTTAGCCGTCAGAACTTTGAAGCAACTGGCCAGTGATGAGCATCAAAACCATATGAGTGTTTCTCAAAATTTGTTGGAGAATTTCTATGTTGACGACTATTTGGGTGGAGCAAGTACTGTCAAAGAAGCGCATATTCTCAGGGCCGAACTAACGGCATTGCTTGCCAAAGGTGGTTTCCAACTGACGAAATGGTCTTCTAACATTAGGAATGTTGTCTCTGATCAAGGCCATTCACGTGACGAGATAGTTAGTATATACTATACTCTTCAAATTTCAGTGGGAGACAATTCCCATCCCAGGTGTGATTCAAATAGTATAAATAAGAGAACGGTCTTGTCACAAATATCACAAATGTTCGATCCGCTTGGTATATGCGCTCCGTCAGTTTTCGTTGCCAAATTGTTTTTACAGAAATTGTGGTCAGTTCCGAATCTAACATGGGACTGCGAATTGCCGGAACCGTATCGATCTGAGTGGATTCAGTATGTCAATCAATTTAATGTACTGTCAACTATTAACATTCCTAGATCAAGGAATTATATACGTTGTATCTAAATGGCAGTTATCATTGTCAGTTACTCTGTACTAAATCAAGAGTGGCTCCACTCAAAACACAAACAATACCACGTATTGAGCTATGTGCTTCGCTATTATTGGCACAGCTTGTTGACAAAGTTCGTCAGTCAATTCAAATTGAATTTGATACGGTAAAATTGTGGTCTGACTCAGAGATAACACTTTTCCGAATCAATTCCTCCCCGTCAAAGTACGCAACGTTTGTTGCAAATAGGGTTTCGCAAATACAGGACATTGCTCCTTCTACGCTTTGGTCGTATATTCCTTCTGAATTAAATCCAGCAGATTGTCTATCACGTGGGTTGATGCCATCCCAGCTGATTGATAAAACGATGTGGTGGAGAGATACAGAGTCAATAGGACCTAAAGTTGTGTTATTAGTAACGAAGGATATGGACTATCTATTTGAGCGATATTCAGACATTAACAAACTTCTTCGAATTTCCGCTCTTTGTGTCGACAATCGAAGATTCGGTGAATTATCATTAGCAGAAATAGATACTGCACTCAAGGGATTAATTAAAGCCGTTCAATCAAGTTTCTTCAGTATTGAAATCAATCAACTTAAGAAGCATCAGTTAGTCAACAGACAAAGTGCTATTTTCAAATTGAACCCATTCCTCGACGACACCGGCATATTGCGCGTTGGTGGCCGGTTGAAGAATTCTCTACTTCCCTACGATCAAAAACATCAAATGCTTCTGCCATCAAATCACGTTTTTACCAGCCTGTTAGTTCGCAGGGAACATTTTAGAAATCTACATGCTGGACCACAATCATTGCTTTGTTTTATAAGACAACGATTTTGGATCATCGGCGGTAGGAGGCTGTGCAGAAGCATCGTTCACAATTGTATATTATGTTTTAGAACAAAACCGACATCCATAAATCAGATTATGGGTCAATTGCCTAGTGATCGAGTCAGACCGTCTCGTGCATTCGAACATGTAGGTGTTGACTATTGCGGTCCGTTTGTTCTCCGTCAACCTATTCGAACAAATGTAACAACTAAAGCTTTTATTGCAGTTTTCATTTGTTTTACAACAAAAGCACTTCATCTGGAAGTCGTTCATGATTTGTCAACTCAAGGATTCCTGGCAGCATTTAGACGTTTTGTCTCCCGAAGAGGGCGGTGCACAAACTTGTATAGCAACAATGCTACCAATTTTATAGGTGCGCGAGCCGAGTTAAAAGAATTCAGGCGTCTGTTTGAGTCTGCATCGCATAAGCATGAATTCTTAAAATACTGCACAGAGGAAGGCATAAGTTGGCAAACGATTCCACCACGTTCTCCACACTTCGGCGGTTTGTGCCAAATATCATTTAAAACGGGTGTTGAATAACTCCCGATGCACATTTAAAGACTTGAACACGTTAACGACGCAAATTGAAGCGTGTCTTAATTCGAGACCTATTTCTCCCATGTCTAGTGACCCATCAGATATGGCTGTGCTCACACCAGGCCATTTCCTCATTGGAGGGCCAATAAATGCAATACCTGAACCTTCGGTATGTCATTTCAAATTTAATCGGTTGTCAAATTATCAACAAATTCAGTATCGTTTACAACTATTCTGGAGACGGTGGTCCTTGGAATATTTGTCCGAATTGCAACAACGAAATAAATGGGTAAATCCTAGTTCCAATGTTGACAGTGGTTGCTTAGTCATGTTGAAGGACGACAATCTCCCACCTATGAAGTGGATCATGGGACGCGTTGTGAAGACTCACATCGGTTCCGACGGATTTGTCCGTGTGGTCACTGTTAAGACTAGCAGGAGGCGAGTTTAAGCGAACCATTTCCAAAGTCTCCATATTACCAATTGAGACCTACTTAACCAACCTGGACCAAGATGTCGATGAGACTAACGGTTTTAGGGGGTTTGACTAAACATGGAGTCAGTATCTCTGATAAGTTTAATTATTTCTTTATGTGTTATGTGTCTAAATTTTTTGTTTGAAGAATTATTTTGAAATCAACATATTTCAAGGTGGCCGGAATGTTCAAACATTGGCTCAATTTAGAGTAAGTTCAGTGAAGGTGGCTCAATTTCAGTTCAATGAAATAAAAATCAAAAAGTTATAACTGAACTGAAATCGGCGTCATCGTTTTTTATTGTCTTTTTCTTGTGTTCGTAGTGAACAGTCATGTTAATGTAAATTGTGAAAAATAAAAAGTGAAACGTGTTTTTTATTATATAAAAGTATTTTATTAAAGAAGATCACAAAAGGAAAATACAGTCCACTCCGGCAACTGAAAGTCCAGCCTAACAAATAAACAATTCTTTGATAAGCATTTTTAATTTGTTGCTTAAATAATTAAGTCGTGATTTGCTTTGTGGCGCTCGATTCCTCTGCCAGATTTTTCGCGCTTTCCGTTTTTCTCTAACCAGATCTCTCTCTTCTACTGGATAGTTGATGTGACTTTCCGTTTAATTACAAGTAGGAGGAGTACTCTGCCACACTGTTTGCAGAATACTCATGTTCAGCAGCTCCAATTGAACCTCAAGTTCTGCCGGAGTTTTAATTGGTACTTGTAGTTCAGTATTGTCTTCGACTATTTTCCGGAAGAGATCCCAGTTTGTTTTATTATTTGTTAACCTAGGCAAGTTTTCTTTTTTGATAATGGTATCACTGAGTGTCATAATGACAAGCATTTGGTCAGACGAAATTCCTTCATTGTTTTCTAGTAATACGTAGTTTACAGATATCCCTTTTGTTACAAAGATATCTATCAAATCTGGTATCTTATTTGTATCCTCTGGCCAATATGTTGGTTTACCTCCAGACAGGAACTCCAAAAAAAATTGTAGTAAATAAAGTAACTTGGTCGAACTTTACGATTGGAATACGATTGGGTTGAAGAATCGGATGACGAATTTCTCTTTGCAGCAGGAAAATTCGATGGTTGGATACTGGATTCCGGAGCAACATGCCATATCGTTGGCAAGGAATTATTCATCGAATTGGATTTATCGCATCGTGAAAAAGTGTGCGTTGCAAATGGTCAAGAAATTGTCTCTGAAGGAAAAGGGTCTGCTCGAATAGCTTTTCTGAATGCAGCTTGTACAAAAACATCTGTGAGGTTGGAATCGATGGAAATTTAATTTCAGTGAAGCAGTTAACAGAAAAAGAACACAGAGTCAGCTTCGATGGTAAAAATTTCGAGATACGTACTGGAGATAGCAAAAGGCAGCAAGCCATTGGAGACATTTGTGGTAAATTGTATAAGTTGAGAGAACGACAAAGAGCGTACATCGAATCAGAACTATTCTTGGACATTGAGTCGACGGAATCGCGATCACAGCTTGCAAAGATGATTGCAAAAGGAAAGTGAACTGCGAAATATGCCTAAAGGGGAAGATGACCAGAATAAAATTCCCCAAAGAATCGAAAAATCGATCAAAAGCTGTTAAGTTGTTGGGGTCGGATCGAGGAGGAGAATACTTAGGTAAGAAATTTGAAGAATACATGGCACGAGAAGGCATTCAGTACCAGAGAACCGCTTCCTTCACCTCCCAGCAAAAAGGCGTTGCAGAACGCAAGAATTGTACGCTTGTTGAAATGGCAAGATGCATGCTATTAGATGCTCGTCTGGGGTATACGTTCTTGGGAGAAGCCCTGACCATGGCAAATTTCATACAAAACCGATTGCCGACAAAAGGAGTAGGAAAAACGTCATTTGAACATTGGTTTGGTAAGCGACCAAGTGTTGCCGACCACTGTACTAGACGTGTGTTATTTATACAGAACAAATAAAATCCTAAATATCTTGAATCATCAGGCTTATTATTTGCATTTCTTAAATCATCTACTGCTATTCTACCAGATTGGCATTGGAAAAATTAGGTCTGATATTTTAATTAACATTAACCCACCTTGCTGTAACAAGTCGGTTGTTATTCCTCTTCCGGATTTTTAATGCTACAAATAGTTTCACTGCTAATTTGTTTTCAGAGAAGGTGAGGTCGATGAACCATTGGCGACTAAAACTCGGCTTGGCTGGGTTGAGGAGGTGTATCACGTGTATAAGTGCCAATGCAACACTGATGAGGTGCTGTAGCTGCAGCTTATAAAGACACAATTTGCTCTTGAAGAAGGAAAGATGAGTCAAGAACCGATCTCTAAGTGAAAAATGGATCAACGTTACATGATTGGCCTCTTATGGGGGCATTATGAAGTCAGACTTCCCGAAAGTTATTCAATGGCGTTGCCCCGATTCTGATGGCTGGAGATTAAGGAGCAAATGCAACATTATAAAGAGAAGCGCTTTGCATCAAAGGTCGCAATTAACGAGACGGATTAGGAGAACCAATGCTCGCAGTAGAAAATTCAAATAAACAAGGAAAATTTCAAATTGTCTGGTAAAACTTTTATTACAAGTTTTATTTAAGGTTCGCAAAAGAAATGTTGCCGTTACAGGAGACATCACTGAGATGTTCCACCAGTTAATGAGAAAAGAAGGTCGATCCAACCAGCGATTGCTCTGGCGTGATAACAACCAAAATTGCAAACTAACTACCAAAATCGCCGGAATGGCACAGTTCATTAAAAATAAAAATGACAAAATCTATGAAGAAAAATATCCACGAGCAGTGGAAGCAATAGTTGATCAACATTATGTGGATGACTACCTCAACAGCTTCTAGTCGGAGGAAGCCGCTATCGAAGTCTCAGCACAAGTCAAATGGATTCATTCACAGGCTGGGTTCGAAATGATGGGTTGGAAGTGAAATTCTGAAAACGTGATTAAGGCACTGGTTGGAATACAGGCTAAAAAAGATAAGAATTAGGACATCGAGGATCAAATTACCGTTCAGAAAGTCTTGGTACTGCGATGGGATCCAAATGAAGATGTTTTTGGGTACCGAATCACTTAACAATAACATATATTCTCGAAGAGATAAAAGTACCTACGAAACGCGAGCTATTGAGACTCGCAATATTAAGATCAAAAATTGGCTGTTGTTGAGTTGCGAGAAAATTGCTGCAACAATAGTGTTGGGCAAAAAAGTAAAATTTACAACTTCGTCACCATATCGGGATAATCAAAACCTCCTGTTGAGAGTGAAGGGGAGAATTAGCAAGCTCCCGGAAGTCGACGGGTTTCTTAAAAACACAATAATTTTGCCTCAACATGACGCAGTAACAGAACTCTTGGCGGCTTACCATGACAGGCGATACCTCCACTAAAATCATGAAACAGTTGTGAATGAGATGTGCCAAAAGTTCATGATTCCAAGGCTGGCAGAAGTTCTAAAATTCATTCGAAAGTGATGTCAAATGCAAAAAAAAACGCAAAACCTAATACACCCGAAATGGGTTGAGCTGTCATCGACGCGGTTATTTACTTTCACTAGACCTTTTACTTATGTGGAGGTTAACATGTTTAGACATTAAGGAAGAGAAGCTGCGGGAACAGTTCGTGAAGATTCGATGGCGATTTAACCCTCCTGTTGCGTTCCATATGTGAGGGGCCTGGTAACGATTGATCCGTGCTGTAAAGATCAATAGCTTTTGACGGGGTGCCTCATTTTACTGGAAAACATGGTGAACTCCACACCATTTTCCTATATTCCAATTGAGGTTGGGTAATCAGAGGCTCTCACTTCGAAACATTTTCTCCTGGGATCATCTTCCGAAGTTAAGACGATCGGGGAGCATAGTGAGGAGTCATGCATGGTGCTGCGTAAAAATTGAAAGATAACGCAAATGGTTCCTCAACATTTCTGGAGAAGATGGATACAAGAGGTAGCCCCGTTCTAACAAGAAGAACGAAGTGGTTTGGACAGGTAAAAAATGTAAGATGAGCATAGTCCGAGAGGAACTTGGCCAAAGGGAATATTGAAGAAATAATTCGGGGTGCCGATGACCGAGTACGACAGCCGGTCGTTCGCACTGAGGGTGAGATTTACAGAAGGCCAGCAACGAAGCAGTGCTCGACGTGAAACCTAGGAGAATGCACCGGGCGAGATGATGTTGGGATGAAACTGTTGAAAGTGTAGACTAGTCTTAATGACATTTATGTAGTGAGAAGTGGCAGCTCTGTTGTATTATTCAAATAAAGTTAAGTTCAGTTCTGTTCTGTCATTAATCGAATACACATCTTTGTTTTAACTTATTCCGCTTTGCTGCTGCTGCGAAGTATTTAAGAGGTTATGGGCCCAGGCATGCAAATTGGTGCGAAGCAAACGTTTAGTTGGGCTAATTTGAGCAATCTTTGTTTGAAAAGTGGCTGGAAGAAGATGCCGGCGCAGTGAAAATTGTAGTCGGTGCTGACGTCGAAAAAATCAACAAGGAGGATCTGCAAGATGCATATAACTCAACGTGTTGCGGATTCACATTTGGAATATCTGAAGGACCAGCCGACAGCATTGCTGAGACTCTGACAACCTAACCTCACATTTTCTTGCATTCGACAAACTGATACGTGAATTAAACGCGTGTGTCGTTGAGACAAATGATGATTACGTTACCGAAGCGATATGGCATGGTCGCGACAGCATTGGAGACGATGGAACCATCTAAATTGACGATGAAATCGGTGCGTTCGCGCCTATTGGACGAGGAAAGCAAAACTTTGAGTGGTCGCCCGAATGGTGATTCAGACAACGTCACAATGTATGACAGTGGTGCTTCGAAGCAACTTTAAAAAAATGCCTTTCGAAAAAGCCTGGCATCAAAGGAACGCATGGCCAAAATTGAATCAATGGAACTCTAATAGTGGATCATCGAACAGCAATTCTAATGGAAAACCCAATCAGCAGCGTTATCAAAAGCCAAATGCGAATTGCGCGTCGAATACAGATGCGAATATAGTGGTATTTGTGGCTAATGCTGGTGATTTTGCGCTACAGTGTGAAATGCAGACGACAATACGTTTCATTGTTGACTCGGGTGCTTCAGAGCACATGCGGCGAATGATAAGTCAATGTTCAGTGAGCTGAGGAATTTGACCGAGCCGATCGGCATTGGTATTGCAAAGAATGGTGCGTCGATCACAGCAACAAAATGTGGTACAATTATGGGAACTATCATGGCCAATGACCCAGAGCGTCAATGCACGCTTACGAATGTTTTGTTTATCGAAAATCGAAAATACAATTCGCTATCTGTGAGTCGTTTGGAGAGCGCTGGATGCCAAGTAATTTTCGACGATGGTTTGGTCCGTATTACAAAGGATAATTTGGATATGGTCGTTGGCAGGCGCAATGGAAAGCTGTATGTGTTTGAGTTGAAGCGTGTACGATATGAAACAGCGAAAATTACAACATCATCAAACGAAGGTATTGCAGAATCTACGCAGGTGAAGTCAAAATAAAGCATTCGTCTGTGGCATCGTCGGTTAGCATATTTGAACTACGCTGACATTAAGCGTTTGTCGACTTTGGATGCCACGAACTACGATGCTGAAGCTGTTTGCGAGCCATGTGTTTTCGGAAAGCAATCTCGAAAATCATTCAACGGTTCAGGCGGAGCACGATCGAGTCGTGTATTGGAGCTTGTGCACAGTGATGTGTGTGGGCCTGTTACGTCAGTAACGTGGGATAATCAGCGTTTCTTGGTGACATTCATTTCACGATTGTATATCTGATAAAGAAGAAGTCTAACGTTCTTGATATATTTCAGAGGTACAAACCGATGGCGGAGACTAACACTGGGAAGAAAATTTCAAGAATCCCATTTGAAGAAATGAATTGAATCCCATCTGAAGCCGCGATTCAGATCCAATACAGCGAACCGTACACATTGCTTGAGAAGGCACTTCTATGATCGCTGATTCCAAAATGAGAAAGGATTTTTGGGGTGAGGCTTTGTATTGTGCGACATACATAGCGAATCGCAGTCTGTAATGTGCGATTGTTTTGGATGCGACACCAGTTGAGCTTTGGACAGGTAAGAAACCCAATCTATCAAGGCTTCGTGTTTTTGGATCGCCTGCTTATGCGCATGTACCAGACCAATTACGCAAGAAATTGGATATGAAATCATCGAAAATGGTAACGGTCGACTATGCTGTGAATGGTACCCGCATGTGGGACCCATCGAAGAATGGGATTGTTACACGACAAGATGTTGTGTTTAATGAGTCGCAACCGAATTCTTCTTCAGTTTTCTTCGAGACAGAGTCATTCACGGACGGTGTTGAAGACGTTGAGAATTCGGATGGTGTTGATGAGGCGGAGAGTTCAACGGACAGCGATGCGACGAATATCGAACGAAATGACGCTCGATCTGCAGATGCAAATCATTCAACGTGGCATCGCGACCGCAGCGAAAGCGTCAACAACCGAACCGTTATGAAGATTTTGTTGATCCGATAAAGCTCAAAATACAACGAAGAGGAGCCCTTTTCGGCGTTTGCATTGAATTCTAGCACATTGGACTTCGCGCACTTGGTGCCGTGGCGTACGTTGACAATGTTCCTCAATCATTTGGTGAAATAACAAAATGAGATGAAGCAGTTCATTGTGAAATGGATTCACTCAAGCGAAATAAAACTTGGACTTTGGTCAAACGTCCGCCGAATCGATCAGGTGTTACCTGCAAGTGGGTATTTTCCCGAAAGCGAAACGATGTGGGCCTGGTAGCCCGTGGATTTACCCAGCGTGAGGGACTTGATTTTCACGAAACCTACTCTCCGGTGGCAAGGATTATTACAATAAGAGTTATGCGTGACATGGAAATACATCAAATGGATGTGAAGACGGCATTCCTCAACGGAAAACTTGAAGAGGACATTTATATGAAACAGCTGGATAGATTTGTGCAAGGTGATTTTGTTTGTAAATTGAATAAGTCACTCTACGGATTGAAACAAGCGTCACGTATGTGAAATGAACGATTCCATAATTTCATGCTCAAAAACGGTTTTGTTCGCTCAGAATATGATCATTGCTTATATGCTCATGACAATGGAGACAAAATGGTATACCTGCTGTTATACGTAGACAATCTGATTATATTGAGCGAAAACATCGAGGAAATCATCAAGATCAAACAGCTGGTGTCAAAGGAAATCGAAATGTGCGATATGGGCGAAACGAAGAGTTTTCTCGGAATCAACATCGAACGTGACCGGAGCCGTCGAATTTTGAGAATTAACCAACGCGGCTGCCTAGAAACGTATTGCAACGTTTTGGAATAGCCGATTGTAAACCGAGTTTGACTCCAATGGAATGCCAACTGAAATTAGTAAGGAAGGCTGAAGCTGAACTGACGACTAAACCGTACCGCGAATTGATCGGATGCTTGATGTATGCGGCTTGTACGATTCGTCCAGACTTATCAGCGGCGATGAATTACTTCTGTGAGGAATAGTAGGTCATGATAAAATACTGTGAGGAATAGTAGGTCATGAAAGAATAACAAAAGGGGTTGACATGTAGAAAAGGACACGTGTGGCTTATTCCTGATCGAGAGAATAAACAATTAAATTATATTAAAAGATACGTCTTATTTCCGTACCCGTACCCTAATACCAGGAGTATCCACAGTGGCGACGAGGAAAGAAACGAGCCTTCACATAATTTGATACAAATTAATCGAAAAAATTTGTAGTTTAAGCAACACAAAAAAAAAAAAAAAAGATGGATGCTAACCAGGTAAACGATATCATGCAAGCAGTTCTAGCTGCGGCTAACCAACGTGCCCAAGAAGATCGTAATGCGCTACTGGAAGCAATGAAAGCCGAACGCGAAGCAACCGAAAAACGTTTTGAGTTGCTTCTGTCGATGTCGAAACAGCAGTCCAACATCCAGGCCACCGCAGAAGGAACGTCAGCTGGATTACCGCTGGTAGTGCAAGGATTCTTGGTAGTCAGAGACTTATCGGATCGCATCGAAAAATTTGTATATAATCCCAAAAACAGTGTGACATTCGACCTCTGGTACGCGAGATACCAGAGTATCTTTGAAGTCGAAGCTAAAGATCTTCCAGACACAACAAAAGTCGGACTGTTAATGCAGAAGCTTTCTCAACTCGACTACCAGAAGTTCGCAAACACAATTTTACCAAACCTACCTATGAATTTGACGTTAGAGGCTGCAGCCAAAGATCTCAAGCGGATTTTCGGACAGAAGGAGTCACGCTTCGCGCTCCGCTATAAAGTTTTTAAAATTAGAAAGGAAAGCGGGGAAGAGGACAAAACTTATGCAGCCCGGGTTACACGCGAATGCGTTAGATTTGAGATCGGAAAATGCAGCGAAGAAGATCTAAAGATGCTGGCATTCGTACAAGGTCTGGTAGATTCGAAAGATGCTGCAATTATCACGCGGCTGCTCGAAATGCTAGATGCACATTACACACAATACGAGGCAGCCGCGACGATCGTACAACATCACCCAAGCTACATCTCAATGCACTGGTCAGCACATGTGAACGTATGCGAGCTGCAGAAAAAGAGAAGATTATGGTCGAACATCAGGAAATGGCCAGACAGGAAGTTCTGGCGGTTCACAAGAAACCGCAACCAGAACGAGATTTTAAGCCGATACGACAAGTACCGCAGCAAATTACAACTAACTCAACGAGCGGGAAGAGCGCACGCTATCCATGCGCTTACTGTGGCGGCTGCCATTTCCACAGAGACTGCCCATTTAATGGCAAGACGTGCACGCTGTGTAGCGGTGTTGGGCATAAAAGCGAGGCGGGCTTCTGCAGCAGTTCACGCATTTGGAGACAGCTCCAACAAAAACGACGAAATGATCCGCGCCGTCGCAGCAATGCGATCAACACTACTCATCCAAATTCAACCAAAAAGTTTGTCACGGCAACTGTTGACGGAACGAAAGTCAAACTGCAGCATGACAGTGGGTCAGACTTGACGATCATATCTCAAGCGAACTGGATGAAACTCGGTGAACCAAACTTGAGGCGCCACAAAGGAACTGCCGTAAACGCTTCCGGCAAACCTATAAGCATCCTGGGATGTTTTGACGCAACTTTGAAGATTGGCAACCACGAGGCTACTGGAATCATCTACGTCTCACCTTCAATGCTGAATCTTTTTGGCAACGAATGGATGGCAAAACTCAAATTGTGGGATGTACCACCGTCAGCATACTGCCATAATGTCAACGCAGTACACAGCGGTCCACACACCCTCGAAAACGAGATAGAAGCAAAGTTCCCTATGCTCTTCTCCGAAACCTTAGGCCGGTGCAATAAAATAAAAGCATCACTGACGCTGAAGCCAGGGGCAAACCCGATCTTCCGCCGTGCACGGCCGGTGCCACACGCAGCCGCGAAACCAATCGAGGACGATTTTATTCGCCTACAGTCCCAAGGCGTCATCACACCAATCAGCTACGCAGACTAAGCAGCACCAATCGTGGTCGTAAAGAAGAAGGATGGCCGTATACGTATCACCGCTGATTACACCACAGGCCTTAATGATGCACTCGAGCCAAACAAGTACACACTGCCAACGCAAGAGGAAATTCTGGCTAAACTCGCTGGCAATACAGTTTTCACCGTCATCGACATGTCGGATGCTTTCTTACAAGTGGAACTGGATGACGTTTCCAAAAAATTGATGCCGATCAATACACACTGCGGCCTTTTTCAGGTGAACCGGTTGCAACCGGGGGTTAAAACGGCACCTGGTATTTTCCAACAGTTGATGGACACAATGACAGGCGGTCTAGAGGGCGCACTACCTTGGATCGACGATATTATCATTGGAGGCAAAGACGACAAACAACACCGTGAGCGCCTCTTCAGCGTGATGAGCCGCATGCAAGAATACGGTTTCACTTTCAAGCGATCTAAGTGCTCGTTCGGTCAGAAATCCGTCGAGTTCCTGAGTCACATTATCGATGAAACCGGTATCCAACCAAATCCAGTGAAGCTGGAAGTCATTCAACAGCTGCCAGCGCCATCCGACATTACTCAACTTCGCGCTTTCTTGGGCGCCGTGAACTGGTATGGAAAATTTATACCAAAGCTCAAGGATATGCGTGGCCCACTCGATGAACTGCTACAAGAAAGCGTCGAATATAAGTAGACTGAACCTCGAGCCAATGCATTCTTCCGGCTGAAGCAAGTGCTCGCATCTGACCTGGCCCTCACACACTATGAGCCAGCCAAGAAAATCATCGTCGCAGCTGATGCGTCCAGCTATGGTTGGGGAGGAGTACACATGGACCAGCTCGAGGACGGCATCAGTAAGCCCGTCATGCAAAGGGGAAAAAAAACTACGCACAGGTCCAACGAGAAGCCTTAGCTCTAGTGCGGACGCTAAAGAAATTCCATCGCTTTGTCTACGGTCGCAAGTTTGAGCTCCAGACGGACCGTCAGCCGCTGCTTTCGATCTTCGGAGCGAAAAGCGGTATTCCAATCTACACAGCAAATCGCCTGCAGCGATACGCAGAAAACCTTCTCGCCTACGACTTCCAAATTAGGTATCTGGACACTAAAGGATTCGCCTATGCCGATTTTATATCCAGACTGATCGCCGCACAACTTCCGCTTGAATCTGAAGACACGGTCATTGCAACGGTCCGTGACTGTTTCGCAGTTGACACCGCCAAATCGTTGCCAGTCAACTTTAGTGACATTCAAAAGGCAACCACGGAAAGTGACGTACTTCAGAAGGTCGCTGATTACATCATTGATGAACGCCCACGTTAGCAAAAACAAATTTCCGACCCAGCAGTAGCACAATTTTTCAATCGCAAGTCAGAACTGTTGATGGAGCAAGGATATCTGTTCCTCGGCGAGCGAATCATCGTTCCAGCAAAATTCCACAGGAAATTGATGGAGGAACTACATGACGGGCATCCAGGCGCTGCACGCATAAAACTGCTCGCACGAAGCAAGTTTTTCTGGCCAGGTATCGATGGAGAAATACCCCGGCTAAATGCACGCTGCAGGCCTGGCTGATTCCCCGGGGGCCATAGTCGCGGGTCCATGTAGACTATGCGAGGCCAATCGACGATTGCTACTATTTGGTCATAGTTGATGCATTCTCCAACTGGCCAGAGATTTTTAAAATGCGCTGTACTACTTCAGCCAAGACGATTGACAACCTGTGTAAAGCATTTTCCCGCCAAGGTATCTGCGAAACTATTGTCTCCGACAACGGTCCGCAATTTGTCTCAGCCGAGTTCAACCGATTCTGTGAGGCGAATGGGATCAAGCACATGACATCAGCACCATACCATCCGCAATCAAATGGGCGCGCGGAACGGTTCGTTGGCCTGCTTAAAACTGGCCTAAAAAAACTGGAAGGCGAAGGCAATGCGGACCAGATCTTACGCAAATTCCTGATGTGCTACCGCTACACACCGTCACCAGCACTCGGGGACAAGTCACCATTCCAATTGATGACCGGCCGAGAGATGCGCATCAAGTTGGATTTGATTAAGCCACCACCAGTTTATAACAACGGAAGAAATGTGCAAATGGAGGAGCGATTCAACACTTACCACGGGGCAAGATACAAAGAGTTTGAAGTTGGCGATGCGATTTTCTTCAAGCTCACGCAAAATAACGGCTGGAGCTGGCAGCCCGGCACGGTAGTTGAACGCCGTGGCGAAGTCGACTACATGGTCTTAGTACACGTCAAGACTGGCGAAAGGAAGGTCAGATGCCACGCCAATCAATTGCGAGTGCGGTTCGCCAATACGCCCGATAAGCCACCATTAGACGACGGCAATGTTTTAATGGACACTTTCGAGTTGCGACCAACGCGACGTATAGTGGAACCGATCATTGTTCCGCAATACCCACAACTACCGCAGTCAGCCGAACCGGAGGGGAAACCCGAACCAGCACCAGAACTCGAAACAGCCTCAGAGCCACCAGAACTCCGCCGATCCAGGCGGGCAACAGCTGAAAAGATGCCGCCGCGGTTTGCAGATTATGAGTTGACGCTGGCGTCCACTCTAAATGGGGGAGAACTGTGAGGAATAGTAGGTCATGAAAGAATAACAAAAGGGATAAGAGAGTTGACATGTAGAAAAGGACACGTATGCCTTATTCCTGATCGAGATAATAAACAATTAAATTATATTAAAAGAAATTTCTTATTTCCGTACCCGTACCCTAATACCAGGAGTATCCACATTAACATATAACAAAATGTAATTTATAATAAAATTGGAAATGTTGTGTAACATTATAAAGAAAGAAATATATTTTCAGTTGTAGCCAGTTAATACCAGCTCATAAACTGCTTGTTTATCAATTCAAAATCAACAACGTGTATCGCTGGAAAATAGTTCGCCTAAATGTCACTCATAAAAAAATGTGTACATACCGTTTTGTTTGCGCCATTTTGAAAAATAATTCCGCCATATTATTTTTGTGCTTGAATTTAAACTGTCAAATATTCAAAATGAAATCGAAAATTCGAAAGTTTGGTTATAGCCGAATATCTAAAGATTTAAAATTATAATAATTATCTATATAATCCCCATTATTAAATTGTATGCGCACTAATAAATTACCTGCTGAATTTTGTACTTTCCCCCAAATTCTTCTTCTGCTGTGTTGGAGCTACGTATTTTATTTCATAATGTGGCCAAGGCCATTAGCCACAACACGACTATTCAACAAGCTACCTTAAAATAAACTGTTTTTTGAGAAATATTTTGACGTTTAACAGAACATTCACAACGAAAAATTTTTTTACTTTTTTTGAATTACAGGTTTGTATGAATTTCCAACATAACGAGCAAAAATTTTTGTCCGTCAAGTTGGAAATTCATACAAACCTGTAAGTAAAAAGTATAAAGTTTTTGCATTGTGAATGTACAATTTTTCCGCAAACAAAATCTCGATTCGAATAGAATAGTTTTGAAAGTGAAAACAACTGTTTTGGAAAATTCAGTAGAACAAGTTGATTTTATTAAGCAAAATGAACATAATCTTTAACTGTTTTTTTTTAATTATGGAAGTTACCGGTTTGCTTCTAAGCTATACACTTTAGTAATCGTGCCCAAGATATTTTCATTTTAATATGTGATCAAATTTGGTGCTTAACTGAACATTATTCTGTGGTTTTACAATTAATTAGACTCCTTCGTTTTCTCGATAATTTTTGATGGTGTCTATTATGAATCCTACGCAACTCAGCTTTCACAAAATTCCGATACGATGGAAAATCGCTCATAGTTTCATTTTCAAAAGCACCTGAAATTTAAAAGAAATAATTTTGTATCTACGTATATAAATCACTAAATAATTATAAAAATCATTTACTATATAATGTTTGATGCAAATGTGTAAAATCGGACAGCTTTTTCTTTTTTTGTACTCCATCCCAGTTATATTGAAGCAAAACATGGTCCTCGATTATATCACTCAAATATTTAAATTTCATAAAATTGGCGGTCTGTAAAAAAATACGTAATGTACAAAATACATCTAAATTTTGTGTGTATACCGATGTCCGTTACTTACCAAATCATTTTCGGCACACTCATGTTCTAGTAATTCCAAATCTTGTTCAGTTTGAATTGGTATATTGACCCGTATTTCATGCATCGGTCCCCCCACCGTACCTTTTATCTTCAATACAGCATGTTTTAATTGTTCTAGCGTATCTTCCATTTTATTCATTTGCTTTTTCAAATCAGTATATTGCTTAGAAATTGTTTCATCATTTATCGTTTGGAATTCATTTATTAATGCAGTTTTAGTAAGTGGAACTCTAATCCCATAGTTGAAGAGCATTGTTAAAAAACTTTCGGTAACTTCTGTTGAAACATTCTTTTCAACGACAATCTTGTACATAGTTGCTCTAAGAATTTGATCTTTTGATTTAGAATTTTCGTTCAAATCATCAGCTCTATTCTGTTTTATATCATTCTGCTGATCGGGGCAGTCATTTGAATCACCCTCACAGTAGGTAACTAAACTTGAGTCTAAATCATAATCCAAGGGATCTGCCACAATATGATCAAGATTTGTGTTCTCTTCGTCAGAGGCTCGTTCAAATTTAAGACTGATATGAGAGCCTTTTTCTTCTAATTTTAGCTTTTTACTTGCCATTTTTTTATGTTTTTTGAGTCCCTGAATTTTACTTTTATTTCAAACAAATTCGTTTAATGATTAATATTAACTTTTATAACGTTTACTACTGGAAAAACCAAAAAAAATTACGATTTGGCGTCACAAAACTACAAATTTTCACTGACAGTCATTATTGAGGATAGAGCAGACATTTGCATGACTGTACTTAATACTTATAGTTTAGGTTGGTATGACTGACAATATATTGTCAGCGCTTATTTACGCAGCGCCACTAAAAAGTGTAGTGCAAATACCCTACAATACAGTTAAACGTCACTTATCATATCAGGTTCCCTGCTGGTGGTGTGCCACGATGAAAAATACTCCGCTACCAGTGCACCACACTAAATAATGCAACAAGCGGCATATAACCACCGATATACTTCGCTTAATATAATTTAGTGCGACCAGAATACAACTGTTATGCCACTCTTTAAAATACACACCGGTGGCCACTGGCCGCTTGTTATATTATTTAGTGTGGTATATCGGCAGGGAACCTGATATGAAAATAAAACAAACCAAATCACTCAAGAAATGTGGATTGGACGAAAATTTCTAAGCTCCATTGTAGTAAGGCTGCAGCAAGACATTTGATGTATGAATGAACGGTGGTTTTTTGTTTGAAATCAACATTTTAAAAACCAGGGCCGAACTCTTTCATCGCGACAAATTATTTAAAGCTAATCAACGATTGTATTCCTTATATCTGAAAAACGAAAAAGATTCTATTCACTTTAAATAGACAGTACATAAACACAGTTTAAGTGGAACTCCAACAAAAACATTTCTTGTTCCCGACACACAACTTCAATCCATTTAAAACACTTCTAAATTTTATTTTTTATGAATTTTATTCACTTAAAACCCTGAAAGTATCCTCATTAAGCTTTAAGAGCATATTTACGTTTTGGGTAAATTGATCGCTTTCTGATTTCTTTCAATGTTTTTCTGTTTGCGTCTGTTGGTCTGAGAGCCTTACGCATAGCACGAGTCTTCTTTGATCGTAAGTCTAGTGGCTTGAATTTCTTTCCTTTGTATAACTTGCGTAAATTCTCCTTTGTTCTTTGATTCATAACAATGTAAACACGGGCAATAGCTTTACGGACTACACGGCTGTAAAGATACAAAAAAAAAATCCACAATATTAAAATGTTTCCATTCGGTAATAATTTGTGAGGTTATGTTTGTGAAACAAAAACTTCTTGAAACGAGTACATACATTTTGGAGAGTTTTGAAGGCGCTCCACCGGTTACCTTCGCAACACGGAGATTTAGGAGCTCCGTTTTCAACTCATCGAGTTGTTTTGTGAGCTCCTTCTTGTCCTTAGTTCTAAGTTCCTTGCACTTAACTTTAACCTGAAATCAAAAATCACAATAATCGTATTAACATCACAAATTATTATCATCTTGAATTAATATTGACTTATTAACAAATTGCACATTTTTTTAATTTTATATTATTACTGATTATCAAAATATTTCAAGATTTTATACATGAATTTTCCAAAACGTACCATTTTGTCTTCGAGCTTATGAAGAAAAAGAAATAATTGCGGGTTTGACAGGTAGAAATGGAGTGAAGTTCGTGTATTCAGCGGAAGTTTAGGGTTGTGTTCGTGTTATCATTCGGAGTAAACATTTTATTCAGCATACCGCAACTCAGCAAAAAAAATGACAGCAGACTGTCAACAAATTACCATTTGTTTTTCTTTTAGCTGTCAAATGTGGCCATAGAAACACGTGAAACTATTTTGTGTACACATTTCAATCGAAAATGGAATCAAAATTTACATATTTAATTGTGGATACTAGTGCATTTATTAAAAATAAAGCCCTAAATGTAAGTGTACATGAAAATATTTAAAAAATTTTGTAAATAAAAATATTTGTTGCTTTATTTAGGATATCGCAGAAAACATTTTTACAGTACCCGAAGTAAGACGGGAAATTAAGAATAAAAGCCAACTGAGACGTCTTTGTACGCTACCCTATGATCTACAGTTACAAACTCCCGATCCAGGAAATGTACAATTTGTTATTGATTTCGCTAAAAAGACGGGAGACTATCTAAGTTTATCGTCCATCGATATCAAAGTGATTGCGCTGACATACGAATTTGAAAAGAATCTAATTGGTACGGAACACTTGAAAAGTGAACCAATTCAGAGACAGACTATAATTTCAAAAGAGAAGCCTGTTGAATTAGTGGAACCAACACCGATAGTTGGATTTTATACACCAAAACCAAAAATCTTGGACCAAGATGATGGTGGTGAAAACGAGGAAGAAGTTGAGGATGATAGTGAAATAGAGGATAATGCTGATAAAATCGAACTATCGATAATCAATGATTTAGAAAAATTGAATGTAACCGAAGAGAAAATGAACGAAATCTTAGAATCAGTTAAACGAGATTCCGCCACCGAAGATGACAGTGATGATTACGATGAGGACAGTGATGAAGAAGAAGGGAGTGACAGTTTTGATGATGATGAGGATGACGATGATGGTTGGATTACACCGGGAAACGTGAAAGATATTAAACTTACATTTGGCGGTGAATCAGAAGAGCAACGTCCAATCAAAGTCGCATGCATGTCCACCGATTACGCCATTCAGAACGTTTTGAAACAAATTGGATTAAATGTAGCCTCATTTGATGGAAAGGTAATTTAGTATTTTGTAATTTATTTAATAAAAAACCATTTTCTCAATCTTATAAACAAACAATCGAATTATTTTCATCTTACTCGATATAGGTCATCAAACAAATGCGAACGTACATATTAAGGTGTTATGCCTGTTTCAAAACAACAACGATCGTAACGAAAATGTTTTGTCCAAATTGTGGTAACAAAACATTAAAGCGTGTCGCAATTAGTTTGGATGAGAATGGCAAACAAGTGGTAAATATACACGCGCGTTTATTACTAAGAAGTTGAGTACAGTAATTAAATTTTAATTTTAGATCCACGTAAATATAAAACGTCCACTAACGGCAAAAGGTAAAAATAAAAGTTTACCAAGACCACAGGGCGGTAAACATTCATGTAATCCAGTACTTTTTGAAGACCAACCGCTTCCAAAACAGATGCCTACACGAATGGCCCGTACCAAAACTGATGCGCTCAATGAAGATTATGTCGCAGGATATTCACCGTTTGTTACACGTGACATTGATTCAAAATCGGCAATTTTACGTGGCAAAGGTAACCTCAAGCAATGGGTTAAAAATAATGAGTATCAAAATAGCCGTCGTTTCATGAAAAAACATTAAATTGGATAAATAAAACATTATTTAACGTAATCATCTTGATTTTTTCTTAAGAATTTTATTAGACGACAACATTTTATAGGAAATAAATTTATTTTCTATTTGCGATAATATTATCGTATACGAATTATTACCATTCGTGATGAAACTGTGCTCCTTCAAATTGAAACTGACGGGCGAGTGTTGAAATCCGTGGATATATACACTAATCCATGGTATATCCGGATTCTTTTGTAATTGGTTTCGTAATTCCACAACTAGTTGATTGATTTCTTTACAGCTAAACATTCCTTTCCACATTGCAATACTAACTTGGCCCTCGTCTGTGACAACAACCTCATTTTCATCATTCTCATACGAATTTAAATATGAATCCGCATTTAAATTACATTCCAATGTTAACATACCAATCCATTCGACAAAATTGTTGATTAAATTTTCTTGATTTTCTTTAGGTAGCCGCAAATTGAATAGTTTAATACTTTCATGTGAAAATTGCCGAGATTTTGTTTTGTACAGTTCAATGGTGTAGTCTAGGTCGGCAAAATATTTGGCAATTGATGAGGAACAGATTTGTGAATTGTGGGGGCGCCATGTTAGTTGTAAATTGAATCTGGGTAATATGTCACTCGAGAGTATGGTGAGTAGGCGTTCATAGGTGATATTTTCCGCTGGTTTATAGAGATTGATTTTTACAACTGTAAATACAAAGAAAATGTAATTTTGGTACACCTAATTGACTTGGCGGTTTTATATTAGAACAATATTATAAAATATGCTACGGATTATGTCTAACGAGGTATCTCAAATTTTAACGAATTCAACTGAAGCCCATTTCAATCACAAACATCTCACGGAGAGTGGTTTAATGTACCATTGGACAGTAGGTTCACCATATCTGTTTGCACAAGAGATTATCCAGTGATTCTTCTGGTTTAAAGGACTAATGCTGTATTTATGGATGTAGATTGGACGTTACGTTGCTCTCACGACAAATCATCATGTTGCAGAACCCTAACTTCACAAAGCTGGAGGGCCACAAAAGAAAGGACTGTAAAGAGTCGCAGAGTAGCACCCATGTTGGGATTAAAAGTACGGATAGGGCAAACTCGCCTGTAAATACAGTAGCATAAAAGGCAGTAGAGTTAGCCACACAACATGTGCTTGATTCAGCTTATTACATATCGTAGTAGACCGGCCTAGGACATCCTGGTTGCTACCGCTAATAAAAGGCAAGTAGATGTGGTATTGGTGAGCGAATCAAACCGACGATGGAGGGTGATGCCGCGCTAATGGTAATGTCAAGGGGCATATGGTAACTACCAAATCCATATAGCTACATACAGGACATTGTCCTCATGAGCTGCTACTTTTCTCCCAATAGATCGGTAGAGGAGTTTTTGCTTTAAGGCTTGATGAACTCAGTCTGATAATTCGGAACCAGACCAGGGATATGATCACCACTGGCGACTTTAATTCTAAGTCCGCGGAGTGGGGAGGAGAAATACTGGACAACAGAGGACAGCTTCTAGCAGACTGGGCTGCTTCCTGTAATCTTACCAGTCTCAACATAGGACATACTCCTACAGTTGAGAGAGGCGCAGTTCTCGATTTAACGTTCAGTTCTGAGAGAATTGTGAATCGTCTTCGGAGCTGGAAAGAACTGGATGAAGAAAGCCTCAGAGATCATCGCTATATTATGTTTGAGGTTAACACAGATGTCAACTAGGCAAACGGGACAGAATTGGAGTATAGGGGAAGCAAGGGAGAAACGCCTACGAAGTGCGATACAACGTTGCATTGACCCTCCTAATATTACTACAACACAGCAGCTAGTTATAGCTGTTAAAGGTGCATGCGAGGAGGCGTTGCAACCTAGAGCCCGGAACAGGAGAAAATCTGTGTACTGGTGGACCCCAGAAATCGCGATGATACGCAGAAGCTGTAATCAAGCCAGGAGGAGGCTACAGAGAGAGATTAGGCGTACTAGAGGTCAGGCGGATACATCCTTCCAGCAGAAGCTGAAACGCGTTAGAAACGAGCTGAGGACGGCAATTCTAAAATCAAAAAAGAAATGCTGGAAAACTCGCTACAAGACTGTTGAATTGGACCTATGGGGAGACCGTATAAGATAGTAATGAAGAGGTTTGGTCGAACTGTACCCACTCTGTAGCATGAACAACTAATCCAAGAGAACATACATGCTCGAGAATGTCCGGCGGAGGAACTGGAGACAGCCCCTGGCGCAAAATAAAAACAAAGAAGAGCAGAAGACCAGATGGAATCCTATCAGAGGCTGTCAGAATTGCATCAGAAATCCAGCCAAACAGGGTATTTAATGTGATGAATCGGGCACGGCCCGACTGGTTCTTCTTAAAAAAGAAGGGAAACCAGACGGTGTGCCTGTTGGACACTTTTGGAAAACTCTTTGAACACCTACTTCTATGCAGATTGGTAGGCGAGATTGAAGGAGCAGGTGGACTAGCCGTTAATCAGTTTGGATTCCGAGCAGGGCACTCTACGATAGATGGTATAGCAGAGGTCATGAGGCTGGTAGACTCAGCAGCGGAGGGATCTAAATACACGAGAAACATTCCGGTTGTAATCACGCTGGATGTACGGAATGCGTTTAATAGTGCATCCTGGGAATTAATCCGGGAAAAGCTAAACGATCTGCGGGTGAGTCAATATCTTAGGAGGATGTTACAAAGCTATCTGAGTGAGCGGCGAATCATGATGGAGGTAGTAGTAGGCACAGTCAAGCAGATTAGGATCACTAGCGGTGTACCTCAGGGTTCGCTCTTGGGACCGATGCTATGGAATATTTTGTAAGATGGAGTACTCCGAATTCCTCACTCGACGGTGCTAATTTGGTAGGCTACGCTGACGATCTGGCTTTGGTCGTCTCGGCAAAACACGAACAACAGCTAGCGGAGCGTGTAGAAGCTTCAGTGGAAGTGACCTCCAGGCAAACAGCGATAAAGGCGACTAGGACAAAAACAGGCCTTGTCCGACTGATGACCAACGCAGAGGGACCATGTGCAGGAAAGAGGCAGCTGCTCTGTATGTAGCTCATTCCTAGCATCAAGGGGAAGTGGGTTGAGCGAAAGCATGGGGATACCAACTTTCATCTGACACAGTTTTTATCGGGTCACGGCTGTTTCAACAGCTACTTCTGTAGGATACATATTATGGAGACGTCTAACTGTAGTTATTGCGGAGAAGAGGACACAGCAGAGCACACTATAATACACTGTATAAAATGGGAATGGGAGCGGTAATCATGCGTTGATCTGGTAGGACAACTAACGGCAAGAAACATAATCCCAAAGATGTTAGCTGAAGAGGAGGCCTGGAATTATATTTGTCAATGATCAGGGTTATACTAACTCAGAAGATTAGAGACCGCATATCGAGTAATTCGAACTGAGTAGAACAAATTGACAATGGACATCCAGCGGCTGAAGTAATGCAAAAATTGCGATCCCAGTCATTGGGAGAAGAGGGGGAGGGGATTTAGTCGGTAAGAGTCCGGCACAGTACCCATAAGGCTTTTCCCCTCCCTACAAAAAAAAAAAACTTCACAAAGCTGTTTGGCCAACTTGACATTCCCCGAATTCTGGGTCCTGCATTAAGTAATACCGTGACGTGGGGTGTTGATTAGTGCAATTGGTGCTGACGGTTGTATGCAAACCGTCCGATTTTTGTGTATGGTTAGCAATGACACTCGTCACACACTCGCTGGTAGTAATCAATCATCACATCAATAATGACTTCCTGTGCCTCTTTGAAAATCGTCATTTGTGTGGACACCTGCAAGACCATATCGTTGAACTCGGTGTGTTTGGTGAACGAGCTTAACTCACCTTCGATTTGGTGGAATTGTGATTGCAGCTGTGCCACCTGTTTGCGGACTATGTTTACATGTTATGTCTATCACATGGGCCTGCTGCCTTATGTGCTCCCCGTTGGAAGTTTCGGATTGTAGCCTCATACTGAACCGTATGCAGCTTGCTGATTCAACACCCCAATGGTTCGTTCAAAAATGTACAAACTATAACGGTGCGCGCCAGGTGCGGGTGGGTGATCTTAACAAAGCATTCCGGTCTTGGATTCCAGTCATTATAAAATAAAATTCCCTCACACGGCCATCCTTCTTCTTCAACCCGGGTGTTTGGCCGGCCGCTGCAGAATCTACCATTCCCTTCAACAGTTTGGAAGATTGCAGTTGAGGATCTTCTTCCAGTCTTCCTGTGTGAAGGTAGCCCTTCCTAACTCTTCCATGCATATTCCAAGGTTACTGGTAAAACTTGTATAGTTCATTTCGTCCATTCCTGACACTTTTCCTAACCCTAACTGTTGTAATGAGGCAGCAACAGCATTGATTTATAGGGTTGTGAAGTGACAACCCTGATAAGTGGTGAATACGAAAAACGGTCGAAGTAGGCATAGAAAGAGAAATAGTAGACGATGACCTCACGGAATGACAGGGTAGGGAAAAATACAAATGACTCAACAAACCAAAACTAGAAGAAACTAGCCACATCGATCTTGGCTTTGTCGGGTCGCAACCCATTGACGTCGATTATGTGGCCGAAGTAGCTGACCAACTTCTGGCCGAAAGAACATTTTGCGAGCTTAAGAGTAAACCGGTAGCAAGCCTGAATGCGGCCGAGAACAGTGAACAGCTTCTTTCGATGGTCCTGCTCGTTCGTCCCATTAGCATCGTGTCCATTAGCTGTTGGAAAATGCCGGGTGCTGTTTTCACTTCCGGCTGCAAGCGATTGACTTGGAAAAGTTCGACATGCGTATTGATCACCATGAACTTTTTGGCATTTCCATCGAGCTCCATCTGGAGGAAGGCATCCGAGAGGTCAATAGTACTGAAGACAGTGGAACCTGCAAATTTTGCAAAAATGTCAGCGGGTATTGGCAGTGGGTATTGGTTCGGCTCAAGCACGGCACTGAGCCCAGTCGAATAGTCGGCTGTCATGTAGGGCATGGTTCGATTAATCGATTAATCGGTTAATCGGTCAATCAAAAAAATTTTCAATTAATCGATTAATTTATAAAGCTGTCGATTAATCGGTTCTCGTATTAATTTTCAGAAAAATTCTAAAAATTGCATTTTTAAATAATAAATATTCTAGTTTTCTTTAAAAAGAAAAATATAAACTGTGGACTAGGGATAATCATAATAAACGGCTCAAACTCAATGCCGACTACAAACACAGTTGAAATTGTGCAACAAAAATGACATCGATTTATATAAGCATATTGTTGCAGTCGTTACCAATGGCGCACGTGTAATGAAAATGATGAGTCGACTCAATGGGTGTTTATCATCAAATATGTCACTCCCATGAAATCCATTTAGCAGTTGTGGATGTGCTTATAAAAAATTGTCTACAACCTCAACTGAAGTTGACTCTGAAGATATAGATTATCAAAGTGACAATAATTTAGACTTAGATAAAAATGTGAATGATGAAGAAAATGATTTACAGTATTTGATAGATGAAGTTCCAGAATTTAACAACAACGAGTTGGTTATAGCACCGTGCTTTTTGACTATTACCCTTTAAAATCGATTTATTGCAGAGAGCTTGAATTGCAAAAATAGGGGAAGAATTGGCCTTATTAGACGTCCGCACGAGATGAAATTCTACTTGACAAGCTTAAAAAGCTTTTGGAATTACAAGACACTATATATCAGTACGAAGAGAGGAACTCGAGAATGTAGACCTAGAGGGATTGCTACATTGCTTAAAGAATCCTACTAAGTATCCAATATCTTGCTCTCACACTACATAGGTTCAGTTTTCAATACCCCACAAAAAATGAACTTGCTCTTACAATCCAAGAAATTTATAATTAATTATTGTCTGCTGATTCTGACACCCTAATCGAATCTGATGTAGAAATGGAAAGAAATGAACGCGGCACTGTTGAATGTCAAAAGAGAATGAAATATTTTACAGCGGAAGAGCTTGATGTATTCCTGATAAAAAACGCAGTTATCCAGACCACCGAGTCCGGTACGAAAACGAACAATTTAGCAGCTATAAAAAGGGAAATGATGCTATCTGGGCACATTAAAGTGCAAACTAATATGTTGGAAAAAATTCACCAAGCTTGCCGACGACTTCATTTTTTTATATAAACGATTAATTGATTAATCGACATAAAAAACGAACAATTAATCGTTAATCGTTTTTTTTCTAGAAACGATTAATCAACCATGCTCTACTGTCATGCGAGTACCTCCGTTTTTCTTTCTGACAGCAACAATAAGCGCTGCTGATTCAGCATAATCGATCGGCTCAATCACTCCTAAAACTGCAACTCGTCTTGTATTGCTTGTGCGCTGTGTAAGGTACTGACGGCAGAAGGTCGGCTTCGTCTCTGGTTTCAGGTTAAATGACACTTTTATGTTGTTAGACAACCCAAGCGTATCCGCAAAGATAGAGGGAAACTTCGCTTCGACCTCGTTTACCAAAGGTATCAACTATGAAGAGACATATTCGCCAGTTGTTCGTTACTCATCCATCCGATACTTAATTGCATTTGCAGTTAAGTATGATCTAGAAATTGATCAAATTGATGCAGTTGCGACATTCTTGCAGGGTGAATTACGGGAAGAAATTTATATGTGCCAACCGGAAGGATATGAGAATGGGAACCAATCGTCAAAAGTTTGTCGTCTTATGAAGGAATTCTCGGGGCATGCTGAAGCTATCGGGGGAGGGGGGATCACAGGTGGTGGATAGTGGATGGCCTATCGATAGTTAGGTTAGCGGTGAATTAAATAAGCCGCCCCCAACCGCAGCCCCGCTGGGAGAAGAGTCTCAGGAAACTGGGGAGTGGTTAACCTCAGTTTACTAAATTCTGAGTGCCTATGATACCCCCCCCCCCCCTCCTGCAAAGCGACGATACAGGGAGAGACGGGCGGCGCTTAAAATTTCGTTCTGTAGAGATGCGAGATGGCACCAAGGGCGCGTAAAGTTAACTGCGTGCTCGGATCAAAGATCGGTGGATCTTTATAAAAAGGTAATAGCCGAAGTAGGTGAGGTGTGAATAGGCGCGAGGCTTGAGGCAGTTTGCAAGGAAGAAATTCCGAGTAAACGAAGGGCACGCGTCTGGTTACCAACCAAGCCAGAAGAGATCCTTGAGATTATTCGGGCAAGTAATCGAGATCTTCCAACGAAAGATTGTCAAACAGGAGGAGGCTAAAGGGGGCTTCAGAATGGCAATCATGCTGTTCAATAAGGAGTCCCTTACTCCCCTGTCAGAGACAAAAGGAGTGATCAGCTTCGGTTTCGGGTCGATCACTCTTAACGTCTTTAAAAAAGATGAGTTAGGCATGCGCTCGGAGGACGAGCCGAGGGAGGACGTCGGACGGACCCAGCGGGAGACGGTCGAGCAAGCGCATGAGGTTATAGTAGCTGTTATTGGAGAAAGGCAGCCTTCTCTCACTTGGATTTGATGGGGACACCCTGTCGGAATTTGAACGAAGGGTGACTGGACATGACGTTCAAGGCAGCGAAGCGTTAACTACGGAGGGTGACACGGAGAATACCAGCGGCCCCCTCATTAGCCTGAAACAGGGAATGCATGAAGAGGTAAGTGAGATAATGCACGATGATTAACGTTGTGCAGATTAATCTTCACCATAAGAAGGCTGCTTCGGCGACTCTCGTTCTCAGACTGACTAGATCAAGAGAGGAGCTAGTGTTAATCCAGGAACCTTGGATTAACAAAAACAGGATCTGTGGCCTTAAGGTGAAAGGGTATACAACTTCACGTAACTCTGAGAAGATTAGATCTTGCATCTTAATACAGTAGTAGTGACGTTACTGCGATCAGTGTGGAGATTAGCAGAGACAAGTTTTGGCTGATCTCAGCCTATATGGATCGGGAGAAGGAGATCCTGTCGGGTGTGATGCAAACGCGCATCACACAATTTGGGGGAGCACTGATATTAATGAGAGGGGTGAGTTACTTTTTGATTATTTATTAAATACTAACCTTTCAGTCTGTAATGTTGGGCAAGAACCAACATTTATCGTTAGTAATCGGCAGGAGGTTCTAGATGTGACCCTCGCCTCGGATACTATTCTTTAGTTGATTAGGGGATGGAGAGTGGCGAAGGAGCACTTATTCTCTGAAGCCCTTCAGGAATCCTAGAAGGACAAACTGGGAGAAATATGGGGAGGTGTTGGAGGAATTATTGCTGTCGGAGGTCCCCGGACTTCCGGAGACAGTGGAAGAATTGAATTGCATTGTGGATGTTGTCACAAAAGCCTGCAAACTTTCCTTTAATGCTGCTTGCCCTCTGATAAAGCCAAGGGGCAGGCAGAAATCGACATGGTGGTCCATGGAGTTGGAGACCTTTCGGAAGGTGTGTAGGATAGCCTTTAATAAAGCAAAGAGCACGAAGCAGGTTCGGGACTGGGACTCCTATAAGGAGGACCTAAGAAAGTACAAAAAAGAATTGAGGAAGGCACAGAGGGGATCTTGAAGACCCTTCTGTTGTAGAATGGAGGAAGTCTCTGAGACTTCCCGCCTTAGGAAGATTCTATCTACTAACCCAACTAGTCATAGTTACTTAATTAGACCAGACGGGTCATGGACAGCTTCAAGTGCGGAATCGTTGGAGCTTCTCTTTAATACCCACTTTCCGGGTAGCTTTGATGACTCGATGGAGCCTGGAGCTCATCGAGGAACACCTTCAATAGATATTGTTGGCATCCCCTGCAATACAAACGAATGCAACTTCCCACGAATAAAAAAATAGATTCATTCTCAGTGAGCACCAGTCAACATCGTTTTATCTCACAACCAGTCGGGCCCCACCAGTGGTAACCTGACAAGCTATAAACAATAAAACGAAAAGAATATCTATACTAACGACTAGCCAAGTTATCTAGTCATTAGTATAGCACTTAAAATAAATCCGACACTAGTTCAAATTTACGACTTGAGCGTTAACGTGTGAGATTTATCATTGGTCCTTCGAGCCGAAACAGTTACATCAGACCGGCAATAATTAAGAAAAAAAAAATAAAAAATGTCGTCAATCGAAGCGTTGGTGCAGAAGCAGAACGAGTTGGGGAAACAACTCTTAACCGAAATAGCCAAGAGACGGGAAATAGGCAATCTAACCCGAAGACAGTTCGAGAGCCATCAGCAAGCTGTAAACACGCGGTACGCAGCATTTTGCAAGGGTGATCAAGAACTAATAACTCGCGAAGAGTTAGAGACGTCTCATCCGTATCTCATGGAGCGAAAACAGGTGCAGCAGGCATACGATCGATTCAACGAGGCGTGCTGAGAGTTTCTTGTGCCCCCCTCAATAAATCCACCAAAGGGTGAGGGTAAAACGGGCAGCAAGAAAGATCCGTCATCAAGTTCCACCTCCGCCAACGTTATGCAATCAACAACATCTGCAAGCAGCACTGAGACAAGCCATAACCAGCCGGTGAGCAAATCCACAACCAGCCAGAGCATGGATAATGTGCCACCTTTATCCAGAGATCCAAGGAAAGATGACGCAAACCCAGCTCTTCTTCATGAGCAAGACATCAACATGCGTCTTCTATACCGAAGATTGGAGTCCATCGAAGGAGCATGGGATGCCGGCAATTGTTCCCGGAACTACGCCACGATGAAGATCGAACAGATCAATAAAGACTTAACGGTGATTGATCAACAACATCGGACTATCCTCATAAACATCGAGGAAGAGGATCAAACCGCGAAGTATTTCGTAGACGATTACTACGGATCCATCACGCAGCAGGCAGAATCCACATTACTCAAATTACATCAACTGCTGAGTAACGCCCATCCAAACTCTGCGGAATCCACCAACATGCGACTTCCCCGAATGGAAGTTCCCGTTTTCTACGGCGAATATGAGAAATGGCCGCCATTTAAGGACATATTCAATAAGGTCATACATCAAAGCACACTATCAAAAACCGAAAAGATGTGGTATTTGAAATCACATGTGCAAAAGGACGCTGCAAGACTTATCGGTCATTTATCCTCAATCGAAGAAAACTACGACGTGGCATGGAGCATTCTGCAGGCGAGATATAGCAACCAACGTCTGCTTGCAACATCATACTTCAACACCATATTATCTTTGCATAATATACAGGTTGCGACGGCTTCAAGTATCAGAACCTTACATGATACTATCATCGAGATGATGCACAACATAAAAAATTTAAAGTTGGAAAATCCGTTTGAAATTCTTTTGAAATTCTCATCGCGCACATTGTGATGAAGAAATTAGATGTGGATACATTGCAGCGATACGAAGCCAGTCTGGAATGTCCACGCGAGGTCTCAAAGTTAGAAACATTCCTGGATTTTCTAATGAGGAGGTTTCAGTCATTGGAAGCATCAGGCATGCATAAGCCATCCAGCATACGAGCAGCTAAGCCAGAACCCGATGCTCAACGAAGAGTACTTCTAAATACGGAAAAGGAGTACAAAGGAGACACCGTTCCGAAATCCACAAGCACATGTCCATATTGCAGTGAGAACGGGCATTTAATCAACAGGTGCCACCATTTCCGCAATCTAAGTACAAAACGGCGGATTGACTACATCAACCGGGCAGGAATTTGCACTAACTGCCTTGTACACAGCAAGAAAATTGTGTGCACGGAAAAGCCAGCATGTACGGTGTGTCGCGACAGGCATCACCAGCTTCTACACGAACCCTACCAACAACCGGAAAAAAAGGTATCTGTCAGTACATCGGACAATAATCAAACCACATTATTAGCAACAGCTGTGGTGAAAAGCACAGCCATATGTGGAACATCAACCGAATTGAGAGCCTTAATAGATCAGGGGTCACAAGTCTCGTTGATAACGGAAGAAGCAGTCCAACGCCTCGGGTTAACATTACATCAAACCACCGTCAACATCTCAGGAATTGGGGCGCATACCACCAACACGCCTACTGCTTTAGTGCAAGTATGTCTTCAACCACATTTCGCATCGCCATTTCGGTTAAACATTGAAGCATATGTATTGCCAAAAATTACAACGGAGGTTCCAGAGCGTCAAATCAAACGAGAATCAATCAACAACCAGTGGAATAGGTTAACCTTGGCTGACCCGAGGTTCGACACCCTGCCCCGATTGACCTTTTATTGGGAGCAGACGTTTATGGAGATTTCATCTGTAACCAAGTGAAACGGGGCAAGCCAAGCGCCATTAAGACCAGCTTCGGCTGGGTGATTTCAGGGCCAACAGAAATCGCAACCCAGCTTCACGTAGTGAAGGTCCATAGCGGAACCAAGGTGGAAGCGAATATGAACCGATTTTGGGAATTAGAAGAACCCAAGAGCAATGACATCGTGGAATCTCCTGAAGACATCATTTGCCAAACCATCTTTCAAGCGACCACCAATTCACCAAACGAGATCCAGATGGACGATATGTGGTACGACTACCATTCAAGGAAAATCAATTGGATCAACTAGGGTGTTCCAAGCAACGAGCACTACAACGTTTTCTACAGCTCGAGAAGAAATTGGATTCTAACCGAGATCTAAGAGATTTGTACATCAAATTTATGACAGACTACCTCAGCATGGGTCACATGAAGAGAGCACCACCACGCGCAAGCAAATATTATTTACCCCATCATGCCATAGTAAAGACAACACCAGAATCCACTAAAATACGAGTGGTTTTTGACGCTTCTATGAAAACATCGACGGGCAAGAGCCTGAATGACACCATGTACATTGGGCCTCCATTGCAAAACGATTTATGGGCCATACTATTAAAATGGAGAAAACATCGAATTGTTTTTTCCGCGGACATCGAGAAAATGTATCGGCAAATTAAGATACATAAAGAACATCAACCATATCAAACAATCTTCTGGAGAGAAAGTAAATATCATCGTTTACAAGAGTATCAATTAACAACGGTTACATATGGGACATCGGCCGCTCCGTACCTGGCCATTCGGACTCTGAATCAATTGGCTGACGATGAAATCAATAATCATGCCGAAGCCAGTCACATTATCAAAAATGATTTTTATGTGGACGATGTACTAACCGGTGCAGATTCGGTAGAGGAGGCTCAACATTTGCAATCTCAATTAATTCAACTACTTCGCAAGGGCGGAATGGAATTAGGAAAATGGGCTAGTAACCACGCAGACCTTTTAAAGGGAATAAATCAGGAGAAGTTCCTCATAGGCAACCTCACCTTTATGGATGAACAGTCAGTTAAAACCTTGGGAATACATTATAGCCCGACAAAAGACGATTTTGTATTTTACGTGAATTTACCACCCAACAACGGCGGACTTACAAAACGTCAATTTCTGTCCGAAATGTCAAGAATTTTTGACCCATTAGGATGGTTGGCACCACTAATAGTCAGCTGTAAGATAATGTATCAAACCTTATGGAGTATGAAGTTAAGTTGGGACGACACGCTTCCAACGCAGTTTGCGGACAAATGGGATCAGATGAAATTAGAACTGAAAGCTACTCAACTCATTCGTATACCTCGATATATTCATTACAACAAAAACGACCGTGTTGAACTCCATGGATTCTGTGATGCCTCAGAACAGGCATATGCGGCGGTAGTCTACTGTAGAACCATAACCAACGGCCAAATAGCGGTGCGTCTTCTAGCAGCAAAATCGAAGGTCGCCCCCCTAAAAACAAAGTTAACAATTCCTCGTTTAGAGCTATGCGGCGCAGTTCTGCTAAGCCGACTAATTCAACAAGTGATAAAGGTACTAGACGTGGATATAAGTACCATGACCTTGTGGTCTGATTTAATGATTACTTTAGCATGGATACGAAAACCGGCATCAACCTGGAAGTCATTTGTGGCAAATCGAGTAACAGAGATACAGACCAACACAAGTATACACTCATGGAAACATGTCCGATCCGAAGACAACCCAGCTGATTGTGCATCTCGTGGCGTGACATCGAAAAAATTAACATCGAAGGACAGCTGGTGGACCGGGCCAATCTTTTTGATGAATATGGAAACAAACTATGAAGAAGCATTCTTCGAAACATCGGAGGAAAAGAAAACAACGGTCGGAACACACGTCCAAAGAATAGAGACAGAATCATCAATTCAAAACTTAATCAATCGCCAGTCGTCTCTCAAACGCCTCGTAAGAGTAACAATCCAACTATTGAGATGGCGAACAAAGCAGCGGGGTGTCATACAACTGCAAGAATGGGAACACGCCTTAGCAGTATTAGTACGTACAGTACAACTGACGGAATTCCAAGAAGAACACTTCACACTGCAGAAAACAAAAGCCGTCCTCAAACACAGCAGCCTACGGTCATTGCATCCGTTCCTCGACAAACATAACATCATCAGAGTAGGAGGGCGATTAGAAAATTCGCAGCTAACATATGAAGAGAGACATCCAATGATTTTACCATATAAGGGACAACTCACCAAGTTAATTTTGGATTGGGGTCACCGGGAAACATTACACGGAAGTAATGCATCAACACTAGCGCATATCCGGAAGTGGTATTGGATCATCAAGGGAATTCAAGCAGTAAAACACCATAACCATCAGTGCATACGATGTCATCGGTTTAAAAACAAAATGTCAGAACAACTGATGGGGAGTCTACCTAAACCTCGAGTCATCATGTCACGACCATTCACTCACACAGGAGTCGATTATGCGGGACCCTTCAATATACGGATGAGTAAAGGTCGGGGAAACAAGTCTTACAAGGGTTATATTTGCATCTTTATTTGTCTGACCACCAAGGCTATCCACATCGAAATATCATCCGATCTGACAGCAGAAGGAATCGTCAGCGCCTTCCGAAGGTTTACGGCCCGGCGGGGAAATTTCGCCCATATGTACAGCGACAACGGGACCAACTTTGTAGGTGCCAGTAAACTATTAGAGCCAATAAATTGGCACTTTATCCCACCATCAGCACCACATTTCGGTGGACTTTGGGAAGCAGGCGTGAAATCCATCAAAACTCATCTGAAGAAATGTGTAGGGGATACAAAGCTCACCTATGAGGAAATGAGCACCTTGTTATACCAAATAGAAGCATGTCTAAATTCCAGGCCATTGTGTCCATTAAACGAGGATCCGGAATCACTGCAGGTACTAACACCAGGGCATTTTTTAATTGGGAATGCGCTAGGGGCCCCACCGGAAAAATAATGTTTAGGACAAAACAGAAACCTTATGTCGCAAAGAAGGTAGTACAGAACATGCGAACTCACTTCTGGCAGAAGTGGATGTCAGAGTATTTACATCGCCTACAACAACGTCCGAAATGGCATCAAGAGAGGATAAACTTAGAACAAGGGAACATCGTTTTAATCCGAGACGAGCTGCAACCACCCACTAAATGGAAATTAGGAAGAGTCATCGAGTTACATCCAGGGAATGATGGGCTCACACGCGTCGCAACGTTAAAAACCACCGATAATCCTAGCATCAAGAGACCAATCACCAAGTTGTCACCATTACCAATACAGAAACCAATTTTAGACAAGGGTAAGGATCAGATAGATGCTTCTCCAACAACGCATCGAAGGCAACAGCCGAATCGACAAGTAAAACAATTAAAGGCATACCACATTAAAAAAGAATCTATCAAAGAGCTGAGCTCAGCGATGCGACTGATACTTTTGATCATCGGAATAGCACAAATGCTCTTCACCCCGGTTTCAACGCTAACCACAATAGAGCCGCTGCCATCCGATGCAGGAATCTATTTTCAAAATATCGGAACTGTCAATTTAATGGCATTGCGATGGAAACTCATCATAAATTACAATTTAACCGGATATTGGGAAGACATCAGATCGCTAGAACATTATATAAAGTATTTAGATGAGGTCTGTCAAAAGGGATGGCAAGCAGATAACCGCTTGAAAATGTGTGATGTCATCTCACAACAACTGAATGAACACATGCAGGAAATTACCTCACAAAATAGCCTTCTCACATCAACCAACAAAGAGCACATACGAAGAAAGCGGGACATTGGCAATACGATAGGATACATATTGGGAGACGCGTTTGGCATTATGAATCAAAGAGATGCTTCTCACATAGAACTACAGCTTGAGAAGGCAGAAACTAATGAAGAACATTTATTAGAACTCATCAAGAACCAAACATCGATCATAGATGCAACAAAAAATATATTCAAACACGAAAAGGAAGTCAACGACAAGAATTTCCGAGCTATCGCCAAACAATTCCTGTACCTCGAGAAAAGAATCGCCAGTGAAGCTGCAGACAGTGATCATTATAACAGAGTACAGACTCTCACAACTTTCACGATCCAAATAATGTTGGTCATGAGGCGGATAGCAGAAAAGCAGAGAATCATTCTCGACGTCATCCTTAGCTCTCATCAAGGCCATTTTCATCCAGCCCTGTTGACCCCACAACAATTAAAGGAGGAGATCATCCGCATTCAAGAGTACGTTCCAGCAACGATGCAAATTCCGGAGAGAGATAATAATAACGAGCTGGGACATATTTACAAAATGTTAACGGTTCACACCAGAGTGACAGCAAACAACATTATATTCCTTATAAAGATACCATTAGCGTACACACACGTTTACCAATTATTCAACATAATTCCCATCCCCACAATAGGAGACGGGCAACTGCACAGTATAGTACCTACAACGGAACTGCTGATGATCGACTTACCACGCGAACATTTCGCTAGTTTAACGAGTCGAGATCTACAACGATGCATCGAATTAAAACAAAATGATTATTTGCCGATATTTCACCTATTTATACCACACAATCTCAACAGTCAAAATGTGAAGTAAATCTGTTGAAGCACGTGAGCCGGAATCGAGCAAACTGCACTATAATCAGCATAAAAAGGCAGATCTTTTGGACTCAGATAGGCGTCAATCAATGGACATTCACAGTAAGCAAACCTCAAACCATCAACCTAATCTGTAATCGTGAAGTAAACACGATGGTTCTAGACAAATCAGGAATTATAACGTTAGATCCGAAGTGTATCTTAAAACATGACGAGTTCCAGTTAACAGCCATTGAGGAAAGATCACATCGGACCAACACTTCAATAATCAAGTCAATCAAAATTCACTATGGCGAGGAAAAACCATCGACACCCCAATTACCTATTCCAACAAAACCTCCAGCAAAAGAAACGGCCGACAGCTTCACCAAGGAGATTGAAGAATTAGAAAAATCCATCATGCTGCAGAAAAGCAACGAAGCGAAGTTGCCGGACGTCATTGATACATCCCATTACGGACATCATATTCATCATTATGTGTCAATCTACGCATTACTTACTCTAGGGTTGGCAATGAGTCTTTTGTATATTTACCGGCGTAGAACCCGTCAACAGCCAGCAGTCATGGACAGGCCAATGCAACAACCACCGATATCACAGCCACGATCTTTGAATTTGTTGGCCCCGCAGTATGTTCAATCTCAAGTCTAAACATAGATAAGAACACATAGGAATGTAAACACCTACGCATTCATCATTTATATTTTTTTATTACTCGACACATTTCTATTGTGCATCATATTTATATGTGTATAAATTGCATTATATTAAATGCTTAAGTAAGCATATTATTAGTACATATATAAATTGTAAAATTCATATAATAAAGACACTGTTATTCAAATTAAACACCAGTCAACATCGTTTTATCTCACAACCAGTCGGGCCCCACCAGTGGTAACCTGACAAGCTATAAACAATAAAACGAAAAGAATATCTATACTAACGACTAGCCAAGTTATCTAGTCATTAGTATAGCACTTAAAATAAATCCGACACTAATTCAAATTTACGACTTGAGCGTTAACGTGTGAGATTTATCATTCAGTCTTGTTTAACTTTTGTATTTTAAATATAAATATAAAATCAATAATATTATGTTGTGTATCATTCCTATCATTTACCCACCTCGAAAACACAACATATTGTGGCGACGAGGAAAAAAAGAAACAGTTTAATCAAACAAAAGAAAAAAAAAAAAATTCACACAAGACGCTGCGCCATTTTGAAGAAAAAAAGTTGTATTGTTCTATTCATCAACGTTTACAAAATGGGTGAAGACTTAAAAGCAGCCATACAGGCAATGACTAAGATGATTCAAAGTCAAGATTTACTCATCAAAAAGATGATGGAAAGCGGGGATAAAAACATAACCTCAAAGTCCGCGGTATACAACTCCATATCGAATCAGATGTCCGAATTTTGTTTTGATCCGGACGCAAATGTGTACTTTGAAGCATATTACAACACGTACAGCGAGCTCATAAAACAGGACGGTAAAACATTAGATGATGCGGCGAAGGTGAGGCTTCTTCTACAAAAGTTACACACTGCTAATTTCTTGGACCACAAAAGTCTCTCTTTCGAACGAGATTCGAATGCTTCCTAATGGAAAAGACTATAACAGAAGATTTTTTGTCATATGCTGCTATAGGATAAATAAACAGTGTAAACAGTCGCAACTGTCCAAACTGACATTGGAACAGTTCAAATGTTTATTTTTTATATCTGGCTTGCGCTCATCCCGTGATTCCGACATTCGCACAAGATTGTTATCAAAAGTCGAAACAGATGACAACGTTACATTGTCGGCCCTTGCAGATGATTGCCAGATGGTTATCAATTTAAAAAAGGATACCGTCATGATCGAGAAACCCAATTCACCCTCGGTTAATGCAATTATGCAATCACAGTCCACATCAAAGACATCATCTGGTCCGTCAAATCATCAGAAGTCCAACAATAAAGCGCACCACAGCCAACAAAATGGTTCTTCACAGAAAGCACAACCGCATTCATCAAATAAACCAAGAAATCCGTGCTGGCAGTGCGGTGGAATGCATTACTCAGCTGATTGTCCGTTCAAAAATCACAAATGTCAGCTGTGCGGCAAAACCGGTCACAAGGAAGGTTATAAAAACTGTTCAGCTCAACATCATACATCAAAAGAGCAGATAAGTTCTTCTAACGACAATAAACGATTCTCGAAAGGAATTTTTTCCATAAACAGCATTGATGTGGGTGCCAAACGCAAATTCGTATACGTCAGCATTAATGAAGTTTCTATAAAACTGCAAATTGACACTGCTTCAGACATCACGATTGTTTCACAAGATACATGGAGTATGATAGGTGAACCTGTTTTATCTCCAACACTGTACATACAGCCCACACAGCCTCAGGTCAACCAATGGAACTTTTAGGCCAATTCCGCTGTGAGATGACATTCCAAAATGATGTTAAAATAGGGGATTGCTACATATCAAATTGCCCTTGTTTAAACATCTTGGGTATAGACTGGATTGAAAAATACAACTTGTGGGACACCCCAATCAACAGTATATGTTTGCAAGTTCAGTCAACCACTTCCAGCATTGACGAACTTAAGTTACAATTTCCGGGTGTGTTCAGCGATACATTGGGATGTTGCAAGAAAACTCACAATCATTCTGCACAGAAAACCCAATTCCATTCCAATGTTTAAGGCGAAGCGACCAGTTGCTTTTTCTGCTTTAGCAAAGATCGACGATGAATTACACCGACTTCAAGAGATAGGAATCATAACTCCAGTCGATTTTTCCGAATGGGCAGCACCCATTGTTGTCGTGAAGAAAAGTAGCGGCAGTATAAGGATATGCGCAGATTATTCAACGGGGTTGAACGATGCCTTAGAACCGCACAATTTTCCTCTACCATTACCTGAGGACATTTTTGCAAAAATTTCCAATGGCATCATGTTCAGTCAATTGGATTTATCCGACGCATTTTTACAAGTCGAAGTAGCTCCAGTATCTCGAGAACTCCTCACAATCAACACACATAGAGGATTATTTCGTTATAATCGGTTATCACCCGGTATTAAATCAGCTCCAGGTGGTTTTCAACAAATAATAAGTACTATGGTCGATGACATTGATGGGACAGCAGCATATCTGGACGATATTATCGTTTCAGGAAAAACTATTGTCAATAAAATACCTAGGACACATCATAGATAAAAACGGGCTGCGACCAGATCCAACAAAAATTCATGCAATTTCCAATATGCCTGCGCCCAAAGATGTACCAACTCTACAATCATACTTAGGCGCCATCAATTACAACGGAAAATTCATGAAGCATATGCATGAGTTACGGAAACCATTGGATGCATTACTTGTCCAAGGCACTTCATTCAATTGGAGTCGAGAATGCCAAAACTCATTCGACTCATTCAAAGATATCCTTAAATCAGATTTAATGCTCACACATTACAATCCCAAATTGGATATAATCGTTGCGGCAGATGCATGTAATACTGACATCGGCGCATGTATTCTTCATAAATTTCCGGACGGAACAGTGAAAGCCGTCAGTCATGCTTCATGCACACTCACGAAGGCTGAGAAGAATTATAGCCAAATAGAGAAGGAGGCATTGGGGTTAATCTTTACAGTAACTAGGTTCCATCGCATGATTTTTGGTCGGCATTTCACGTTGCAGACTGACCATAAGCCATTACTTGCAATTTTTGGTTCCAAAAAAGGAATACCGGTATACACAGCCAACCGATTGCAAAGATGGGCATTGACCTTGTTGCTGTATGATTTCGATATCAATTATAACCCTACAACTAAATTTGGACATGCGGATATACTATCACGATTGATCGATTCACACGACAAGCCAGACGAAGACTACATTATTGCATCCATTCAAATGGAAGAAGAGGTAAACCATGCTCTCGCCGAGTTCATTGCAAAGGTACCATTGACATTTCCAATGATTCAACGCGAAACTGCAAAATGTAGAACTCTACATGAAGTTATAAAATTTGTTCAGCACGGATGGCCCAATACTGTGAAAGAAATCAACAGTGATAAGGTTAGAGCATTTTATGCAAGACAACAGAATCTGTCAGTCGTGAACAATTGTATCATGTTCGGCGAAAGAATCGTTGCACCTAAGATTTTTCACAAAAAAATTTTACGTCAGCTTCATCAGAGTCATCAAGGAATGGAGAGAATGAAATCCATTGCTAGAAGCTACATATACTGGCCAAACATTGATAGTGACGTCAAAAAACTTGTTTCAGAATGTAGTGCATGTATGAGTGTGGCAAAATCACCAATCAAGTTAGAACTTGAATCATGGCCGATTCCAGAAGGTCCATGGCAACGCCTGCCATATGAAGATCAATACTTCCTGGTTATTGTCGACGCATACTCTAAATGGCCAGAGGTCTACCGGACAAAGTCAACAACTGCTTCCAGTACGGTCGACTTGATTAACAAGTCATGCGCCCAATTTGGATTGCCGAAAATCATTGTACCTAATAATGGCACGCAGTTTGTTTCCAGCTTATTTCAAGAATTTTGTTCGTCAAACGGTATTCAACATGTTCGATCTGCTCCTTATCACCCGCAGTCGAACGGGCAGGCAGAACGTTTCGTCGATACACTGAAAAGCACATTAAAAAAGTCTCTGCGGAGGGAGAAAAGCTAGAAGTCGCAGTACAAAGGTTCCTTCAGAGTTACCGAGCAACAGCAAACCGTTGCGCACCAGAAGGTAAGTCCCCAGCTGAAGTCATGCTCGGGAGAAAGATGAGGATACATATAGACTTAATGAATATGGATGTTATGCAGAATGCACTCCTGATCATTACGAAATGGGCCAGCAAGTGAAGATTAGGGATCAAACCTTCCAAGGCAGAGCTGGTACTATTTACTAGGAAATATAAAATTCCGGTAGTTAGCCCTCCCATCGTAAACGGCAATGGACTGGTTTTTGCTGACAGAGCGAGATTTCTGGGCATAAGCTTTGACAGTAAGCTCAGCTGGAAGCCTAACATTTTGGAAAGGGTAAATAAGGCTAATGTAGCCTTATCTCGTGTAGGAACGCCATAGGTAAGAGATGGGGTTTGAAACCGGAGCTGGTATACTGGCTCTATACCGCCGTGGTAAGACCTGTGCTAATGTACGGGGTGGGCGTTTGGTGGCCAGCTCTAGATAAGGTAACATATAGAGGTATGATGGAGAAGGTGCAAAGAACGGCCAACACCTACACGCACTTCAGAGGTTGTGTTCCACCTTATTCCAATCGACCTTCATGGTAAACAGATGGCAGCCAACGTGGCTACGAGACTCTCGGTCTCTCAGTGGAAGTGTCTTCAGGTGGGACACTCGACGATAGGTAGATTCGCTGGCGAAGAACTGGCGAATCTGGATTATATTACACCAACTTTGTGCTTCGATAAAGGTTTCCAGACCATCTTTCCCTCAAGGGAATCCTGGAGAAACGGATCAATACTGGAAAACGAGGCAGTGCAATATTTCACGGACGGCTCGAAGCTAGACGATAAGGTAGGAGCCGAAGTCTTCTGTGATAAACTTAATGTTAATATTTCTGTTCGTCTCCCTGACTACCAGGCTGGTAGCATGTACCAGGCTGAAGTCATGACATGGTTTAAGCATAATGTGGTATCCGTGAGAGATATCGCAATTTATGTGGACAGTCAGGCGGTGGTCAAGTCATTAGGGGCAGTTTGTCTGAAGTCGCGGATGGCGCTGGATTGCCGATCATCTCTTAACGAGATGAGCGAGTATTTCAGCATCCAGATAATCTGGGTCCCGGGTCACTCGGACGTCACGGGGAACTGCAGGGCGGACGAACTAGCTAGGTACGGTACGACTCTCCAGATGCAGCCGGAAATGGTAGGTCTGGGGAGGCCTATGGCAGTGCTAAAATGGGCGCTCAGTAAAAAGGCAATCGCCTTGACAAATGAGAGGTGGATCAACACTCTCACGTGAAGAATAGCAAAGCAGGTTTGGCCAAAACTGGACTTGCGGCGCTCCAAGGTATTAATATCCCTGGGAAGACAAGAAATAGGATGGGTCGTAGGGATAATGACAGGTCACTGCCTTTTTGGGGAACATGCTGGAGATACAGACGAATGACTTTTGTAGAAGTTGCATGGACGAAGAGGAGAAGGAGAATTTGGATCACTTCCTATGCTCATGTCCGGCGCTATCATACAGAAGGCATAAGTACTTAAGTGTGTACGGTATGGACAGCCTTTCGGAACTCGCGGACTGTGGATTGCGAGATATTTTACGCTATATAAGTGACTCAGGTTGGTTTCAACGGGAGTAATGGGGAGATGGGATCCTGTGGTATCACAATAGGCCACTGCTGGCCTAAGTGTGCGATAGCAGCCACTCTAACCTAACCTACCTAACCTAACCTATGAAGACATTGTACGGCTTAAAACAGGCTAGTCGTACTTGGAATTGTAAATTGGATAGTGTTCTTAAAAATTTCGGCATGAAGTCTTCGTTAGTGAACCCCTGCATCTATCACAAAATTCAGAATGAGCATAGTTTATTAGTAGCCATGTACGTTGATGATTTGTTGTTATTCTCAAATAACAAACAGTTAAAAGATTCATTGAAAAGAAAATTATCGAAAACCTTTAAAATGAAGGACTTGAGAGTAGTTGAACAGTGCCTAGGAATACGAATCACTCGGTACCGTGAAGCTGCAAAAATATGGATTGACCAACAATTATACATCGAAGAAATGTTAAAAAAGTATGGTATGGCCGATTGTAATCCAGCGTTGACACCGATTGATGCAAATCAAAAACTAACGAAAAGTAAGTCACCTAAATCTGATAATGAAGCCGTCCAAATGATAAATGTTCATTATCAAGTAGTTGGGAGTATTATGTTCACTGCTCATGTTTCTCGTTCGGACTCCGGATATAATGCTATGCAATCAGCACCGTTAGCAAATTCAATAACAACCCTAGTATGCCGCACTGGAACGTGGTTAAAAGAATCCTGAGATATCTTCGTGGTACAGCATCAGCCAAACTGGAATTTTCAAAAGACAGTAATTCAAAGGTAATTGGTTATTCTGATTCGGCACCGGATTTCAAGGAAAGGCTTAACTAAAATGTAAATGTATGTAAATTTTAATTAACAAAAAAACCAATTTATTTAAGATTCGTACAACAAACAAATTTAATTCACTCAAACTTCCGCAACGGTGTCATATCCAGATCATAATTTTTCATTTTAACAAACATTTTAAATGTTTCCAGCTCACTCGGTCTAATTTCGCTCCAACTTTCCAACTCGTTTAGGGTCGCTAAATTTTGACACGTCTCGACTAATTTATAAGCAGTTGCTATAGTCAAATTACCACTCGCCACAATTTTTAGCTCTTCCAAGTTTTCCAATGGATTTCGCGCCAAAATCCGTTGAAAAATATAATCAGTGGTCGGCACATTCGTTCCAAAATGAATAGACTTCAATTTAAATGATGACGACAACATAAATTCAACATGACTTGGATAGCACGTTGAACAAATCATTAGTCGCTCTAAATTCATAAACGGTGGAATCGGAAGTTTTCGCATATAAAGCGAAGTACTTTCAATTAGATCACAATTGTAGATAATCAAACTTTTAAGATCTGGACAATACTGGCTGATATACATGAGCGCATTCATATCAATTTCATCAACATGCTCCAAATGTAAATGCGTTAGATTGCATCCTTTCACTTGGAGCACGTCACGAATTTGATCACCAAAAAAATCGCATGACATTAGCTTAAGATCGACAAGACTATTCAACGCGATCAATGCCATTAAATCATTGATCAGCGTATTATGAAATATCGAAACGGTTGAAATGTCAGGACATTTCTCAGCCAATAGTTGAACATGTTTTGTGGTCACACATCGGCTTATAAATTTTGTTAACTTAAAATCACGTTTATCTGGATAATTTGTGTCTATAAACTCAAGACAGCGACCTAATTCATCGTATCGCCCAATATCTTGAAGTGTGGGCAAATTAATTAATAGTCGAACATATCCTTCTTGTGTGACCGAAGTACGATAAAGTTGCACACTATACAAATGCTTAAAATTTATTAAAATATCGATACTCTCGTTTGTGATCGACTTAGACGAAGACAAATCAATTACGAGCATTTTCGGACAAGTTGTAACCAGCGCCAATAAAATATCATCAGTCGCATCATAATTTAGTATAAAAACTTGTAACTGTTTCATCTCGGAAATTCCAGCTATAATTAATGGTTCCATATCATCGGTTTTCCAACCGCCCGACATTGAACCCAAATTTAAATAACGCAAACCCGTTAAACATCCCATTTTCGAGTAAAATAAATGTCGCATCATTTTCGGCATGGTTTCAAAATTAATTTTTTTTAATTTAGGTGAGATTAATACTTCGGTCAGGGCGACCGCAACATTTACTTGACCCAAAAATGTTGCCATTGCAGTACTCTTTAACGTAATTCGTGTTTTCATTTCTTCAATAAAATTGGTGACTGCACCGAATATTATATCGCTTAGGCTATCGAATAATACATACGGTACATTGTATTCGAATAGCTCACGTAATAAATTGATACGATTTTTAACTATTTCGGAACTTGGTTGAGAATCTTGGCGCTTGCATATAATTAGCATTAATTCTTCACCAATTTTACACAACCATTGTCCAGATGATATTAGAGCGATTTGCTCGAGGCGGCTGGGTTGACATATTTTAGGCATATTGCGGATATTGCTCGGTTGAAATTTTCACCGACAGAAATTTTGGTGTTCCCACGGGGAATTACAAAAATTCTGTGGAGAAAATTAAAACCCAGAATTATATTTAGGATATAGTAATTATTTTTGTGGCTGGACTTACCGTAACGGTCTCTTGATGTTTTAGAAAAATACGAAAGGGTTCCTTCCAATCCGAGCGATTGGTATGTTTCTTTGTTGAGCGATAAAATTAATTTGCCCAGTGGAGTGATCGCAACACATTCGTCTGTATCTATTTTCGTATCGTAGGATATGGCGTAGAATTTACCTGGAAATAAGAAGATCGAGTGGTTTCATAACAAAATTATGTAAACATTTTTTTTCTTTTCTTATAACACAACATACCTTTCTTAACAAAAGAGTCCACAAACGGTTTCTTTACAAATTCGACTAACGATACGTCTTTCACGATATAAGAATCACTATCAGCTAAGAGTCCAACCACTTCGCCTGGAATTTCGGTTGTATTCCCCACGGCAATGGATACCTATGTAAATATGTAATGAAATTTTTTTTAATATCCAAATTTTTCTTTCTAGTAAAAATCACGTACAAATTTTGTGTTTTAGGTGGTGCGCTTAAGATACGATAACAAAAATGAAATTTACCGATCTATTTATAAAATCATATATATCTTTTCGTTGGTTTTAACGAAATTATATTTATGTTTATTTATATTTCTAGGAAAATAAATAATAATAAGAAACTCATACGTACCATGCGATTGAAGTAGTGCGAATAGACGAGATTTTTAATAGCCGGTTCAAAATTTTTGGTTAAATCGCCGATATTTATTTCTTTATATTGATTTGGTGGATCAAATTTCCATACTTCGGGTGAAAGCATTTTTACTTTTCCTTAATTTATATATGTGTAATGATTTATTTATATTTTTTAGCTGATTTGCACAAAGTCCACGTGATGTTTGTTTTTATTTTTGTTAATATGTCAAAAAATACAAACGGCGTGAATTATTTTTTACTGAATGACCCGAGTGCCATCTATCTTTAAACTCTACCAAACTTTGATTATTCTGTATGTTCTGTAGGGTCTTTGTCGAAATCATTACTTCCAACTTATTTGGAAGCTCTTCACATTTGTAAGCCAATATAAAGTTCCGGTGGTCAAATTTGGGAAATTGTTCGTTAAAATAGTACCTCAGAATTTTCATATAACCCGGATCCACACACTTTTCAAATACAATACAGCAACGTGCTGAATAATATGACATATCTGCTATGAGCTTGAGCATGTTTGTTTCTAGCAAATAAAAGAGGCGCAAATTAGCCATCTTTGTACAATTTGCGATTTTGTTAATTTGCGATACGTCAGAGAATATTCTCTAATATTTTATTGTGCTATGGCTTCACTATCACAATTAAAAAAACGAAAACCAAATTTTAGCGACACTGAAATACTAAATTTTCTAAAGATTTTAGAACGAAGGCGCTCATTAATAAATGGTTGGTCTAATTCTAATGGTTCAGACGTATTTTGTTTGAAATATGAATAACAGAGCTTGCTTTTTGTTTTGTTTCAGGTGAATCGACTTTATTTGGGGATGCATTGCTCGGCGCTTGGAATGAAGTCGCCGAAGAGTATTCAGCAACGGCAATGGTTCCACGAAATGGTGAGGAACTCCGAAGCAAATTCACAGATCTTAAAAGTCGCACCAAAAAACGTTTAAAACAAATTAAAAACCAGCAAACACCAAACGGTGGTGTTCCATCACAGATAAAGCCGTACGAAGAACTTGTACTTCAATTAGCGTCTCGTAATCCATTGAATGGTTTTAATGAATATGTCGACACGTTTAGTGAAGCACCACCTAAGGTTTTTTAAATAATCAAGCGATGTTTCGTTTTATTTATTTGTTTCTTTTTTAGTCTCCAGTTAAAGAAGAACTCATTGAAACAGAGGATGCGGAATTTAAAGTCATCCCGGCCGAGCCAGCCCTAATCCCAATTAGAGTTGCTCCAATACCACAGCGGTCTGCTTCTAAGAGGAAAAAACCATTTATTGACGATTTTGACCGTGAAATGTTAGAAATAGCAAAACGTAATGTAGCATTGCAGGAACAACGCTTGATTGAAACTAAACTATCAAATTCCTTACTTTGTACCATTGCTAGTAAATTAGGCTGCCAATGCCAAAATAAATCTTAAATAATGAATTTATTATTATATGGGATATTGTAAATAAAGACTGAATTCTAATTATATTAAACCGATATTTAACTTGTAAAATTATAATGAACCAAAATTTTCCTTAATGCATTTCCCCGAACTTGTGAAGGCACGTTCTCCTTAGAATCCATCAAATTTTCGTATTCGGATTCAAATGTATCTTCATCATCCACTTTTATATCTGGGACATTTTTTAATTTTGCTATATTATGTAAAATAAAACAGGCCGTAATAATTTGAACACATTTTTCCAGTCCATAGCACATTGCACCTTCCGTTTTGCCAATAATACGAAATCGTTGTTTCAATAAATCCAAAGTTTGATCCATAATTTTTCTGGTAGCCTTATGTCGATTATTGTAGCAAATTTCAGTACTCTTCGTTGGATTTACGATGGGGGTCATTAGACAATGCAATAACGGATATTGATTATCACCCAAAAGCCAAGAATTCTCTGGAAGCTTATTTGAAAGCAAAAACTGAGAAAGACCGCTACATTTGAATACGTGCGAGTCGTGCGTTGATCCTGGCCAACGAACGACAACATCGGTAAAAATATTTTGTGCATTGCAAACAGCTTGAACATTTATGGATAGAAACCCTTTACGATTATAAAATGTATCTGCATCTGGTAAGTTCGGTTTATTTATTGGAATTTGGATACCATCGATGCATCCGATCACATTTGGAAATCCAGATTTTCTATAAAACTCCATTTTGGTTTGATTTATGTCCTCCAATGTGGTTGGAAATTTAATAAAATCCTTTATGTGAAGTTGTATTGCGTTTAAAAATTCCTTGAACACTTTGCTTATAGTTGGTTGGTGCAGTTGATGGTAATTTAAGCCACCAGTTACATACTGGAAACTGCCAGATGCTAAGATATTTAAGCTTGTAAGTACCTAAAATTACAAAACGTATTTGATTTGTTTAAGTTTTGTACAATTTATTTTATTTACTGTTAGATAAGGAGGAATTGCTTTACTTCTGGTCGTGTTACGTTGAAGCTCTTTGCTTAATTTACCAATAATAAAATGTGTCGCTAACTTTGTAAAACGATATCGCTTAAAAAATGTTACATCGTCATATTCAAATGGATTTTCCCGGTCTTTAAATATTTTCCTTGCAATTCGCCTTCGTCGTCGTCTTACAATAAGTGCTTCCATATCAGATATATCGAAACAAAGTGTGGTACAAATTCAAACCCTAATTTATAAGCACAATACTTTATAATTAATCGTTAAGTAGCTGTCCGAGCATCGCCACCACTTTCACTCACAATTTCACAAAAGTTTTTGTTTATTTGGATTTTGTTGTTATTTTTCTTATGTCAAAAGACAAATTCAGCAGTGTGCTGATTGTTTTACATGAATTTGCTGACAAAAAATTTGGGCGCATTTTGGTCGTCTGCCTTTATTCTTGAAGCCAATCCCCGGTAAATCCAGCAAGTTATCTTTAACATAGAATATGAAGCACAATCGATCGGCCATTTACACCCAAGAGAAGATTTTCTCAAACGATATGTTTCCATTTATGAGATGTTTAAAGCTTTGTCACTCACTCGTCATACAAATCGGACTGACTATTTCTTTGGTCTACGTAATCACCAAGTCACGTTAAGACCGCCCTATTAGTTCCTATTCTATGACATACTATTCCTCACAGTTATCCCCGTTTAAAGTGGCATCTTTCCAGCTGTTGCCCGGTTCGTTGCATTCAATTTTGAGATCAACCAGTACTTTTCGCATCCATTTGAGTTCACAAATTGTCTCAGTCAATGCAATGTATTCGGCTTCCGTTAAAGACAAACTAACGTTGTTTTCTTGAAGCCCAACTTACGGTGTTCCCAAACAATTTGAACACGTAACCCGATGCAGACCTTTGTCCATTGGCGTTGACTTTGGTTTGCAGTCTTGCATATTGAATTTTTGCAAAACCTTTTCCAAATATTTCGACTGACTCAAAACATATGTTTCTTTTTCAATATTTTGTTCGATTCACATTCCCAAGAATGTGCTCGCTTTACCCATATCAATGATTTCAACTTCTTTGGACAATAATTGCTTTACAGTGTATTGATCATCTTCATTTCATGTAGATCATGTAGATTGGCATTCCATTCTGCATTTTTACGTACAAACACGCATCTGAATCACACTGTTTGAATCCAAGTCGAGTCATGAATTCATTGAAATTCTCGTTCCATGAACGTAATGCTTGTTTTAAACCATAAAGTGCCTTATTGAGTTTGCACAGCTTATTGACTTGCTTAGAACCATCCGGTAGGCGGTAGCTCCATGTAAATGTCTTCGGTGAGCTCTCTTTTGATTCGGTACTGCTAGTAAAATCTTCAATACCACCAACTTAGCCACCGGACCGTAAGTATCATTGCAGTCGAATCCAAATTTCTGCGTGAAACCACGCGCATCCAATCGAGCCATGTATTTATCGATTTGTCCGTCAGCTTTCCGTTTTAGCTTGAAGACCTACTTATTTGTGATCGCTCGACGTCCCTTTGGTAAATTACAAACAGTACAAGTCCCATTTTTGATGAGAGACTTGTATTCACTTTGAATGGCTTCATTCCAATTTTTCTAATCATCACGAATCTTTGTTTTATCGATAGTCATTGAATCATCCTCGACAAATTATTCAGCTGACAATGCAAGCTGAGCCGTTTCCGCCAACGTTGCCCAATCACCATATTTATCCAGTGTGATTGTTGTTACCAATGCAATCCATATTAGCATTGTTGAGATTATCTCTGTTGTCACCGGTGCGATCCATGTTTGTACCGTGGTTCCAATCCAATCCATCCAATTCGGTGTCGTGTATATTTTCACCATCATCAACTGTTCCATACTCGCTGTTATTCGAAACACCATTAGTCAATGTATCTTCACTCATCCACATATCCACTCATCCACATATCCACTCATCCACTCATAACCATATCCCAGCATCAAACACTTTGTTGCTTTCGCTTCAAACTTAGCGTAGATGAAATAAATTTGATTTTCGACCAGTCCAAATTTCAATCGGTGTCTTTAAAGCAAACAGCTTACCTACCAGCAGCATTCGTAATCGATCGATTTTTCAAATAATTTTCTGCTAACATTGTTTCGTTCCAAAAACTGTGTGATAAGCTAAGAAGTTCAGGACAACGGAATTTTGTAAGGAACCGTTCGAAAAGTTTTTCAAGTCAAGTAGTATCGGAGCGTTTGGAACTTCAATGACGTCTGAACGTCAAGTTTGCTCAAGAGAGCAAACAAGTTGACACGTTTTTCGGATTATGCATGTAGCAACATCAATGAATCGCCGTCTATATGGTTGATGAAGCAATGGCGGGTGAAAATCATCAACACTGGAAGAACGCAATGGTTGAGGAACATCGATCATTAATGGACAATCGCACTTTTGAACTAGTTGAGCTACCGAATGACAGAAAAACCATCAATTCGAAATGAGACTTAAAAGTTAAAACGGATTCAAGGCTAGTTGCAAAGGACTGTAGTCAAAAAGCTGGCATTGATTTTGAAGAAACTTTTTCGCCAGTGGTTCGTTATTCTTCGATTCGATTCTTGATGACATTGGCTTCCAGGTACGACTTAGACATTGATCAAACTGAACAGTGTAATGATCAACTCTGGGTACAAAATGTGTGAAACTGATGCGTGCATGGCTGATATGAAAAATGTGCCTTATCAAGAAGCAGATAGCAGCATTCTATATTTGTCGCAATGCGCACGTCCAGATAATACGTATGCAATTGGAAATGTAAGTCGATTCAATCATGAACCGGGTCGACCTCATCCTCATTTGGAGTGCTGTTTAACATACATATTGTGTATTCAGATATCTGAAGAAAATCATCGATTACAAACTCATTTTTCAATCAGATGGTGATATTTTAGATCTACATGGCTTTTGTGATGCTGATTGGGCATCAAATATTGATGATCGAAGGTCTTGCACTGGATATGTATTCAAGCGGGAAAGTTGCGCAATTTCTTAGGCAAGTAAAATACGTTCAACGGTCGCACTTTCAAGGGCAGAGGCTAAATATAAGGCAATCACAGCGGCGACTTAGGAAGCGATATGGATTTGGCAACTAATGAGAGAACTGTTGTCCTTGTGGCCTCGCAAGCTTGGTTCGTCGAGCTTTACCCAGTTCGCTTGAGATACGATCATCAAGTCCGACCCACTGTTAATGCTGCAGTTTGACCTTAGTTTTGTTAACAGTTGCAATGACTAGATCTGTCTTCAGATGTATGATTTGCAGCTGAAGCCCGCCTCCAGTGAGCGCATGTATAGGTGGCTCTTCCCGCTCATTGAGTTAGTTATATTTTGCTGCGGTACTTGTCGCATGCGCTTGAAATCGCGTTCGGCTTACGAACCTCTATAACTTCCATAAGATTTTTCGAAGCGGACACTTTTTTATTTAGTTATTGGCACTTGCCACTAAAAGTTTTATCCTTTTTGGGACGAACTTTACCCAAATATATTAATATATTACCCAATTAATTTTCCAAACTTGGAGGCCTCCCCTATACGCATTTTTTGTTTCCAAATTCGTATAATTTTGAACATTTCGAAACTAAACAGCCAACAATATTGTTTATTTTACATTTATTTATTTTTATTGGAACAAAGTAAAATAAAAATAAAACTCAAAAAATCTTACATTATTTCTACAGTCATAATTTAAATTAAAAAAATAAAATAAACGTAAAAATTAAATAATACAAAGAATGTTTAATTTACTTTCTTTATCACATAAATCGACTAGAAAATGTGATTACAACTAATTTAAAAAAAAAAACAATAAATAATTTAATTTTAATTATAATGTTTGATTAAATTTTTAATACAAATTGGTTTTTTTTTTTGGTTAATTAACTAACATTATTTATTATTTTCTTTTTTAATGCACATAACGTTTATTTTTAAGATGGGGGACAGGTAATTATAATTTATTTTTCTAAATTAATTAATAAAAATAAATAAATTAGTAAAAAATGCAGTATTTTTAAGCAAGGTTATTTTTTTGTTTCTTTAAAAACTTAATTACAAATTAAGTTATTATGTTATATTTAATAAATAAGTTAATATTTTATTTAAAAATTAATAAATAATGTAATATCATGGTTTTTTTGTTTTGTTTAAATATATTTTGTTCATTTAAAATATGTTTATTATTTTTATTTTTGTAAATACAGCTTTCTGTAATTTTTATTTTATTATAAATTACTATTAATTAATTTGATTAGAGTATGTATATTCATTTAAAAAATAAATAAATTAGTTTAGTTTTGTGTTTGTAATTTAAGCAACTAAAAATGATTCATTTAAATTGTCGCCAAAATCTAATTCTCGCAAACTATTACTTTTATTATTAAATAAATTGTCATCTAAATTTGATTGGCGCGATTTGGAGCTTGATGTCATATTATCGAATTCCTCAAAATCTCGGCTGTACCTTAAAAAAAAATAAAAAATTGAACAATTAAAATTAAAAATAAATGTTTGAGTAAATTCGTTTGGAGAAAAAATTTGTGAGCATTTGGATTTAGTTATTCAAGAAGTGATTCTTAGTTTGTTTTTAATTATTGATATAAAAAAAATAAAATAAAAATAGAAACCGACTCACAAGAGCAGCTCAAAAAGAAATTTAACCTCCTTTCTGTCAAATAAACAACCTTTCACCAGCTTCAAAAATGAATTAGTGGAGATCAGTGTTCTGATTTCCAATGGAAGGCAATTAATGAAGTACGGACCAATGACTAGAAAATATCGCCTAAAAGTTTCGGTATTATAAGTTGGTATTTTAAAAACCATTTTGTTATTATTACGAAAATCGTACGCAGAAACAAACCTGACCACTGCGATAATAAAACAAACGAAGAACTCTAAAAACATTATAGGTGTTTGAGAGGAAACATTTTATACGCAACATAAACTGGCCAACAGGAGGCTCATAAAAAACACGGAACGAATAATATGGTTTTGTAACGTGATTAAAGGTTTTAACGTACAATTAAAAGCACCATTCCAACAGGGAATTCCATAACTCAAACGTGAGCCAACACAAGCATGATAAAAACCTAACAAAACAGATTGCGGACAATGAGAGTGCAGCATATAGATTGCACGCAACACCGAACCCAATTGTGTTTTTAGGTTTTGACTATGCAACTTCCAATTAAGGTTAACATCTAGGTAGAGACCAAGGTATCTGAAAGACTTGACAATTTCAATTATAAAACAATCATTATTACAATTCAGAAAATCACAATCAGAAAATTGTGATAGATAAATTCAACAAAGGGTCCCCAGATAACTTGAAAAACATAATTTTAGTTTTCTCACTTAGAATCATGAAATTCCGGTCAAACCAAACGCGTAACAATTTCAAATCATGGTTGATATCGGTAGGGATGTGGTATCGAAACGAAAGTATCGATACTTTACTCATTACTAGTATCGTAATAAAATTATCGATACTCTTAAGAATCGAGTACAATTTAAAAACACGATTTATATACCCGTTTTCTAATGAAAGTTTTTTAGTAGTGAGGACCAATAAAGCATTTATGTAGATTTATTATAATGCAAAGTTAATATATGTATGTAGCTCATATTTATTTATTGCACAAAAGAAACCCAAAACAAATAACAATTAGTCATTTTATTTTTGAAAGCCCCAAACTTCATCAATACAATTAGACAAAAAGAGCAGTTCGTCCACCCTGTTACCCATAAGTCTGTTTCGGGTTTGTATTAAAATCACTCCAGCTTTATAAAATTACCTTTCTGATAGTACAGAGATACCGAGTATTATCAGGCACTTCTTGGCGAGGTAGTACAAGTTGTAACGTTACAGATCTGGTTAGTACGTTAACAGAATATGCAGGCAGAGCTTTAGGGCGGTCAGTCTATTCCGGCTACCCATTATCATTATTATCATTTCTTTATTTCTGTTTTTTTTTTGTTTTTAATTGTGGATATCGCCACAAATCGTGGGGACGTCCCACATCCCATGAGAGATGTCTCAAAGCCGGGCATTAACATAATCATAAAGCGTTGTAAATTTTTAAAATATTCCCAAGTTTTACGTTTTCAGATCTTTCATATGATATATTCCGATCGGTTGACCATTTTCATCAACTAGCTTAAAAGCGACATTACCTACAGGTTATTTAATGAAACCTTTTTTGAATTTCGGTACTAACTTTGCCGAAAACTTTTGGGCTGCGTCACAAAAGTTTCACACAAATACTTGTTGTCCCGCACAGAATTGACGATGACGACTTCTGAGGTTGTATCGGTTTGAGTGCTGAGTATGGGCTTTACGTAGATTGTCAAGTACGGTTTTCTGCGAAAGGGTTAATCTATCAGCATTGGATACTTGAACTTCATGATCTTCTAGGCTATTTAATTGTCGAAGCAAATCATAATGACATCCGTTGGGTATATAGTGCTGGCCAAATACTAAAAAATGAGGTGGTCGATCCGTGCTTTCATGGATTACATTTCGCAATGCACAAGCAATTGAATGAATGTGCATATCCCAAGCAGTATGGTCCTCTTGTATGTATGAACGAACGGCCGATAAAATGCTCCTATTTACTCGTTCGGAGGCATTTGCCTGCGGTGAGTATTTAGGGGTTAGTATTTGCTTGACATTATGTTTGTGTAATGACCCATTGGAGGACGTAATACAACGTTTGTCAATTTGAACATCCGCAGCCATTTTTGCCCAATAATAATGTCACCGTAATACTTCCAAGGACTTACGTACGCCTAAGTGAGAGCCGTTAGGAGGTGAATGTACTCTTTCTAACAGAATGGGAGTGAGAGGTTTTGAAACATATATCTTCCACGCAGGAGATGTCAGTGGACAGATCGAGCTCAAGATTGGGAAGAATAAATATCTTACCATTTTTAATTTGGAGATTCGAACTTATGTGTGGCTTCTCTTGGATTAGGAAAATTTGGGTAAGGTAATCCGGATCTTGAAAGAAAGTTGAATCGGGATCTAGCAGTAAAGTATCGTCGCCATTATATTTATTCAGGGTAAATTCGACCTGACGTGAAAGCGCATCTGGGACTATATTGTCTTTACCCTTGCGGTATTCGATTGTGAAATTAAACCCTTGGAGTTTAAGGCTCCAGCGAGCGAGACGCCCAGAAAGCTCTCGTTGTCCCATCAACCACTTCAGACTCGCGTGATCTGTGATGATGGTGAACGAGAAGCCTTCTACATATTGCCAAAATTTCTCAACACTTAATACAGCGGCGTAACATTCAAGTTCAGTAACGCTGTAGTTCCGCTGCGCTGCATTAAGTTTTTGAGAAACGAAAGCAATAGGGCATTCATCGCCGCTGGAAGATCTCTGAAATAGAACGGCTCCCACACCAGTTGTAGAAGCGTCACACTGGATAACAAATGGCTTACTCCAATCAGGGTTACAAAGGACAGGAGCGGTAGAAAGGGATAGTTTCAATTTCTCAAAAGATCTCTGGGCCATGTCGTTCCACTCGAATTTATGGTTCTTTTTTAATAGGTTAGTTTGTGGTGTGGTCAGATCTGCATAACAATGAATAAATCGTCTGTACCACCCGGACATGCCCAAAAACCTTCTGAGTTGTCGAACTGTTTTGGGAATAGGATAGGAAGTAATTGCAGATATTTTAGCAGAATCCAGCTTAAGCACACCATCACCGACAATATACCCCAGGTAGCTGATTTCTTTGAGGAGAAATTTGCTCTTCTCCACGTTAATTGTTAGCCCAGCTTCTTTTAACAATTTGGCCACTCTACCCAATATTTTAATGTGCTCGTCAAAGGTCTCAGCAGCTATCAGCAGATCGTCGAGGTAAACGAAAACTGGTTATGCAGCTCATGTGGTATGACCCGATGCATGAGTCTGCACAAGTCTGCGGAGCATTGCAGAGGCCGAAAGGCATGACGGTGAACTGGTATAAAGAGCGGTTTGGAGCAGTGAAGGCTGTGTTATCCCTTGACCCCTCATCCAATGCTATTTGCCAAAAGGCATCTTTTAAGTCAAGGCTAGAGATAAACCTTGTCTTATTAAGACACCCTAGCAAACCATCAATGAGAGGTAAAGGATAAGCATCCTTCACCGTCATCGTGTTCACTTTCCTGGCGCCAAGGCACAATCGGACTCTACAACGATTGAGAGCATACGATCAAGTTCCTTACTCAATTCAACTTCCACAGCCGGAGATACAGCATAATATCTCTGCTTGATGGGTTGGGCTTCGCCGACATCAATTATGTGTTTAACTAAATGCGTTCGACCCAAACCAAGCAGAGCGGAAGATGGGAATTGTTGCTTAACTGTCTCCAACTGTTTCTGCTGAACCGATGTTAACTGATGTAAATGAGGTTCGCTTTCATCGGTGGTTACTTCTGCCGTATCTCGTGAAGAAGAATAAATTTGGGAAGGCGACAATTTTTAAATTGAATATTCGCCAAAAATCTATACCTAGATATAATACTTGACTTAGATTAGGAGCTAAATGTAGAGTTATATAGTTTGTCTGACCAGCAAACGTTACTGAAATTCTTACATGACCAATTATTTGTTCAATAGCTCCGTTTGCGGTCTTAATTGTTGAGGGAAGATGACGGAAATGGACGGTAGGATCTTTTAGAATATCCTCACAATTTTTCCCAAGTATTGACACATTGGCACCGCTATCCAACAAACCTCGTAACTTTATCCCAAGTAACTCGACTATCCGTTTCATCAGCTATTAGTGATTCAATAATTTGAGATTTAAATGATTTGCGTAAGCGAAAATACTGACTAGATCGGGAATGACGATTAGATTTATAGTTTGGAAATTTGATGTCAGATTTGCGAAATTTTGAAATAGTATATTTTTCATCTACGGACGCTTCAGGATGGAACGATACCCGTAGCTCTCTTCCTGTTTGTTTTGACCCATTTGTGTACTGGGGGGAATCATCTTTGGAACGATCACCCCCACCTTCAAGTTTCCCCAAATGACTTTACAATTTGGACAGTGGGCCTTAGTGACTTCGGGTGTCCCACAACCGAAACAAAAGGTGTGTAATATTCGATAATTACAATTTTTAAAGAAATGGCCCATTTTTCGACAGTTCCAGCAATGCTTAATCACTTGAGATTCACTTTTTGGAGGTAACGCTTTCATGGTTTGTGTGTGTGTGGATTCGATGTAATGGCGTTAAGCGCTAATTGTTGTGGTATGGTATTAGCGATGCTTGGATTCTGAAAGGAATACTCCATACTATTGTGGAAATCATAATATGTATTGCCAGGATGATAATGAGAGGACTGTGCTGAAGGCATGACATTTGGCAACTGATTTGGTCTTGCTCGGTCTTGCCATGGATTGGACATCATTGTTATTTGTATTAGCTCGATCATATGTTAATTGTGGATCTTGGAACGATTTGATTTCGCTGACGTGTCTTCTTGACTCACAATACATCTCTGGTAGGATACGGTTCCTGGTCCAAGCGTCTTCGTATACGACACATTGCCGAAACAATTCATCTAAAGTCTGAAAATGCGCGACAGCCAGTCGGGTCTTGTAAACCCGGGCGCATGTTTTGCGTGAGGATGAAAATCAATTCGGAATCCGGCATGCGAGTCTCCAATTGCAGCGACATCGATAAGATGCTATTATAAAAATCGATAAATTTTTCTTGAGGCCTTTGTTTCTTGGACTCAATTCTCCGTCGGATTTCCAGATCGGTCCGCCTGTCAGAAAATCTTTTAATTAATTCAGATTTAAGAAAAATCCACTCTACGTTCCCATGCCGTTGAATGAAATCCCAGTACCAGTCTGCTACTGTGCCTTTGAGGAAGTAACTCATATCATTTGCGATTTGTTGCAAATGAATACAATTAGTCATGGCTTGATGCTCTAACATTCGAATAAATTTTTTTGTTGGCGTACCATGTGGCGTGCCGTCGAATGATATAGGCCATTTTGTTGGATCACGAGGTAAAGGTTGGAACTGCTGAGGATTGTAAAATGGATTTGGATTTGGCATAAAGTAATTAACAGGATAAGTGTTTGGTACAAAATTTCCAATTGGTATTTGTTGAGCTAGCTGGTGGCGCTTGATTTAGTATAGGACCTCTTTGATTTGCTGAATTTAAAACAGGGAAATTCTCCTATTGCTCGTTCAATTTAATCAAAGGCACCTCTGTTACTTGAGCCTGAACGGGTCCAACTGTGGAAGGGAGTACAACCGTACGAGAAGAACTTGGTTGGTTACTTGGTCCAGTCATCGGTTCCTTAATGATTGACGAAGAGGCAGGATGATCCAGGTTTTCGGACGTACTCTGAGTTTTACTATGAAATATTTGAGTACGAGAATGAGAATCATCAGATGATTCGCCTTCCGACCGCCTACTAGACTCACTAAATTGCGATTCTTGCATTTGAGATAATTTAACATTAACGGATTCATTCAGATCAACGCTTTCTTGATTAAATTTTTGAATGAATTCAATTAACCGGTTACATTTTTCCTTTAACTCAGGCATGGCCGATGAAATAAAATAAATATAAATATTCTAACTAAATATTCTACCTCCCCTTTCGTTCTATTTAATTCAAGAGCATGCTGAATTTCTGAATGGATCTGCCTAAATTTAATGGACATTTTATGCACTTCCCCGCGTGGATTTTTCCGCGCAAGTTTCGAAGGTGATGAAATTTTTCATCCTCCAACCGTTTTAATAGTTCTTCAAGATTAGTCAATGGGTTATATTCATCAATATTTCGAACTACACATTCGAGTTCAAACTCGTCATGAGCTAAATATTCCGGATTCATATTTTTCCCCTTTCGTCTTTAAAGGGAAAAAAAAAATTGGGAACAGTGTCCGTAATGATTATTATGTGTGAACTGAGAACCTAGTATGTGACTTTCCTATTTAAATCTGTCCACTTGCAACTGATGGGGGCTATGACAACAGATTTATTTCTTTATTTAACGATTTAAAATAAACCAAAATCTGTTCTCTGCTTGCCATCAATCGTGTTTATAACACTTAACCATCTAAGCTATTGCAGTTCATAACGTGAGCTTATTGCATGATGACCAAAATCGTCACAATATTTACCTTTATTTTTGATTTTATGTTTTACCAAACATTTGCGGTTCAGGTGGAGCTTGAACCCCATTCGTTTATTTAATTGTGAATTCCTTGTATCGGTCAGAACTTAAAGGCACTCGAGCGACCTAAAATTTTTTTTAGAAAGGTTTTTTTGTAAATTTCAAAACCTAATCTTAATTTTGAACAAATATTCGAATGCTTGATAAATCATAGTGGCCACCAATAACTGTCAATCCTCCCGTGATGTCAATCATTCGTTTTCTGTTCAAACGACCAAAGAAAATTACAATTTTATAGAGGACGAAAATTGTTACTAAACCGAAGTAGCAATGTAGACAGATTTGATTTCAGATTCCAAAATTTCCTAGATCTACGTATTTAAATAAGAAAAACATCCTACAGCTTCAAATATAAAGGAACTTTTTTTTTTTAAAGTACCTAGAAGGCTTCGTCGAGGTCTTCGTGACTAATTTTAGTCAGGGGAAAAATAAGTTAAATGGTACTAAATCGCATCTGGGGGCCAATTCACGTTTCCACTACTCGTGGTATTTTTATGTCGCCATTCGTCGCCGAGCCGATACGTTAGGATATGCTGAATGTTGATAGGCGCTACTGTTGAATCATAACGATGCATTTTTAAAATCCTTACAATTCGACAAATTGTTTTCTCAGAATGTCGGTTAATTAATCTCTTAATAATCTTTTCTCTTTTCTCAACATTGATGCACTCTAAAACAAACCGTGAAAATTAGCTTACATTTACTGATGATATCGGTTAAAAATTTTATTAGTAAGGCGTTAGATTTAAATATTACAAATTCGATTAAAGATAAGCCCTCTAATAGGGCGTGGGGTTGGTCGCATCGAAATTAAGTCAGAAATTTAAACAAACACACAAAATTCAATATCAATTAAGCTCACTCGAAATTTTAATTAAAATTTTAGTTGATCAAATATCATTCCAATAAAGTACTTACCTACTAACTGGTCGACTATAATTTGACATCGCCGATGTTGCTCTAAAATTATTTTCTGAATCCTCATTTGAATTCGATTCACCCGACTGATACAGCATACACTGTTCAAGGTAACCGGATGTCAAGTAGGGCGGAAGATCTGTTTCCTCATCCTCCATCGGTCCAAAATATTGTGGATCTTCTTGATCGGCTTGTGACTCAACCATACTCAACCATTGTGCATTATGATTTCTAAATTTTTCCAATTTAATACGAGATGCCCATTCTGTATCCGTAAATGCTACTATATCTAAACAGTAATCGCATACTTTTCGTATCTCTGTATTTTTGTCATGCATCAAATCGATAAGATAGGCCGGTGATTCTGTCTCCTTAATCATATAATTTCGTGTACTCTCATTTTTTAATATTTGCTGAAATACAAATACAATTTGAAGTACCATTTCATCATCTTCTTGTTTCGCCTTAAGCAATTCAATCAGCGAGAGTATAACATCAGCTTTACATAGTAGCATAGCACATAATTCATCGCATGCACACGTTCCAAGGAATACAACCGTATCGAGTACTAAATCATCTTTTACTTTTGCCGGTACAAGAATATTACGTATCCATGGTATTAAATTAAAATTATGTAAGATTTGTGAGTAATCTAAATCAGGTAATGACAAATTTCCCAATATGCCAACACATTCGACAACAAAATCTTCATTTTCACATATTGTTATTATTTTTGCTAGATCGCCAACGAAATTCTAAAAAATTATAAATAAATATTTTTTTAATATTTTAAAATGTTTAATGGAGAAGGTGTAATGGTGATGCAATGGTTAATGTGGTCGTTTTCAATTCATGCTTTCTCTTAACATTGAACTTGTGACTGTTTTTTATTTTAATTATAGACATAATATCATGATAAAATATGCGTGTGAGTGGTACAACTTTTTTCTTTTTGCCGTGATGTCATGTAACTGAAAAATTATGTAATGTGACTGCTAAATTTGTTTTGACGTTATTTTAGTTTGAAACTTTAAATTGTTTCATTGTGTCCTAAACAAATTGACGAGGTAGTTTGGGATGGTGTGTATGAGTTGAAGGTATTTACCCTTCAAAGCAAACAATGAAATTACATATCTCATTACCCATTAATATTTAATCAAGGTGAACTAAAATAATTTTCATGGTTAAATAAAATCAAGATTGAAAACCAAGGTTAAGGTAATGGAAAATAGCCTTTCATTCGCGGCCTAGTACTAGAACTTTAATTGACGTCGACATCAATCATTGATCGAGCTATTTATAATATACATATTGATGTTACATTTTTTTTAACGAATATTCTAAAATTATACAAACAGTTCGATTCGGTGGGCGATTTATTGAAATCATTAGTTAAATTAGTCTAAGATATCAATAAGCGTTATATAAAATAGCTGGAAGAAGAAAACGCCTTATACAAAGAAAAACGATGCTTTGTTTTCATGACATTTAACCATACTTGACATATTATAAAGACATACATATTTATTAAGCATTATGTGTGTAAATAGTATATTTACCATTGCAATAAAATAAAATAAACAAACGTGTTTGATACTTACAATAAAATGAATCCTCAATTGTTCATGATGCGATATATTTCGTAGCAATTTCATAATTAATGTGTCTTCATATTTAAAAGCACGCGACATTAAACTATGCAAGCGATTATTCTCAACCATTATTTGAGCATTACGTTTATTTAGGGCTAAATTTATACAGAGAGCGATTAAATCAAAATCAGATCGTTGGCTTAAATTTAATATAAGCATATCAACAACCAATGGTATACAATCTGTGTATGCAAACATTGATTTTACCTGTTCGAAATTATAATAAAATAAATTAGAAATTATAATAAAACACCCTTAATATAATATTCATCTTACCTTATCATCTAAACTCATGTGATACAAAATTTTTATAACAATTTCATGTTTTTCATCACTTAAAAATGTAACCAATTTGGGTAGAAAACCGACTCGTATCATTTTTGATCGATGTGCCGCATCAAATGATAAATTAAATAATAATTTCAGGGTAACTTGTATTAAATCGGGATGTGAACTTTGTAACAGTCTTGGAAGTTTTTCGACAATATTCAATTCAAACATTTCATCTTTGTTGTCGCGCACAATCGATAATTTTTTAAGGAATGTTATGATTAGTACAAGTAAATCAATATTTTGCCTTTCCAATGTTTTCACCAACATTTTAACAATATTTTTCTTTCGCATTTTCTCTTCAACTTTAACATTTTCAGCTATATTTAATAGCAAATAAAATGCAACCCGTAATAATTGTTCCTGTTTTTTGGCGAATAGTTTTAACTGTTTATTATATTTTTCATATTCTTCTTTATGATTTTTTGGATCACCAGATTTAGGAGGTGTTGTTGTTTCAATATTACTGTTATCATCACCGCCCGGACCAATTGCATCATTCATATTAAACAATTCTAAATCATTTGTAATGTGCTCATGGCAACTATTGTTTAAAACTCGTGACTTAACTAGAGATGATGACATTGACCCGTGATAACTAGACCAATTACCGGATTTTGGCCGTTGTTTTAATTCTGGTATACGTCTGCGTGGTGGTTCCATATCTTTAGGTTTCTCTTCATTCATTATAGCATCGAGTAAATCTTGGCTTCGATTTAGCTCCTTATTTTGTTTATTTATAGTTTCGGGATTTTTACGATTTTCCAAATCATTTTTCATTTGATCATAACGTTTTAATTCATAATCGATCACATCCATACATAAGGAACCAATTTTGTATTGCACAATAACTGGATGAAAATGCGTATAAGTTGAAAAGCAAAAAAATATATAAATTATATTTGTTGACAAGTCTAAACTTTTTCGCCAGTCTTCACGTAGCACTCGTGATAGAGCACTTAGTACAGCCTCTGTAAATAATAATGATTTGTTTGGGGTTGAAAACAACACTGCAAGTAAAAGTATGTATTATTTTGACTTACCATTTTTCTCTAATTCTTCTAAATTATCTGGGTTTCGTGCCAATTGCAGGATATACGCTGAACCCTTAATTCGATCAGCTAAATCATCATACAACAATTCAATGTATTCATCGACATTACGTATCGATACTTTTTCTAGTTCAGCAGGACTTAATTTAGCCGAATTACGGGGATTCGCCATTATATTATTATTATCGGTTGACGATGTTACCATATCATTGGTGACAACTTCTTTTCGCGTTTTTAAGTAATATATGATTTGTTCAACATCGGATTGTTGAGTTTTATGAATTAAATCACATTTTTCAACAACCTCTCGTGCTAATGTTGCTACATCTGTTTTTGCATTAAGTGATCGTAAACGTATTATGCGTTGACAATCCTGAAAAAAGATAAAAACAAAAATTAAAGTTAATATTTTTGTCAAAGACGTTTTTGTATTCAGGAGTAAAAATAATTTTTTCTTGTTAACCAAATTCAGCAAACTTCCCCAAACTTTGAATTTAAATTTTAGAGCAATTGGAACGAATCTTAACAAAATGTGTGCAGAATAGAACCGAAATATTTACTGAATGTTTGTTTGAATGCTAACAAAACATATAAAGAGCCGAAACCTCCCGAGGTGATCAGCACTCCGGTACGGAAAATTATGGTCATAAGTGCACTTATCTTAAAGTGAACTCAACCTAACCTGCAATTCAACTCTCAAGTCACCCTTAACCCCTTATTCAACTTTAATTTCTAATTCCAACTCAATCTCCAACTAAACCTCCAAATCAACCCAAAACTCAACGTCTGTTCATATGTATACGAAAATTATGTACATACATACATGAACGCAACTCAAATCAACTTAATCTAACCTCCAACTCAAACCACAAATAAATTACCTACTGAACCCTTCACTCAACTCCAGCTCGAGCCAAATTTCAACACTCTACTCAATTCCAAGCTCAACGGTCAACTCAGTCGCGAAATCAAATCTTGTATATGATCAATCTAGCCCCTAATTAAACTCGATACCCAAATTAATCCTCAACATAACTCCTCACTCAACCCTAGACTAAATCTTCAACTGAACCCCAAGCTCAACGCTTAACTCGATCCAGCCAAATCAACACGGTTCGAAAACTGCTTACGTACATGAACTCAACTTAATTTGACCTCCATTTCAACCACTAACTGAACGCCTTACTCAAAGCCTGATCCGATCCTCAAATCAACACAGCCCAAGCTAACTTTCAACTCCACTTGAACCTCAGCTCAACCATGAAATAAAACCCCAACTGAACGACTAAGTCAACTCAACACTCAATTCCCAAATCAGCTGGTCTGAAAAAATACATGGTTGCATGAAATTAACTAATGCTAGCTCCCAACTCAACCCTCAACTCATCTCAAATCTAAACGGAACCGCTCACTCAGCCTCAATTCAACTCCCAATTCAAACGCTCAACGTCTCAATTCAATCCCCAAATTAGCACTGTCCAAAAATTCAAAATTCAATCCTAGCTCAACCTCTAACTCAATCCTCAACTTAACCTCAAAAAGAAGTCAACTCAAGCTAAATTCATCAACAGAACCTCTAAGAAATCCCCAACTGAACCGCTAATTCAAAGTCAACTCCCGACTCAATTTCTAAATCACATGGTCTGAATGAACTCAACAGAAATCAACTTAAGCTAATTCTAACTCAACCGTCTATTCAACCCCAACATAACTGCTCAATCAACCTTAATCCAACCTCAAACAGCTAAAGGTCAATTCGAATTGCATGTGTAGAATTCTCCTAACGTACATGTTTCAAAAGCTTTTCCGGAACCTTCAAAATATCGAGAAAAGTGGTCTTGGACAACAAAAATATTGTTGGTCATTTGTGGCAGGATTTCAATAACTTTGGTCCCTACCTTTGGTTTGGAATGAGGACCGAAAAACTGCTCTATCGTTTACAACATAAACTATTGGACGACAGAGTTTAACCGAAGCCGTACGAGCTGCCAAGACGAACATTACAGTGATCGATCAAATAAGTTTACCACGCCAGAAATGGTGAAAAAGAAGAATGGTGAGTTCATTACTTCACCCCTGAGACGAACGTAAATACAATAGACGGAAAGGGAAGAATCGACTCCCAAGAAGACGAAGACAGTTCATACTGCTAGCAAGATCATGGCACCAGGGATAATTTTTATTGATTATCTTCAAAAAGGAAAGCAATAAACGGCGAGAATTATGCGAACTTATTGCAGCATTTGAGTGATGAAATCAAGAAGGCCGCATGTCAACCGCTATACTGTAAAAGTGTAAAACACAACAAAGGTTACCGGTTGAGTCCTGCCATCTGTCGAAGTTACGAGAAGTAACGAAAGCGAAGTGAAAAACAATATTACCGCTTTCCTTTTTTTGTTTTTGAGTAGTTCTTTAAAAAATATGTGCTTGACCCTAAGTAGTCGATAAAACAAGATTTTAATTTGAAATAAAAAATTAATTTGAAAAAACGCGATTATATCTAAAATGTGTGTTAATCATTCCTAAGAAAAATACAGTCCGCAATTAATATCACCTCGAAACTCGAACATTTTGGTCCTTCAGAACCGCATTTTGTGTAATTGTGAATACCATCGAAATTGCAATATCATCTCGTTATCGTACAATGCAAATCGCAAGCGCTTTATTCCATCACGTTCCAACAGTGCATCATTCTGCATCACCATAGTCTCGAGGAATAAGAAGCGATTTGTAATTAAAAATTAACTAAAAACTAAAAAAAAACTATGAATGTCTGCTTATGGAGCAGGTTCGTTTACACAAAGGATTACCAATACTTCAAAACACGGCATTCGGTTTTATCATTGGAGGAAAAATGGAAGGTAATCGAATGATTCCATTGCGCTTAATGTTACGATTGATTTAGCGGATACTGATCTTCAAGAAGAATTGAAACAACTGTGGCAACTCGAACCAATCACAAATCAAGGCCATTTTACACCCGAAGAAAAAGAATGTGAGAACATTTTTGTCAACACTTATTCCAGAGATGCATCCACTGGTCGCTACACCGTGGAGCTCCCATTCAACGAAAATATTTCAAAATTGGGTGACTCAAAATAAGCAGCGATAAAAAGGTTCATGCACTTAGAACAACGACTCGAGCGTAACGAAGAATTAAGGAATCAGTACATCAAATTCATGGCTGAATATATTAGCTTGAGTCATATGGAACCAGTTTCGGATGATACCGCTGACCAATCGAACAATTTTTATTTACCGCACCACGCCATAATCAAACCAACAAGCTCGACCACCAAATGTCGCGTCGTCTTCGATGCATCGGCAAAAAGCTCATCAGGACTTTCGCTAAACGACGTCTTGCTTACCGGTCCAACTATACAAAACGATTTATTCGATAACGATTTAGTTTGGGTAAAAAAGGAACATCGAAGGTACCAACGAATATTATGGCGAAACGAACGAAAAAGCCCAATCCAAACATATGAATTACGAACCATAACGTATGGAACATCGGCGGCACCGCATTTAGCACAACGAACGTTGAAACAAATACATATTGACGAATCGGAGAACTATCAGCTACCAGCCTATATCATGGATGACTTCTACATGGATGATGTACTTACAGGTGCATCTACTGAAGAAGAAGCTTACAGAATCGCACAACAACTGTCAGACATGTTAACAAAGGGAGGCATGAAACTAAGAAAGTTTTCATCAAATTCTATTGCATTGCTGCAGCAAATTCCAATCGATGATCGAGAACAACAATTGAGTTTAGACGAAACTCATACTAACCAAACAATAAAGACCCTTGGTATAAAATGGAAACCCATCGAAGATGTATTCACGTTCAACGTTGATTATTTTGACCCAAATCGAACGGTAACAAAGCGAATTGTGTTATCAGAGGTAGCGAAGGTATTCGACCCGCTGGGATTTCTAGGCCCAGTAATCGTAACAGCAAAATTATTTCTACAACAGCTTTGGGAATTTCAAATTGCCTGGGATGACCCACTCCCACAACATGAGGCCGAATTCTGGAAGAATTTCCGACGTGAACTACCAGCAATTTAAACACTTAGGCTTCCGCGCTGCGTTAATACTGATGGTAAGCGTATAGAATTGCATGGTTTTGCTGATGCAAGCAAATCAGCGTATGGTGCTTGCATTTATATAAAATGCATCAATGATAACAATGAGATAACGGTTCGGTTAATATGCAGTAAAAGCCGAGTCGCTCCGCTAAAAAATGTTACCATACCACGTTTGGAATTATGCGCAGCACTGCTGCTATCACGACTCGTTAAAAAGACTGTGGGTGCCTTGAACTTGAGTATCGAAAAGGCAACGCTATGGTCGGATTCAACAATAGTTCTAGCATGGCTTAAAACTCCTACTAACTTATTGAAAACGTTTGTCGCCAGCCGGGTGAGTGAAATACAAGAGCTAATGTCGTCAATCGTATGGAGGCATATTGATGGAAAACTAAATCCAGCGGACATAATATCGAGAGGAATTATGCCCAACGAAATCAACGCATTCAACACCTTGGAAAGTTGGTGGATTGGACCAGCTTTTTTATATGAACATTCTGGTCAAGCTCTCAACACGGATATCGGCATATTGTCTATCGAATTACCCGAATTAAGGCCCATTAGCCGAGTGTCATTGCATAGTCACGCGACTCCGGTTGACGATTATGGTTTACTTCAACGCTATTCCTCATATGTCACGTTAATGAGAGTTACTTCATATTGTCTTCGATTTATAGACAATGCGCGAAAGTCGCATGAGCACCGAATATTTCAATCAACGTTGTCAGCTCAAGAAATGTTGCGCGGACGAACCTGCGTAATAATAATGGTGCAACTTCAATCGTTCTCCGATGAGCTAAAGAGTTTGCAAAAAAATGGCGAAGTAAGACCGAAAAGCCCACTTAAGCAATTGGCACCATTTCTTGATCCATCCGGAATCATTCGTGTTGGAGGAAGACTCCGTCAAAGCAACTTAACGTTTGATCGCAAGCACCAAATTCTCATTACGGACAAACATCACGTCTCTACGATTATAATGCGTCACCATCACGAAAGGTATTTTCACTGTGGGCCGCAGCTCTTGCTGTCGAAAGTGCGCGATACATTCTGGCCAATACATGGTAAAACCCAAGCAAAGGGTATTGTTAATCAATGCGTCAGATGTTTTAAACTAAAACCCAAACCAATGACACAACTCATGGCCGATTTACCCGCAGACCGTGTGACAACCAATCGTGCATTTAACATCGTCAGCGTTGATTACTGCGGGATATAAATCGTATATTGCTGTTTTTGTTTGCTTTTGCACAAAGGCTCTTCATCTGGAGGTGGTTAGTGACCTTACCAGCAAATGCTTTCTGGCCGCCTTAAGGAGATTCATAGCAAGACGTGGAAAGCCGGCCACCATATACAGTGACAATGGCACCAATTTTGTGGGAGCAAACAACATACTCCAAGAGTTCAACACCTTCATCAATGCTAATGCCAACGAGATTCTAAGATCTTGCGCTACCAAAGGAATTGTCTGGAAATTCATACCTCCCGGCTCGCCTCATCACGGCGGTTTATGGGAAGCTGGAGTTAAATCCATAAAATTCCAAATGAAACGGGTAGTAGCTGAACAATTGTTACACTTCGAAGAACTAACAACGCTTATCATCGAAATTGAAGGTTGTCTCAATTCACGGCCGTTAACTCAACTCTCCGATGACCCTAACGTTCTTACACCGCTTACTCCCAGTCATTTTCTTACTGGAACGAATTACATCTATCTAAACGAACCTGATATAACCAGTACCACGATCGGGCGATTGCCAAAATGGAGCAAGATTCAAGCCATGGTTCAGTCTTTTTGGAAGAGATGGTCGAAGGAATATCTGAACACGTTACAACAGCGCTCAAAATGGATTTCGCCTCAACTAGATATTCGTATTGGACAACTAGTATTCGTATGTGATGAACGTTTACCACCTGCATCTTGGCTATTAGGACGAATCGTTGAAGTCCATCCAGGACGCGATGATCGAACAAGAGTTACATCCGTCAAAATCAAATCTGGTATAATACGACGAGCCATTACAAAACTATGTCCCTACCACTCGATGTTTCCCAGGAAGAATCTGGCCTTATCAGCAACTGTCTAATGTTGAAAAATATAATGTTTCAACGCGCGGCGGAATGTCAACCGCTATACTGTAAAACACAACAAAGGTTACCGGTTGAGTCCTGTCATCTATCGAAGTTACGAGAAGTAACGAAAGCGAAGTGAAAAACAATATTACCGCTTTCCTTTTTTTTGTTTTTGAGTAGTTCTTTAAAAAATATGTGCTTGACCCTAAGTAGTCGATAAAACAAGATTTTAATTTGAAATAAAAAATTAATTTGAAAAAACGCGATTATATCTAAAATGTGTGTTAATCATTCCTAAGAAAAATACAGTCCGCAATTAATATCACCTCGAAACTCGAACACCGCATTTGGCGAAAAAGAAATGGCTAAAATCAAACAGTTAAAGTTTGAAAAGCTTCCTCACCAGAGGAAGAGATGGAGTCTGCGGTTGATGGCTATTTTGAGGAGCTCGACGGTTCTCACTAAAAACAGGGTAACAAACAGAGCTATTGAACATCGCTAGAAAAAGTATATCGACCTAAAAGGAGACTGTGTTGAGAAATTAAAATATTTTTTCCAAATTTTTTGTATTTTCTTTGTCAGATTGGGTACTTCTGGGCCTAGCCTCGTATTTAACATTTTGCACACAGTTTCAGATTTTGAATTCACAAATAGTGGGGACATTTAAAAATTTGTAGAGTTGTAAAATTTAACAAATTTAATTGGCAGCAATATAGATGATTGTTAGATATTTTCTATAATTTTAAGAAATTCAAAAAAATACAAACTTTATTCAATTTTAAAAATTTGTTAGAATCACAATTTAACAAAGGTTTAGCCGTATTCGTTGACGTTTGACCTGATCCAGATCAGTTAATTTTCATTAAACGGCAAGCAATAAAAACAACTATTCGGATCAATATTCTTGAGCTAAAAACAAAAATTTGTTAAATTTTGTTCCATTCAATGTAAACTTTGATCTGGATCACTGTGATCAATTATTTTGAAATTTGAGCAATTTTTAAAAATTCTAAAATTTAAAAAATTTTCACAGAATTGTAAATAATCTCCAATAATTTAAAAATGAGTATTAGTTTAAAATTAAAAGAAATTTTAAAAAATTTTGTTTTACACTTTTATAAATTTTACGAATGAAAATAGATTTTATGAAATTTCAGAAGCAGTTTATAGTAACTGACTTAAGTATAAGGCAAACGCGCTTTACTTGGTTTCTTTAGAAAAACTTTCTAAGCCGTGGAGGCTTAATCAAAGCAATAAAATTACTACATGCATGATTTGATTGGATAAAGATGTGAGTATTACTTGCAATAGTGGCTGATTTTTACGACCGGTTAAAACGAATTTTGAAGATACATAATTGATTTATTATATTTTTAGAAAGGTCATTAACTCATTTTAAGAGTTATACAAATAGTTGTGTGACAAGTACTATAATTTTGCAGTATAATAAATTTTTGTTTCTTGCACAAATATTTGGACATGACACATAGCTAGCATGTCCATAAATTAAAAAAAAAAAAACAAAATAATAAAATGTCTGTTTCTTCTTATTCAGAGATTCAGTGAAGCATTAAGTTTAATTTAAAATTATTTTTCTAGGAATGAAACTGGATTAAATTGTTTTTTTTTTTAAAGCAAACAACTTAGCAAAGGCGTTCAGGAAAATTTAATTTTTTAACTTTTTTCCATTTAATTTGGTTAATTATGATTTCTAATTAATATTACGAAAACGCTCAAAAAAGTGTTGAATATTGAAAATTTTACTAAATTCTAATATTAAATCAAATTTCGATTTTTTTTTTGTTAATTCTAAGAATTTTATTTCGTAATTTACCACAAAAAAAAAACAATTAGAATGGGTGTTTGAAGATCTTAAAAATCAATTAGTGTGGGCGTTTGAAGATTATAAATTTGATTAAATGATATTAGAAATTTAGATTTTTTTTTTAAATTAATTGATTCAATATTTGGATATTACACCAAAATTTTAATTTTTTCACTTTTCTAAAAAATCAAGAAAAATTCTAAATTTGATGTAACATCCGTTGAATACAGTATTCATACAGCTCATGCGTTTGCTACGTGAGCTATGTCAACAATCTTATTAACCGTGTGTTGAGTTGAAAAATTTCCACCCGAATTATCTCGAAAACCAAGCGGAAAATGTGTTCCATACAAATAATATGCTTTGAGGGGGGAGAGATTATTTTGGGGTTATCTTAAAGGTTATTTCAAAGTCAACCTATCTACGTCTTGTGTTCCAATTGATGCTGAAGGCTGAGTCTGGGTTGGCTGTGATGATTAGTACGAATAGTGTAGTGTTATTTCGTTGGGCCATGTTTTATTTTAAAAATTCTAATCCCAGTTCAACCTTACCGCTGAAAAATTCTTCGGTTTATCGGTTTTATATTAAAGACAATTTAGAGGATCTACAAAATAATTCAGATATTCAATTTCACTAAAATTTATAAACAAAAGTGCACAATGGAACAATTTGATTTTGGAGACAGAGCAGATAGCGTGAATTAGCTATATCATTGGCGGTGTTCAACAATATTTCTTTAATTTGAGCCATGGTTAAATTATGAAATCGGACCCCAGATGATTTGGCCGAAGGAATTCTCCAGAGCCGGAATTAATCAATTTTATATGAGGAACTACTTTAAGAATCGACTTCACATCTCAAATCTTAGATATACAATTTTATTAAAAGCCTGAATTAGTTGTTTACGTAACAAAAAATGGCGTAAATTTGGTAGTGGTGGTCCGCGACATTTCTGGAATTTGGTGAAACATTTTATGCCATTTCTTGAAACTTATAGAATCGATTTAACAACTTAGATATAAAATTTGACTAGAATCCATTTCCGTTCCATTTGATATGAAAAAACCAAATTAGCGGGTTTGTAACTTTCCTAGAAGAGATTTCACCATACATATGTTTTGTGCCTAGTGAATGATCGTCGCCACCAAACCAATTTTATGTAGCAATTTTTTTTTAAATCAAATACCATAACATATTTCGAGGATAATAGTCGGAAATGTATTTTTTTTACAAATTTCAGGCTTCGTCCGGGTTTATTCGTTTTTGACCTAGTCACCCCAGTTAAGAAAGAAATTCATTAGTTGTTTATTCACTAATGATTACAGCCATTATTCACCTGTTTTTTATACAGCATGAAATAAGTATTTGCTCATTATTATTCACTGGTTATTCCCTCTTTATTCAGTGTGAATGATTTTTTCTTATTAACCACCTATTATTTACACATTAACCACTTAGTAGTCTTCATTATTCTCTCATTTATCTCTCAACGTTCATTCACACGAATAATCGGTGATTAATGACTGAATAATCATCATGTGAATAATAAATGAATAATGAGTAAATAATAATTCAACATTCGCTTATTTTTCATCATTAATCGCTCTTTATTCTACTTTTAAAATCATCAATAGAGGACTAGTTTTATGTTTGACGGAAAAAGCCCTGAATGTCTCAAATTTATCTATATTATGCATCGATTTCGTTCTAAATAATTCCTATTCAAATTCAATAAAATCTTAGTTTATTGCATAAATCAAATTTTTATTGGAAATTCATTAATATTACAAACTTATTGCTTTAAGTATTCGTTCCAGTTTTTAATGTATTTTGGCCATGGTCCAAAAAATATGATTAGTCCACACACAACAACAAACAATAAGAATTTTTATTTTCCGTTTATTTTCCGTCTCCCATTGACGACAACAAATAAATTAGGTAGTCTCGTTTCATAACAAGTCTCAATCGATATTATAACTCTTATACAAGTTATAAAACTCTTTGTTTTGACTTTTTGGAGAAACGAAACTTATAATTATTGCCCTGAAATATTTTGTGTCTTTCTGCATTAATATCTTTGAATCACGCGAAACACTTTACCCTTCGTGGTTTTAAGCTACGGAACATTGACCTAAAGCTAAACATTTATGCCTAAATTACTTGTATGAATAATAACTAGAAATATGTATAGCAACAATAAACAAAACAATAACAATCCCCCCACATATAGTTTCGGATGACACGATGAATTCTAACTTAAATTTTTTTATTAGCTAATGCGAAAATTGATTTAATTAAATTTTGTATTTAGTCTTTGTATATAATATATGAATCAATTGTAAAGTTCCCCAACCGCATAACAATTCAAAATAATTTTGCATTTCCAGTCATATATTTTATGTGTTACATACACATATGTAGACGTTGATGATTATTATTATTTAACTAGATCGATTTTATACGTTTCATCGTAATCATAATCGCAGTGATACGCGCACGGTTGCGCTTACTACAAAATTTATCATATTTCACCTTTGCGCGATAAGAACTTCCATATAAAATATTATCTATTGTATTTGGCAGAACAATGAAACATTTTGCGCAATGTTCTACTCGTGTAGCACAAAACAAACAATCACATTGCCCGCATCAAATTAATAATATCAATTGAAATTTATTTTAGGGTGAATTTTTTTGTAAAAGATTTATATTTATTATAGTTTCAAAAACTTAAATTGGTTTATTGTTTATTTTTGGGGATTTCTATTTAATCAATTTTCTTCCGGTCGGCGTAAATAAAATGCTCGCAATAAACTCAAAATGAAGGGGGGACAAATTCAACACAGATCAATAAACCTTCATTGTAAATATATGAATTGTTTCTTTTAAAATTTATGTAGCCTTGCTATTTCTTATGATATAATCTGATTTAAAATAATAATTTTACAGCAATCCTAAGTCCAAACTTAAACACATCGTAGAACATAATTACATTTCATTATCTAATCTGATTATCAATTTTAATGGAATTGATATATGATTTAAAATTTTGTTTGGTGACAATAGCTTTATTGGTTAACTAACATAATTATATAAAATACCTGGATAAAATAAAGACGGTTTGAATTAAGTAACATAGTCACAATTTTATTTTAATTTAATTTTTTTTTGTTGATAAAAGGTGATAATTTACTGTAAGAAATTTTAACTCCAATATAAAATATAAAGGGCTGAAACCTCACGAGGTGATCAGAACTTCGGTCTTTGGTTTTTTCAATGAGGATTGCATTCACCTGTGTTCCTGTGTTATAAAGTTGGTGTGACAGTTTTGACAGTACTGATTTCTATTTTAACTAACATATATTTACTTATACATACAACAACAGCCAAACAGGTCAAAAGCTTTAGTAGCAGGGGTACAGGAATCCAATATAACACAAAAACTCGTATTTTAGAACTTTATACCGAAAGTAGTATACAAAATTTTACTGATATTTCTAACCGTGTAACTGACCATATTCTAGAACTTTACCCAAAAATCATTTTAGAATCCCATTTACAACGCACATGTCAAATTTCATCATAATCGGGTAAGGAATAACTAAGTTCCATCCTACTTGGTCTTATTCCAAAGCTTTATCAAAAAATTATTTTAGAATTTCATTCCCAACACCCATCTCAAATGTTATGGTACCCCATTAAGGAATTGCCAAGTTCCATCCTACTCCAGAATTTCATCCAAAACCCATTTTAGAATCCCATTTCCAATACACATATCGAATTTCATCAAAATCGGTTGAGAAATGGGCCAGTTTCATCATACTTGGCCTTATTCCAAAACTTCATCCAAAAAACATGTTAGAATCCCATTTCCAACACACATGTCGAATTTCATCGAAATCGGTTGAGAAATAGCCAAGTTCCATCATACTTGGCCATATTCCAGAACTTCATCCAAAACAATTTTAGAATCCCATTTTCAACGCACATGTGATGAGAAATAGTCAAGTTCCATCATACTTAGCCATATTCCTAAACTTCATCCAAAAATCATTTTAGAATCACATTTCCAACGCACGTATCGGATTTCATCTTAATCGGTTGAAAAATAGGCAACTTCCATCAATACTTGGCCATATTCCAGAACTTTATCCAAAAATCATTTTAGATTCCCATTTCCGATACACATGTCAAATTTCATAATAATCGGTTGTTAAATAGGCAAGCGCAAGTTCCATCATATAAAAAATTTGTTAACTACTTTCTCACTACATCCTAATGCAACCCCAACTCAACTCCAACTCAACTTCAACTCAACCCTCAAATTTACCCCTAACATAAACTTCAAATCAATTCCCAATTCAATAATAATCAAACCAGCATACATAAAAAAATCGTAAATATTTATAAAACCAGGTATTTTGGGTCAATTCGTATGGCAGGTACCCCACCCTCTTGACGTACAGTCTCCAAAAGCTTTTCAAATCTCCGCCTTGAGCATAGAAACAGATTGCGAAAAAAAATTCAAAATCGGACAAGCCGTTCTCGAGATACCATGGGTCCTGACACACAGACATCCAGACAGACGGACGGACATTTTTTTTTTTGTTGCATTTTCAGACTCAGGGACTTTCAAAACGTCGAGAAAAGCGGTTTTGGACCAACCAAATTTTTCGTCATTTTTAACGGGATTTCAATACTTTGGTCTTTTTAGACCGAAGTAATATTTGACAAGGTTCACAACAAGTTTAAAGAATTAACTTACGCAAAATTCCGCTGCCACAAAAGTCAAAGATGTCACAAACACCTAAAATTTGGCCAATAGTTTAATTTTTTGGATTAGGTTAATTAAAAAGCTGTAGTATCAATTAAATTAAAAACGAGTTTACCAAATTTCAGGATTTTCCAAAACTTCTTTGGCATAAATTAGGAGCGATAGATAAAGCTGTGACGGAAATGTGGGAACCTTATGTATGCTCAACTAATATTTCCAGATCATATGGGTTCAGAACTTTAGCTTGGCCGGTCGAGGTCAATATACATGCAGGTATAACTTTGAGCCCAGATTTGCAAAACCAAAAAGTTCCAAAACACATTTTCCTTCGAAATGCGCGCTTGTGGAATGGACTGGATGATGAAACTTTCCAGGTGACTTTTGAAGAAATTCAAACTCAATATCAGGCTGAACTCCCACTCCCGTACAATCGCCTCTTATAATTCCTTAATTGTTATTTTCTTTCCTTTGGCAGTGCTGTGTGCTGTTGGGTTTCACATAAAGGTCCACTAAGGATGAAATTCCTAAGCAGTTCCTAGCAATAAAAAAATAATAATACAAGATCTCCACAAGGGACTAGTTAAGTTGGTGAAGGTGGGGCTTGAATGATTACTTACGCCAAATGAAAATTGCTATACTAAGAAAGAAACTTATAGTGTTGACGTTTATACAAATATGAGTAGAGTCTGACATTATATATTTTGGGTGCATTAACCAGCTACGAAATTTTCATAATTTACAAAACTGTCATATTTCAACAGAGGATCTAACAAGTAAACTTAGATATGCGTACTCTAATTTCGACCCCGTGACCCGTCGTATCGTAATATTCGCACTATCCCAGGGAATAAGCTCTCTATTTAAAGAACTGCTTCTGCATAATGCTTTACACTTAACACATTGACTGCCAAACATGTTTTGCTAACGTTTCCCAGCATGCTAGACTGCTTTTTCATGTAATTCATCTGGCTATAGTAATAATGAGTAAAATCATCAATAAATAAAGACTGAATAATGAGTGAATGGCTGAATTAACAGGGCATGAGCGAATAATCAGTGCACACTACGACATTACTGAGTGAGTAATTGGTGAATAAAGGGTGAATAATGGGTAAATTCATTAATCATCGTTCATCAAAGAATATTGAATAACTAGTGTAGCTAGTATTGAGTAAATAATGTGTGAACAATTTTTGAATAAAGGTGAATGAATAATGAGTGAAAAATCGGCTCTAGCTGGTCGCATTTTTATTAGGGTACCGCTTAGGGATTTATTCCTTAATGTGGTTTTACGTGTAGTACACACAACGTTACCAAAAGGAAAAAATAAAAAAGGAATTGCAAGAGGAGATGCGGGGTTGGTAATTCAGTGTTCAAGAATATTATTTTTGATATTAAATTTGGATTTTTGTAAGTTAATGAAATGAAATGGAATGATTCTTTCATAGAACGAGAATTGACCCTCAGAACGTGAAAATGAAATACTGGTTTTCACTAAATTCTACTTTTCATAATGACATTATTACAAATTTTGTACTTCAGGTTTTAATGTTATTTGATGGTGGAAACGATTGGGTGTAAAACCTTTAGTTCGACTGACCTCCAACAGCGTTGGATAAAGCTAAGGATAAAACGATTAATTTAAACCTTTGATTCATGCAAATATCTGGTGAACTTTTCTGGGGGATTAGATATTTTTGGGTATATTTTGAGAAAAGGAATTCATATTTTCAAGATTTTGGTTTCCCGGAATGGTGTAGTTTTAGAATTAGCTTCCGCACACTATTGGTGCCAAATTTTCAACAGAGTTGCAAATTTTATCATTTTAATTAATAGTTTAAGAACTACCTATAATATAATTTTTCAAATTTAAAAAATAAAAATAAATAATTTAAAAGCCATACAATTAAATTATAAACAAACGAAAAAATATTATTTAATTTTACAACGGGTCTTGGGGCCGGTTCCTGGCTTCTAAAATGATTTGTTATTTTTGTTTTTCAATATAAATTCGAATAGGAAGTGGGGAAATAAAATAATATAGAAAATTTTACCATGCCAGAATCGGGACCCTAAAGACTACGATAGAAACGCTATTGAGGTAATCCCAAGCCACCGATTTGCGTATGAAATTTAATAACCAGTTTGGTGTTTGTTGCTTTGAATAGTATCTTGCTTTTTTAAAAAGCAAAGATACTGGACCCGATTCAGACCTTATATAGGAGAATTTATGAGAAAGTATCCCCCCCCCCCCCCTTTCCCTTACGGTTGAAGAAAAATCTTCTTTTCATGGTTATACATAAATAATAAAAGTATTATTGCATTGCAAACAGACAAGCCATTATGGAAGGTAGTTAATCGTTTTCTGTTGCTTGTCTTCAAATATACAGATTTAGTATTCCTATAAAAGAATTGATTCGCCGGGCTGAAATTTCTATCCAACATATCCGACAAACCTGTATCCTTTTACCAATACACCCTAATCGAGACAAACAGCCAACCAAGTTGGACCGTGTGTATGGGTTTTATGGTCTTATGGAAATAAAAACTGAAGTAGGTATTTCGAAAAATCTGTGAAAATGTTGGCGTAGATTTTTGAAAGCTAAAAGCAAAATTTGAAAGTGAACCTGTAGCAACCCCTCTCTTTATCGAGTCGCCTCTAAAACCTTGGCTAGACTCTGGAACGATAAAATTCGTGTTGTGTTATTTGATTTCCCAAACTCCCTATTTAAATTTGTATTGAAATGACAAAAAATTTCAACATTACATACAATTTTAGAAGGTAGAATCAGCGATTTTGTATTGAAATTTAGACATTTGCTCAAACAGTTCAATATTTTAAAAAAAAATCTTGTATGCGATGTAAAATCTCGTATGGAATTTCATTCTGGTCTGATATTTCATTAAAAATTCGATTAGGCTGTGGGAAAAGCAAATGTTGCCACTCGCCATTGAATATCTTTATTAGGCATCTACAAATAAATTTGTCTGTGACGTACAAATTCAATATTGACATCTTCTAAAATCGGTCCCACCACGTTCACTAAGTTATGAATTGTTTATCAGTGGTTTCATTTAGAATTAAATCCACATCACAATATTGTCATCATTTTGATGAATTAACAACTGAAATATCGGCCATAACTAAATCAGCAGCCTTTTTTGGTGTTCCTTAAAATTTTCTTTGTATTCACCGTAAATCCGCACCAAAATTTAATTTCTCTAAAGTTTAAAAAAATTTAAAAAATTTATAGATCTAAAAGAATTAAACAATTTTTAAAATTTGATTTCTTAAAAAATTTACAGAATTTATAGATTGTTCAATAATTTAAGACAGTTTTGCATCTATTGTAAAAATTTGAAAAATATTTTGAATTAAGAGAGTTTAAAGTTTTAAACTATTTAAAGATTTTAAAGAATTTTGAAGATTCAGAAGGGTTTAGGGAATTGAAAGAATCATAAGCTTTCAATTTCAAAGAGCTTAATGAATTTAAATAATTTAAAAAAAGAGAGTTTATTTATTTTTTTAAGTATTTAAAGAGTTGAGAGAGTTGACTTTTTAAATAATTTAAGAAATTTGAATAATTTCGAGATATTAAAATTTTTAGAAATTTAAACTATTTAAAATATATAAAAAATTTATAAAATTTAAAAAATTTAAGGAATTACAATTTTTTTCAAATTTATTGATCTAAAAAATTAAAAAAATTATAAAATTTGTTTTCTATAAAAAATTTACAAAATTTATATTGTTTAGAAAAATACAAAAAAATTAATTGATTTTAAAAAACGAATTAAAGAGTTTATGTATTAAAAATTAAAACAATTTGAAGAGTTTATAGAATTTAAAAAGTAAAGAAATTTAAAAATTTTAAGAACTTATATCATTTAAAGAATTTGAAGAGCTTAAATACCTTAGCATCTTATAAAATTTAAAGGATTTGAATAATTCCGAAATTTTAAAAATCTCAGAAATTCAAATTATTTTAGATAAGTATATAAATTTTAAAATGTTTATAAAATTTAAGGAATTAAAGGAATAAAGGAAGCTGGTCTGCAGAAAGGAAACCCTACGTTAGACGATATTTTGTTGTTGGCAAACGCATACGAGCAGACACAGGTGGTAGTAAACATATTGAAGCGGGACAAAAATAAATGTCGATTCCAAAAATAAATGCGTTCATGCTGTGTTTATGACATAGGAACATAGGAAGATAGGGAGTGTGACACGACCAACCAAATTATTTAAAATATCACAAGCCCCGCCTATTAGTTCCATGCTCTAGTGGAAAAATTTCTGACTTTTGATCAAAGTAGGCTAGTAGGCGGGGCTGGTGACATTTTAAATAATTTGGTTGGTCATGTCACACTCCCTATCTTCCTATGCTCCTATGTCATAAACACAGCATTAATTCTCTAATTAAGAGCCAGTCGAAATCCGAATCGAATCGGTCATTTAGTCGAGATCGTTCATGTCCAGGATGTGGAACCATCAGCGAAACGAGTACATTTTTGAAAGTGGAATATCGAAAATGACATTAATACGGTCAAATATCATCCGTTTGTAGGACAAGGCAGTTCCAGAGCAAGCGCAAGCGAAGAGTTATAAAATTACTTGGCCACCAACCCGTTTATGGTAGCTGATATAGTTATCTCATTTATACCCCTATTATGGTTCTCACCTCACCGAGAAATACTATGCAAATGTGACTTGATTTGAATGAAATTTTTCGGTGAGGTGAGAATCATAATAGGGGTATTAACAATGGATGTCGCGTTAGTGTTTAGTTGGTTTTACGAGCGCATGAAAATGACAGGAGAGGCAGCCATGTTGTTTGTTTGTTGAAGTAGGAAAAAAAAGATAAAAGGGTGAAACATCGTGGGCTCGCTCTGTTGATTTTTCCTGATTTTTGCCTGGGTAAAATCGAAGAATTACTTGCAGTTTGCCGTGAAGTGGTTTGCTGCAGTTTCCAATAAAGATTCCCTGAATTTTGCAACATAAAGAAAGGTTTGCTAGCTGACGTGGTCGTGGTGGCGAATCTAACTAGGATCACACATACATACACAGCTGGATACGAAGAAGAATTTTTGAGTAAGCAAATTAATTTTCTTACTTCGTAAATTAAAAAAGATAAGGCAAAACGAGGGGCGGTGAGTGCCAAGTGTGATAAAAAAAAACTTGAACAAATAACTGTACCGAGGGTGCTACGCTGGTGTAGTGGTACGCGAAAACTATTAAACAACGGGATCAAGAATCGTAACGGAGTTGAAGCTGTCAACGGGTAGGCAAAACGCGGTACACAATACATACAAATTAACAGGCGAGGTAGCAAAGAGCGAGTGGGTGGACTAACTACATCGGACGGTTTAGATTGTCCAATTGAGCCACAGTGAATAATTCCTGGTCATTTCCTGGTCGATTCGTGCTGATGGTGGCCTGTATCAGACCCGTAGTCTCATACTAAGGGTGCAAAAGACACGCGCGCGGACTGGCGCCTTATAAGTGTTCATGCTTCATGGAACATATTGTCCGCTACATATATCAACGCGGTCACTCTGTTTCAGTTAATTGTTAATTCTCTGGTGATTAATTTAATGTTTTTTTTTTAATTTTCTAATTCGTCCCTTTCTTATTGGTGTAGCGTAAAAGGAGAAGGATCACGGCTCCGCATCGCATACAAACACAGGATTGGTTGGGACAAGCCTCTAGACATCTAGAGAATTTTATAAATTAATAAAGATTATAACGTGCTTGAATTGTGGTCTTCCCATTCGTTATTGTTTCAGAGTGAGGTAAATTCAGGTCTAACGGTGGGAGAGTATTGGGTGGCGTGTTACAAAGTAGAGCGTGGGGTAGGCAATCGAATGGAGATATTTATTCATTAGATTCCGAGGAGTGTAATGTGAGTACATCTTCGTTGGAGTTTGTGTCAATCCAGTCGAGTGATAATTCAGGGTTTGCTAACGGTTCAATTGACTCTTTGGATGGTGTTCGAGAACAGATGTCCGGTTTGGAACAAGAGCAGTGCTTCAACTTCAGCAAATCGGGAAGAAAATGTTTATTCCAATTGAAATTAATGGAATAGTTTTACAATTTTTAGTGGATACAGGTGCCTCAGGGTCCATGATCACGCCAGTCAATACAGTCGTGAAAGCGTACGAAAATGTTGACATTCTAGTTTGTGGTATTTTAGACGTCGTGGCCAAATACCAAAACCTGAGTTTACATTTTAAAATATTGGTTACCAATGGAAATGGGGTGAACATTTTCGGAATGGATTGGTTCAACCAGTTTGGATTCAAAATTTCCAAAGAAATTTGGCAGTTTGAAGAAGGGTTTGTTGGTGCGGTGGAGCAAAATAGCACCTTTAAATGCCCTCCGAACAAAGGACCGATGGTTGAAAGAACATGAGGATTCGTTCCAACAAATTATCGCAGAGACTACCCTCTGGTAGTCAGTACGGTGTTAGGGCCGTGCTATCACATTTATACCCCGATGGTTCTGCCGATAATACCGGATTATACCTACACAATGCATTTCCGTCTGACTGCTAAGCACGCAAATGCTGACGGATGTTACAGATTACCCATGGGTCCGGATAATCAATTCGACAAAGACGAAGATATAAGATATGGTAGAGATGAATCAAATATTTAGCGAATAACTTGATTAGTTCCCAATCGATACTGAGAGAGTAGCAACATATACGGCTCGACACCCAGTATTGTCGAAGATTATAACTTTCGTAAAAGAAAGTTTGCCGGATATCATCAAAGACGAGCAGCTGCGGGCATATTGCAGACTGACTACACTCGAGTAATTGTACCAAGCAGATGGCTCGCCGTTACTATTGGTGCCCACAGATAGATCAAGATATCGAAGCGATGATCAAATGTTGCTCCAGTTGTTAAAAGATGTCGTCAGTGGCACCAAGAGAGTTCTCTCGATATCCATATGTTAGAAAAATGCAGAGCTCCGACGCGTTTACGTCGGATACATTCTTTAAATTTTGCTATCAGGACGAAATCAAACATCTCACAACAGCGCCATTTCATCCCTCATCAAACGGAGAAGCGAAGAGGTTCCTGCGAACTTTTAAAAGCGCGATGACAAAGAAGATATATGAAGGTGGTTCAACTGATCACGCATTGCTGACATTTCTCAGTACCTATCAGTTTTCGCCTGATTCTTCCTGTGGTAAATCGCCAGATGAGAGAATACCCGGGCGTCAACCCAAAACAGCATTATCGTTGATGTGCCCACTTCAATCAACGGCTAAGTCGGATGACGCGCCGAAATTCAAATTAAATCAGGCGGTATTCGCGAGAGGTTTTTCAGCAAGAGGGCCAAAGTGGTTCAGAGGAACTATAAGTGGCAAATTAGGAACTAACATGTACATTGTGTCAACGGATAAAGGGGATATGAGGCGACATAAAAATCAAATACGTCCCCGTATCGAAGAAAATGAGGATACCTATTCATTCGCGCAGCGATTACTTGAGAGAATGAACACCACACATAGACCAGATAATTATCATTCTAAGGTTGATCGTTCAACAAATAAACAACCAAGTTTGAGCCAATCTACATATGTCAGAGGAAGATTGCACTCGCATACCAGTAGTTCGATTTACACCTGGGACATAAAGTCAACAATAAGCCGGGGAGAATGTTATGTATGAGCATAGCTGCAAGAACTTACATAAACGAGCGCAACTCAATAATATATAAATAAGAGTGTTGATCTAGTTAACACAGCTCGTTATAGTGAATAGAAAAATAATCTGAATAAAGCATTTTAAAGATTCTGAATTTATTTGGATTACATCCAACAACTTCAATATCTTATCGACTGGCAAACGTGGTATTAAAAATTTCGTTTAATAATTGTTTTTTGTTGTAAATATACAGGCTACAGACATAACACCCAAGAATGGTGGAATTAATTTTCGTTACACAAATCGGCTTGGTTTTAGTTTAGTATTTAATTCAATCATCAACTTACAACGACAAAAATTGTTAAGTTATATACTCTTTTGTCCAAAATGTCAACAATATTCAACAATATGTTCTTCATTTTGGACTTTGATTTAAGCACTTATAAAATTGAGTGAGAGTTGTTAAGTAATAAAGTTTGTAAATAAAAAGTCAATTTGCTTGCATAACTAATTCAGTTTGCACATAAGATAAATTTAAGTATGCTAACCCATCTTAAAATCTAACCCATTGTATGAAGAAACATACAACTTTTTTTTAAATAACGTTCGTCTATATAATCATATAGACTATGTCTGACAAAATTTTAATAATTTATAAACATTTTGGACAAATGGGTAAGGGGGGATGGTTAGCTCAGCATATCTAAACAAATGTAAAGTTTTCCACCGTCATTTAAATTTTTCTCACACTTAAATCCGTAAACAATCCTTGTCGCACGTACAATAATCTAAACTGGTTCCATAAATATTATTAAATTGGATGACTCAAATCATGAAAATATACATAAAATAGAATTTCCCCCTTTTTCATTCAACTAAAATACCATTTTCCTAGCGACGAGGATATTGATTTGCAAAAATATGTTATTTTAACAGTTTCAACAGCATTTTTTTTTTATTTATAGAAAAAGTAAAGTTGTGAGGTTTAATACTAATATAACTCATATGTAACTTGATATTGATATAGGTTTGAATTTGAATGAACAGATTATCTTTGAAACTTCATTTAATTGACGTAAATTTAAAACCTGCGTCACTATTAAGTTTGGATATTTTTATGTACATAAAATTAGTTTGTTATTTAATTTTTCTATGTTTTTTGAAGTGAAACGAATAAAATTAATATGTGATGTGATTAAGACTGTCTTCTAGAACTATTAAAGAAATTTAACCCAAATAAGGTGGTTTACCTAAAGTAAATATTTACTAGACGCAATACATACTATGGAAAATTGTAATTGTTTTATGGTCAACGTATTTCTACTGAATTTAGAAAACTAACTGTTAGCGGTAATTCAAATTTAACTAAAATACGTTTTAATCGTCTACACGTTGAAAATAATTTTAATTATGTAACTCATTTTATAACTTGACTAACTATAACTAATACCGAAACATAATTTTTGGTATTAATCTTAAAAATCTCGAGGTGACTAGAACTTCAGTCCCGAAAATTAACTCAACTCAATTTATAACTCAACCTCCAACTCAATCGCCAATTTAACCACAAATCAACTTTAAAATGAACCCGTTAGCCTAACTCCAAACTCATTCATGAAATAACCCCCAAATAGTTCCCCAACCGAACGCCTCACTCAACCCCAACTAAACTTCAACTCACCTAAGCTTGAGCTAAATCTCAGCATTCTGCTCATTTCCACACTCAAAGGTCAACTCAATCTCGAAATCAACTCGATTCGAAAGCTACACGCTTGTATGAACTTAACTCAAATGAACACAGTCTAACCTCCCACTAGTCCCTTAACTCGACTCCAAATAAATTCCCCAACCGAACTCCTCACTGAAATCCAACTAAACTTCAACTCAAAGCATAACTCGAACTCAATTCGACACTTTACCCCTAAATTCAAACCCTAAATCAACACGGTTCCAATCCCTAAATAAATCCCCAACTGAACCCCATCGCTCAACCCTCAACTAAACGCACAACTCAACACGTTTCGGAAAACTACATACGTACATGAACTTAACCAGAACAAGTCAAGCTAACTCAAACTAAAACCCCCAAACAAAGCCCCAACCAAACAGCTGAATGAAAACTAACTCAACCCTAATCACCCTCAACTCGACCACAAATTCAGCCCTCGCCTCAAAGCCAAACTCAACGCCCTACACAAGTTAATTTCCAACTCAAACCGCCCAATAAACCTCAACTCAACCCCCAAATTAATCCTAACGCAATATCCAATTCAATCAGCAAATCATTGCGACTCGAAAAAACATATTCGTGCATGAACTAAACTAAAAACAACTGAGCTAACTTCTAACTCAACCCTAAACATAACCCCAAATAAATTTCCAACTTTACCGCTGACTCCTACTCAACTCAACCCTAGTCCAACCACATCTCAACCTTAACACGACCTGCAATTCAGCCCTGGAATATGGCCAATTAAGGTGGAACTTCGCTGTTTCTTGACCGACTATGATGAAATTGGCATGAACGATTTAAATGGGATTCTTAAATGCTTTTTGGATAAACTGGAATATGGCAAGTTACACGGTTAACAGTTACACGCATTAACCAGAAATGAAAATTTAAATTCTGGAGAATTTAAGATTAAATTTCACTTATCCAGAATACTTTGTTGAAATATTCTGGAAAAAAAAATTTCCATGCTAATTCTAATATTAAATCTCCATTAACTAAAATGTTTTCTTATGTTTTTTTTTTGTGTATAAAATTGCAATAATTTAATCTAAACGCAAAACTGACTTATTTGAATTTTAAATTGAGAAATGAATTTTATGAATAAGCAATATAATGCTAGATACTAAAGACAGGTACAGATACTAAAACTGCAAAATTTCCAAATGAAAGATTTTGTACTTGCAAGATTTTGTAATGCAAGACAGCGAAGTTCCACTTTAACTGGCCATATTCCAGAACTTAATCCAAAAATTATTTTAGAATCCGATTTTCACCGCCCATGTCAAATTTCATCATAATCGGTCAAGAAACAGCGAAGTTCCAACGATCAACTGATCCACGATCAATTGTTCATACGATGAATTGTATCCACGATCAATTGTTCATACGATCAATTGTATCCACGATAAATTGTTTCTACGGTCAATTGTTGTACGATCAATTGTTGTACGATCAATTGTTCATGATCAATTGTTTACGGTCAATTGACAGTAAATCCAGGGTATATAAGTAAGTGACACAGATGATCAGCAAATATGAATGGAATCGTACACGAACAGCAACAATTTCGTCATCGCAATTAGCCAACATTATCCGACTGGATGGATATTTATTAGAAACGGCCACTACAATACCGATTTTGTAATGCAAGATTTCGGGGCGCTCCCCTTTTTGAGTAACGGCGACTCGTCGGTGAGTGAGGTTAGAACCATAATATTAATAGGAGTAAAAATAATGTGACATTCTTTTAAAACTACGCTCAAAAGATGCTCGATTTTAGATATCCCACGAAAAAAAACCGGTCAAGTAAAGTGGTTGTTAAACTCTTGAACTCTTGGTCACATACCGTAATATCGTTACAATAAGGTTTTGGTTATTTTAACATAATTTATATTCTCACTTGCATGCACAATTGAAATTGCTTATTTTCTCTATTTAAACAACGAATTTAATTTGCCTACAATTTTGATTTTATAATAGAATGTGACACCTGAAAGAGAAGTTGACGGTGAAATTAAACAAAAATATTTTTGCTTTCCGCATTTGTTTTCTACTTCATTGTATTCTTGAATCAGCCGCCTCTGGTTATTGTTTTGTGAAACAGGGCATAGGAGCTAAAATTTGTGTCGAGTCGCTGTGTTGCTTTGCTCTAAAGAGGGTAAAATACAAATTTAGAATTTTGTATAGGAGCGACTTGACAGTGGTGGACAAATTCAAAAATTTCCGGACACCATTTATTCGGCTTACAATAACGTTAGACCTATTCTAAATACGATTATTTTATTAAGAATATACATTGGTTCCTTTTTGGTCTATACCATTGCTAAACCATAGCTTATCCTACCAAGTGGGTTGATTATACTTCTTGGGAAAGTCATAATTGTCCTCACAATTTACTTTAAAATTGTAAACAAAAGTTTATATTTGTTTACAAGAACCAAACAGTAAAATATGGCAAAGCGATATTCTTAATTGAACAAGTTTTAATTAAGTTACAAAAACTTGAATTGTATTATGAAATATAATTATTTGCAATCAAAATTGTGTTAATTATTTTCGAAAAGTTTTATTCGAATTGGAAATAATTGCTGTGCAAAAATTTGATTATTATGTAATGATATTTGGAAAAGGTTTCGTTTGTAGTGTAAAAAGATAAACTTGACATGATAGCCAAAAATTAACACGAAATGATAATGAAAATCGAGCATTGGTATAAAATGTTACATATTTTGTTTTAAGCGATATTCGAACTAAAAAATGAATTTTTTTACTATTTCATACGTCAAACTCATCTTTAAGTCACGCTTATTAAATTTTGACTGTAATTTGAAGGAACACGGAAATTAACGGAGAGAAAGAACACATTCAATTTTTATTTGCCACCTACATTGATTTTAAGTTATCGAGATCCCGGCTTTAAGATTACGAAGAAAACAAGTTAGGCATTTTATAAACCATTTCACAAAAATCTTGCATCACTTACTGGGTTTAGAAATCGTCATTCTCATTTTTAAACATACATAAATCAACGAGGTGTTTTGTTAAACAACAATTTCACTTTTCAAACCAATCAAGATTAAGCAACAATGTGTTCATATTAGTCAAAATTTATGTTACACATCCAAGGGAAATAGAATTTAATTTTAGGAGCGTATGTAGTACAATATATCAATAATAATTAATTTTTTATGTACATATTTTTAAATTTATATATTATTTACTTCCTGATAAATCAACAGCAACAGCAAAAAAAAAACGAGGCTATACTTAAATACTAATGCGTTTTGTGTAGTGTCTGACATCATAATATAAAGTCAACAAAGAATCAATGACCGTATGAAAACAGATTTGAAAAGAATGGTTTGGTTAATTTTGTCGTTGAAAGAAATTTTATCTATTAATATACACACACGACATAGAAATACATAATACATATATTACAAAATGTGTGCGAGTTTTTTATTTTTTCATTTTCAATGCCATTTACACATTTTTATGTTGTTGAAGTTAATTACTTAATAATTGACATTGGACTCAATACTACATTATTTTCTCTGCCCGTCGTTGAATAATAAATTAAAAGCACTATGTAATATGTTTAGGATAAGCACAGAAAGTAAAATATCAATACTAAATTAGTTTACGTAATACCTAATACGATTGATTCAATAATAAATAAGAAACGAGTTCCACAAGGCAGCGAATATTATTTTATAAATCGCACATTGTTTTCGTTTTGTAAGCTGGTTTGAAATCTTTCCAGTAACCGAGACCTTATTTGAAAATTGTGTATAGTTTTTGCTTCAATAATTATAAAATTTGAAATTTTTTGTTAGAATTTGCATCAAGTTTCAGTCGATTTTTGGTTTTCCGATTCCTTTTATTATGTTCTGTAAATCTGATTTCGAAGCTGCTACCGGTTTGCCCGATGTAGAATTTGGGGCAATCATTACACGTATTCTTATAGATTCCGTTGCTTGTGGAGTATATTTAAGAGGGTTCTTTACTAAAACAAGGTATCTTTGGGCGCTACGTTAGCATCTTTGTGAATATTTGTGATTTGTTTTAAATGTCATCGTGTATCAGTGGTTTTTAAAAAACTGTCGTCATTTTTAAAAAAAAAATCGAATTTTGTAATTCGTAAATTCGATGATTATCAAACAAAATTCCTAATCAATAAATTTTGAATGTAAGCCGTTAAATAATTAAGGAATTGTAGACGACGAGCGAAAATTCCAAATATTAGGTTGGACCATCAAGAGAGATTGAAACAAATGGTAGACAGAGGATGCAAGGTCCGGACTATTCGGTGGATGCATTAAAACTTTCCAGCCAAACTCTCACAATTTTTGCCTGGTCATCAAAAATGTGTGTGTGGTCTGGCGTTGTCATGATGGAAGACAACACCCATTCTATTGATCAATTCTGACTGGTTTTTTAAATTGCTGGCTGCAATCTGGTTGATTACTGACAGTAGAGATTAGAATCAATCGTTTGATCAGGTTCTAGAACCTCATAATATTCGATTCCCTTCCAATCCCACCATATACACAGCATAACATTATGAGGCGTCAATCCTCGCTTTAAAGTCGTACACCTTTCTTTGACCATGATCTTTCTCGAACGATACCCATTTTTCATCCCCAGTAATGCCAAAAAGCATGTTTGGTGACCTTTGTCACAAGGGGTCACCATTTTTTATATTTTTTTCTGGAAGTTTATTTACCTTAAAATCCAACAAAAAAAATGGGTTATGTTCCATCTATAATATGTATATGATTTTGTGAATACATATATCCGAATCTAAATATTGTAAACAAAAAAAATCAAGAAAATCCACTCAAATTTTTCCCAGGACAATGTTATTGTTAAATAATGATTTTTAAATCCATGTATTAACACCTTTTGAAATAGTAATAATACCATAAACAAATTCAAACATCGAGATATGTACCATATCGCTTCAAAGATACTTTAAAATCAATTTACAGTTCTCCTACCGTGACAGTTTTAAAGAAGAAAAATTTCAAGGAAATATTTCAAGTTATGTTTAGTCCCAGGCATGTTGATAATTACACTGCAAACGACAATAAAGAATTTATTCAACAATTACGAGAGAAATATGAAAGTTCTACAACAAATGAAAAAACTTTAACATCGCTACCAAAAAGTTGGTATTTCCAGAGAATTTAAGGCAACTTCGGTTTGTCGTAATATATGGGAAATAGAGCAAAACAAAATTCAGGACGAAAAAGTAAATAATAATGTAAATAAGCGTTCAGAAAAAAAATTTATAAAAAATGGTGACCCCTGGTTCACAAGGTCACCAAAAATGGAATTCTTCAGAAAACACATTTTTCTTCTAAAGAGAAATTAAAAAAGTCATATTATATAAATGAAGATCCTATTGAGTTTTGTCTAAATTAGGGAAAATTATTTACAGGCCGGAATACGATGTAGGCTTAGGTAGTTATTTTTAAATGCACGAAACAAAAATAATGGCACAACAACTTTTTATTTTTTTATTGCATTTGCGTCACGCCTTCATTCCTTTCGTTCGCCTCGAAGGACGGACATCCCAAGGAAGTTAAATTTTTATTAAAAAACATTCGATTTTTTTTTTCGACAGTTTTCTTATTGAATGTAACTTCACGGTAAGAACGCGATATTTGCGTTATTATAGGACGTAATTTGTTATTTTAGCGAAATTCTGTTTTTATAGCATTTAACTAGAATTTCTAAAATTTTGGATAACGCTCCAATCTTAGCATTATAGCTTAAGTTTACTCAAAGTTTAACAGATTTTTTTTAAATTTTTGAGAATTTTAAGAGTTAGCATAATTTTAAATCGGATTTGTGTAACAAAATTTCGAAAAAAAATTCGATTTTAGAATGATACATATTGTGATTCTTTTGATAATGTATCCAAAATATAACCATTCGAATTAGGTTTGAAATTTCTTTAAAATTTCATTCCAAATTTGGAGATTAAAAAATGCAATGGAACAACGTACTACTTAAAAATTTAAAAACCTGTGTACAATTTTCTAAATTTAGGCATTTAGAGTGGGCACTAAACATTCTCGATAAATTTTGTTTAATAGTTAGGAAATTGCAGGTGGCATTAGGAAGAACGTTAAAAAGTCGCGAGTTGGAAGATTGTATAACTCCAGGGATAAGAATAGACTAGGAGCAAGATTGATTGAATTTCACTATAAGAAAATTAGCGTATCCAATACCGATTATCGAGTATTCGGGTACTCGAATGTTTTGGTCCTTTTTTCCAGGGCACAAAATAACTACGCGGGAGTTTATCCCGTTGTATATTTTTATAAGGCGAAATTAATTGTATTTTCAATATGAATTAAATTCGCGACAACCAAGTTTTTTAAAATTCAATAATTTCACACGGATTCAATTCAGCTTTTAAGACGTAGAATAAATTTAATTTTATCAACCAAATTAATTAATTTTGTATCGTACGGATTTCATGATTTTGTCCTTGACCTATTCGATTGACTACTACTTTCGATTAAGTGCTGATTAGAATAGGGTTTAAAGTTAAGCTTGTAATCCATTTCATTTATTTTACAACCTAATCTCAACCACGATTAGAAAAAGCACTTAATATGACAAATATTTGGGTTAGCGCCTTAATCTTGCATTACAAAATCTTGCAAGTACAAAATCTTGCATTACAAAATCTTGCATTACAAAATCTTGCATTACAAAATCTTGCATTACAAAATCTTGCATAACAATTTCCCGTACATTTATAGAATCGCGCGCGCGATAACAAATCGCATTGACAAAATTCTACTGTATAATGATAATTATACAGTAGAATTTTGCTTGAGATATCAAAAATCAAATGTCCAGGATTAAATATTCTTAACCAAAATATTATGTTGAAATATTCGTCCATAATTCGCAAGTTTTGAGGCATGCATATATGCTATCAGATCAAGTCTCATGCCGAATTACTGGTAGGGTTTGACGAAAATCACCACTCATAACAAATACCTTGCCCCCATTAGACTATCAGTTTGCATAATACCTCTTAGTAATTTATCAATCGCTAAAAACGTTATTTTATGACACATTGAGCATTCATCTAATAAGATTAGTTTTGCATTATGTATGTACTCGTATATTATACAGCGTATTACAGCGTATGAACTCATATATTATGAGTTTTATTTTTCGAAATCAAAATTCTCAGCACACTTTATTTGAGTTTTAATTTTTATTCTATGGGTGTGCGGATAACGCAAATAATTTTATTATAATAGATACTAAAGACAGGTACAGATACTAAAACTGCAAAATTTTTTAAATGCAAGATATTGTATTTGCAAGATTTTGTATTTGCAAGATTTTGTACTTACAAGATTTTGTACTTGCAAGATTTTGTAACTGCAAGATTTTGGGTTGGCAAGATTTTGATTTGCATGATTTTTAAAAAATGCAAGATTTTGTACTTGCAAGATTTTGTAATACAAGATTTCGCGGCGCTCCCCAAATATTTTTGTGCAGATTTATGTTCTTTATTTAACTGATTTCAATATTTCATTAGTTTTTGGAAATTTACTTTTCTCCTTTAGATTCACCTCTTCATTAATAAAATCAAATACAACAAAATAGGGCCTCTTCGGTCAGACTTGTTTTGTCGTCCCGATTTGTGCTTCAATTTTGAATGAAACACTGAAACTTGATTGTTGCGAATAGTGGCGGAATTAGGAAAATCCGGGCCCTAGGCTTTAGTTTCCGAAGTCCTCGAAATATTAGGAACAATTTTTTTGGGCGATTATTTTTTTTTTAATATTTTAGGCGATTCTTCAAAATACATAATCGAAGAACCTTCCGACGATGACCGCCTAAGTAATGAATTAAGAACAGATTACTCTTCCCGGAAATACCGTTTTCAGATACAAGTTCGGAAATTACAGATTTGCATAATATATAGTCACTAATTTCGACGTACAAGCTTAAACTAGCATCCAGGATCAAAACAAAGAAAGTTTGAATAGAGTGACAGATGTTGGGGAAATTCTCTACAAAAACGTAAATATTTCCTCTCAAAGACAACAAATCAAAGAAACGATTTAAAAGCCTAAAGCCCTAAAGCATGGAAAAAATGTCAGCTGCCATAGCTCGAGAAAAAGGAGAAGAAATAAGACGAAACAATACCGTTTTAGATAATAAACAAACTAACAATTCAACTTAAATGAATCAACAGAAAAAATATTTTACCAAGAAAAAGGTTTATTTCAGAGATGGAATACGTGAAGAAGGGGTTAGCCCCTTAATCTTGCATTACAAAATGTCGCATTACAAAATTTTGCATTACAAAATCTTGCATTACAAAATCTTGCAAGTACAAAATCTTCAATTTTGCTTGAGATATCAAAAATCAAATGTCCAGGATTAAATATTTTTAACTAAATATTATGTGGAGATATTCTGGAAAATGGAGATTTCCATTTTAATTTTAATATTAAATCTTCATTAATCAGAAACGAAAATTTAAATTCTAGAAAATGAAGATTAAATCATCTTTATCCAGAATATTTTGTTGAAATATTTTGAAAAATGGAGATTTCCATTCTAATTCTAATATTAGCCTATCTGCACATTTTTTTATTTTTTTAATTATATTGAACTTTTATGAATACGCAATAAATATTATGTTAGATACTAAAGACAGGTACAGATACTAAAACTGCAAAATTGTTTAAATGCAAGATATTGTATGTATTTGCAAGATTTTGTATTTGCAAGATTTTGTACTTGCAAGATTTTGTACTTGCAAGATTTTGTAACTGCAAGATTTTGGGTTGGCAAGATTTTGATTTGCATGATTTTTAAAAAATGCAAGATTTTGTAATGCAAGATTTCGGGGCACTCCCGTGAAGAAGAGTACGGATATTGGGTGGAGCGAATAAAAACAAGTAAATGCGACAACTTGTGATTTTTTAAGTATCTACTTGTAAGCAGGTGAATAAAATTTAAGTATCTTTTTGATGGAGCAATGCATACATGAAGTTTTAGTAACTGTTTCTCTATAAGCAAACACTTAAAAATTTCCCGGCACCTACTCAAAAGGCTATGAATAAAAAAGTAAGCTCTTAATTTCTTCCGTACCTACTTGATGATTATTACAAAGTTGGGTACAAGGAGACTTGAGTTTAGTTTGGAAATGTATGTTGACCATAATTGCCCGAATTATTAATATTCGAAAAATGAAAAATTATTGTGAACGCCGGGGGATGTGAGGATCCAACCAAAAGTCTACAAATTTTTAGGTTTGATCGTTAAAAATGAAAACATTATAGCGGGATTTTTTTCATACTGGTGGAGCTGTGGGTTCATATAAAAAAATTTAATTTTTTACATAACTGTACATAAATGAACCTTGGTATCCAGGTTTATCGCTCTTGGGGTACAGTAAGGCTTTGCTTTGCGACTTGAGGTTCTCAGGTTCTATTTTTATTTGTTTTTAATTCCCGATGGATCCCGGTGGTGGTAAGAAGAAATTTATCACGCTGATTGTGGCGTTGTAAATATAGTGTTACTAGCTTTTCCTTCAAATGAAATTAAATCCACATTAATAGCAAAGGGTACTCAAACCTAAATATAGAAGCAAAATTAGTGGAGTTTACAGGTCATGTATCTCTCCTTGGGGAAGCGGATAAGTTTGTAACTCCATAAAGAAGCCTACCAGACATTGATTGTTACCGCAAAGGCTTGATCGTTTGATCGATAAAAATGATGATTCAATGACTGTTATTTGTTGTGCAAATGATCAAATTAAATTTGTGAAGTCCGAGTATCGTTATTCCTATGAATCTATCCTTAGTACAACTTAACTCGCATTAGATATATTAAGGCCCGAATTTATAGTCGTTGTTACAACTATACCTACTGTTATCGTAACAGTTTTCGTATTTATAAACCTCACTATAAGATTTGTTTGTAATGTAGCAACGTTTATAGTAATCAAAATCCATCACTATAAACATTGCTACAAAATATCCAGGACAAGAAAGTAAGTTCGAAATTCGTATCGAATTTTAGACATGATTTTGAAATGATTTTCGAAAATCGTTGCTATAACAATAGCAATAGTCACGATTATAAATTTCGGCCTAAAAGTATTACTAGACTATTCTTAATTGTGCTTCAAATTTCATTATTTCATCCAGATTATTTGTTATGTGTCAAGATTTTTTATGGAATAAGGTGTTAAGTACCTTTATGTCCCTAGACAATTTTTCCTACGTAGCACCCTGAATAGGTACATATGTACCTCCACAAAATGAGGCAAACAATTAATTAGGCGACGACACATTTTGTATTAAACTAAAGAAAAACTTATTTCAGAATGATGAGACGAAGGTTCTACGGTGGATAAATTCGATCGGAATCCAACTTGTTCAGTTTTCTTTTCAAAAGACCATATGGAAGAGTCACCCATCGACTGCTAATGAAACGCTGCGACATAATAGCTGCATTTCTTGACGCATATAATGATCCGGATCAGATCAAAATTTATATATGAAGCAACAACAACATTTGCTCCAACATTGATTTTGGATCACAAATGGTGATCTAAAAATTAGTTCAGCTATTAAAATGTAGTTGAACAATATTTTGTAAAGCGACAAAGAATAAGATGAATACATTACGAGTATGAAGAGAAAGATTCAAAACAAAATGAGACAGAAAATTAAAATTTGATGTTTGTTTGTTTTATCCATTTTGGTGTCGTTTCATGAGACATGGTCTGATCTGGATCAGACACGTCAACGATCGGGATCAGTAAAATCTACCGAAACACTTTCTGGGCGAGAATTACTCAAACATATTTTCACGGATTGTATTTGTGATATAATTATAAGGAAGATAAACAGAAAAGCTAAAATCGTTTACGAGCAATTCAATTCAAACCACAGCGACAGGGAGCCACGGATATAGAAGGAATTTACTTCAGAAGAACTGCATGGGATTTTGGGTATTCTTAACACGGCAGATGTATGTATATCATTCTAGCTCAGTTCGTGTCAAAGAACTCTGGACATGCGATGAACATCCCCTGTAGAGAGCAACGATGTCTCGCGATAGATTTTGAAAGATAACACGCTTTCTCAGGTTCGATAACAATAACATCAGATCGAAAAGGTTAATTTCGGATAAAGCAGCGCCTATTTCTGACATTTGGCTAATGCTAAACGAAAATTTACGTGCCGTCAGAAAATTTAGTTATAGACGAGTAATTATTTCCTTACCGTGGAAGGACTAAGCTTACACAGTATGTGACTTCCAAACCAGCCAAATATGGTATACAAATTTGGTTGATCTGTGATGCGGCAAATGCATATTCACTAACCGGTCAAATATATACCGGAAAGCCAACCACCGGAAGAGAAAAGAACAAGGGTGAACGAATTGTTCAAAATTTAGCATTTTGGCACAGATAATCTTATCTGTGATTTTGGTATCGAAAAATGGTCGCATTACACAATGGATTCGATCTTTATTCACAAAACATTCCAAAATTTGCAAATTCCTAAAAGTTGCAATTTTACCTAGTTCTACCCTATTAATTTTGGATTTCGATAAAATCGTAAAAAAATTCGAATTTTAGCATTTTAGTGACGAATTAAAATCCAAAGATTAATGTTTTGATTAACGATTAAAAATTTGGAATTATGGAAGCATGTATGTACTAAAAATTTAAAATTTTACGGGTGGTTTACCAGCCAAATAGCACAGTGAAAAGGAAGATATCATTGCGAGCAGCAAGTTACTAATTGAGTTGGGCTTGAAGTTTGTTAGTTTAAATGAAAAATTGTTTGATAATTTAAGCGAATCAGTTGGCAATATAGATACTGTAATCTTCCCAGGTGAACCAAATTAATACATGGAAAAATCAATTTACCCTGAAAACGGAATTTGTCGGAAAACCTTGGATTTTAATTCGAAACACCGACCTTCAAGTTTTCCAAAACACAAACTCTTGGGCCCGGAAAAACTTTTTCAAGAAAACCGAAACATAATGGGTTGACATTGGACTGATTACAAGTAATTTTTGTTGAATAATAAATCACCACAATATTATAAATCAATAAGAAATAGATTTGCATAATAATGATTAATAAACGGGCTTCCCAAGCAAGACAGCAACTCGTGCTTATCACATTGATAAATCTAAAAATAAATTTGATTGCCATAGAAATTGGCTAATAATAATAGAACACTGCTAACAACCGACAACGTTATTAAGCAAAATTTATCGATAAGAAAAGTAAGTAGGCAAAAAAAAAGAAAAAAAAAGAACAAATGAAAATACATGGAAAAACACGAAAAATCAATAATTTCGATGGACGACGAATGAAAGAAAATTGTACACAACCATTTTGGATTTTTCAAAATTTTTATTGCAAAAATATTTACCTTTTTTTCTTCCAGCATAGGATCACCGGGTTCACTAAAAACAGCAGCTTCTAATTTATAATGAACCACAAGTGCTTTTTCTGTTGGATGTGGTTCGATCGATCCACCTTTCCATCGTCTAAAATTAAAGAAATACAGAGAAGAGAAAAAATTGGTTGGTTTTAAAGCAAAAATCACTTTTAACTATGATGTCATTGAACATTTTTTTTTTATTTTTTAAATTTTTTTAAATTTATATTTATGAATCACACACACACACACACGCACACACAATAAAACAAAATTATGTATTAAAAATTTAAAAATATTCACTTTTTTATAAATTTTGCATCTTCAGACTGCATTTCATTAGATCTAATCGAACTATATATATAATAAATATAATGTGTAACTATAAAAACTAGTATTATGCCCGCGATTATATTGAATATGTCAGCTAACATACAATAAATAAAAAAAATTTGTTAGCAATTCAATTCGTTCGATGCCATTTTCCGACTGATTTTAAAATACAAAAAAATCTCGCTACAAAAAAAAAATAAAAAGCGAAAATCATATATATTTATCTCTTTCGTTTTCGGGTTTGTTTATGTCAAAAATATACAGTTATTGGAAAAAATATTGAACCAGCTGCTTGAAATTAAAAACAAAAGTGAAATGAAATTAAAAGTTATTAAAAATTTTTATTATTACACATTTCGTTTTGATTATTATTTAATGTTAGATCATTATAATTGCATTAAACAAAAAAAAAAGTAATAACCTTTAAATTAAATTATACAATTTTTATTATTTTCCTGGTTATTATATTGTGTATTGTTATGCTTAATGATTTTATAGGTTAACAATTTAATTTTATTTTATAAAAAACCGTGAAATTACTAATTTAATTAGCGTGTAGGTGCATAACATGTTTTAGTTAAGCTATTACAATACAGGTGACACTCAATTCGTATTTAACGGTTATTTTATAATTTTCAAAAGGAAATAAAAATTTCTCTATGACACCTGTGGGCGAGCATTTATTTATTGAATAGCAAGATTTGAATGTCGTCATTCGTTTGTTTTTTATTTGTGAACTTGAAATCGCTAGGTTAACGTTAAAATTGTGTGTAGTGAATTTTTTATTTGCATATATTTAAATTTTATTTACATATTATGTAAGGTTATTATCTTTTAATTTATTAAAATTATGTATACATGTGTTTGTGATAAAAACAAGTTGTAAAGTAAATTTTAGTTTATAGTTTTTGTTGTTTGTAGAAAAGAGTTTTTTTTATTGTCTGTAAATAATAAAAGATGATTAATAAACGTGAGTTCAACATTGAATAGCGTGCTCTTGTTGTTGTTATAATTTTTTATAATTACTCATTTCAGGGTCCATTGAGTGAATGACGAGGGGGAGCACTTAAATCATCAACAGTTATTCACGCCATCTTGAGTCCATAGAGGGAGGAATGAGTGTTAATCGGTAATAACTGAAAATATGAAACAGTGGAATCGAAAGAATTCTGTAACAATCCCAAAGACAGGTAGGTGGTTAATTCAAAACTATAATGAATACAAAAACTGGTGAAAGATCACCTACCTAGATAAGAAATAATAATCATTTATTTTGTCATTGGTACATATCTTTTACCTTTTAAGCGCTTTGTTTAAATTTCCGTTTTTTTCACATTTTTAATGTTTTTTGAAGAAGATAAGCTGGGTTGGCTGGGTGGATTATTAAATTAGATAATTTAATTTTCTTGATCCTTATCGAATTCGGGTTTCTGCTTAGCGGTTGCCTCATTGTTGGTATTCGGAAACTAAATTGTTCATGTTGCTTTTCGGTTTCAGTGAATTACATTTTTCATCCATACCTTCCTGATGAATCTCAAGTCTTTTTGAGATTATATTTTCCTAAGCCAACTACCTTCACTGACCTTCTGGCAATTTTGAAAAGGCGTCGATGATAACAAAATATCAGAAGCCGTTAACTGGACCAGCGAAGTCGACGTGCAATCACGACAATGGCGCTTCTGGAATCGGTCACGATTGCAGTGTAGCTTTGATCGGTGTAAACGCATTCGTTGCGCAACTCACACAGTTTCAAACTGTCTTCTCGATGTCGTTGTCGAGCGATGGCCAGGAGACTTTCTGTCGAGCTAATAGCTTCATGCGCTCAGTACCAGTATGACCTTGATGCAGTTCTCTAAGGATTTCGTTGATGACTGTGAGCGAATGTCGTCTTGGGAAGTATTCTGCAGCCTCAGCGTCAGGAATTTGCTCTCGTTTGCGTGGCCAACCCTTCTCAATGAACCTTGTGATTTCCTTCAACATCTCGTCTTGACTTGTTTCGTACTGAATAGCTTCGAAGGTTACTGGCAGCTTCTGGGCGGTGTCGATGACGAAGCAACCTAGTGAGCCTTCTGCAATGATCTTTCCAATGACGACGTCTTCGTCTGGCTTCTCGAGTTGACTAGTGAGTCGAGAGATGAAGTCCACTCGTATGTGAGCAATATCAATGCGTATCGTTGGAGGCGGCTTGCCGTGTGTACCGGAATTCCCTTCTTGTTGCCAAAGATTGCGAGCAAGGGTTTATGGTCCATCTGGAGCTCGAATTTGCGACCATAGATGTAGAGATGAAACTTCCGAAGAGCGATTGTGAGCACCAGAGCTTCTCTTTGGATTTGTGGGTAGTTTTTTTCTGGTGCTGTGAAAGAGCGTGCGATATGTATTACTGGGCGCAAAGACTTGCCGGGCATCTCATGCATGAGAATTGCTCCCATTCCATAGCTTGAAGCGTCAGCGGCAACGATCAACTTCTTAGTTGGATCGTAATGAGCAATTCCGAGGGCAGATGCCAGAATTGTTTTGAGCTCGTCGAATGATTGCTGGTGTTTTGCTTCCCATGCAAACATGACATCATCTTGAAGAAGCTCGTCTAATCGGCCGCGATGTTTCTTGATACCAGGAATGAATTTTCCGTACCAGGTGACTGCTCCCAGAAATGCCTGAAGCTGCTTGAGCATCTGTCTGGGGGCGGAATGTTCTAGAGTGTCTTGATCTTATCTGGGCTCGGTTTAATGCCATGTAGTGTCGATTATGTGACCAAGAAAAACTAGTTGTTTCTGACAGAAAGTCTTGAGGTGGAAGCCGTTCTCCTGAATGCGGCTTAAAACTTCGCACAGATTCTTGTCGTGGTTGTTTAGATCAGTTCCTTCCATAATGAAGTCGTCGATGAACGGAAAAGCGTCTTTTGCTCCGCTCATCATGCTGCTCACAAGTCTTTGGAAGATTCCCGGTGCTGACTTGGAAAAGTCTGCAGTGAGTGTTGATGGTCATCAGCTTCTTTGAATCGTCGTCGAGCTCGACTTGAAGGAACGCGTCTGAGAGGTCGATTTTGCTGAAGATTTTGAATGGCGATAGCCGAGCGAAAATCTCGTCAGGCGTTGGCAGTGGAAATTGCTCCGGTTCGAGCGAATCATTTAAGCCAGTTGAGTAGTCGGCGCAGATTCTAACGCGTATAGAGCTAATCACGTTCAAGAGCTGTAACCGTTTGATTTCGTTTTCGATAGGCACCATAGCGGCAAACAGAACTGGACGGCTGTTGCGGAAAATTGGTTTTGCGCCTGGTTTGAGCGTCAGCGATGCCTTTTGGGTGCAAAGACCGAGCGCATCGCTGAAAAGAGCTGGAAATTTGATCCATCAACTCACTTGGAAATTGCTGTGAAGCGTCGAGTCGGATGTTCTTGCAGACGCTGGCGATGGGAACGTTCCATAGGTCGAGAGCTTCCATCCAGTCGCTGCCGAGGTCGTTCAAGCTTGAATTTGCGACGTAGCATGGCCCGATTTCTCTCGTTCCTGATCGCCTGAAGCGCTGATTGCTTCTTCTTCGCATAGCGTCAACAGTGGTTCCCCAATCTTTTGCCAATTTGTCTCGGATATGATTGTTCAGTCGGAGCCAGAATTCAGTCGCAGGCGAAGCTGTTGTGACTGCTAGACTTTGATGGCGGTCTGATCTGCGGCTGAATCTTCTTTGTCTTGATCGCAATCTGCGCAGGAATTCCTTATGCCAATGGCAGCACCGCAGAAGTAACAGTTGTTAGGAGGCGTGTCCAATTTTTCCGTTAATTTGTGTGTGGATTTTGGCCGACCTTGCTATTGCTGTCCCTCTTTCTTTCTGAATATCTGCATCAATTCGCTTTTCGGTGCTGAATTGGAGTGTTGGACCATCAGTTTTTCGTCCTTGAGACACGACAGCCGCTTTGCTAGCTCGCAGACATCGTTCAGCTTCAATCTGGGCACTGTGTCTGGATTGGTTGCTGCTGCACGAGTTATTTCGACTTCCTCGAGCTTAATGAGGAGCTTTTCGTGGAGCTAGTCTTCATCTTCGGTGAGCGCTTTGACGAACATGAGGACCTTAAAATCGTCCGCTGTGCACGTGGCAATATCAGATTTTTCGCACTTCATGTTCACTTGGCTTGCGAAGTCGTCCCAACTTTCTCCTGAACTTTAAGCGATGCTTAAACACTTGTAGCGGAGTGTGAAGACCGATTCTTTCCGTCCGAAAATTTGTTAGCTCCTCGACTGCTCTCTCGAAGGTGACGGTTTGTCAGACTCCGGCAGGATGCGGTCAGCGAAACGTCGCTACTCGGAGGTTGACAACTTCTCAGTGAGCAAACTCACCCGCTGGTGGACCGTCAATGTCTGTGCTTCCTCTGTGAAGATGTGCTCGTACCGAGTATACCAGTAGTCGAACGTTTCACCGTCCTCCGGGCAGTAGCCGAATTTTTCCATTCGATCGGACAAGTGCTGATGTATTTGTGCCGCTGCTGGTCGGTGAACTGCATCTGCTGGATTGGCTAGATCTGCTGGCGGAGCGTTTCGCTGCTGAACCATTTGTTTCATGAATGCTGCCATTTGTCGTTGGGTTTCAACCTGAGCTTCCATCAACCGTTTGATGAGCTCTTCCATGATGCCGAAGTTATGGAGGTTATGTTCACTAGTTTTTTTTTCTTTTTAGCGTAAAGTTCGCTTTATCCTCGTCGCCACTGTTGTGATCCTTGCGATGGTGCTACTATGATAAATGATACGCCAAGGATTACAACAGTATATTATCTTTATTTTTATTATTCGGTGTGTTACTCCTCGTGGTGTAAATACTTCTGACGTTTATTCTATATACGTTTACAATATAAGACACGTTTACAATATATAACACTTTGACACCCGGGTACGTTCAGACTGTCCTCGTAACAGACTCCACACCCGTTTCGGTAACTCAGTAAGATATAGAGGTTCTGGATTACAGTGGTTTGCTACCATCTGGCATGACTGACAATGTTTAACAAACTTCACTACATCAACGTCCTGATTGTACCACCAAGTTTTTATCCTTAATCGCCGTTTCATCACTGACTCTCCCGGATGCCCCTCATGAGTCAATTCTAATATTTGTCGCTGTAGACCCTGTGGTACAACTATATTCTTTGGAACCGTAATAATATTCCGTCGACTTCTGAAAACTCATCAGTATACTTTTTATATCTAGACATCTCTTCCGGCCAGGTTCCATATTTTAAGCAGTATTTTAACTCGGTAAGCTCCTCATCCTTCAAAACAGCTTCTTTCACATCATTTAACGTTAATGCTTTTGGTACTGCTGCTTGTAAAATCTTATTCAAATATCCTTCACCTTTTTTATCAAAAGTTTCATACTATTCTTGGCTAAGCCTAGACAATGGATCAGCAATGTTGGTTTTACCCGGTTTGTAGATTACATTCATCTTATACGATTGCAAGCGTAGCACCCATCGCTCTATACGTGGACTCAAGTGGTCTATGATCTGTTATCAAGTCAAATCTCTTTCCCATAACATACATCTTAAACCTTTCGACAACCCATACCAACGCTAAAGCTTCCTTCTCTGTTTGCGAATACCTTTTTCAACGTCCGTCAACCCTTTCGAAACGAAAGAAACTACTCTTGCGACCCCATCTTTATTTTCTTGAATAAGAACCCCTCCGAGTCCGTAAGGACTGGTATCTGCCACAATTATTGTTTTGTCCTTTGAGTCGTAATAGCTTAGCATAGTTTCGTCTACTATGATTCGTTTCAACTTTTGAAAACAATCCTCCTGCTCTTTATTCCAGTTTAACTTATTTCCGCTCCATATAAGTTTCTTTAGTGGCTCACTTTCTGTTGCTAAATTCGGGATAAATCGTCCCACATAATTAAGTAATCCTAAGAAGCTTTGCACCTCTTTCTTATTATGTGGCGCCCTAAAATTTTGTATATCCGCAATCTTGCTTTGGGCTGGCCTAATGCCTTTACCAGTCAATATATGATCCATAAAATTAATCTCATTTTTGCGGTACTCACACTTCTTCATGTTCAATATAATCCCGTTTGATTTTAATTTAAATAATACTTGATTTACAATTTTGTTGTGAGCTTCAATTGTCTCTGAAAAGACTAAAATGTCTTCTATGCATATGAAAACACCTACGATCCTCATTAGTAGATTTTCCATTACTTTCAGAAATATCTCACTGGTGCACGTCATTCCAAACATAAGACGTCTATAAATCGATATACACCATCGTACGACATAAATGTCGTTATTTCTCGCGAACGCGGCTTAATTTCTACCTGATGAAACGCATTTCTAATGTCCAACTTCGAAAATATTTTGCTGTGAGATAAATTTGGCATTATGCCATCGAAAGTTGGGAGTGGATGTACTTCCCAAACTATGGCTCTATTTGCTTCCCGCTTATCTACGCAAAGTCTGACGTCACTACCATTATGTTTAGGCACCTCCACCAAAGGCGAAATCCAATTGGAAATTCCGTCAACTTTCTCTATGATGTCATTTTCTAAAAGTTCTCGCAACTTTGCCATAACTATCTCTTTCAATGGCACAGGTGTAACTGTTTCGTCGACATGGATCTCTACTTGGACATCTTTCAATTTACCAATTGAACTTGCCTTACCATCTCTCGATTCATATTTTAAAATCGAACGAACATCAAAAGATATTATTTTTACATCAAGTGCCGTTCTACACCCAAGCAACGATGTTCCAATTCCCTTTACCACTTCTTTTCTAACTTCCTGTCTTTAAATTCTATTAACACTCTAATTATTTTCATTACTTCTATTGGAATGCCACCATATCCCTTCAATTCGTTGTCCACATTCATCCATTGCCTTATGACTTTAATATTTTTATTAACCGCCTTCTCATATGTTTCTTCACTAATTATGTTGACAGCCGCACCACTGTCCACTGTCATTCGAACTTCTATGCCACCTAGTTTACAAATAAATTTAACGTCATTTGACGCTACTAGATTGTTGTCACGAACACTTAATACCTAATTATCTGAAAACTCTGAGAACCTTTCGTGATCTACAAAATTAACCTTCCTATGCTGTAAACGTGTTTGACACATTTGTGCCACTTGACCCCATATTTTGCACTTGTCACACTGTATCGATCTAGCGGGACAATCTCTGCTTCTATTAAAATATCCTTTCTAGAATCGCTAAAAGATGCGCGGCATAAAGTTCCAGACGGGGAATGGTAGTCTTTCGTAGAGGAGCCACTCGAGACTTAGAACACAGAAGTGACACGAAAATGTTACCATTCTTGTTGACACCGCGAGTGTAGATATCCGCACCATAAGCAGATTCACTAGCATCGGCGAAATCATGCAATTCTATTTAGTCTGCTGACATCCAGAGTTATTAATGTCACCTCGGGAGTGCCTCAAGGTAGTCATTTGGGTCCTATGCTTTTCATACTATTCATCAATGATGTAGTTGATTGTTTGAGTTATTCCGACATCCTCATCTATGCGGACGACATTAAAATTTTTAAAACCATCTCATGCATCAATGACGCAAGAGATTTCCAATCCGACTTAAATAATTTTAGTATGTGGTGCACAGCTCAGAATTTGACCCTAATCATTTCCAAATGTAAAACAATCCGTTTTACCCGTGCAATCGCGCCCGCTAGTTTTGATTTTTTCCTGGATGGCTGTTGATACGTTTGTGGATCTAGGTATAACATTTACGTCGAACTTATCGTTCAATAAGCACATTGACATTTGCATTTCTAAAGCGAATTTCATGCTTGGGTTTATTAAAAGGTTTTCAAGGGATTTTCAAGATCCTTATTCTATTAAAATATTATATATTTCGTTTGTGCGTTCGTTGTTGGAATATGGTGCAGCAATTTGGAATCCGTTTTATGGTAACTGTTCAGACCGAATTGAAAGTGTTCAAAAGCGCTTTTTAAGGTTTGCTCTGAGAAGGTTGCGCAGAGATGAGAACCTACCTGCTTTTATACTTCCACCGTATCGTGGTAGATGTAAATTAATAAATATTGAGCCGCTCTTTATCCGCAGAATCGAAATTGGCGCGTTATTGGTTAGAGACTTGTTGATGTCTAAAATTGACTGTCCTGAGATTTTGGTATTGTGCGATATATATACTCCGTTACGGACTTTCGCGTTAGAGACTTCCAAATTAAGCTGCCTTACATTAGGCATAACTACGGTAAATGTGAGCCTATTTATCAATCTACTGTTTCTTTTAATAAAGTTCGATCGGCTTTCGATTTTAATCTGTCAAGGGAGGCATTTAAGAATTTGATGTCTAATGTTCTTTTAACTTATTGGTAATTTTTCATGTTTGTTTTACTTTGCTTTTAGTATATATTATTGTATTATTGAAAAATTTGTAACCAGATTGTATATAATTATAAAGTTGGTAAATAAATAAATAAATAAATAAATAAATAGACTCTCGTGAAAATAGGTGGCGTTTCAACTGAAGTAGTTTTAATTCCGGAAGCTCAGCTCGGTAAGTGGTCCATTTGCTGTAAGCTCTTGAGGCAAAAAGGCAACCCAATCTTGCTTTAATTCCCAAAATTTTTGCATAAAGATCTTACCCACTGTGATAACTGGGGCTACTAGTCCAAGCGGATCAAAATTTCTGGCAATGTCGGATATCACAGATCTTTTCGTAATCCTATCTTTTGGTCGGTGTTGTAGATTGACGTGGAAATCAAACTAATCCACACTTGGTGTCTAATACATGCCCAGCGTTTTAACGAAATTAGAATCGTCTAGATGAAAAAACTGTACCCGATCAGTTTCTGGAATCTTCTGTAGAATATCAGACTCGTTCGAGCACCATTTTTTAAGTGACATGCCAGCCGTGCCTAGCATTTGTATAACTTCAAATTGCAACTTCATAAGCTCCTCTTTTGAGTTCGATCCCGATAATAAATCGTCGACGTACAGATCTGAAGTAATAGCTTTGCTTGCAAGTGGTAAGTTCGACGCTTTATCGATCGTCAGATGTTTGAGGCACCTGGTGGCCAAAAAGGGTGCTGAACTCGTTCCGTATGTCACAGTTTTGAGCCTAAAAGATTGAAGAAGATCATTAGATTTGTTTCGCCATAGAATACATTGATATTTTGTATCCTCCGGTGCTATCCAGATCTGACGATACATCTTAGATACATCCGCACTAAAAGCATAAATGTGTGATCGGAATTTGATAAGGACAATACAAGGTTATACAAATGCTAGGCACGGCTGGCATGTCACTGAACAGCATGTTTTGCACAATCGGTTAAGCTTCAAACGGCTCCATGTGACCTAAACCTATAATATTCTTCTCAATAAATTTGCCATATTGATCATGTATGTCGGCGTTCCGAGCCAATCGTTTTTCCAAACTTAAAAATTGACTTGTGGCCATGACTTTTGAGTTGCCCAATGACGACGTTGATTCTTTAAACGGTAATTTGATCATTGAATTTATATGTTTGGATAAAATTCTCCTCACATTCGTGTTCAGACGACGTGTAGGCTTCATTGTTAGATTCCACACCCACAGTTTCCATCTCCCGATATTTTTGGAGAATGTTATCAAGGGTATGTTCTTGAGCCGTAATTAAATTGCAGAATTATTTTTCCAGATATAATCCATCCCAAAAGAATGTTTTGTAGAAGTAGAAAATCGTCATCTAATCTTATCTGACCAACTGTAATAATTCCAGAAATACTAGTTCAGCACCTATGAGCATGTGAATTTTTTGTGGGATATGAAATTGAGGGTCCGCCAGTTATAGATTTTGTGGTATCATTTGATGGATCACACTTTAGTTTTATTGATGGCTGTCAATCCGTTATTTTGGGCAGGATATGAACCATGATGGACTTGCAATAACCATTGATTCTAGATAGTAGTGTTATCATGCTGAAAGTACCGCTAGTAATAGACACGTCTCCTATTCCACCAATTGAAGAATGCAATTTGATCCTTTTCACGCCCAATTGTGCAACCAAAGCTTCTGTTAAGAAATTTAGTTGGGAGCCGGAGTCGAGAAAAGCCCTGCTTGGAGTTGGCACACCTTTATCATTAAAAACGTAAACTCTAGCAGTAGAGAGTAATACAAAACCCTTTGGATTTGCAGTAGGCTTTACGGTTACATTTGCGGAGAGTGATGATTGTTCTGATGAAGAATTTAATTGTTTTTACGATTAAAGCTGAAGATGGAGGTTCTAAATGAATCAATGTGTGATGGTATAAATTACATTTGCGACATTTATTTGGGCTCATTGCTCTCCTTCTTAGATGTTTACTTTAGCAAGTACTTCTACTAGAAAGACGGTAGCATTGGTTCCCAAGGACTTCGAGAGGGCAGTTCCACTCCCTTATATTCCTACACCTGCCCCGTTTACCATTTTGATTTTACTCTTACGAGTTGCTGGGAACAGAAAGTTCCCTTTAGGTCATCCAGCTACACTACGGAAGGTTAAACAAAACTGGATGGTGTTTGGTATCCAGAGTCCGCATACTTGGGACTGATTAACCTATCAGCCATTCATCCCTCGGCATAGGGTGATCCACCTTAGATTAGGGTTTTTTGTCAAGAATTTTTCCTTTAGCGCCGTACTTTAGCCTGTGCCAAATGGCCTCAGTTACCAGTGGTTGCCCCGAGGAGACAGCGCGTACACTTGCGAATTGTGACCAGGTTACTCATCACGCAGATGCCTAATACCAGAACAGCTCATGTGATGCGCACCCTACTGGAACGTTACGGAGCTGGTAGATTAATCTACTCAACTTTGGTCCCCCCTCCAATAGACGCCAAATCACCATATCAAAGGACATTAAATCCACTAGAAAAGTTGTTACTCTTTTATATTAAAAAACAAGTTTTTCACCCCCTTTTGACCGAAAGAACAACTTCTGCCGATAGTTTTGCTTGTTCCTCCCAGTCACAAGATACCGTCGAGATATGCTGGAACTGTGCGAATTCCCCTCCGCCTCCTTTTAATTTTAATATTGTTTGTTTATATATTATCTAACAGTGAAAATATCTCAAAATACAAATTAAAGCTGAAAAACTATTGGGAAAAAGGAAAATACTGGTATTTGACAGATCCACAAACATTTTGGGGAATTTTCATCCAAAAAATGAAGACAGCTACGATCAGTACTAATCATCACTAATCCAATCTAGTCTTAAAACTCCCAAAAAGCCTCTTACCTTAAACAGTCTTAGAAGTCTTAACGTCAGAATCGGGGGATACATTAGCTTAGTGTAAAGCTCGTATATAAATATTACGGGACGCCTTTAAATGGTATTAAGCTGTTAAGCTGGACGAGGTTGGGGGGGGGGGGGGGGGGAGGGGGGGCGGTAGAAGATAGTGAAAATGTAACACTATGTGACAATTAGATTAGGTATCGGTCACAAAAAATAATTCACATTAATTTTGATTAGGTATTGTTTATATTGTTCTAATGATCTACAACGATGCTTCGGACTGAACCCACTGAGTAAAGAATTTTATCTGCCAATTCTCACGTTGCTTATGTTTCATGTTTTGTATTAGCTAAATAGATGGCAGAAAAATCTTCAGAAAATAAATTTTGAACGGATTTTCAACAGTATACCATTAACGTGACGGCGACCGCTTTCATAGATCCAATTTCATATTAGTATCAAAAGTACAAGTATACAGAAATCTTTTGTCACAACTCGAATTAAGTGGAACCAATGTAAAAACGAATTTACCCAATGAATCTTGATAATATCGTCATTAACACCGAGGACATACCGGCAGAAGTTTGGCAAAAGTTGGGTATTTTCCAAACGCATTTCATCACTCGTTCCTTTATAATTAGTCTCAGTCAGCGCAGCTCTTTGGCTCAGTGAGCGAATAATTAACAAAAACTTTAATTTTAAAATTAACACCTTTATTAATTCTAATTATAATTTTAATTTATTCTACAATTCTAAATATGCCGTAATTGATGTCATGATCTGTAATTAAAAAAAAACAAAAATATTAAATTATTAATTATCTGTTTTGAGTAAAACCGTGAGACCAGCAATATGTATATATGCCAAATTTATATCAAATTTTGTTTTATTTTGTTAAAATTAAAACTATGGGCCATACATATTGTGTTTTAAGTGATAAATTGATTTCTAAAATAACAAACGGTGAGGTTGTATACAAAAATAGCCGCATGCCGATATTTCTAATTTATCTAAAATCATTTGGATTTATTAAGTTTTAATCTAAAAATAAACGTTTCTTAATTAATTAAAAAACATAATTAAAATGTTCTCATATAATTAAATTATACTTTGTTTTAACCGTTCGTCGTATATGTAATAAAATTGTGTAATATTTTGCCGGATTCTTCAGCCTACAACAATATAATTATATACAAGCATATATACAATTTAGAAGACCACCGGCTCAGAATCATTCATTATATAATAATAATTACTTAGATTTTTTTTTTATTTATTTTTGGTTTAATGTAAATATTTATAATAAATTAAAATTAAGAAAAAAAAACATAATTAAATGTGATTTGTGTATTTATTATTGGTTGGATTGTCGTGATTTCATGATGTTTTCTCAACTCGAGCGAAGTCGACGTAAAATTATTTTTATAACTATTATTGTATTGTTTATTTATAGTATGTATGTACATTAATTAGGTATAACTAAGTTTTACATACTTCCTGTGCTAATGTTGCATTTGGTTGTACTGTGAATTACATCTCATTACAGTAAAGTGTCAATGTTAAAAAGTCAATAGATAATTGCAAAACTTAGATGGAAAGAACTGCCACATTGAAAAATTTGGACAATATTGAGGTAGATGAGTAGAAAAACTATAAATAAACAATAAAATTAGAACAAGTATATATTTTTTTTAGAAAGAGAAGTTTGTCTGTATTAAAATCAAATAAGATTCTTTCAGCTTTTTGTAGACAAAAGATATTAGCAATAATGGCATTCACATCATTTTTCGACGTGTTAATCAGAAAAAATGAAGAGGCCACTGGCCAATCATTTATAATATATCTACCAAAAATGTAGAAATATTAAAATCGCCCCGCACTTTAATCCAAACAAGAGTCATACAGAGTGTATCGATCCTACAAAATGAAAACCCTTTTTTAGTTTTCTATGGTCTTTTGATTTCGTACTGAAAAGTTCGGTCTACTCTTCAGGTAGCTACGACCAAACTACAAAATACAATTCTAACTTCATACATTAAGTAAGGCAACAACTTACTGACTTAGCGAATTATATTCACTAAATCAAAAATTCAAGAAAACCCTCATTTCTGTGTTCTGGGCATAAACCACACAAATAATAGAAAGAGAAATTTGTCTGTATTAAAATCAAATAAGATTTTTTCGTCTTTTTATAGACAAAATATATTAACAGTAATAGCATTCACAACATTTTTCGACTTGTTAATCAGAAAAAATGAAGAGACCAATCATTTATAATATATCTACCAAAAAAGTAGAAATATCAAAATCCCCCCCCCCCCCCCCCCTTCTTTAAGCCAAGCAAGAGTCATACAAAGTGTCGACCAGAAGAGTACCTGAAGTAGCCCGAACTGTAAATATGCGCAAATGACAGAGGGTGTCTTGAAATTCAAGGAACCATCAAACCCCAGAAAATGTCAATTCGATGGTTAGCGTACTCTAGTCCTGAGATGATAAATTCTATGATATCACTCAACTCAACCATTTGCAAAGTTCAAAGAATATCGAAAAGCATCGAAAAACTTCTAATAAACTACAACAATAATCTTAAAAAATTAAGAAATCACTAATTCTCATGAAATAGTAGCCAATCTCCAGTTAAATAAAACTTCCTCTAGCTAATTTTATTTCATAAACATTTTAACCGTAGAGCTAAATACATATTTGCCTACCCAATTTCCTCCAGCTAAATATTTAACTGAAGACGAAATATTTCTATGTAAAAGAATGTAATCAACTCGCATTGGATTGATATTATGAAACAAACGCAATTTCATAAAAGAAAAATGAGAGAAACTATTATTTATCTGGAGATTGGCTATTTTTTTGTGAAACCGCGTATAAGAATATCGAATATGCTTCTTAATTTACATTATTTGAAAAATCTCAAAGTCTCGAATTTCGAGAATCTTTCATGAATTGCGTGAGTTCTCGAAACTCGTAATCGTAACTCGAAATACAAGAGAACCCTAGCAAGTGAAATTGATTCAGGAACAATCACTAACAAGGGGCATAGACCCCTCCACCTCAAGGTGGAGAATAAACATGCTGAAAAACAGCAGGATTACGGCCTCTTTTGGAGACAAAACCATCACCATAGCGGCCACTAGGGTCCGCTATGGTTTTTTTCAAAAACCCATTTGGCAGATGGGATAAGGGACTGGGAGCAGAACTATAGGAAATTACTCTGGGAGTCCTTCATTGGGATGAGACAGGCCAATAAATTACTCAGTTATAATATTATACGCCTGGGAGAGGCACCGAGGATGGCCCGCCAATCCCTAAGATCCCTTACCTGGTTTATAACAGGGCACGGTCCTTTGAATGGCCATCTACATAAAATGGGAAGATCCCTTACGGACCAGTGCAGATTCTGTGACTACGGCAAGGAGACATCGGAGCACGTACTCTTCACATGCGATCTTATCATCCTAAAAAGATTCAAGTTTCTCAATGCGCACACAATCCAGTGGCCTAACGCCGGCCCACTGGATATGCATAAGGTAGCGGCATTTATCAAGGACATAGGCCTACATTTCAACTAAGAATCTCTAGGGATGCACAATAGGCCTTAATGGTCGCAGTGCTCTGGGCTACAAACAACCACCCTAATTTAAAAAAAAAAAAAAGTGAAATTGAAATGTGACTTGATTCCAATCACTATAAAACTTACTTTGAATTTGTACGCAGTAGGCTTCAGTATAATAGAATTTGAAATAAATTGATGAGAAATTTAAAATTATGAAGTATTCCGAGTGTGCGAAATGAATTTGGTTTGAAAAATGTTGATGTCCTTTAAAGTGTGATATATTGTTTATAGCAACAGTTTCCCGACGTATTTGGCTTATTGTTTACCCGATTATTATGACATTTTCACGTTCAACTTGTTTGGCACCTGCCTCTGATTTTCAAAAAACAACAACTACAAAATGCACTTAAATATACGCACTTTAATCACTTGCTATTTACGAAGATGATAATTGTGTTTATGTACATAAAAATACATCCTCACCTCATAAAACCCGTCCTACTTGGTCGCATACTGTATAATAAAATAAACTATTACGTCACAACTAAATCATTAATTTTAGCCTTCCGTCAATCCTGTCAAGTGCATATAAAATTATAATATATGTGTACGCGTATGTTTAATTGTTTACATACTATGCTATATATAGGTAGGTATGTTACAATAATATTTTTAACAAAACAATAAAATTTTATTACCACGTCAACATTTCAAACGAAATAACATAAAATGTGACTGTTAACAAAACAGTTAAAATATAAACTCGTAAACGGTTTGAAAATATTTACCGCGATAATTGGCCTTACCCCATTCACTAAAATAATTGGCAAACAAAAATTGTATCAAATATCGGCAAATAAAATTGTGTGTAGACAAAATTTTATTTTATTTTATTCACGATTGGTTATCACACAAATTTGCACGTACTATATTGCTTGGCTCTGTTTCGATGAACGTACAGCCGAATTCGACCACGCAATACATCAAAAATTGCAATTTGAACAATAATTATTCAATATTTATTTTGATCGTCGCCGAGCAAGTGAATAGTTCTAAATCGTATACTATGGCGTTTTTAAATCGTAACGTAAAATTTCAAGCGTTATGTAAAGGGAAATAGAGTAATGTTTGTTTGATATTGAAATCGAATTTCGTACCGATTTGATTGTGTTCTCAATAAAAATGGCGTTTAGCAGTGTTTTAGTGTTGCCAGGTACTATATATCATAAAATAAAACGCGATTTTCAAAAATTAGGGTTGACATACTATGGCAAACGCCAAAAATTCACTAAACGCATTTATATTTATTGTAACTTACTGAAGACCGGCCATAATGACCATGATAAACTAATTTAATAGGTATGATTGACAGCTGTTTCAAATTCGTCTTTTCTTGCGCATCTCGTCATTCGGTGCGATAAAATCACAAGGCTTCGTTGTTTTCACAAAAACTGTCACCGCAAAACAATTCGATTTGTTTTTGTTTGCTATGAACTAGTGATTATAAAAAAAAGTATAGCAAGAAAAAAGCACCGAATGACAGAATTTTTTTAGTGAAAGAGATAGCAATACATGCGCTTGATCATACCTACTTTAATTGGTTTATCATGATAATGACAAACTAGGCACAATTCTAAAACAATTCTGCGACTTTTATGTCATTTTTTGTTTTGTTTTCGATTGGATAAAATCCACATGTTTTTGTTTGTCTTCATATTTCGCAACATTTCGATGGCACTGTCTGTGCATTGTGAAGAGGAGAAAAAATAGGTTTAAGGAGTGGTAGGTACTTTGGGTCAATTCGTATGGCAGGTACCCCACCCTCTTGGCGTACAGTCTCCAAAAGCATTTTAAATCTCCGCGTTGACCAAAGAAACAGATTGGCGAAAATAAATTCCAAATCGGACAAGCCGTTCTCGAGATACCACTGGTACAGACATCCAGCCATTCAGACAGACGGACCGACATTTTTTTGTTGTTGCTTTTTCAGACTCCGGGACTTTCAAAACGTCCAGAAAAGTGGTTTTGGACCAACCAAAATTTTCGTCATTTTTGACAGAATTTCAATACATACTTGGTCTTTTTAGACCTAAGTAATTCATATTTTTCAGCTAAATTGCAATTGAAAAACATCAATTCGATTTATAACAGTACATGGCATACAACAATGTTGTATTACAAACAAAGAATTGCATGCAACATTTTAAAACAAACCAAGCAACATAGCAAACGGCTTCACGTTTCATACCAAATTTATTACCGTTGTTTGTATAAATTATATTTTTATTAATATTTGCCATCAATTATAACAAATTTCAAATTGTTTAATTTACTAATTCCATTAAACAATTTTTCCCGATCGAAAATAAAACATTTTTCAATTACCGTTATTTACCGAAAGAAAAGTAACTCAAATTGAATGCCGAGCGCCGCAAGTGAGAAACACTTAAATTAATATGTACAGTTCACAAAATAGCACACGAAAGTCGATTTTTTTTTTTTTTTTTTTTTATTCAATAAAAACATCTTTAAATCAGCTGTTACTAATTATTGTAATTCGGCAAAATTGTATAAAATACAATATAAATAGTTATTTGTTTCATAATCAATCATAAATTAAATTTAAACAAGAAATAAAAAAGTCTACACAAAAAATAGTCTACACAAAATTATTTTGAATTTAGCGTTTTGTTCAATCCTATCAATTTCAATTTGTGAATTATGATAATGACAGTTCGGTTTTTATTTTTGTGAATGCTTGCTGTGATTTTGTGTTAAAAATGTTAAATTTAATTTTAATTCATTTAATTAATCAAAAATTGTGTATTTTAAGTAAACATAAATTAGTGCAATTAACTTATAGTTAATAAATATGCTTAGATCTAAGGTGAGTACAAGATTTTGTTTAATAATAACACGATTTTGTTTAAATTTACTTTGTGCGGACATGAATATTCTTGTTCAGTTGAATGAGTTTTTATTTAATGCAGAAAATTGATTTGTATACAGAATCTTTGGTTTATTGCAGACGTAAGCGAGCTTCGATTTTCATATTACGGAGTGTAAATAATGGTCCCGACTATTTCTTTGTTTTAATTCTATTCAGTTTTAATCTGTCTCATAATTTTGTTAAATGATCAGATAAAACGTAAAGTTCTAACCAACTTCATAAAACAATCTATGTACAAATGTTAAAGTTGTAGGGGTTTTTTTTTTTGAAGTTTTATTAGCATTAAAGTGTTTTTATACTAATAATAATAATTAATTTTTCGGCAATTTTTTGGGCGCGAATCGACTTGAGGTCGAGCCAAGTTAAACTTTTGTGCCAAATCCAAATATTTTTTAAATTGTTAAAAAACCATACAGATTATAGGAACCTGTTTTAGATTGTTTAAGAAAACTTTAAAAGTTAAAAAATTGTTTATAAACGGTTTGACAAATAATGCGACTAGTTCTAATGAACTATTGTAAAACGATTTTGTAGAACCGTTTCAAAACTAATTGTAAGATTCGTTGGTTTTATCTGCCTGTAAAAAACAAGCGAAACTATGACGGACACACACAGCATTCACAATGCAAAAACTTTTTACTTTTGACTTACAGGTTTGTATGAATTTCCAACATAACGAGCAAAAATTTTTATTCGTCAAGTTGGAAATTCATACAAACCTGTAAATAAAAAGTAAAAAGAAAAACTTTTTACTTTTGCGTTCCAGGTTTGTATGATTTTCCAATTTGACGAATAAAAATGTTTGCTCGTTATGTTGGAAATTCATACAAACCTGTAAATCAAAAGTAAAAAGTTTTTGCATTGTGAATGCTGTATATGACGGAATCACTTGTGTTTTTTGTGTTATGGTTTTCCAGTTGCAAGAAAGAAAAACCGAGTGAAAAACAAGCGAAACTATGACGGACACACACAGCATTCACAACGCAAAAACTTTTTACTTTTGACTTACAGGTTTGTATGAATTTCCAACATAACGAGCAAAAATTTTTATTCGTCAAGTTGGAAATTCATACAAACCTGTAAATAAAAAGTAAAAAGAAAAACTTTTTACTTTTGCGTTCCAGGTTTGTATGATTTTCCAATTTGACGAATAAAAATGTTTGCTCATTATGTTGGAAATTCATACAAACCTGTAAATCAAAAGTAAAAAGTTTTTGCATTGTGAATGCTGTGTATGACGGAATCACTTGTGTTTTTTGTGTTATGGTTTTCCAGTTGCAAGAAAGAAAAACCGAGTGAAAAACAAGCGAAACTATGACGGACACACACAGCATTCACAATGCAAAAACTTTTTACTTTTGACTTACAGGTTTGTATGAATTTCCAACATAACGAGCAAAAATTTTTATTCGTCAAGTTGGAAATTCATACAAACCTGTAAATAAAAAGTAAAAAGAAAAACTTTTTACTTTTGCGTTCCAGGTTTGTATGATTTTCCAATTTGACGAATAAAAATGTTTGCTCGTTATGTTGGAAATTCATACAAACCTGTAAATCAAAAGTAAAAAGTTTTTGCATTGTGAATGCTGTGTATGACGGAATCACTTGTGTTTTTTGTGTTATGGTTTTCCAGTTGCAAGAAAGAAAAACCGAGTGAAAAACAAGCGAAACTATGACGGACACACACAGCATTCACAATGCAAAAACTTTTTACTTTTGACTTACAGGTTTGTATGAATTTCCAACATAACGAGCAAAAATTTTTATTCGTCAAGTTGGAAATTCATACAAACCTGTAAATAAAAAGTAAAAAGAAAACTTTTTACTTTTGCCTTCCAGGTTTGTATGATTTTCCAATTTGACGAATAAAAATGTTTGCTCGTTATGTTGGAAATTCATACAAACCTGTAAATCAAAAGTAAAAAGTTTTTGCATTGTGAATGCTGTGTATGACGAAATCACTTGTGTTTTTTGTGTTATGGTTTTCCAGTTGCAAGAAAGAAAAACCGAGTGAAAAACAAGCGAAACTATGATGGACACACACAGCATTCACAATGCAAAAACTTTTTACTTTTGACTTGGAAGCGTAGTCGGCATTTCTGAAATTAAAATAAAGCTTGTTAGAAAAGGAATCAATTGAACAATTTATATGAAAAATATTTATCGTAATTGGTGTGTGATAGATGCTCCGAGAGCCGGTGAAATCCAAACATGATGAAACCTCCGAATGCATGACGTCATTGGCAAAGAACAGGTCCAGGAGTTTCCCCTGACTGTTGCTATAGTACGACTCAGCTGCTTGGTTGAGATGCTAGCAAAGTAGTATATAATGTATAATGCCCTTTGGTCAGTAGAAAGCGATGTAAAGACACCATCAACATCAAGCCAACATATGTCGGGCAGATTAAAGTCGCATCACAACTGATTCGATGAAATTGATTATCCTTTCAAAATATTCCAAATTCGAACCATAGAGAGCATACACTGCGATGATGACGATAGATGAGCTGGCCACCTTAACACGAACAGCAATGACGTCAAGACTAGGATAACAGACAACCAACTCATTAGGAATGGAAGCTTTAACCGCAATCAATGCCCACCCCCTCTAAGCCTGGTGTCAAAATCATATCTGTCCTTCCTGTGAACGACATAGTTCGGAGGGAAATATTCACCAGAATACATATTGACAGAAAGCCAGGTCTCACAGATTATTACGATATCATAATCATTGTCCAGAACGCCTAAGCGAAAATTCTTGGCTTTACCTCGGATGTTAGAGGCGTTGTGGTAATAGATTGAGGTAAAGCTGGAACGATCGGAGCTTACTGGCCAGATTGGGGTACAGTAGGTATAGACAAAAAATGAAATACACTTTATTTACGACTAAACCAATTAAAATTAAATTAAATTTGCTAAGAGGACGACAAAAACACGTCATTCCTCTTGGAACGTCAACGGCCGACCCCACATGTCGAATTTCACCTTAATGGTTTATAAATAGGCAAGTTCCATCATATAAAAAATTTGTTAACTACTAACTACATCCTAATCCAACCCCAACTCAACTCCAACTCAATTTCAACTCAACCTGCAAATGCACCCCTAACTTAACCTTCAAATCAATTCCAAATTCAATGCCCAATTCAATAAGTAAACCAGCATACATAAAAAAATTGTAAATATTTATAAAACCAGGTACTTTGGGTCAATTCGTATGGCAGGTACCCCACCCTCTTGGCGTACAGTCTCCAAAAGCATTTTAAATCTCCGCGTTGACCAAAGAAACAGATTGGCGAAAATAAATTCCAAATCGGGCAAGCCGTTCTCGAGATACCACTGGTACAGACATCCAGCCATTCAGACAGACGAACCGACATATTTTGTTGTTGCTTTTTCAGACTCCGGGACTTTCAAAAAGTCCAGAAAAATGGTTTTGGACCAACCAAAATTTTCGTCATTTTTGACAGAATTTCAATACATACTTTGGTCTTTTTAGACCTAAGTAATTCATATTTTTCAGCTAAATTGCAATTGAAAAACATCAATTCGATTTATAACAGTACATGGCATACAACAATGTTGTATTACAAACAAAGAATTGCATGCAACATTTTAAAACAAACCAAGCAACATAGCAAACGGCTTCACGTTTCATACCAAATTTATTACCGTTGTTTGTATAAATTATATTTTTATTAATATTTGCCATCAATTATAACAAATTTCAAATTGTTTAATTTACTAATTCCATTAAACAATTTTTCCCGATCGAAAATAAAACATTTTTCAATTACCGTTATTTACCGAAAGAAAAGTAACTCAAATTGAATGCCGAGCGCCGCAAGTGAGAAACACTTAAATTAATATGTACAGTTCACGAAATAGCACACGAAAGTCGATTTTTTTTTTATTTTTTTTTATTCAATAAAAACATCTTTAAATCAGCTGTTACTAATTATTGTAATTCGGCAAAATTGTATAAAATACAATATAAATAGTTATTTGTTTCATAATCAATCATAAATTAAATTTAAACAAGAAATAAAAAAGTCTACACAAAAAATAGTCTACACAAAATTATTTTGAATTTAGCGTTTTGTTCAATCCTATCAATTTCAATTTGTGAATTATGATAATGACAGTTCGGTTTTTATTTTTGTGAATGCTTGCTGTGATTTTGTGTTAAAAATGTTAAATTTAATTTTAATTCATTTAATTAATCAAAAATTGTGTATTTTAAGTAAACATAAATTAGTGCAATTAACTTATAGTTAATAAATATGCTTAGATCTAAGGTGAGTACAAAATTTTGTTTAATAATAACACGATTTTGTTTAAATTTACTTTGTGCGGACATGAATATTCTTGTTCAGTTGAATGAGTTTTTATTTAATGCAGAAAATTGATTTGTATACAGAATCTTTGGTTTATTGCAGACGTAAGCGAGCTTCGATTTTCATATTACGGAGTGTAAATAATGGTCCCGACTATTTCTTTGTTTAAGTTCTATGCAGTTTTAATCTGTCTCATAATTTTGTTAAATGATCAGATATTTAATGCTTAAAACGTAAAGTTCTAACCAACTTCATAAAACAATCTATGTACAAATGTTAAAGTTGTAGGGGTTTTTTTTTTTGAAGTTTTATTAGCATTAAAGTGTTTTTATACTAATAATAATAATTAATTTTTCGGCAATTTTTTGGGCGCGAATCGACTTGAGGTCGAGCCAAGTTAAACTTTTGTGCCATTTTTTAAATTGTTAAAAAACCATACAGATTATAGGAACCTGTTTTAGATTGTTTAAGAAAACTTTAAAAGTTAAAAAATTGTTTATAAACGGTTTGACAAATAATGCGACTAGTTCTAATGAACTATTGTAAAACGATTTTGTAGAACCGTTTCAAAACTAATTGTAAGATTCGTTGGTTTTATCTGCCTGTAAAAAACAAGCGAAACTATGCTATGACGGACACACACAGCATTCACAATGCAAAAACTTTTTACTTTTGACTTACAGGTTTGTATGAATTTCCAACATAACGAGCAAAAATTTTTATTCGTCAAGTTGGAAATTCATACAAACCTGTAAATAAAAAGTAAAAAGAAAAACTTTTTACTTTTGCGTTCCAGGTTTGTATGATTTTCCAATTTGACGAATAAAAATGTTTGCTCGTTATGTTGGAAATTCATACAAACCTGTAAATCAAAAGTAAAAAGTTTTTGCATTGTGAATGCTGTGTATGACGGAATCACTTGTGTTTTTTGTGTTATGGTTTTCCAGTTGCAAGAAAGAAAAACCGAGTGAAAAACAAGCGAAACTATGACGGACACACACAGCATTCACAATGCAAAAACTTTTTACTTTTGACTTACAGGTTTGTATGAATTTCCAACATAACGAGCAAAAATTTTTATTCGTCAAGTTGGAAATTCATACAAACCTGTAAATAAAAAGTAAAAAGAAAAACTTTTTACTTTTGCGTTCCAGGTTTGTATGATTTTCCAATTTGACGAATAAAAATGTTTGCTCGTTATGTTGGAAATTCATACAAACCTGTAAATCAAAAGTAAAAAGTTTTTGCATTGTGAATGCTGTGTATGACGGAATCCCTTGTGTTTTTTGTGTTATGGTTTTCCAGTTGGAAGAAAGAAAAACCGAGTGAAAAACAAGCGAAACTATGACGGACACACACAGCATTCACAATGCAAAAACTTTTTACTTTTGACCTACAGGTTTGTATGAATTTCCAACATAACGAGCAAAAATTTTTATTCGTCAAGTTGGAAATTCATACAAACCTGTAAATAAAAAGTAAAAAGAAAAACTTTTTACTTTTGCCTTCCAGGTTTGTATGATTTTCCAATTTGACGAATAAAAATGTTTGCTCGTTATGTTGGAAATTCATACAAACCTGTAAATCAAAAGTAAAAAGTTTTTGCATTGTGAATGCTGTGTATGACGGAATCACTTGTGTTTTTTGTGTTATGGTTTTCCAGTTGCAAGAAAGAAAAACCGAGTGAAAAACAAGCGAAACTATGACGGACACACACAGCATTCACAATGCAAAAACTTTTTACTTTTGACTTACAGGTTTGTATGAATTTCCAACATAACGAGCAAAAATTTTTATTCGTCAAGTTGGAAATTCATACAAACCTGTAAATAAAAAGTAAAAAGAAAAACTTTTTACTTTTGCCTTCCAGGTTTGTATGATTTTCCAATTTGACGAATAAAAATGTTTGCTCGTTATGTTGAAAATTCATACAAACCTGTAAATCAAAAGTAAAAAGTTTTTGCATTGTGAATGCTGTGTATGACGGAATCCCTTGTGTTTTTTGTGTTATGGTTTTCCAGTTGGAAGAAAGAAAAACCGAGTGAAAAACAAGCGAAACTATGACGGACACACACAGCATTCACAATGCAAAAACTTTTTACTTTTGACTTACAGGTTTGTATGAATTTCCAACATAACGAGCAAAAATTTTTATTCGTCAAGTTGGAAATTCATACAAACCTGTAAATAAAACGTAAAAAGAAAAACTTTTTACTTTTGCGTTCCAGGTTTGTATGATTTTCCAATTTGACGAATAAAAATGTTTGCTCGTTATGTTGGAAATTCATACAAACCTGTAAATCAAAAGTAAAAAGTTTTTGCATTGTGAATGCTGTGTATGACGAAATCACTTGTGTTTTTTGTGTTATGGTTTTCCAGTTGCAAGAAAGAAAAACCGAGTGAAAAACAAGCGAAACTATGATGGACACACACAGCATTCACAATGCAAAAACTTTTTACTTTTGACTTGGAAGCGTAGTCGGCATTTCTGAAATTAAAATAAAGCTTGTTAGAAAAGGAATCAATTGAACAATTTATATGAAAAATATTTATCGTAATTGGTGTGTGATAGATGCTCCGAGAGCCGGTGAAATCCAAACATGATGAAACCTCCGAATGCATGACGTCATTGGCAAAGAACAGGTCCAGGAGTTTCCCCTGACTGTTGCTATAGTACGACTCAGCTGCTTGGTTGAGATGCTAGCAAAGTAGTATATAATGTATAATGCCCTTTGGTCAGTAGAAAGCGATGTAAAGACACCATCAACATCAAGCCAACATATGTCGGGCAGATTAAAGTCGCCCACAATTACAAGTTGATTATTAGGACGCACTGAAGGCATCACAACTGATTCGATGAAATTGATTATCCTTTCAAAATATTCCAAATTCGAACCATAGAGAGCATACACTGCGATGATGACGATAGATGAGCTGGCCACCTTAACACGAACAGCAATGACGTCAAGACTAGGATAACAGACAACCAACTCATTAGGAATGGAAGCTTTAACCGCAATCAATGCCCACCCCCTCTAAGCCTGGTGTCAAAATCATATCTGTCCTTCCTGTGAACGACATAGTTCGGAGGGAAATATTCACCAGAATACATATTGACAGAAAGCCAGGTCTCACAGATTATTACGATATCATAATCATTGTCCAGAACGCCTAAGCGAAAATTCTTGGCTTTACCTCGGATGCTAGAGGCGTTGTGGTAATAGATTGAGGTAAAGCTGGAACGATCGGAGCTTACTGGCCAGATTGGGGTACAGTAGGTATAGACAAAAAATGAAATACACTTTATTTACGACTAAACCAATTAAAATTAAATTAAATTTGCTAAGAGGACGACAAAAACACGTCATTCCTCTTCGAACGTCAACGGCCGACCCCACATGTCGAATTTCACCTTAATGGTTTATAAATAGGCAAGTTCCATCATATAAAAAATTTGTTAACTACTAACTACATCCTAATCCAACCCCAACTCAACTCCAACTCAATTTCAACTCAACCTGCAAATGCACCCCTAACTTAACCTTCAAATCAATTCCAAATTCAATGCCCAATTCAATAAGTAAACCAGCATACATAAAAAAATTGTAAATATTTATAAAACCAGGTACTTTGGGTCAATTCGTATGGCAGGTACCCCACCCTCTTGGCGTACAGTCTCCAAAAGCATTTTAAATCTCCGCGTTGACCAAAGAAACAGATTGGCGAAAATAAATTCCAAATCGGGCAAGCCGTTCTCGAGATACCACTGGTACAGACATCCAGCCATTCAGACAGACGGACCGACATTTTTTTGTTGTTGCTTTTTCAGACTCCGGGACTTTCAAAACGTCCAGAAAAGTGGTTTTGGACCAACCAAAATTTTCGTCATTTTTGACAGAATTTCAATACATACTTTGGTCTTTTTAAACCTAAGTAATTCATATTTTTCAGCTAAATTGCAATTGAAAAACATCAATTCGATTTATAACAGTACATGGCATACAACAATGTTGTATTACAAACAAAGAATTGCATGCAACATTTTAAAACAAACCAAGCAACATAGCAAACGGCTTCACGTTTCATACCAAATTTATTATACCGTTGTTTGTATAAATTATATTTTTATTAATATTTGCCATCAATTATAACAAATTTCAAATTGTTTAATTTACTAATTCCATTAAACAATTTTTCCCGATCGAAAATAAAACATTTTTCAATTACCGTTATTTACCGAAAGAAAAGTAACTCAAATTGAATGCCGAGCGCCGCAAGTGAGAAACACTTAAATTAATATGTACAGTTCACGAAATAGCACACGAAAGTCGATTTTTTTTTGATTTTTTTTATTCAATAAAAACATCTTTAAATCAGCTGTTACTAATTATTGTAATTCGGCAAAATTGTATAAAATACAATATAAATAGTTATTTGTTTCATAATCAATCATAAATTAAATTTAAACAAGAAATAAAAAAGTCTACACAAAAAATAGTCTACACAAAATTATTTTGAATTTAGCGTTTTGTTCAATCCTATCAATTTCAATTTGTGAATTATGATAATGACAGTTCGGTTTTTATTTTTGTGAATGCTTGCTGTGATTTTGTGTTAAAAATGTTAAATTTAATTTTAATTCATTTAATTAATCAAAAATTGTGTATTTTAAGTAAACATAAATTAGTGCAATTAACTTATAGTTAATAAATATGCTTAGATCTAAGGTGAGTACAAAATTTTGTTTAATAATAACACGATTTTGTTTAAATTTACTTTGTGCGGACATGAATATTCTTGTTCAGTTGAATGAGTTTTTATTTAATGCAGAAAATTGATTTGTATACAGAATCTTTGGTTTATTGCAGACGTAAGCGAGCTTCGATTTTCATATTACGGAGTGTAAATAATGGTCCCGACTATTTCTTTGTTTAAGTTCTATGCAGTTTTAATCTGTCTCATAATTTTGTTAAATGATCAGATATTTAATGCTTAAAACGTAAAGTTCTAACCAACTTCATAAAACAATCTATGTACAAATGTTAAAGTTGTAGGGGTTTTTTTTTTTGAAGTTTTATTAGCATTAAAGTGTTTTTATACTAATAATAATAATTAATTTTTCGGCAATTGTTTGGGGGCGAATCGACTTGAGGTCGAGCCAAGTTAAACTTTTGTGCCATTTTTTAAATTGTTAAAAAACCATACAGATTATAGGAACCTGTTTTAGATTGTTTAAGAAAACTTTAAAAGTTAAAAAATTGTTTATAAACGGTTTGACAAATAATGCGACTAGTTCTAATGAACTATTGTAAAACGATTTTGTAGAACCGTTTCAAAACTAATTGTAAGATTCGTTGGTTTTATCTGCCTGTAAAAAACAAGCGAAACTATGACGGACACACACAGCATTCACAATGCAAAAACTTTTTACTTTTGACTTACAGGTTTGTATGAATTTCCAACATAACGAGCAAAAATTTTTATTCGTCAAGTTGGAAATTCATACAAACCTGTAAATAAAAAGTAAAAAGAAAAACTTTTTACTTTTGCGTTCCAGGTTTGTATGATTTTCCAATTTGACGAATAAAAATGTTTGCTCGTTATGTTGGAAATTCATACAAACCTGTAAATCAAAAGTAAAAAGTTTTTGCATTGTGAATGCTGTGTATGACGGAATCACTTGTGTTTTTTGTGTTATGGTTTTCCAGTTGCAAGAAAGAAAAACCGAGTGAAAAACAAGCGAAACTATGACGGACACACACAGCATTCACAATGCAAAAACTTTTTACTTTTGACTTACAGGTTTGTATGAATTTCTAACATAACGAGCAAAAATTTTTATTCGTCAAGTTGGAAATTCATACAAACCTGTAAATAAAAAGTAAAAAGAAAAACTTTTTACTTTTGCGTTCCAGGTTTGTATGATTTTCCAATTTGACGAATAAAAATGTTTGCTCGTTATGTTGGAAATTCATACAAACCTGTAAATCAAAAGTAAAAAGTTTTTGCATTGTGAATGCTGTGTATGACGGAATCACTTGTGTTTTTTGTGTTATGGTTTTCCAGTTGCAAGAAAAAAAAACCGAGTGAAAAACAAGCGAAACTATGACGGACACACACAGCATTCACAATGCAAAAACTTTTTACTTTTGACTTACAGGTTTGTATGAATTTCCAACATAACGAGCAAAAATTTTTATTCGTCAAGTTGGAAATTCATACAAACCTGTAAATAAAAAGTAAAAAGAAAAACTTTTTACTTTTGCGTTCCAGGTTTGTATGATTTTCCAATTTGACGAATAAAAATGTTTGCTCGTTATGTTGGAAATTCATACAAACCTGTAAATCAAAAGTAAAAAGTTTTTGCATTGTGAATGCTGTGTATGACGAATCACTTGTGTTTTTTGTGTTATGGTTTTCCAGTTGCAAGAAAGAAAAACCGAGTGAAAAACAAGCGAAACTATGACGGACACACACAGCATTCACAATGCAAAAACTTTTTACTTTTGACTTACAGGTTTGTATGAATTTCCAACATAACGAGCAAAAATTTTTATTCGTCAAGTTGGAAATTCATACAAACCTGTAAATAAAAAGTAAAAAGAAAAACTTTTTACTTTTGCCTTCCAGGTTTGTATGATTTTCCAATTTGACGAATAAAAATGTTTGCTCGTTATGTTGGAAATTCATACAAACCTGTAAATCAAAAGTAAAAAGTTTTTGCATTGTGAATGCTGTGTATGACGAATCACTTGTGTTTTTTGTGTTATGGTTTTCCAGTTGCAAGAAAGAAAAACCGAGTGAAAAACAAGCGAAACTATGACGGACACACACAGCATTCACAATGCAAAAACTTTTTACTTTTGACTTACAGGTTTGTATGAATTTCCAATATAACGAGCAAAAATTTTTATTCGTCAAGTTGGAAATTCATACAAACCTGTAAATAAAAAGTAAAAAGAAAAACTTTTTACTTTTGCCTTCCAGGTTTGTATGATTTTCCAATTTGACGAATAAAAATGTTTGCTCGTTATGTTGGAAATTCATACAAACCTGTAAATCAAAAGTAAAAAGTTTTTGCATTGTGAATGCTGTGTATGACGAATCACTTGTGTTTTTTGTGTTATGGTTTTCCAGTTGCAAGAAAGAAAAACCGAGTGAAAAACAAGCGAAACTATGACGGACACACACAGCATTCACAATGCAAAAACTTTTTACTTTTGACTTACAGGTTTGTATGAATTTCCAACATAACGAGCAAAAATTTTTATTCGTCAAGTTGGAAATTCATACAAACCTGTAAATAAAAAGTAGAAAGAAAAACTTTTTACTTTTGCCTTCCAGGTTTGTATGATTTTCCAATTTGACGAATAAAAATGTTTGCTCGTTATGTTGGAAATTCATACAAACCTGTAAATCAAAAGTAAAAAGTTTTTGCATTGTGAATGCTGTGTATGACGGAATCACTTGTGTTTTTTGTATTATGGTTTTCCAGTTGCAAGAAAGAAAAACCGAGTGAAAAACAAGCGAAACTATGACGGACACACACAGCATTCACAATGCAAAAACTTTTTACTTTTGACTTACAGGTTTGTATGAATTTCCAACATAACGAGCAAAAATTTTTATTCGTCAAGTTGGAAATTCATACAAACCTGTAAATAAAAAGTAAAAAGAAAAACTTTTTACTTTTGCGTTCCAGGTTTGTATGATTTTCCAATTTGACGCATAAAAATGTTTGCTCGTTATGTTGGAAATTCATACAAACCTGTAAATCAAAAGTAAAAAGTTTTTGCATTGTGAATGCTGTGTATGTCGAATCACTTGTGTTTTTTGTGTTATGGTTTTCCAGTTGCAAGAAAGAAAAACCGAGTGAAAAACAAGCGAAACTATGATGGACACACACAGCATTCACAATGCAAAAACTTTTTACTTTTGACTTACAGGTTTGTATGAATTTCCAACATAACGAGCAAAAATTTTTATTCGTCAAGTTGGAAATTCATACAAACCTGTAAATAAAAAGTAAAAAGAAAAACTTTTTACTTTTGCCTTCCAGGTTTGTATGATTTTCCAATTTGACGAATAAAAATGTTTGCTCGTTATGTTGGAAATTCATACAAACCTGTAAATCAAAAGTAAAAAGTTTTTGCATTGTGAATGCTGTGTATGACGGAATCACTTGTGTTTTTTGTGTTATGGTTTTCCAGTTGCAAGAAAGAAAAACCGAGTGAAAAACAAATGACAGAAGCTGTCACTTGTCGGTGTCACGCCAAATTTTTTGGAGCGATGCATTAACACGTCAGACTTTCATCCATATGACCTGATTTTTCCAATTTTCGCTTACAGAGCTTTCTCACGGGAAAAACTTGCTATGGAAATTTGTTTTCTGTATACTGATTTGGCCATCTTTATTAACTCTGCGTGTGTACACTATATTTTTCGAGACACGGTGTGTGTGTACGCACTGGGTCTTTTAGGGAAAAGTCGGGTTTTCAAAGTTTTCTTCGTTTTCAATAAAATTCTGGGTTACTTCTTGAAGTGTCTATTACATGGCCCAGAAGTTGCCAAACTCAAAAGTTTAACAATTATTAAAAACACAAAAAAGGTTATAGGCTTTTGTAGGTTAGATTATGTGCTTTCAAAAGAATATAGTGTCTTTGGCATGGGCTCCAAAAACATGAATTATTTCACCACCTGAATGTGGAGAATATTTTACGGATTCAGGCATGTCATAATAAACGGAACGGTATTTATTTGGCATACTTAAGAGATATGAATTTTTATTATTTTTAAGGCGTGTCTTTACATATTTGTATGTATTACCGTAATAAGTAAATTACCACTCGTATTTATATAGACAATTTTGCGTGTAGCATTGCAATTCTCGATAACTGCGTACTTAGTCAATAATATTGAATCAATTGTCAGAGGTGACTCCCTAGTAATCTCCATATACATTATACCCAAACAAAACATTAGCAGTACATGGGGTCTATCTACGGTGAGCAAATTTGGTGTAATTTGCACAAATATTTATTTTCGCTGGATCAGGAATTGATTAATTAAAAGTACGCAACACCAATTGAAACCACTTTATTTATTTTCAATTTAATTTAAATTCAAAATTTGGATACCAATATTAAATTAAACTTTATAACTTTATTTTATAATAAAATATAAATTTAAATCGCTTTGTTTTAATCGCTTATGTTGCTTGTACGATCGCCTTTTTTCGAATGTCCAATTTTCTGTAAAATCATCGTCAGCTAGTTTTTTCCCGGGAAAACCACTTTTCAAAACTCGTTTTGGTGGAAAGCCACTGAACATCAGTTTAACTATTTCCGATGACATCTCTTATAATTAATTGTAATCTTTGATAATTGCAACATAGTGACATCTTACAATGAATAGCTAACTTAAATTTATCTAGTACACAATATTCAACAAATGAGCTACTAATTTAATCTACAAAAATTGAGTTACAATAAAATGTTTAAGAATCATTAGATATTTGTGTCAAAATAATAATTTGGTTACAACAAAAAACAATAATAATAACAATTGTGATACGGATTGAAAAAGCTAAGTTTGAAATTAAATTATAATAAAATAGCGTTTAATAATTTGTTTATATAATTTCAGTGTTCATCAACATTCTCCCGGCCTTAAAGGTACTACCTTTAAACATCTTCAACTGGAAGTAAAACCACTTTGTTTAGCGGTCGTTTATATTCGCTGTTTGCCGTCTTAATTGTCACTACTCTAATGTGACCATCTTCGCCAGGATGAACCTCTTTTATGCGGCCGATAACCCACTTACATGGAGGTAAAAATTGTTCCTTAAGAAGAACTACATCGCCAATTTTTAAATTGTTTTGGATAATTTGCCATTTATTTCGTTGCTGTAAGTTGTGTAAATATTCATTACTGAAACGCTTCCAAAACGTAAATGTTCGTTGTTGAATTGTACCCCACATTTTTGACAATTTAACTGGGGAATTTTCTTCGTACGGCTCCGGTAAACTGGTTATGGGTGCTCCAAGCAAAAAGTGAGCTGGTGTTAAAGCCTCATACGATTCGTCGCTTGTTGATGAGGTTGTAATGGGCCGAGAATTTAAAATTGCTTCTATGTTGCATAATAATGTGGTAAGTTCTTCATACGTAAAATTTAAGTTTCCCGTTGCCTTCACCAAGTGTGTTTTTACAGACTTTACCGCTGATTCCCAAATACCAGCAAAGTGAGGTGCTAGTGGTGGTGTGTAATGCCAAGTTATTTTATTTTCAGACAGATATGTACCAATGTTCTTAATAAATTCATGAGATGATATTAATTTTTGGACTTCATTCTGGTGTCGATGCGCAGTTTGATACATTTGCTGCAGTTTTCTGTCTGCCCCAACAAAATTGGACCCATTATCGCTGTGTATGTTGGAAGGGATACCTCGTCGTGCAATAAATCGCCTTAAGGCTGCGATGAACCCATCGGTCGTGCAATCAGTGACCACTTCTATATGAATCGCCTTTGTCACAAGGCAAATGAAGATGGCAATATAACCTTTGTACATTTTAGCGCCGCGACCTCTTCTATTTGCCAATGCAATTGCTCCAGTGAAATCAACGCCGGTATTTTCAAAAGGTCTTGCCGGATTGACTCGCACCTTAGGTAGTTGCCCCATTAGTTGTGTCGGTGACTTCCCTCTGTATCTCGCACATGTAACACACTGCTTGACTATGTGGTTAACCATACTTCTGCCATTGATGATCCAAAACCTTTGTCTTAAAATATGAAAAGTTAGGGAAGGACCAGGATGGAGGAACTTTAAATGAATAAATGTTACAATTATTTTGCTGAGGATGGAATTTTTATGCAAAATAATTGGATGTTTTGTTGCGAAGCTGCAACTGGCTCTCTCCAATCTACCGCCCACTCGTAAGGTTCCATTTTCATCAAGAAACGGATTTAGAGATTTCAAAGTACTCTGTTTTTCCAACGATAAATTTTTTCTCAATCGCTTAATGTCATCTTTGAAATCGACTTGCTGAACATATTGTATTATGAGTTCTTCCGCTCGAAAGAGTTCAGATGTAGTTAAATATGGGAGAGTAATCGCTAGGTCGTGTTTATTTTTTGAATATTTCGCAATGAAGTTCTTTACAAATCGAGTTATTCTTGCTACAATTCTTATGAGCTTGGGATATGATGAAAACTTGTTAATTAATTTTGATAAAAATGTTTGCTCCAATTCTGTATGCAGAGCAGCTGTGCATTTCTTTCGCATTTCTAAACGGATTGCTTCATTAGGCTCTCTGCATTCTTTTTCCTTAGGCCACATTGTTCTTGGTTGTGATAGCCATTCTGGCCCGTGCCACCACAAATTGTATCCGCCTAACTGGGATGGAAATAATCCTCTCGTTGCAATGTCGGCTGGATTATCGCTTGATTTAACATGGGACCATTTTTCTCTCGGACATGACGATAGAATTTGTGATGTCCTGTTACCAACAAAACATGTCCATTTGCTAGGGTGGTCACTAAGCCAAGATAACACTATCGATGAATCCGTCCATGCAAATACGCTGTGTTTTATATGTTGCATTGAAGTTGATACAGCCATTAACAGTGTCGTTCCTAAGACTGCGGCGCATAATTCCAACCTTGGCAAGGAGTTTTGTTTAATAGGTGCCACCTTAGTTTTCGCCGTCATGAGAGTCACTCGTATAATATTTTGCTCACAAATGCTTCTGCAATATACAGCTGCCGCGTATGCTTTCTCGCTTGCGTCCACAAAAACATGGAATTCCACCGTTCCCGAATCCATCGCGAAATTTTTAAATTTTCAAAACACGGAAATTCATTTCTAATTTTAATATAATGTTTTTTAGTTATTTCCGGAAGTTCATCATCCCAATCCAATTTTTGTAGCCATAACTGTTGGAAGAGTATTTTTACAAGAATGGTCGAAGGGGACAGCCATCCTAATGGATCAAAAATGGTTGATGTATCCGACAACATGCTTCTTTTGGTCGCTGAAGTGATTTCAATATTTTTTACCTTGAAAGAGAAATAGTCGCATTGAGGAAACCACTGTAAACCAAGGATTTTTATTGCATTACTATCATCGCATATGTTTACAAATGGATCATTTTCACTAATTAAGGTAGAATTCGCACTCCATTTTCTCAATTCGAATCCAGCTGACTTGCAAATTTCACTTATATTATTTTTTAATTTTAGCATTAACTCGATGGAATCGCAGCCAGTCAGCAGATCATCGACATAAAAATCATTCTTAATTATTTGAGCTGCTTCAGGATAATTGATCATATTGTTTAAAGCCAATTGGAATAAGCATCTAGTTGCTTAAAACGGCGCAGAAGCAGTATCATAGGTAACAGTAGTTAATTTGAAATGTTTTAGTTTGTCATCTGGATCGCTGCGCCATAGAATTCTCTGATAGTTGGCATCATCCTCCGTAACTCGCACCTGACGATACATTTTTTCAATGTCCGCAGTTACTACATACTTGTGTGTTCTAAACCGCAACAATATATCCCAAAGAGATGATTGTATTGATGGCCCAATCATCATCACATCGTTTAGAGCGATCCCTGTAGAACTTCGTGACGATCCATCAAATACTACGCGAACTTTGGTTGTAGTGCTGCTTGTTTTCACTACGGCATGATGAGGCAAGTAAAAGCATTTATGACCAGTCATTAAGATGTCCTTTTCAGCTATTTCTTCCATATGGTTTAAATCAAGGTATTCAGCCATAAACCTTTTGTAATCGACGCTAAGCTCTTTGTTCATTTTAAGTTTTCTTTCAATATTGTAGAACCGTTTTTCCGCCATGTGTAGTGAATTTCCTAGCTTTGCCAAATTTTCCTTGAATGGCATTTTTACAACAAAACGGCCTGTTGAATCTCTCTGCACGCTTGATGAGAAGTGATTTTCTACCTCAATTTCTTCCGGACTCATCCTTTTTGTGGTTGGTGGTTCTTCAATTTCCCAAAATCTTTTAAGAACTTCGTCTAATTTAATTTCTAAATTGAGGGAGATATGTTGCACATTTGTTATGTTTGACAAACTCGATTTTCCAGACACGATATACCCGAACATGGTGTTTTGCGCAATAACAGAAGAGTCTGGATTAGTTTGCTTTCCGGCCCGTAATACATTGAAAAACACATCAGCACCTAACAACATATCAATTTTCCCAGTTTTATAAAAATCAGGGTCTGCCAGGTTTAATTCACTTATAAACTGAAGTTGCGCGGAGTCAAAATTTGATGAGGGTAGTACTACCGGTAATTTCTCCAAAATAAATGTCTCGGCACTAACGGATGAGTTTGAGAATCGCGATATGATCTCTAAATTAGCAACTCCTTTGGTCACGATGCCTGATGTCGCCAATCCCGCTATTGGTATTTGTGCTCTTTTCTTTGGTATATTTAATTGATTAAACAACCTTTCATCAATAAAAGATGCTTGAGACCCACTGTCTAAAAGAACCCTGACAAGTCGCTTTTGTCCTAACCCGTCTCTAACGTTTACAATTGCTGTGGGCAGGATCGCTTGTATGTTTAAATTTGCCAGGTAATTATTCAAGCTATTTTCGCTATTTGATGAGGTTTGCGAGTTGTCTGGTACGTCAGTGTTCACGTTAGCGACTATTGGTTTTGACGATGTCTGATTTTGTTTACCAATGTCATCTGAATGTAGCAAAACGTTGTGTTTTCGATTGCACTTGAAACATCTCAATTTCAATTTGCAAAAATCAGAGCGATGGTTCCCTCTCATGCAATTAAAACAAAGCTTTTTCTCTGCAATTATACCTCGACGAGATGAGACATCTAGTGCCAGAAACTTTTCGCATCTATGTAGCAAATGCGGCTGATCACACAATGGACAGGTGGTCGCTGCCAAAACGTTTGCACTAGTAATTGCGCTACTGGTTTTTACGATCTTCTTTGATAATGGTTCTGCACGTTCCAATGCGTTGCTATAGTCGTTGAGAAAGGTCGTAAATTCATTGATGGTTGGAAACTGTTTCTCGACTGCTTTCAATGCCCAAGCCTTTCTTGTCTCTTCATCGCACTTTTCTAATAATAAATAAATCAGCCAACCGTCGCGAGTTTCTGCTTCGTCGCCCAATGCTGATAAACCTCTTAAAACTTCATCAGTAGTATCAACCATGCGTCTGATTTCCTTTGAAGAACAATGAATACGCGGTTGACTCAAAAATTGTCGAATCAGGTTTGCCATGATATGATCTTTGTGATCATATCTCTTCACGATTTTCTCCCATGTGCTTTCATAGTTAGCTTCCGATATTGACACATGTTTCACTATATTAGCAGCTTCTCCACCCAAGAGTCCCTTTAAATATTTAAATTTATGCACCTTTGATAATGACTCATTGTTATGGATCGTAGCTTCAAACAGATCCTTAAATGAAGGAAAGTCCGCGTAGTTCCCATAAAATGGCGGAATTGAGATTTTCGGCAGTTTAATCTCGTCTCGTCCCGAATTTAACGCAAAACTTCTATCCTGCAACGTGTTGAAATATTCTTGTTGCTGCTGAACAAGTGTTTTCATGGTGGAACTAAACTGCTGATGTAGATCGTTAAACATGTTGTTTCGCTTGTTTGATTCCGTTCGAAACTTCGCCTTTAACAATATGTATCTTTCTTCAACTTCTCCGAGTTCTGAAGGTTGCGTCGGATAAGCAGTAAGACGATCCTCAACGTCCTTGAATTCGTTAAACGCTTTCTCTAATAGCTCCAACCGAATGGAAATATCTTCAGCACTAGAGTCATTATTTATGTTTTCACCATAAGCTTCGAGTCGCGTGATAGTTCCTTTAATATTTCCACGTTTCCGGCGTAGCGCTTCAATTGCCTTTTGATCTGCTTCCGTCATATTGCACTAATTATTGTTCTTTATCTTTGATCTTAATATTTTCACTCGCACACTACACAACAATAAATTCTCTCGATTTCGCGTAAAAGAATTGGGATAAATTTAAAAAGAAATCGTTCGATCGCAAAATGAACATAATAATCGCGTACCCAATCTTTTTATAATTATGTAGGTATAATAAAGAAAATAACTCACGAATTTTTTCCTTTTTATTTGTAGATCGTCAATGGAACTGGAATTGGCTAGCAACGCCCTTTGATATATCCAAAAAGAAAATTGAAAATGTCCACTCTGATTCCAAATGGTTGAATGTGTCCAGTATGTTGCAGATTCCAATTTTACCGCAATCTTGTTTCTCGAACTTATTTTACCGTTGATCCGGCTCGAAGGACCATGAGCAAATTTGGTGTAATTTGCACAAATATTTATTTTCGCTGGATCAGGAATTGGTTAATTAAAAGTACGCAACACCAATTGAAACCACTTTATTTATTTTCAATTTAATTTAAATTCAAAATTTGGATACCAATATTAAATTAAACTTTATAACTTTATTTTATAATATGATAAAATATAAATTTAAATCGCTTTGTTTTAATCGCTTATGTTGCTTGTACGATCGCCTTTTTTCGAATGTCCAATTTTCTGTAAAATCATCGTCAGCTAGTTTTCTCCCGGGAAAACCACTTTTCAAAACTCGTTTTGGTGGAAAGCCACTGAACATCAGTTTAACTATTTCCGATGACATCTCTTATAATTAATTGTAATCTTTGATAATTGCAACATAGTGACATCTTACAATGAATAGCTAACTTAAATTTATCTAGTACACAATATTCAACAAATGAGCTACTAATTTAATCTACAAAAATTGAGTTACAATAAAATGTTTAAGAATCATTAAATATTTGTGTCAAAATAATAATTTGGTTACAACAAAAAACAATAATAATAACAATTGTGATACGGATTGAAAAAGCTAAGTTTGAAATTAAATTATAATAAAATAGCGTTTAATAATTTGTTTATATAATTTCAGTGTTCATCAACATACGGCATTTTTAGGTGTGTATTGGTGTAAGTAACACCTGAAAATAGGTGCGCGTTGTACCTGTCTATATAGAGATAAGATATAATTAAAAGAAAATGAAACATATTTATGTATAATCAATTTTTCTTGAATTGATATAATTTATATACAAAAAAAAAATAATTTGTTGCGCATGCGCGCCGAAATATAAACAAAACCGGTTTTGAATGAAATTTGTAAAGCTAATGTGGTTTTCCAGTTGCAACAAAAAATAAACTTAGAGTAAAAAACAAGCGAAACTATGACGGACACACACAGCATTCACAATGCAAAAACTTTTTACTTTTGACTTACAGGTTTGTATGATTTTCCAATTTGACGAATAAAAATGTTTGCTCGTTATGTTGGAAATTCATACAAACCTGTAAATCAAAAGTAAAAGTTTTTGCATTGTAAATGCTGTGTATGACGAAATCACTTGTGTTTTTTTGTGTTATGGTTTTCCAGTTGCAAGAAAGAAAAACCGAGTGAAAAACAAGCGAAACTATGACGGACACACACAGCATTCACAATGCAAAAACTTTTTACTTTTGACCTACAGGTTTGTATGAATTTCCAACATAACGAGCAAAAATTTTTATTCGTCAAGTTGGAAATTCATACAAACCTGTAAATAAAAAGTAAAAAGAAAAACTTTTTACTTTTGCCTTCCAGGTTTGTATGATTTTCCAATTTGACGAATAAAAATGTTTGCTCGTTATGTTGGAAATTGGTGGTTTGGCGTCTATTGGAAGGGGCTCCGTAAACTTCCAGTAGGCGCAGGTGTACGTACTGCCTCCTCGTGGCAACCACCGGTAACTGTAACCATTAGGCTGAATGTGGCCTTTGGTGACAGGCTAAAGTACGACGCTAAAGGAGAAAACCTTGACAAAAAATCCCTAATCTAAGGTGGAACAGCATATGCCGATGGATGAATGGCTGATAGGTTAATCAGTCTATATATGCGGACTCTGGATACCAGGCACCCTCCAGTTTTATTTAGCCTTCCTGTAGTAAACCTGGGTGACCTACAGGCGACTTTTTTATTCCCAGCAACTCGCAAGAGTTAAATCAAAACGGTAGACGAGGCACGGGAAGGAATACACGGGAGTGGGTCTGCCCTCTCAAAGTCCTTGAGTCCCAATGCTACCGCTTTTCTAGCAGAAGTAAATGTTATTACATCTAGGAGGGAGAGCAATGAGCCCAGATAGTATGTAACGCGTGTAGAAGTACTTCCTACAGTAAACATCTAGGAGGGAGAGCAATGAGCCCAGATAGTATGTCCCAGCAACTCGCAAGAGTAAAATCAAAACGGTAGACGAGGCATGGATAGGAATATACGGGAGTGGGTCTGCCCTCTCGATGTCCTTGAGTCCCAATGCTACCGCTCTTCTAGCAGAAGTAAATGTTATTACATCTAGGAGGGAGAGCAATGGGCCCAGATAGTATGTATCACACACCGGTCGGCAGTATTATCAGGTTCTTTAAGAGCCTGAATATTGGCTGGACGGATAATTAAAACATCTAGGAGGGAGAGCAATGAGCCCAGATAGTATGTATCACGTACCGTTAGGCAGTATTATCAGGTTCATTAAGAGCTTGAATATTGACTGGACGGATAATTAAGTAGGGCTTAATGCACAAAAGATCTTTTAGGTCGCAGTGCGGGGTGGCTTGAGCCCCCACATGGCCCTCAAGTAATAATAATCAAGTAATAATATGTTGGAAATTCATACAAACCTGTAAATCAAAAGTAAAAAGTTTTTGCATTGTAAATGCTGTGTATGACGGAATCACTTGTGTTTTTTGTGTTATGGTTTTCCAGTTGCAAGAAAGAAAAACCGAGTGAAAAACAAGCGAAACTATGACGGACACACACAGCATTCACAATGCAAAAACTTTTTACTTTTGACTTACAGGTTTGTATGAATTTCCAACATAACGAGCAAAAATTTTTATTCGTCAAGTTGGAAATTCATACAAACCTGTAAATAAAACGTAAAAAGAAAAACTTTTTACTTTTGCGTTCCAGGTTTGTATGATTTTCCAATTTGACGAATAAAAATGTTTGCTCGTTATGTTGGAAATTCATACAAACCTGTAAATCAAAAGTAAAAAGTTTTTGCATTGTGAATGCTGTGTATGACGAAATCACTTGTGTTTTTTGTGTTATGGTTTTCCAGTTGCAAGAAAGAAAAACCGAGTGAAAAACAAGCGAAACTATGATGGACACACACAGCATTCACAATGCAAAAACTTTTTACTTTTGACTTGGAAGCGTAGTCGGGATTTCTGAAATTAAAATAAAGCTTGTTAGAAAAGGAATCAATTGAACAATTTATATGAAAAATATTTATCGTAATTGGTGTGTGATAGATGCTCCGAGAGCCGGTGAAATCCAAACATGATGAAACCTCCGAATGCATGACGTCATTGGCAAAGAACAGGTCCAGGAGTTTCCCCTGACTGTTGCTATAGTACGACTCAGCTGCTTGGTTGAGATGCTAGCAAAGTAGTATATAATGTATAATGCCCTTTGGTCAGTAGAAAGCGATGTAAAGACACCATCAACATCAAGCCAACATATGTCGGGCAGATTAAAGTCGCCCACAATTACAAGTTGATTATTAGGACGCACTGAAGGCATCACAACTGATTCGATGAAATTGATTATCCTTTCAAAATATTCCAAATTCGAACCATAGAGAGCATACACTGCGATGATGACGATAGATGAGCTGGCCACCTTAACACGAACAGCAATGACGTCAAGACTAGGATAACAGACAACCAACTCATTAGGAATGGAAGCTTTAACCGCAATCAATGCCCACCCCCTCTATGCCTGGTGTCAAAATCATATCTGTCCTTCCTGTGAACGACATAGTTCGGAGGGAAATATTCACCAGAATACATATTGACAGAAAGCCAGGTCTCACAGATTATTACGATATCATAATCATTGTCCAGAACGCCTAAGCGAAAATTCTTGGCTTTACCTCGGATGCTAGAGGCGTTGTGGTAATAGATTGAGGTAAAGCTGGAACGATCGGAGCTTACTGGCCAGATTGGGGTACAGTAGGTATAGACAAAAAATGAAATACACTTTATTTACGACTAAACCAATTAAAATTAAATTAAATTTGCTAAGAGGACGACAAAAACACGTCATTCCTCTTCGAACGTCAACGGCCGACCCCACATGTCGAATTTCACCTTAATGGTTTATAAATAGGCAAGTTCCATCATATAAAAAATTTGTTAACTACTAACTACATCCTAATCCAACCCCAACTCAACTCCAACTCAATTTCAACTCAACCTGCAAATGCACCCCTAACTTAACCTTCAAATCAATTCCAAATTCAATGCCCAATTCAATAAGTAAACCAGCATACATAAAAAAATTGTAAATATTTATAAAACCAGGTACTTTGGGTCAATTCGTATGGCAGGTACCCCACCCTCTTGGCGTACAGTCTACAAAAGCATTTTAAATCTCCGCGTTGACCAAAGAAACAGATTGGCGAAAATAAATTCCAAATCGGACAAGCCGTTCTCGAGATACCACTGGTACAGACATCCAGCCATTCAGACAGACGGACCGACATTTTTTTGTTGTTGCTTTTTCAGACTCCGGGACTTTCAAAACGTCCAGAAAAGTGGTTTTGGACCAACCAAAATTTTCGTCATTTTTGACAGAATTTCAATACATACTTTGGTCTTTTTAAACCTAAGTAATTCATATTTTTCAGCTAAATTGCAATTGAAAAACATCAATTCGATTTATAACAGTACATGGCATACAACAATGTTGTATTACAAACAAAGAATTGCATGCAACATTTTAAAACAAACCAAGCAACATAGCAAACGGCTTCACGTTTCATACCAAATTTATTATACCGTTGTTTGTATAAATTATATTTTTATTAATATTTGCCATCAATTATAACAAATTTCAAATTGTTTAATTTACTAATTCCATTAAACAATTTTTCCCGATCGAAAATAAAACATTTTTCAATTACCGTTATTTACCGAAAGAAAAGTAACTCAAATTGAATGCCGAGCGCCGCAAGTGAGAAACACTTAAATTAATATGTACAGTTCACGAAATAGCACACGAAAGTCGATTTTTTTTTGATTTTTTTTTATTCAATAAAAACATCTTTAAATCAGCTGTTACTAATTATTGTAATTCGGCAAAATTGTATAAAATACAATATAAATAGTTATTTGTTTCATAATCAATCATAAATTAAATTTAAACAAGAAATAAAAAAGTCTACACAAAAAATAGTCTACACAAAATTATTTTGAATTTAGCGTTTTGTTCAATCCTATCAATTTCAATTTGTGAATTATGATAATGACAGTTCGGTTTTTATTTTTGTGAATGCTTGCTGTGATTTTGTGTTAAAAATGTTAAATTTAATTTTATCATAATTCATTTAATTAATCAAAAATTGTGTATTTTAAGTAAACATAAATTAGTGCAATTAACTTATAGTTAATAAATATGCTTAGATCTAAGGTGAGTACAAGATTTTGTTTAATAATAACACGATTTTGTTTAAATTTACTTTGTGCGGACATGAATATTCTTGTTCAGTTGAATGAGTTTTTATTTAATGCAGAAAATTGATTTGTATACAGAATCTTTGGTTTATTGCAGACGTAAGCGAGCTTCGATTTTCATATTACGGAGTGTAAATAATGGTCCAGACTATTTCTTTGTTTAAGTTCTATGCAGTTTTAATCTGTCTCATAATTTTGTTAAATGATCAGATATTTAATGCTTAAAACGTAAAGTTCTAACCAACTTCATAAAACAATCTATGTACAAATGTTAAAGTTGTAGGGTTTTTTTTTTTTGAAGTTTTATTAGCATTAAAGTGTTTTTATACTAAGGCTGCGGTCGAATTCTCGAGTAAATCCGCAAAATTCGGTAAATGCATTTACCTTTTTTTGCTGGAGAGTAAAGGAAACAAAAAAATTTAAATCTTTTACGTTTAGATACTTTATTCTTTACTGTTATAAGAATTGAACGACTAAAAAATAGAAAAAATGCGTAATTTAACAGAAAACGAACATTAAAAATCTAAATTTACCGCAGTAAATGATTTACCCGAGAATTCGACCGCAGCCTAATAATAATAATTAATTTTTCGGCAATTTTTTGGGCGCGAATCGACTTGAGGTCGAGCCAAGTTAAACTTTTGTGCCATTTTTTAAATTGTTAAAAAACCATACAGATTATAGGAACCTGTTTTAGATTGTTTAAGAAAACTTTAAAAGTTAAAAAATTGTTTATAAACGGTTTGACAAATAATGCGACTAGTTCTAATGAACTATTGTAAAACGATTTTGTAGAACCGTTTCAAAACTAATTGTAAGATTCGTTGGTTTTATCTGCCTGTAAAAAACAAGCGAAACTATGACGGACACATACAGCATTCACAATGCAAAAACTTTTTACTTTTGACTTACAGGTTTGTATGAATTTCCAACATAACGAGCAAAAATTTTTATTCGTCAAGTTGGAAATTCATACAAACCTGTAAATAAAAAGTAAAAAGAAAAACTTTTTACTTTTGCGTTCCAGGTTTGTATGATTTTCCAATTTGACGAATAAAAATGTTTGCTCGTTATGTTGGAAATTCATACAAACCTGTAAATCAAAAGTAAAAAGTTTTTGCATTGTGAATGCTGTATATGACGGAATCACTTGTGTTTTTTGTGTTATGGTTTTCCAGTTGCAAGAAAGAAAAACCGAGTGAAAAACAAGCGAAACTATGACGGACACACACAGCATTCACAATGCAAAAACTTTTTACTTTTGACTTACAGGTTTGTATGAATTTCCAACATAACGAGCAAAAATTTTTATTCGTCAAGTTGGAAATTCATACAAACCTGTAAATAAAAAGTAAAAAGAAAAACTTTTTACTTTTGCCTTCCAGGTTTGTATGATTTTCCAATTTGACGAATAAAAATGTTTGCTCGTTATGTTGGCAATTCATACAAACCTGTAAATCAAAAGTAAAAAGTTTTTGCATTGTGAATGCTGTGTATGACGGAATCACTTGTGTTTTTTGTGTTATGGTTTTCCAGTTGCAAGAAAGAAAAACCGAGTGAAAAACAAGCGAAACTATGACGGACACACACAGCATTCACAATGCAAAAACTTTTTACTTTTGACTTACAGGTTTGTATGAATTTCCAACATAACGAGCAAAAATTTTTATTCGTCAAGTTGGAAATTCATACAAACCTGTAAATAAAAAGTAAAAAGAAAAACTTTTTACTTTTGCCTTCCAGGTTTGTATGATTTTCCAATTTGACGAATAAAAATGTTTGCTCGTTATGTTGGAAATTCATACAAACCTGTAAATCAAAAGTAAAAAGTTTTTGCATTGTGAATGCTGTGTATGACGGAATCACTTGTGTTTTTTGTGTTATGGTTTTCCAGTTGCAAGAAAGAAAAACCGAGTGAAAAACAAATGACAGAAGCTGTCACTTGTCGGTGTCACGCCAAATTTTTTGGAGCGATGCATTAACACGTCAGACTTTCATCCATATGACCTGATTTTTCCAATTTTCGCTTACAGAGCTTTCTCACGGGAGAAACTAGCTATGGAAATTTGTTTTCTGTATACTGATTTGGCCATCTTTATTAACTCTGCGTGTGTACACTATATTTTTCGAGACACGGTGTGTGTGTACGCACTGGGTCTTTTAGGGAAAAGTCGGGTTTTCAAAGTTTTCTTCGTTTTCAATAAAATTCTGGGTTACTTCTTGAAGTGTCTATTACATGGCCCAGAAGTTGCCAAACTCAAAAGTTTAACAATTATTAAAAACACAAAAAAGGTTATAGGCTTTTGTAGGTTAGATTATGTGCTTTCAAAAGAATATAGTGTCTTTGGCATGGGCTCCAAAAACATGAATTATTTCACCACCTGAATGTGGAGAATATTTTACGGATTCAGGCATGTCATAATAAACGGAACGGTATTTATTTGGCATACTTAAGAGATATGAATTTTTATTATTTTTAAGACGTGTCTTTACATATTTGTATGTATTACCGTAATAAGTAAATTACCACTCGTATTTATATAGACAATTTTGCGTGTAGCATTGCAATTCTTGATAACTGCGTACTTAGTCAATAATATACAATCAATTGTCAGAGGTGACTCCCTAGTAATCTCCATATACATTATACCCAAACAAAACATTAGCAGTACATGGGGTCTATCTACGGCATTTTTAGGTGTGTATTGGTGTAAGTAACACCTGAAAATAGGTGCGCGTTGTACCTGTCTATATAGAGATAAGATATAATTAAAAGAAAATGAAACATATTTATGTATAATCAATTTTTCTTGAATTGATATAATTTATATACAAAAAAAACTAATTTGTTGCGCATGCGCGCCGAAATATAAACAAAACCGGTTTTGAATGAAATTTGTAAAGCTAATGTGGTTTTCCAGTTGCAACAAAAAATAAACTTAGAGTAAAAAACAAGCGAAACTATGACGGACACACACAGCATTCACAATGCAAAAACTTTTTACTTTTGACTTACAGGTTTGTATGAATTTCCAACATAACGAGCAAAAATTTTTATTCGTCAAGTTGGAAATTCATACAAACCTGTAAATAAAAAGTAAAAAGAAAAACTTTTTACTTTTGCGTTCCAGGTTTGTATGATTTTCCAATTTGACGCATAAAAATGTTTGCTCGTTATGTTGGAAATTAATACAAACCTGTAAATCAAAAGTAAAAAGTTTTTGCATTGTGAATGCTGTGTATGACGGAATCACTTGTGTTTTTTGTGTTATGGTTTTCCAGTTGCAAGAAAGAAAAACCGAGTGAAAAACAAGCGAAACTATGACGGACACACACAGCATTCACAATGCAAAAACTTTTTACTTTTGACTTACAGGTTTGTATGAATTTCCAACATAACGAGCAAAAATTTTTATTCGTCAAGTTGGAAATTCATACAAACCTGTAAATAAAACGTAAAAAGAAAATCTTTTTACTTTTGCGTTCCAGGTTTGTATGATTTTCCAATTTGACGAATAAAAATGTTTGCTCGTTATGTTGGAAATTCATACAAACCTGTAAATCAAAAGTAAAAAGTTTTTGCATTGTGAATGCTGTGTATGACGGAATCACTTGTGTTTTTTGTGTTATGGTTTTCCAGTTGCAAGAAAGAAAAACCGAGTAAAAAACAAGCGAAACTATGATACTATGTTTTAATTCAAATTGTAATAAAAGGTGGGATTTACAGAAATCACCCATACAACCTCTTTGAAAACCGCGATTTTGATAAATTGTGGGTGTTCTATGGCCGATTCTGGCTAAAGTATAATATGCACAAACGTGAATATTGGCCAGAATATTAACTATACTATGTTTTAATTCAAATTGTAATAAAACGTGGGATTTCCGGAAATCACCCATACAACCTCTTTGAAAACCGCGATTTTGATAAATTGTGGATGTTCTATGGCCGATTCTGGCTAAAGTATAATATGCACAAACGTGAATATTGGCCAGAATATTAACTATACTATGTTTTAATTCAAATTGTAATGAAAGGTGGGATTTTCAGAAATCACCCATACAACCTCTTTGAAAACCGCGATTTTGATAAATTGTGGATGTTCTATGGCCGATTCTGGCTAAAGTATAATATGCACAAACGTGAATATTGGCCAGAATATTAACTATACTATGTTTTAATTCAAATTGTAATAAAACGTGGGATTTCCGGAAATCACCCATACAACCTCTTTGAAAACCGCGATTTTGATAAATTGTGGATGTTCTATGGCCGATTCTGGCTAAAGTATAATATGCACAAAAGTGATTATTCGCCAGAATATCGACTATACTATGTTTTAATTCAAATTGTAATAAAACGTGGGATTTCCGGAAATCACCCATACAACCTCTTTGAAAACCGCGATTTTGATAAATTGTGGGTGTTCTATGGCCGATTCTGGCTAAAGTATAATATGCACAAACGTGAATATTGGCCAGAATATTAACTATACTATGTTTTAATTCAAATTGTAATAAAACGTGGGATTTCCGGAAATCACCCATACAACCTCTTTGAAAACCGCGATTTTGATAAATTGTGGATGTTCTATGGCCGATTCTGGCTAAAGTATAATATGCACAAACGTGAATATTGGCCAGAATATTAACTATACTATGTTTTAATTCAAATTGTAATAAAACGTGGGATTTCCGGAAATCACCCATACAACCTCTTTGAAAACCGCGATTTTGATAAATTGTGGATGTTCTATGGCCGATTCTGGCTAAAGTATAATATGCACAAACGTGAATATTGGCCAGAATATTAACTATACTATGTTTTAATTCAAATTGTAATAAAACGTGGGATTTCCGGAAATCACCCATACAACCTCTTTGAAAACCGCGATTTTGATAAATTGTGGATGTTCTATGGCCGATTCTGGCTAAAGTATAATATGCACAAACGTGAATATTGGCCAGAATATTAACTATACTATGTTTTAATTCAAATTGTAATGAAAGGTGGGATTTTCAGAAATCACCCATACAACCTCTTTGAAAACCGCGATTTTGATAAATTGTGGGTGTTCTATGGCCGATTCTGGCTAAAGTATATTATGCACAAACTTGAATATTGGCCAGAATATTAACTATACTATGTTTTAATTCAAATTGTAATGAAAGGTGGGATTTTCAGAAATCACCCATACAACCTCTTTGAAAACCGCGATTTTGATAAATTGTGGGTGTTCTATGGCCGATTCTGGCTAAAGTATATTATGCACAAACTTGAATATTGGCCAGAATATTAACTATACTATGTTTTAATTCAAATTGTAATAAAAGGTGGGATTTCCGGAAATCACCCATACAACCTCATTGAAAACCGCGATTTTGATAAATTGTGGATGTTCTATGGCCGATTTTAGCCAATATAAACTTTTTTTCAGGTAAATTTAGTAACGCACAATTTTGCACAATCATTGTTAACTGAAAAATATGTTTTATTGGGTAAACGGTATATATGGGATTTCTGGTGTGATAATCACGTGAGAAATCCCACCCTGTTTCCTAAAGTAGGCTATGCACAAATTTTCTAATCACAGGCACAAAATTGCACAATCCTAATGGTGCGAGTTATATATGGAATACTTGGGTTTTCCAAAATGGGATTTCTGGCGTGATGTACGCCGCTACTACTATATATTTCACACAGTTCGTTAATCTTTCGTTCTACTAAACCTGAACGATGTACAAATTACAAAACGTGTTAAAAAATATGATTTTAGAAAATTTTGTGTAAATCGTTTACGTATACCATAACATACCTTAGATGTGTTAAATATTGTTTTTCTCATTCAGTCATTTCAAATTGTATCAATATAATCAGGTAACTTGTTATTGCCGATATTATCTGTTGCAAAAAAAAAAACACTTAAGTAAATTAAAATGAATAATTATCGTGTACGTATTTATTTAAGCGTTAGATATACGAGTACTTACTGAATGTATTACAGTGTAGTCAATAATAAAAAATCCACAAGGTCTCGTTACAATCTTGTACTGGCACAATTGTAGTGAGAATATTTCGATCTAGCGCAGTGTACACAAATCTTATCAGTATATACGTATAATTAGTGTAAGTACAATGTACATTAAGAAATACTTACACTTCGATCTAATCGGCTATCAATATCGACATCATGAATTGAATGTAATATTTCTGCAGTATCTTGTACCTGCGTATTATAAAAATAAATTGGCCAAATTATTACAATATTAAATGAATCATTCGTGTGTAAAAATCTAAAAATACATAAATGTGGGTAATTTTTTTATTGTTTTTGCTATGTTTACCTTATTTGTTGCGGTTGAGGTTACATCGATTATGAAATAAATTTCAATGAATACCAAAATTGTATAGATGCAATTTGTCAATGTAGTTTTGAAATCAATCTCATGCAATATTACCGATTTGGAGACGCTCAAGTATAAGAAGAATGACTGCGAATGAATATAGAAAAAAAATCATATTGTTAAACTCTAATAAATTAAAATATTTGTGAAATAACTTAAAATTAGAGAAGTTTGGGACTTATCATTGGTCCTTCGAGCTGGATAGCACATGGAAGGATATCCCTGTTGTGCCTAGGTCAACACAGTCACAGCGAATTATAATACAAATATTTCGACGTTACCAATCAAAGAAGATCAACGAGAAAGAGCAAGAAATGGCTGAAAACCTCGCCCGTCTTTTTTAGAAACTATTAAAAAGAAGGACCCACCGCTCAAAACTTGTACAAGCAATACTATGATCATGACGAAATTAGAAGCATACCAGAAGTTCATTCAAATCTACCCTACTTCGTGACAAATAATAGTAAATCGTTTTAACAACAGGAGATTACTTGTCACCCACCAATCATGTAAATATGCTGTTGAATCATCCAACTCACAATTTCGAGTCAGCAAAAGCAATAAAAACTCTTCAAGACACAATAACGGAGAATTTGCATCTTATAACTTCGGCATCTATACGGCAACTTGGAACGCTATACTAATTCCACTAGTATTGAAGAAGCTGGACAAAGAGACACTTCGTTTATATGAAGTAACTCTGAAAAATCCTCAGGAAATTCAATCATTAATTGAATTCCATGGGTTTCGAGAAAGTTGCTTCCTATCTCTAGAAACATCGAACACAACAAAGCGCGCTCAACAAATCAGAGTCACGACCACACAGATGAATGCTGTTAGCGTAAAACCTCCAAGAAAAACTTTCGCTGGAATCAGAATGGTGTGCATTGTTTGTGAGGCATCCAAACAACTCTTCAGTCAGTCGTATTGAATATCCTGTACAAGTATGTGCATTGACAGTTTCATTAGAGACAGAGTTGATTTACTCGGCGAGTAAACGAAATTGGAGGAATGAAAACCAAAAATATTAAATACAAGGTATACATAACAATATCTCCAAGTTTTGTGTCAACATTCAACCAGGTGGTGAAATCTTTCACCTTGCTGAAATTAACAGACTAAATGTATCACTAAAAGGCTGTAACGACAATTCGTGGAAGGAGCTAGTACTTGCAGACCCAGACTACGACACTCGAGTGATTAAAAAAAAACACCGTACCAGAAAACTGAGTTAGATTGGATTCTTCTGGGTCTCACAACATACTTTAAATAAAGTGCCGTTATTAGTGCAAAATAATCTAGAGCTAGAATTACGTAAATTCTGGGAAATAGAAGAGAAAGTTAGGTTTAAACCATACACAGAGACAGGAGAGCTGTGGGAAAAATCATACGCAAAAACACACCGCAGGTTATCTGACGAAAGGTATGAGGTCACTATACATACCAACAAAAAACGAGATAAACATTGGAGATTCCCAGAAAAGTGCGGTGGCCAGACTATTCCAGGTGGAAAAGAGGTTAGAAAACAGAATCCACAATTAAAACAAGAGCACTATAATTTCATGAACAATTACAAAGAACTAGGACAAATGCCCCCCCCCCCCCCCCTTCCCCCAGTCATGAAGCAATCAAATATAACAACCAAGGTGAGAGTAGTTTTTGATGCATTAAATGACCTAAGCTTAATGACTGGTTGGGCTAACAATACAACATGATCTCAGACATTGCAAAAACGTACAGGCAGATCCTGGTAACCAAACCACAACAAAATTTCCAACGGGCACTACGGAGAACTGATCCAAACGAACAAATTAAGGCGTACAATTTAAGAACAGTAACTTATGGTACATCTTCCACATCCTAATTAACCATAAGAACCCTCAAAGAATTCGGTATGGATGAACAGAAAACCTATCCGATTGCTTCAGAAATTCTTCTGAAAGACCTTTATATCGATGATGTTCTCTCTGGCGCAGACACAATAGCATACATAGTAAAATGCCCGTAACAACTATGAAACATGCTTAGTTCTGCGAATTTTAAGCTGAAAAAATGGGCATCGAACCACAAGGCTGCTGAACTTTCCGGAAGAACAAAGGGAAATGAAACAAATCATAATAAGCAAAGAACATGGCTCCATAAAAACATTAGGAACCATTTGGAATGCAGAGCGAGACGAATTCGAGTTCCGGGTCAACATGGAATCTATGGCAGCACTGCAAACAAAACGAGCTTTTATTCGACCCGCTAGGATGGTTTCCCCTACAATTATTAAAGGAAAACTAATGTTTCAGCAGTATTAGATAAGGGGCTGTCATGGGACGAATAGCTACTACAGCATCCATATGAAGAAAAAGTGGATCAATTTGAAAACAACGTTCAGCGAGCAGAAAATAAGAATTCCACGATGGTTAGACACCGAAGACCATCGGTATTATCGGTGCGATAGTTTAGAGCTAAATGAATTTTGTGACGCGTTTAAATTAGCGTATGCTGCAGCTGTTTACTACAAAGCAAGCAGGAAAAACAACAATAATTCTTATTTCAGGAAAACCAAGGTGGCTCCAAAAGTCAAAAACTTAGTCTTTCAAGATTAGAATTTTGTGGGGCATATTATTAGCGAAATTACTGAGACAAGTTTTAGAGGCCATGTACATCCCAAAAGTTAAGATGCAAGCTTAGACTGAGTCTACAATAGTTCTGTCCGGGATATAAGGATGCTTTCAGTAAATGGAAAACTTTTATAGCAAATAGAACAGTGCAGATTCAAGCGATTCTAAGACCTTCCAATGGAAATATGTAAATCAAAAAAAAAAAAAATCCAGCTGACTGCAACTTGTGATTTATATTTCGATAAATTATTTGACCACAAATTGGTGGTTATGGTTAGGTTCAGATTGGATTACAAGCAGTTTAAGTACAGAAATTATAGAGCCATTAATGATAGATAAATTGTCTTCTTTCGTAAAAACAATTTGAGTTTTGTCATATTGTTGGCGTTTATATTGGAACAGCCACCACAAAGATGGAAAACGGAAGGGTTAACTAACAGTCCAACAGTTAGAAGAGGCTAATATCAAGATAGTGAAAATATCACAAACCATGTCATTCGAGGTAGGGCTTTATTAATAATATTCTATATTTCAATTAATAACCTTTGATTAATTAATCAAACAAATTAAATTATATTTATTTTCTTCAAATTGAATTATTGAGGTTACATATATGAGAGAATTTTATCAACTAACTAAAAATAAAAGACACACGATGAACCCGAACTTGGCTACGTTGATAGAATAAATTCAACATGCCCTCTCATCGTGTGTTTTAACATATTCTCTTTAATTATCAACGGTTAATGCCAAGTCCTATTTAAACACTTTTCATGATTTGGTATAGGTAAGCTTTTCGTTAAAACATCTGCTGGCATTTGATTGGTTGGTATATATTTCACGTCGATTTGGCCTTTTTGTAGATTTCTCTTATGAAATGGTATTTTATATCGATATGTTTTGTACGGGAATGATAAATACTATTTTTTGTTAACTTCTGAGCACCTTGGTTATCGCAATAGATAATAATCTGTTCTTCCGGTTTCATGTACCCTATTTCTGTTAAAAAGTTTTTTAAATAAACTGCTTCTTTTGCTGCTTCACTGAGAGCAACATACTCAGATTCTATGTTGGATAACGCCACACATCTTTGTTTCCTGGATTCCCAAGTTATTGACGATTCGCTTAATTTAAATACATATATGTATATCCATATATTGGGATATACGATCATTTATATTGCTTCCCCAATCAGAATCAACATATCCATGAAGTGATTCAGTAGTATTGGTAAATGTGAGACCGTAACTTTTTGTTGCAATCAAGTAACGTAAAACTCTTTTTGCAGAACTCCAATGAACTTGACTCGGATTTTGATTGAATTGACTCAATGTACTCACAGTATACGCTAAATCAGGTCTTGTACACACAGCTAAATACATTAATGATCCAATAAGTGATTGATATAAATTTCTTTTTGATTTATCGCTTTCTTCTTCACTCGAATCTAGGGCTCGTAAAATACCCGAAAATTAAGTACCCGGGTAACGGGTAGTTTTTTTGCCAAATACCCCGAAAAAAGTAGGCAAAACGTGTTTTAACAGGTCTTTTATTGAAAACAGCTTATTAATTATACAATTTAACTTATGTAGATATAGTATGAACGTTCAATAAACAGGTTAGTTCATGTGTGATAGTCATGTGAGATATTCACTTTTATTTTTATATTTATGAAACATTTCGAAAATAAGAAGCCATTAAGTGTAGAAACGGCTAAGTAACTTCGAATTTTGTAGTAGTTTTCACCTATAACGACCTCAAGGGACCGTAAAATTTCGTCGTTATATCCCTAATGTCATTAAATCCATAGTCGCTATAAATGAAATCTACTGTATATTTCCCGCTACTGAAAACATCCGTAAGTAGTTCTTCGTTTAAATTATCCAAAATTTAGATAAGCTTATCTCTTTGCTCGATGTATTAATCTTCCATATCTCATTATGACCAGTTGTTTCTTTAAGTTCTACGTCAGAAGAGCTTGAACTTTGGTCGGCCTTTCTAATGTTGATTTGTCTCGAGACTAAGCGTAATAAAAGCTGACTAGCTAACTGTTCTGCAGAAAGTTTAGATGCGAAATTTAAATATTCATTTTCTTTTGGATAACTGTCGTGATGCAAATATATTAATAATGAAATTACTTCCGTTTAGATATTATTAATTTCGCCTTTTTTGCTTAAATCTTGTAGCGTAAGCGGTTCAAAAATAATTGAGGTTTCCTTGTATAATTCTAGAGACTTGTCGATTATTTTTTTCGGCGCCTAATTCACCGAGTGCAATAGTGCAATCGCGATACAATATTTCAATTTTACAAATCGATTGATTGTCGAAATAAGCGAATTCCACCGTGTCTGACAATGTCGAATAAGTTGTACATTTGTGCTTTCCCGCGTTTCTACGTGCTTTTATGATGCGTGGCCCTGTTGGCTCCACGTTTTTCAAACTCCAAAAATTTCCAAGTTTGAACATCAATATCTATGAAGTGGAAAGGCCTAAGCGTCGGTCTGATACACCGATTAAAAGATAATTTCAATTCCAAAAACTTATGCTCTCGAAAGCTAATATACGTCGAGTAAAATATAAGCTATTAACCTAAATGTGAGTGTTGGTACAGGCTCGATAAAATTTTCTTTAAAGCTCTGAATCTCAGTAGATACTGGAGATAGACCCCCTCGCACAAATAGTTTTTGCTCAAAATTGATCAAGGAATCACCCCTAGAGGATTAGCATTCAAGTACAAGACACCATGTATATTGGAAATAAGTAACGGAAAATTTGCAGGGTTCTTTGAATTTTTTCGCTATACCCGAAGCAATTACCCGGGTATTCGGGTAGTTAAAAATTTCGAAAAATACCCGGGTACCCGATACCCGAAATACGAGCCCTACTCGAATCAGTCTTTTGTAACTGAATTTTGGGTTCTAAAGGGGTTTTTACCGGATTTGCATTAGTCATATTATACTTTGTTAATATATCGTCAATGTATTTTTGTTGTGACATTGTAATTGTATTATCAATCGAATTTTGAGAAAATTGTATTCCAAGACAATAATTTAATTTCCCTAGATTTTTCATGTTAAATTCTGAATTTAGGCTTTCTTTGATCTGAGATAACATTGAATCGTTATTTGTTGCGATTATTAAATCATCAACATAAACAATAAGAAATAAGACTCCTTCGTTGCTTTTCAGATAATATAAGCATTTATCATAATCGCTTTGAATCATCCCTGCTTTTGTTAAATGATTTTTTAATTTTTCGTACCATTGTCTGCCTGATTGTTTTAGTCCATATAGTGATTTTTTTTTAAGCAAACATACCAAATTTTCCTCATCTGAATTTACAAATCCTGTTGGCTGTTCCATATAAATTTGTTCATTTAAATCTCCATTGATATATGCCATCACTACATCAAGTTGATGAAGTTCAAGATTTTCTTGTCTAATTGTTCCAAGTCTTGCTACTGGTGCAAAAGTTTCTTCGTAATCTATTCCAGGTATTTGTGCATAACCCTTGGCAACTAAACGAGCCCTTTCCCTTCTCCACTGTTCCATCAGGATTGTATTTAGTTCTCAAAACCCATTTACAGCCTATAATGTTTTTATCCACCGGTCGAGTTACTTTTTCCCATGTCTTGCATTTAACAAGAGAATCGAATTCTATTTTCATTGCATTTATCCATTCATCTGCATGTGGTCCAGCCAAAGGTATTGAATGATCTTTCAACATAATGTCTCAAACATTTTTTGGTAATATTTGGTTCTGGATTATTTTCAATAATCGGTCTCTTTGCTTTATCAAGAGAATTTGATTCATTTATCTGTGAATCATTCAAATTTTCAGAGTCCATATCTGGATTTTCTAAAATGGCTATTTCTTGGTTTGGAATTATGGATGGTAGTATAGGATTTATAAATTCGACTTCACGGCGTTCAATTATTTTTGTATCCTTAATATTCCACAATCTATATGCTTTACATTCTGCCGAATATCCCAGGAAAATACATTCTATCGATTTTTCTGAAAATTTTCCTGCTCCAGGCGCTTTATTTAGAGCAAATACTTTTTGACCGAAAATTTTTAAATGCATGATATTAGGTTTCATATTCATCCAGACTTCATACGAAGTTTTGCTTAAAATTGCTGTTGGAGATCTATTTCGTATATACGCTGCGGTACTAATTGCTTCGGCCCAAAAACTTTCTGGTAAAGTTGATTCGAGTAGCATACATCTTACCATTTCGACTAGTGTTCGGTTCATTCTTTCCGCGATTCCATTTTGTTGTGGAGTATAAGGGACAGTTTTTTGATGTAAGATACCATTATTTTCTAAATGTTTGTTGAATTCCTCTCCGGAGTATTCTAAACCATTATCTGTTCTTAAAATTTGGATTTTCTTCTCTTTTTGGTTCTCAACAATGGTTTGATATTTGATAAATTCGCGTTTTACTTGGTCTTTTGTCTTCAAAAACCTCACTTCTACCCAACGATAATAACTATCAATGAAAGTATAGAAATATTTTGACCCTCCTATGGAGTTTACACGCATCGGTCCATAGATATCAGAACTGATTACTTCCAAAATTCTTTTAGCTTGATTCTGTGATTCTTGAAATAGTGTTACTGTTTGTTTCGCTTTTATACATACTTCGCATTTTTCGAATTTTTCATGTATATTGACTGGAATTTTTGCTATCAATTCTTTTGAAAAAAGTTTTCGCAAATCTGACTCATTGAGATGACCAAACCGTCTATGCCAAAGTGATAACTCATTATTTTCAAGTGTAACATTCGCAGATTCTACATTTGAGGTTAGAAAATACAGATCTCCATATCTTTTCCATTGGGCAAGAATATTTTTTGCTTTATCAGTGATTAAAACGTTTTCACGAGTGAATAGTACAGAATGTCCATTGTTTGTAATTTTCGATACAGAAAGTAAATTTGATTTCAATTTTGGTACACAAAGGACATCTTTCAACTCAATCTCTTTGGTTACTTCATTATTTTTAACCTTCAAATAAGTGGACCCTTTTCCATTTATTTCAATTTTGTCATTATTTGCTAATGTCACTTTTGATTCGTGCGTTGGATCCAAATGCGAAAAATTCTTTATATCATATGACATGTGTGACGTAGCTCCACTATCAATGCACCAAACATTTTCTGAATTCATATCCTTAACTTAAAATGAACAATATAGTTTTCAGTAATCATCCAAGCTTCTTTTTCTTCGTCCATATGTGACGCAGGGAATTTTCGTCTATTTTCAGCTTTATCCCACCAACCAGATGCAATATGCCCAATTTTATTGCAATAATTGCATTTAATTAATTTTCGTCGTTTATTATTGTTATTATATTTTTGGAGGTTAGGATTAGTTTCAAATTTTCGTTTGTCGTTATGATTCCAATTATTATTCTTTGAAAAATGTGCTTGTGGTTCATTACTTGTATCTTCTTGTACATTCTTCCAATAATTTTATTTTCAATAATTCGGGCTTGGGTAATTCATCGCGTGCTTCTATGGCACAACGAAAATTCTCATATGAACTTGGAATGCTATATAAAATGACAATAGATAATAGATTATCGGCTATTTCGATATCCATGCCTTTCAGTTTATCAACAATGTTGAAAAATTTATTCAGATGATCTATCATATTTCAATAACGTAGCTTTCCTGGCAGGACCTTTTGATTCATAAACTTGTGATAGTTTTGTCCATACCTCGCTAGATGTTTTGCAGTCTTTAATATTGCATATTTCAGATGGTGATATTGCTAGAATCAAGTCAGCTTTTGCCATCATGCGTATTCCATTCAGAAATCATTTTTTCCGTAGCTTTTTCACCTGGCTTCGATTTTGATCCATTTGCGTACAGCCAGTGATCATTTTTAATTAGAACAGCCTCCATTTGAAGCTTCCAGGTATCATAATTATCTTTGGTTAGTTTTCAATCTGTATTTTTAATCCAGACATTTTTATTATTTTGTATTATTTAGGAGTCTGGGCCCATAACCTATTAATAATATTCTATATTTCAATTAATAACCTTTGATTAATTAATCAAACAAATTAAATTATATTTATTTTCTTCAAATTGAATTATTGAGGTTACATATATGAGAGAATTAAATCAACTAACTAAAAACAAAAGACACACGATGAACCCGAACTTGGCTACGTTGATAGAATAAATTCAACAGGCTTCTTAAACGGGATCCCGGTTTCCCGGTTTCAAAAGTATCACCGGGAAATCCCGGTTTTAAATTTTTTTTTTATACACTTGTTTAAGTTGGTATATAACGGCATAGAAATAATATATTACAGTAGATGAAATTTAAGAGCCTAATTGAGGATTGCCCTGTCTCCGATTTCTGATTATCCCTTAGATCTGAATGTACAATAGAAAGTTTAAACATCCCGTATAGAAGTTTATCCATCAATAGAATTTTCAAGTCAAATTCAGGCAGATTAGGAAATAAGTTGATGATTTCTTTTCCGATTATGATGAAATTCAGAATGCATATTGAAAATGGGATTCTAAAATGAGTTTTTGATGAAGTGTTTGAATATTGCTCGGTTAAAAAACGGTCAAGTTCCTTCCTAATTGACCATTTTCCGGAACTGCATGCACAAATTATTGTGAATCCCATTTCCATCGTGCATGTCGAATTTCACCATAATAGGTTAAGAAACGGTCAAGTTTCTTCCTACTTGGCCAATTCCAGAACTTCATCTTAAACTCATTTTAGAATCCCATTCCCATCACGCATCCTGAATTTCATCATTATCGGTTAAGAAACCACCAAGTTCATTCCTAATCGGCCTAAATTTGGCTTGAAAATACTATTAATTGATAAACGTATGGATATTTATACTTATGGACAATGGGAAATTAGCGACAGGCCTATCAAATGTAATATATTATTCCTATGCCGTTATACGGTTAAACAAGTATATAAAAAAAAAAATCGAAACTCTGGAAATCCCTGAATTTCCCGATCACATGTTTGAGACAAAAACGGGATCCCGGGATCCCGTTTTGAGATACCCTATTCGCAGATAATATGAAAAAATAAGCGGATAGGGGATCAGTGGGCAGCAAGAGCAAGATTTGTTCGTTAAATTCATTTCTACGAGTAGACAAACATTATGAATAGGAGAACGCAACAGTCAAGTTTAAAGGACAATGAAAAATATCCAGCCATCTCACGAGTTTATCGATTGGAGACATATCAGTACTCGGCATGGAGGTCTGAACTTAATGCGATATTTAATAATAAAGGCAATGCATAGAACTAGTTAGTGAGCTCGAATAGGAAATGTTGCAAATTTATACATCGATAACGCAACAAATTTTGTTGCTGCGGACAAACGTCTTCAAACCGTATATTCAGCGGATATTTCAAACATATTAGCAAATCAAGGTATTTCATGGCATTACATTCCTCCGGAATCACCACTTATTGGAGGCTTATGGGAAGCAGGAGTAAAATTAGTAAAGCAGCATTTGAAACCAACTACAACACTCGTATTACTAACGTTCGAGGAATTAACAACGCTATTTTTGAAGCATCAGTAAATTTCAGACCGCTGTGTCCATTGCCTTATGACTCTATGCTCGCTCTACTGGACGATGATTCACTTCACACAAGATAAAACTTATTAGCAAGGTGCCAACTAATCAAAGAATGGATTTAGCACAAAGTGGACAAAACAATAACCAACTATAAAGGAAAATCAATTAGTCTTTATAAAAGATGGAAGCTTGCCACCCACAAAATGGATGTCAGGAAGATTAATAGAACCCCGTCCAGAACATGCTCAATTAACTAGAGTCGTCACTTTAAAAACTCAAAAGAGAATACTCAAAAAGTCAATTTCTAGTCAGTCACACTGTACTGACAGGACAGATGATAAGGCTGTATCTAAAAATGCCGATGTGCAAACCGCAGATGGAAAATTTTTGAAACATTCCAAAGAAAAACATGAAGAAAATATATGAATTCAGCTTGTGTAAATCTTGTTCTGTACTCGATGTGCCTTATGACCCTATTGTACAGCGCCACAAATGTATTGAATGTAAATAAAACAGAATACAGGTTTTAGCCTTCAAATTGAACCTTTTACATTTCAAATTGAACCTTTTACGTTTCATTCTGAACCCTTAGCAAATTATATATATGGCCAATGAGGATGGAACTTCGCTATTTCTTAAGGAATTTTAGTGAAATTTGACAAGTGCGATTGAAATGGGATGCTAAAATGATTTTTGCATGAAATTCTGGAATCTGGCCAATTAGCACGGAACTTGGCTATTTCTTAACGGATTTTAGTTAAATTTGGCATCCGCGTTGGAAATATTGATTTTTATATTAAGTTCTGGAATATGGCCAAGTAGGATGAAACTTTGCTATTCTTTAATAGGTTATGATGAAATTTGACATTTACTAAACAATTTTTGGATAAAGTTCTGTAATATGGTCAATTAGGATGGAACTTGGCTATTCCTTAACCAATTATTATTAAATTTGACATGTGCGTTGGAAATGGGATTCTAAAGAGTCTAGAGCGTTAAGTCTGGAAATGGATTACATTGATGTAACTTGTCAATAGCTATCGCAGGAAAACAATTCAGTTTCCCGTGGGAAATCTAGGAAAATTTGAAAAAGTTTCCAGCCGAAAGTAAGAAATGAATGTATAAAATCAGCCTCTTGAGGGTTATTCTGGAAATGGATTACATTGGCTGGAAACTTTTTCAAATTTTCCGAAATTTCCCACGGGAAACTTGAACTGAATTTTTCACCTGCGATAGCTATTGACAGGTCACATCAATAAAACATCTCCAGCCATTAACTTCTAGAGGCTGATTTTATACAAATTTTCTAATGATTTTTGGAAAATCAAATTTTCCTAGATTTCCTATGGGAAACTTGAACTGAATTTTCTTTCCTGCGATAGCTATTGACATGTCACATCAATAAAATATTAAAATACATCTCCAGACATAACACTCTAGAGGCTGATTTTATACATTCATTTATGACTTTCGGCTGATTTTTTGAAAATCGAATTTTCCAAGATTTCCCATGGGAAACTTGATCTGCACTTTTTCCTGCAATAGCTATTGATAAGTCACATCAATAAAATACATGTCCAGACATAACACTCTAGAGGCTGATTTTATGCAAATTTTCTAATAATTTTTGGAAAATTGAATTTTCCGAGATTTCCCACGGGAAACTTGCACTGATTTTTTTCATTCATTTGACAAGTCATATCCATAAAATACTTCTGCAGACATACCACTCTAGAGGCTGATTTTTTTTCAAATTTTCTAATGATTTTTGGAAAATCGAATTTTCCGAGATTCCCCACGGAAACTTAGCTTTGTGCGGTAGCTATAGAAAAATCCAATAAAATCGATTCAACTTCAGATACACACACTCTAGCAGGTTCAGTTTATTCCAATTTTGTGAATTCTTCTGATTTTCCGATATTTTCCGCGATTAGGTTAAACAAAGTTTTCCACGTAAACTACTTATAATTTTTTTTGTTACAATCCATCCTATTTACTTTCGGCTGATAACCACAAAATTTTTTATTTTCGGCTGAAATGTTAAAAATCTGCATTATCGACTTTTTGCTTTCGGCTGGAAACTTTCGGTGGTTAAAGTTAACAAGATGTTATTTCACCAACATACAAGCGTTCAAGCCTGGGTATTTTTTCGAAGAAAATTTCTGTTCCGTTTTTTATTTGGCGCATTTTGATATGTCGAAATATCGTTACCATCCCTATTTGTAATATAATGAAACCATTTTAGCATATTTTGGTTTTATTGAACAAAGAACAAGATTTTAAAAAACAAAATATGCTATTTTGATAGGTTGAAATGATTAGGCCTATATTAGCCATAGGTCTGAATCACCCAAAATAAAACTATTTTATTAAATTAGGTCTCCATCATTGGATTTCTTGTTTCGATCATTACTCGTTTATAACACAGTAGTTTTGGTCACTTAAACTGTTTTCATAAATTGTTATGTTTTCATAATTATTAGCAATTCTTAGAATTCTATCTATCGTTCAAATTAAACAAATTTAACAAAAATGTTAAATATATTTAAACTTATGTTTATCTCCATTGTACTCACCTGAATCACAATATAAATAAATCCATACGTCAAAATGACGAGCACATCAAACGAATTCAAATAATTAATTTTCATCGATAAACAATAAATTTTATGATACAATCGGCACAGCTTATCAATTTTATCACTAATATTCAACTGGATTTGTGAGTAATTTTTTTTATTGATTGCACACCCATTACTTAAATTCCAATTTTTAATTCTTACAATTTCATTCAATAAATTTATATTAATTTTTAAATTATAATTTATTACGTTCACCACATAAATTACGTACAATAATTGGCCATAAAATATATTCGAAATTATTTGCAGTATGAGCGATGGCAAAATATTAATTACGGAATTAATTACAAATTCAAAATTAATTTCAATATTTGATGTTATAAATTGTAGATGCACATTAATCCATAAAAACGTTAAATAGATGACACTAAATATTAACGACTTGAGTAAAAAATAAAAATAAATTTTATTTAAATGCCGCAAATGTTGATTAAATTGTTTCATGGCGAATTTATACGTATCGATTAGTCGATTAATTTTTTGTATATCACCGGCGATCCGTTTAATTAGGCGAAAGTTTTTAATTTTTAACAACCATAACACCATTATGATTATAAAACTCATAAAGTATTCCATGATTTTGGTGGTGTTAATTAAATTTTTATTAACTTCGAGAAATTTTTGGAAAATTTTCGAATATGTCATTGCCGGAAAAATAATGACAACGAATAGATAGGTGCCAATTGAATAGAAGATCGACCATTTTAAATTATTTAAATGTATTGGTAGAATTCCAATCACTCGGTACATGTTAAAAATTATATGAATAATTGTGGATTGAAAATGATTTAGAATTTTATTTAAATTAAAACTCATTTTTAAATTTCTTTTTGGTTAAATGTGTAAAAATTATATAGGACTGATGAGTTATACGTTTTAAATCGGTATGATGGTGTGGCTGTATAAAATCAGTTTTGGATTTTGTTTTGGACTGTTTATTCTATTAATCAAAACTGATGGGTGGTATCGCGATTTAGAATTTTATTTATGTTAATTAAACAAAGTTGTATCCCATCAATTACATTAAAATTGATCGAAGCACTGGGTGAGTGCTGCTGCTGACCTAAAATATCATTTTTTGTTTGAATTGATATATACGAATGATGACCTTGAAAGAATTTATGTATACAATATTAGAATAATATGATTTAACCTATAGTGGTTATTCTAACGATACCAAAACTAATTACAAAATCTTGTACTCGAACGTTTGAGTTGATTCGGTCCGCAAGGACCAACATTATTGAAATCGTGATATAAATCACGGCTTATCCGATTTGGATTTTTTTTCGCCAATCTGTTTTTATGGTCAAGGCTGCGGTAATCAAATTAATCGAGTTTCAAAGTACTCGTGTAGTCGCGTATTTTTATTTTAATATCCCGGGTTACCCGAGTACCCGGGTATTAAAATAATACATAAATATATTTGCACTGTTAGCTTGAATTGTGTTCATGTATGCATTTTGTTTTTCGGAGTTGGCGATCGAGTTTGAGGTTGAGTTAGGAATGAATTGAGTCCATGCTTGCTTATAGTTTGCGAACCTTATTGATTTAGGAATTGAGTTGAGCATTTAATACGGGTTTGAGTTATGAGTTGAGTTGGAGTTGATTTGAGGTTGAGTGAAATTGGGGATTTATTTAGGCTTAATTGAGTTGTGAGTTAGTAATATTGCGAGTTGTGAGTTGAGTTGAGTTGTGAGTTGGTAATTATGATTGGGGTTTATTTTACGGGTGAGATTGAGGTTGAGCTGTGTTTCTGAGTTAAGTTTATGTACATATCGTAGTTTTTACGACTGCGTTGATTTAATAATTGAGTTGGGCGTTGAGTTTGGAGTGAGTTGAAGATTGAGTTGAAGGTTGGGTTGAAAGTTGAGTTGTGATTAAGTTGGGGTTGAGTTTAGGGTAAGGTTGGGGTTGAGTGGCGGATTCGATTGGGAGTTATTTTGGGGTCACAGTGGAGAGTTTAGTTGGAGTTTAGATTGAGTTGAGTTCATATAAGCATGTAGTTTTTAAAATTGAGTTGATTTCGTCATTGAAATGACCGTAGTTATGAATTGACTATAGATGGTTGAGTTTTGGCCCGAGCCGGGGTTGAGTCGAAGTAGATTTGGGGTTGAGTTAGCTTGAGTTGAAAATTATTTGGGGCTGACTTGAAGGTTGGAGGGTTGATTTGAATTCAGTTTACGGGCACTTGTAGTTTTCGGTCGTTTGGATTTGAGAAATGACTTGGCCTTGAACTCAGGATTTAGTTGAACGTTACGATTTTAGTTGAGTTGAAGTTGAGTAAGGTTTTGTTGGAGAAGTGTGCAGGGTTCATTAACTGATTATCTGAAAGTTAACTCGTGATGTTTCTTTCAGCCCTTTATATTTTATTATTCCGATCGAAACTAGACAACTTTGTCAAAAAACTACAATAAGACTAAAGAAAATTTCATATGGGGATGTCGGACTATGGCAACTGCTGTAACGCGTTTGTGAGAGGAACAAAGTGTGAGATTATTCCTCGAAACGGAATTTAAGGATTGCAGGGACAATTTTTCCCTTCTTTAAAGCTTAAACGTATTTGCTCGAATTTCACTTCAGTTTGCTAAATGCTATGCTCTATGATTTTGTTAAAGCTTATATTAAACATTTTGAAATTTTGCGTTTGTTTGCTACATAGGCCCTGGAAATGATTCGCGTCCTCTTCGGTTATACAAATTTCATTAGTAACATTAAATTTTCTGTCTGAATTTTTTATGAAATTGATTAAACTGATCGAAGCCATCCTAACACCTTCTAGATCAACTATTACAGGTTTCAAAACCTATTTTTAGAGGTAAGAATCATTCAAATCGGAGTACGCAGGTGTAATGGAGTCAGTCCTAGAAGCCTCTCCATCGCAGTAGTTAGGCATGTTGTCATTGAGCCAGTAATACCGAGGCAGACCATGCGCTGAACCTTATTCAGTAAAGTTGGCGTACGCTCCATTCTCCTCATTTGTATGCCACCATAGTACCGATGCGTGTGTGACAATGAGCATAATTATAAAAATGAGCAGCAGATCACCTTTGCTTAAAACGTCACGTTCATTCATAGAATCTTTAACATGCCAAGAAGGCTTTTGTGGCTCTATTCTGAACTTTAAGTAAATGTTGTTTTCAATTCAGTTTTTGATCCAGGATAACCCCTCGAAACTTAACTTCTTTGGAGAACTGAACCGTAGTACCGTTTCAAGAGGGAGCTCTAAGCGTAAGCTTTGTCCTCCTCGAAAAATGTACAATACCCGTTTTGTTATCGACGCGTCAATTCCATACTATGTTTACTGCATCCTGCATGAGATCGAAGAAGATTTCATCAAATTTCTCTCTGTTACCATCGCGGATGATCGCACGCATACCCTTGACATCATATCCATGGTTACTCAGAAGATTCAGTAGTCAGAGACAAAATCCGCCCATCACTGTGGATTTACCAAATTGATATGCAAACCAAATGGATTTACCAAATTGTTAATCCAAAATTTTTTTTCCATCATCTTTAGCAGAAACGATGTGAGACTAATTTGGAAATATGACTGTGGCTTTAAGGCTTGAAATAGACCGCAATAACTCTATTACGAAGTTTTGGAATGTAGTTAAAGGCACAGCTTGTTCAAAAAATCCGTACAAGTAGTTTCTGCAGTAAGGCTGGGAAACACCACCTTCTCCAGCAGACTTCAACGGTTTAAAAGAGCCAAATGCCCATCTCACTGGGTGTAAAAATCTTTCTAGAAAGACTCCATACTCTGTTGTGCGGTGCCCAAACTACCTCACTTTCATCATCGTAAGTCTTGAGATTCGATCATCATTGAGCCCGGAAAATGTGTCTCTAAAAGTACCCCAACTGTTTCTTTCCGGTTTTCAGTGAAATGCCCGTCTGCCCTCTGGAGGAGTCCTATACCATTTTAATGATCTCTGGATAGGACCTTCTGAAGCCGCGCTGCAGGAGGCAATTGGTTGGCAATTGGTACTCGCCCCATTCTTTGGTGCATTTTGCCTGATTAAATAACTTTCTCGATTTTTTTCTTAATGTTTCCAGCAACCCGTTCCATGAAGGAACCATATTTGTAGACTCTCTTCCCTTCACAGGACAGCCTCTGCAGACTCTTTGTTTCCCATTTCTGATCCGAGAAGTGCCTTATATAAGTCCCAGTCGGTAAGTTTCGGAACTTTAATTTCCTTCCTCTGGATGGTACCGGCCGCTATAAAGTGGCCTCTTCAGACACGAGCCAATTATTTATTAAAGAACTCAAACGTTAGCAAGCGTCAAATCGAAATCTCTTCGCTTATGGCATTTCTGAAAGTAGGTTTTTCCCCCTATTTATAATGTTCATATTATTAGTCATCAAAAAATTAAGAAGGTACTCCCTCACCTATGTTGTTAATGTCGCTGCTGCCCCACATCGGATGATGCGCATTCGCATCACATCCTATCAGATAGTCTAACACGCTCCGCTTGCAGTGGGTTATGAGCCCCCGAATCTCATTGGGAGGAGTTGCTTCTGTGTCACCAGGAAAGGAGGCGGAGGCCATTGTAGCCTCCTGTTTGCCCCTTACCCCTGCACCTCCATCATTACAGCCACCAGGTCTCCGAAGATGAATTCTGGAATGGGAATTAGATTTGTTTGTGAACTTGCCAAAATGGCCGTTCAAGGACTCTGAGTTCCGTTATCAAAAATCAACTTACCCACGTGTTTAGGTAATCTCTTAACATGATTACCTATAGTGCACGGCCCTGAATCAGAGCCATGCCTATGTATCGGCAGGTAATCCTTAGAATGATGCAGATTAATCTGTAATATTTTAATTTTTTATTGTCATCAACGACATACATTACATCGTGACTTGAGGCAGATTGCAGACCTTTGTTCACCATTTCCTTAACCATATCCTCCGGAGCCTGGTTTTTACCAGACTTCTTTGGTATTTTTCATTGATGTACCAACCGATGCCTCCTCGCCTTTCCCTTCAGACACCTCTGCTGCCTCTCAGATAGAACTTGCATCAGCGGGGTCTTACCCGCAGGAACTACAACCGGGCTCCTATCAGGCATAACCACTGTGGTCCTTTGCCTGACAGTCGGGTTAACGTTTCTCTGGCTACCCTTTGGAGGGAAAGGTATCTTCATCCGAAGAGATCTTCAATATTAAATTTACACGACGAGCGTAAATGCGATGAACATTTAATGCAAATTTAACATGGAATAAAATGGGAAAACTTCCTTTTAAGCATACCCCTGTTACGCTAAGAAATTCATTAAACACAGCAACTAAAAGATTTCACAGTTAGAACATAAATTAAATGAAGACGCTGATTTAAAGAAAGAATATATGAAGGTGTTGAACGAATATATATTAGGTTAGGCCACCAGGTAGAAATAAATTCCAGCAACATTGATATAACTGAGAAAAAAATCTTATTACCTACTCCAACATGCTGCAGTTAAGGCATCTAGTACGCCCGTGTGTTGTTTGACGGACCGTGTAAGGCTTGTAATAGCTTGTACCAACTATTCAGACAATTCTTTGATATGTCGAATGTTGCCGAATTAACAGATTTAAAACAATCAGTTGAGACCTTTGTCCGATAAATTAACGAAAAGAATTCTGCCACCAAAATATTAGATCTTCAATGTTCAACTTGTTGTTAATGAGGCTGTTGATGCCTCAACTAAGTTTATTCACTTGCTCGTTGTTTAAATGGTCTTCCTGTTTGTCCTACATAGAATTTCCGTTCGTTACATCTTAACTTGTAAACTCTATTGTCTTCTACAATATGTTGCTGAAATCTCAATTTTTGATGTATTATATAGTCAATTTTGTAAGCTACATATATTGTAACCATACCTTCTATTTAGCTTGAGAAATTTTCCTGTTCTTGTTTATTCTCCTTAAAACCCGCAAAACGACGGATCTTAGAAAGTTGTAAATATCAATTTTATGAAAGATTATGTCATCTATAAATATAGCATCGTGTTTGGAAACAGTCCTAGCCGAAAGTGAAATTTTAAAGGTCTAGTTGCTTTAACGGGGATTCACATCAAGTTCCAGAAAGTGGGTAGAAAGTTAGTAATAGATGGGATTTTAACGTAGATGAGGGTTTATTCCAAAATAACCTAATTGCCAATCTGTTTGAATCGTCAGAGTTTTCATCTTGAAGAGTTGACAGACTGCGATTTAATAAATCCGTCGTGGACTGCAATAGACACAAAGTATATACACAAACTGTGTGTAAACTTCATTAAATAAAAATTCAATGACCAAGCAGATTTAAAATTCGGCAAATTCTACAAAATTCACAGCAGTGGGCAAAGAATTTTCCAAATAAAAGGATGGTCGGCAAATTTTTTTAACTTGTGAAAATTCATAAAATTTTGTGTTTATCTATAGCAACACATTAGGAATCGGAGCTTATTGATTTACATGTGTGTTATCGCGACATTATATACTAAGCGTATATAATTTTGCTTTGTGTGAAATTTAACCCCAATTACAAGAAACCATTCAATTATTTCAAATGACTTTAGTTTGTACCGTAGTTACTTTAAATAATTTTTTTTTGCAATTCAATGGTCCCAAAATATCTACTTTGTGTTCAAATATGCGTTACAGAAGAAATCCATTCGAACGAAATTTCCATTTATCTAACTGAAATTACGTAAATGCGAATATGATATATCGTCGCTGCCATCGCAAACTATTGAATGTGAAAATGGCCTCTGCAGAACGGCAAGAAATATTCGACTATTAAATATTGAGCCCATTACCTATGATTAGCCACAAAATTCGACGATTTGCCACTGTATCATGAGCTAGAGTACAAAATTATATTTTTCACATTCGAAAGTTTGCGATGGTAGCGACGATATGTACATAGAATAAAATATAATTTTTCCACAAGAATTCCTCCTTTGTTTCCCTTCATGCTTAAAACTTAAAATTGGGAAAAATTGCCGATTGAAGAGGGATTTTAAATTTAATCGTTTTGCCAAATCATGTGAATCATTGGAAAAATATTTACTTGAGGGGGGCGAATTTTCAAGAATTTATTGATTATCGAGCATATTTTCTATTCAAATAAATAAAGTAATTACCTTAATTAGAAAACAATCAATTTTTATGACCATTGTAAATCTAATCAACGCCTGAATAATTAAAATCGTCCGTTTATAATTAGTACAAAAGTATACAGTACGCTGTGTATACATAAAAAGAAAATTGTAGTAATTAAATGTATAGATAGATAGAGTTTTTTTTAATATTATTTTTTTATAATTAAATATTTTAAAATAAACATACAATAAAATAATCATTCGAGCCACATTAAATATCGAATTAGTAAATAGTAATAAACTAATAAATAGTGATAGTTATTTGCATAGTATATATATTTTACAAGCGTCTTATTTAACAACTCCCTGATTTGAAAGAAAAAAAATGCACACAAACACAAAATGCGCGCGAACCAAATAAATAATTTATTACCTTAATAATTTATATATTGCTTATTTATATAACGTTTGTTTTTAATTTTTTTTTGTTATTGTGTTTAATGTTATATTCTTGATTTTTAAATATAAATATACGCGCACCGATTAAAATTATGATGAAAAACAGAGATTGATCGTAATCGAAATAAACTGGCAGATGATTGACACTTTGGATATCGTTACTAAATAAGTAAATACTCGAAAATACATATGATTACATACTATATAAGCCATTTTCTGATATTGGAACATTTAGGAATTAATAAATTTACACTATTGCTTATTTAAAGCACTGGCGCAGCTGACTAATATGCCTTTGCAATTGACTTGTATAGGATGCGAGATGCTCGGAAAGATGTTAAAAACAAATTCTGGAATCACATTTGTTAGCCGATAGAATCTTATTGATTTTAATACAGACAAACTTTTCTTTCTATTTTTTATGTGGGCATAAAACACACAGAAATGAGGGTTTTCCTTGAGTTTTTGATTTAGTGAATATAATTCGCTAAGTCAATTCGTTCATGCTTCATATTTAATGTATGAAGTTAGAATTGTATTTTGTAGTTTGGTCGTAGCTACCTGAAAAGTGCGAACTTTTCAGTACGAAACCAAACTACCACATAGAAAACTCAAGTAGGGTTTTCATTTTTTGGGATACACTTTGTGTATAATATTATGCTCGTCACACGAATAAAATACTCAGAATTATTACGTATAATATTTATTGATGTTGATATCGCAAGAACAAAATACAGAATAATAATGAAAGATAAAAGGTAAGAAAAAGAACGTTATACAAAAAAAAGGGAAAGGGAAAACTCAAATACAACGTGGTATGACCAGATGTATACGGGTGCGTTCTATTGTAATTAGTCGGTGCGTTCAGTAAACATTATTTACTTCGGATTCGGGGTGGTCGATCTTATACATTCCTGCCCGGCCAAACCGGTCCGGTTTGGAACTTCCTCATGTGCTGAAATTAGCCGGTATACCTTCTGGATCGGTCGCTGACATTGATGTTTGATTAGCTGTCCATCAGATGTTTTTTGATCGCTATTGTACTCAATTGTTACAACACGTACCAGCCCATCACTGCCCGGATGTATTTGGATAATGCGCACTATGGGCCATCGAGATGGTGGTAGGTTGTCTTGTTGAATGACAACAATGTCGATTATTTTTAGATTTGGTTCTGCTCGTGCCCATTTACTTCGTGCTTGTAACAAAGTGAGATATTCTTGTTGCCAACGCTTCCAGAATTGTTGGTACATTCGCTGTAGTTGCTGCCAATATTTCAGACGATTTTCTGGAACTTCTGGAACCGTTGGTTCAGGCCGTGCTGTTATTGGTCGTCCTATTAGAAATTCGCCAGGGGTTAAAGCAAGACCTCCCTCCGGATCATCATGAAGCGCCATGATCGGTCTGGAATTGAGACACGCTTCGATCCGTATTAGAAGCGTGTTCAATTGGTGATACTAAATCGGTTGTTTACCGATTAGCCCATAGGCCGCCATGATTTTACCCATAGGCCGCCATGATGCGGTGCGGCAGGCGTTATAAATTGCCATCTAACACTGGCGTCTGCGATATGCTGTTGAGCATGCGTGTTGCTCCACTCGCGGAGTTCGCGTTGCATTACCCGATCTGCGCCAACAAACTGGGTTCCGTTATCGCTGTAGAGTGTGGTACAGTAGCCGCGTCGACTAATGAATCTATCGAACACATCTAAAAATGATCTAGTCGACAGATCTTCGGCAACCTCTATGTGTACGGCCTTCGTGCTCATACAAATAAAGATCACTGCATATGTTTTTGTTGTCTTTGTTGCCCGTCGTCCGCCCAGTCTGACATTAAATGGGCCACAGTAATCTATCCCAGTGTTTGTGAAAGGAGGGGCTACCAGAACACGTGAACGTGGTAACGACGCCATCTGTTGCTGTTGCATTGTTCGCTGATAGAGTTTGCAGGTGACACATTGATGGATAAAAGTTTTTACCAATGCACGACCATGAACAATCCAGAATCGTCTTCTTAGGTATTGCAGCATTTCTTGAATGCCACCATGTAACGTGACAATATGCGCATGATTAATAAGTAACCGAGCCAATGTACATTCCTTTGGCAAAATCATCGGATGACGCTGATCGTATCGAAGATCCGCATGAGTCAGCCGTCCACCGACACGCAGAATCTCCTTGTCATCCAGAAATGGATTGAGTGCAAGCAATTTGCTGGTTGCGTCGACACTACAACGAGATTTTAATGAATTAATTTCAGTAAGATATGCATTACCTTGTGCTTCGCGTATGTGCAGAAGCAGTGCAGTCTCCGTCTCAGATGCCGTTATGAACTTAGTTCGCCAATATTTTCGTCCAGCTGGTCGGAAACGTAATATAATTGACGTGGTGTGTAATACTCTTTGTAAAGTACTAAATCGCTGAATGAGTGGGATCCGATCTCCACCGTCGACGCTTGTAATGATCTTCCACCTGGGATTCGTACTGAGTAATGTACGGAACGGTTTTGTTTCGTTGACAATTATCTCTTCCTCCGGTGAAGTCAGCGTCGGTAGTTCATCAACGTCGATCGATACTTTATATAAACATGAGGGGCCTTTCCACCAAAGGGAATGGCCTTCTAGTGCGGTTGGTAATATTCCGCGACTAGCGCAATCTGTTGGGTTGTGTTCTGTGCGGATGTGTCGCCATCGCTGGACATCGGAATGCTGTTGGATGTAACTCACTCGATTTGGCACGTATTGTTTCAAAGTCGTCGCTGGTTTGCGTAGCCAACATAATACAATGCTCGAGTCGCTCCACAACGTGTAATCCACACCAATTAGCTGAAGTGCAATACGTACATTATTGATAACCCTTACAAGGAGATGAGCTGCGCACAATTCTAGCTGAGGAATCGTGATTTCTTTCACAGGTGCAACCTTCGTCTTTGCTGTTACCAAAGACACATTTACGTGACCATCAGCATCGATTATCCGCATGTAAACTACGGCTGCGTAGGCTTTGCTGCTTGCATCACAGAATCCATGGAGCGTTATTGTCCCAATTTGTCTCATACCAAGCCAACGCGGAACACAGATCTGTGCCAATTGTTGCAAACCGTTGTGAAATGTTAGCCAGTTTGTTCGTAGTTCACCCTGTAGGGGTGTATCCCAGTCAAGTTTCTCACGCCATAAAAGTTGGATGAATATTTTTGCGGCCACTATTACTGGGGCCAACATGCCCGTTGGATCATAAAATTTAGCTATGTCACCGAGAACGAGACGTTTGGTAGGTATGGCGTCTGATTGACTCATGTTGATTTTGTAGAATAGTTGATCGATGATCGGGTTCCAATGAAGACCGAGTACTGTCGTATCAGAATCGCTGAGATCAAGTTCTGCAGCAGTTGATTGTGAACCAACAAGCGCTGCAACTGTTTCTGCATCATTTGAATTCCATTTTCTTAAATGAATTTGCCTTGTCGCAATATAGAATCTATATCGAAAGCCAGAGCTACTGCTTCACATGGAGAATCCACGCTGTCTAGGAAATCGTCCATATAAAAATTATGCAGAATGCTGTGGCGGGCTGCTGCTGCCCGGCTGGGATCAGTGATTATTTGGTGGTTATCCATTGCACATTGCCGTAGCGTTCGAATAGCGAGGTATGGTCCACATGCCATACGATAAGTAATTGTCTTCAATTGATATGTCCGTAGCGGCTCCGTTGATGATTCACGCCACAATATCTGCTGCCATCGTCGATGACGTGGATCAATTTCGACTTGGCGGAACATTTTTTCAATATCGCCTGTAATGGCGATTTTACGTCTACGGAAGCGAAATATAATATTGACAAGGGTGTCTTGTAGTTGTGGGCCAACCAGTTGTGTGTCGTTCAGCGACACACCGTTACTTGTTTTGGCCGATGCGTTGAATACCACTCTAAACTTTTCGACGACAGCATGATGCGGAATATAATATGATTGCGAAGGATCGCCTCGAAAATCGGCCACCGCTTCCATATATGGTTTAGTGCTATATATTCCCGCATAAACTCCACGTACCTTGTTCGTAATTCGGAACTGCTGCCAAGTCTTCTTTCCAATTGATGATACTGTCGAAGTGCCAGTTGATGAGAATTCCCAAGCGCTTCGGCGTTAGGATGAAATGGAATTTGAACACTGTAGCGACCATCTTCGTTGCGGCGGACAGTGGTTTCGAAAATCTTCTCACATGGATCTGGAGCAGGATCGGAATTAGTTACGGGTTCTTCGAGTTCCCAGAACTTACGAAGCAATTCATCAAGTCGTTGCTCACCGACACATTTGCTGGCTGTAAATGTGTGCAATGGTCGATCAAAGGTTGTATTATTCATAACAGGCCCAAACACAACCCAACCCAAATGTGTTTGAATCGCACATGGCTCGTTGCGATTGCCAGTGACAATTCCTTGTTTTATCAGATATCGGAACCGATCAAAATATCGATACGTCCAGGCTTAGCAAATCCCGGATCCGCCAGCTGCAAGTTACGCAATTGTTTCCAACAATCAGCCTCAAACGACGTCGCTGGCATTGCCGACGTGATTGAGCGTAATATATATGCCTCAAATTGCAATTCGAAGGTGGCATTTACTCTAGAGCGCATAATAAGTGTCACCTGACCGCGGGTGTAGGTATTCGTTGATGCGCCAATTCCTTCGACAGCTATCTCACATCGTTTTCTGTGAAGATTCAGATTGTTAAACACCGATTCAGTAATAAAGCTCACCTGAGATCCGGGGTCACAAAGTATCCGACAAAGGCGACTGTTTCCAAGCCGATCCAGTATAAATGCGTTTGCTGTGGCAAGCAGAACGACACTAGTGCATGCATTTACTACTCTAAAATTCAACCACTCATTATTGCGCAGAAGCATATTGTTAGTATTATTCTTAATGCGCAGAGGACTTCATTTCATTTCAATCCGTGAAGATATTTCCACTTAGACATCTGTTTGTGCTCAAAGTATTGAAAGATTTTTTTGTTATCATTTTGGATCAGTCAAAGGTCAGCATGATACAATTTGAGGAAGCCTCAGTATATTCGGCTTCAAATATTCTATACAACAAACTTTCAAAACTCATTTTTAATTTTGGCTGCCAAAATGTTCTTCCGGACGAATTGAAAATTTGTCGGAATTTGAAATATTTTCAATCCGGTCTAAAAACATTTTTGTTCGAATGTGGTAGTGTGAGTGATTTCATAGGTAATTGCAATTTTAAATTTTTATTTATTGTTTTGTAAATTTTTTTTATTGTTTTAACATGAAAACTTTTAATCTTGTGTTTAATGTAACTTTTTTAAAATTGTAATGTATAGCAGCAGTCAACACTGGATTTTAATAAATAAATTATTCCATAACGTAATTCGGAAAACGATAATGGACAAAAAAATCGAAAATATTTGATTAGAGATCCTCCAAAACTCAATCCGCATTTGTCAAGTATTTTAAAGTCGTACAATTCAAGTTAAGATAGACGTTGACAAACTATAGTACTTGAACCAAGTCAATTCACAGCTGCATATCCGAAAATCTACTAAATAAGCATCAAAGTGTGCCACTCAAAATCCCACCACAAATCTTCATATACCGGGTGTTTCTTTTAAACTGAGACGATCAAATATCTCGAAAAATAGCCACTCTACGGAAAAAATGTCCATAATCAAAATTTAATCATACCACGGGGGAAATACATTAGTGCAAAAAAATAGCCCCCCACCCCCCGCTTTGTAGGTGGGGCGGAAGTAACTTTTAAACTAAGATAGGAAGCCATACTTTTTATTGCAGATTCGGATTCTACGGCTAAAAGTACGTAGGATTTGACTGAAACATTTTTTTCGATTCATGTTAGATGGCGCTGTAATTGACGATATTCAATTTTTATCTCGGATTAAATATCTCGGAAAATAAGCACTCTACGAAAAAAATGGTAGAGATCAAAATTGAATTATTCCGCGGGGGAAATACATTAGTGTTAAAATTAGTACCCTCACCCCCTCCTTGTAGGTGGGGGTACTCATTTTAACACTAATGTATTTCCAGCGCCATCTATCATGAATCGATAAAAATGTTTCAGACAAATCCTACGTATTTTTAGCCGTAGAATCCGAATCTGCAATAAAAAATAGGGGTTCCTATCTTAGTTTCAAAGTTACCCCCCGCCCCACCTACATGGAGGGGTGAGGGCTACTAATTTTAAAACTAATGTATTTCCCCCGCGGAATAATTCAATTTTGATCTCTACCATTTTTTTCGTGGAGTGCTTATTTTCCGAGATATTTAATCCGAGATAAAAATTGAATATCGTCAATTACAGCGCCATCTAACATGAATCGAAAAAAATGTTTCAGTCAAATCCTACGTACTTTTAGCCGTAGAATCCGAATCTGCAATAAAAAGTATGGCTTCCTATCTTAGTTTAAAAGTTACCCCCGCCCCACCTACAAAGCGGAGGGTGGGGGACTATTTTTTTGCACTAATGTATTTCCCCCGCGGTTTGATTAAATTTTGATTATGGACATTTTTTCCGTAGAGTGGCTATTTTTCGAGATATTTGATCGTCTCAGTTTAAAAGAAACACCCGGTATAAATCACATTTTTTACCGCAAAAAAAAAACATTTTTGCTAGTGCAACGTGCGCTGCATGCGTTCCGAACTTCCCACTGTTTTTACACGTACTCCTCCACCTCAGAGATCTGTACACACATATAATATTTTTTCAACACTAGACATCCACTTTTCATTCACAATACAATTTTCTATTAAATATATTCAATATATTAAACATGTTTTTGGATAAAAATAACTTTCAGTTTCACTTCAATCTGAAAATATAAATTTTCAGTTTTTTTTTTAATTTTTTTTTAAATTTTACATTCGGATTTTTCATCTTGTTGAGAAAATTTGTACAAAATATTTTTTTTCCCCCATTTATTTCCGAAACTGATTAGTTTTCTTTAAAATTTCGTGACTGTAACAACACAAGCACACGGGCCTGTGTTTGTTAAAAAAAAAAAATATTAATTAATTTTTATCGGAGATTTCGTTAATTTTCAAAATTAATTATTTTATTTTGTAATTTAATTAGTATCAATAAAAATTAATTTTAGGTGAAACATAAAAAATTAGTGCAAAAGGAAATTATTTTAATTTCCGGTGATTAATTAAAATTAATAATTTTCAAATTTTTTTGAGTGATTTTGTATGTTTCGATCGAGATCAAAATTTTTTATAAATTTGTTGACGTCAATGAAAAATGAGAAATTATTTGTTTGGTTAATTAAAATTAAATATTGATTAAGAAATTAAATAACAGTGATTATAAAAAAAAAAATCTAAATAATCTAAAAATAATAATTAAATTTATTTGGTGCTTTAAATTAATCCACTTTGGATTTTTGTCTCATTTTGTATGATTCAGTGTTAAAAAGTGATTGGCTAAATGCAAGCCACACCACCACAAAACCAAAAAAATCATGATTTAGTGAATTACAAATTTATAGGAGTTTGTAAGCTAACGGATATTATTACACTTCAATTAAATCAAATAATTTATAAAAAATGTCTCGCCGCACCCAGAGTTTACATTTGCCGCCAATACAATACGATAAAGAACCACCGACCCGTAATCGTTGTGTAGCCGCTCTTTGTTTTTCATGGAAAATATTTACGTGCATATTTTCACATGTAACACTTGTTACACTTGTCGTCTCGTATTGTATACTCGGTGCGTTCACATTCGAAAGTTTGGAGAAAGCGAACGAGGTTAAGGTAAGCAAGCAAGCGCGTGATTTTACCAACAAATTATTGTATCGGCGATTTTTTGTTTTATCTTACTGGATTTCTATTAATTATTGTGTTGGGGGAAAATATGTACATTTTTGTGCGATTGCCAAAAAAAAAAAAAAAAATTCGTGCTATAATTTATTGTAACAAACGGAAATTTATTATTATTCTGTTATTTTAGTAGATCCATAATTTACGGTATATTCTTCATACGTATGTTTATAAAGTGAAATTATTTTGTCAAACTTCGCGCGTTTTGGATGTTCTATCGTCATTATGTTTGGTGATGCTCAAAATAGCTTTTCGACGTTGGTTGGTTGGCTGTTAATAAATATGATGTTTAGGGTGATAATATATGTATAGTATGAGTCAGGTATAACTTGGTGACATTTTTGTAGACAATTTAAAAGTAATCAAGTCTTGTGTTAGTTTATTGAGACACGTGCCTCTCGGGAAAACAGATTTTTTTTTAATTTTTATTTATTGTGATTTATAATTAAAAGACAAATTTAATTTAAATTAAGTATTTAACAAACCTCAAAGCTATGTTCAACCATGTTTCACCTGAAAGATTTGTATATTTGGTTTTCTTTTCATTGGATATCGAAATTAAATATCAAACAACAACCACAAACAGTTAACAAGCCAATAAGTTTGAATGCATAATTAGGTATCCATTTATAAAAATTATTGAAGTTATCCTTTCATCAATTACCTTTAATATTTTAGATTAATCCACATTCATTGTTGAACTCTGTTTTATTGTTTTATCGACTTCTTCAATTCTTCTCATTTATGGACTTTCTGCTTCAAGACCCGAATCAGCAAACTAAGAAATGATGGCCTAAAGACCTAATTTTCGACCTACTGGAAAGAATCTCCATAGTGAACCAATCCTAACCTGAGTCAAATTAAATTAATTTTTATTTAAAGTTACGCTACTGACATATCACGTTATTCTTAACCAAAGTTTCGAAATTTTATTTTGCCAAAAACCAAATTTTCCAATTTCTGTTGACTCTAAAATGTAACGAAATAAGAGAAGTTATGTCATTTTGAATCTGTTTTTAAATTTGTTTGAAATTAAAGTTAACTCGAACCTTTAGTTAGTAATATATTTATTTCAAAGAGGCCCCATAGTTTCAAAGACAGAGTATTGTCATTGATTAAGATAAGCATTTTAGGGCGAAAGGGTTTTGGTCTTGGAATTTGATGATTATTCAATTTTATGTATTATTTGAGCACACAACAAAACAATACGAAATCATGCAGATGATGGGGTGCTTGTGGCTCAAGAATCAAGTGGGAGCTTAAACATAAGCAGGCAGTTTGGGCAAAACATAAGTGGCAGTGGTTTCATCATCTAATTGACTTTTAAATGAAAAAAGTCCTGTGAACTACACAGAATCTCATGACAGCAAAAAATATTTGGAAAAGCTTACCAAAACTGTTTCTGCAATTCTGATCCAAAAAAACCTTAGAGGAACTTTTTGAATTTTTAGAGAATCTTGATGCCCAAATCCGCTTCCCTTCCTGTGCTACTAGGGGCGATGCTGTCCTAGATTTAATGGCTTCAAAGAGTTTCTGTGTGAGTCCAAGCTTCGATACGCTTTATAAATTCTGTTCTGATTGTTTCCTGGTGGTTTTCTATGCCCATAATAGATTCAAGTGTTTTAGACAATTTGAAGGAGTCAAAACTCCAGACTATAGAATTGATGACTAGTGCAGCATTAGGCACTATTTGCTTTACAATTTAGCCCCGTTTGAGGATTTTTCATTCAACCCAGAGATTATTTGGACACAAGAGCCTCTGAATTTGTAAGCATTGTGAGTGATGCTCTTGGCAGATTCATACCTTTAGGGGTGTTTTAGTTTAAAACACAACTTTCATCAGAAATCATTCAGATTAGAATTAGGAAGACCCCGCACTAATCATATGGAAATTAAGATTCAGCCAAATTTGTTCATATTGGTGTATTTTGTAGTTCAAAATACTTTACTTTTGGAGTTATGGATGCTTGAATGGTTAAAATCTGTATTTTTCATATACAAGGATTGTAATAAGATCGGTTAGATATTTTGTAAGGAGATAACTCTGGCACTAAGATTACTATGGTATCCAGTATGATTTTTCCTTGGAAATCTAATGCTACTATCACATTTTGGGCCCGATGCTTTATGAAAAAGTACAAAGTGTGCCTCCTAACGCCCTCATAGAGCATCACGACCCCAAGACCTACAAAATCCTGCAATATGAACAAATTTGACCCAAACACAATTTTCATATGATTAGTGCGGGGGACCTTTCATTAGAAATAAATAAGGTTGGTGCACTTATAAATTGAGTAATTTACACAAATGGCATTCCGCGAAAGGCCCAGAAGCATAAACCCTCGCACAAGTCCAACTTGCACAAGTTCTTTAAATATTTCAGCCACCCAACCAGAAGCTGGGACTTATTCACGAACGTTGAGGAGGTTACTGGCTTTTCAAGGCGGCTGCCGAATAGGACATCTCCAGGGATTGAAGGGACCCCAAACTGGAATATGTCAAAGAACACCCTAATTCACAGAACCCCATCAGCCGCTTGAGTGGGGTTAGCAAAATTGCTCACCCAGTCTACTCTAGTAGGCTGTTAAACTCCTATAAGTATGTTGTCCAAAACTTTTCATTCGGTTTCATTTTAAAAAGGTCATAAAGAGGAAAAAATCGGTTGCCATATTTCTCGATATTAAGAAAGCATTTCACACAGTATGGCTTTATGGTCTGTTCCATAAACTGATCATGGGTGGGGTTTCGCCGACCCAGGTTCTTCCCATTTTCATAAGATCATTTTCGTGGGATCGTAAATTCTTTATCCGTATTTACAATTTTACATCAAGTACCAACAAAGCCTCGGATACTGATACTGAAATACCAAAACCTTCCTCACTCGCTCCTTGTTTATCAATCCCAAGCCTTTGCCGACGATATTATGTTATTTTGCTCAGGCTACAGGGCTTTGCAGTATTCAAATCAACTGTGTTAATATCTAAATCCGTGGTAGATTACTTCAAGAAGAGCAATATAAACATAACTGAATCTAAATATTGCTGGTATTTATCTGCTAGACATTTACATTAATAATATCAGCGTGTACCTGGGTATTGAGATAAATATAAATTGCTTTTTGCAAACTGTACACTAGGCCAATTATAACTTCAAAAAATGTAAAAATCATTTTAATTTGTCTTAAACGCTTGGTCACGCCCACTTTAGGCATCGCCCTGTTGGGCTCATCGAGAGATATTCTACTGGATATTGTACCTTTAGGTCTAGAGACTGTGATTCGTTGATATTTGTTTGTCGGATGAAGGATAAAGTATTGGTTTGCTTAGATGCACTGGCTTGCTAGTTATCAATCTCCATTTGAAGGAAGCTTATGCCGCCAAACCACCGCTGTGTTCAAATGATACCAGAGAATAGCATTGCAACTGCCGCCGAACTGTTCCTAAGAGTAAGTTGATGGCAAATGTTTGACCTGCCCAGTTCAGTGACAGATTTTTTGACTTTGTTATATAAATCTGTGTTTGGTTCGCAGTCAAGAATTGCTGCATTGGATATGACGGATGGTTAAAAAAAGTGGCGTATACTAATCGTTGTTTAGAACACTCAAATAGGTTTGTTAGTTCATTTGACCATTCAATGTGACATTCTTCTTTTGTCCAATAGCTATCCATTTAGAATGGCTTGTTCTTCGGTTGCATGTTTGAGGAACTTGCGGTAGAAGTTTATCATTTACTAACCACGCAATTTTGCTACTGTTTCGGATTACGGAAATTTATTAATAGTGTCAACTTTATCTTGTGATGGCACATAATACCTGCCGAGGGAATACCATGCCGAAGAGAAAGTGATCTGTTGCATCCTGAATATAGATTTACTATAGCATTTAATACGAGTCCGGTGTCTTTCAGCTGCTGAAATATCATAACAAGGTGTTGTAAGTGCTCTTCTTCTGACTTTGACGCAATCAGCATGTCATCGAAGTAAACAAAGCACAAATCTAACCCCCTAAAAACTGAATCCACTAACCTATGCAATGAAAGTGCAGCATATCCAAAGGTCATCCTCGTAAATTCGAATAAACATAACGGTTTTCGAATCGCCGTTTTCAGAATATCTCGCTCATCGATGTGTCTAAGCTGACACTGAATATTTTGGTACGGTACGTTTTTATTTCCGTCTTCGGGATTGCTATATTTTATAACCGAAATGCTACATCGATTAAAAAATTTTGGGATATCTTATTCCCGAAAGCAAAAATCTCGAAAAATACAAAGTAAATTGCCCCATCGAAAAGGAAGGCCCCATTGAATTTTTGTTAACTGCAATATGAAAACAAAAGCAATCTACATAAGTTCATGTGATCCTTGCACGGAAAGGACCAATGCTAAGTGGCTTTGGGGAGTTTTTATTTTAGTATGTGAAATACAAACGTAAATACTTTTACAATTAAAAATATTTTTGAAATTTTCTGACGTTTTCTTGTCACCCTTGCGCAAAGGGTCCAATTCTAAGTGGCTTTGGGGAATTCTGTATTTAAGTATGTGAATAAATATTAAAAACATAAAAAATGCTCCAATTTCTATGAATGTTTTAAAAATCGTCAAAGCGAGGGTTTGGGGTGGCAGGCTCCATCTTCTAAGGTATAAAACGAATTAAAATAATATTTAAAAGTTTGTTATATTTAAAAAACTTGATTTTCTGGGATTTTTATTTTTTTTCGGGATTTTGTTATTCGGAATTTTATCACCAACCCATAAATTACATTTTGTGAGGATAGGTTATCAAACATTTTTTGTTGGTGATTAGACGAAATCTCTAAAGCCTGCCTTAAAAAATTCGGAAGAAAAAATCTCAAATAGGACAAAATTTCGAAACTTAACAATCTCGAAAGACATAATCTCGAAAAAATCTCACCACATTAAATAGGTTCGAAAATGTCGTGGTTGGGGTACCATCATATTCCCGAACGAAAAAATCCCCCGAAAAAATACCAAGAAGACCCCAATAAATTTTTGTTAACTGCAATATGAAAACAAAAGGAATCTACATAATTTCATGTCGTCCTTGCGCAGTAAAAGTTTGTATACGCTGCAGATCAACCAAAAAAAAACTAATATTAAGATTGCCATACGTTGGAGGTTGGAGCAAGTATACGCTACATTCAAAGTTTACTGCATTATTTGTACAAACTACAAACTAATATAAAACTTACTGATGCTGTAGCTCTTATAAACAATTTACGATTTTTTTTTGAGTTTTTATACTGCCACGATACCGTATCGGCCAGTACTGATAAACCCGAATTAGAAGAGACTGCAAATCGTTTATTTGAAAATGAAAGCTCGCTATCCGAAAAGCAGTTTCTACAAAACATTCATGCTTTTATACGAGAATTAACAATTCGAAAATTTTGATAGTGATATTAGCAAATAACAAGCCCAGGAATTTACCCTAACTGTTGCCTATTATGATTTAGCTGCTTGGTTGAGATGCTGGCGAAGTAATCGATAATGGATAAAGCCATTTCGTCAGTGGAAAACGACCTAAAGACGCCATCAACATCAAGCCAAGCTATATCGGGCAGATTAAACTCACCCATAATAATAAGTTGATCGTTGGGACGCACTGGTGGCACCACAACTGAGTCAATGGAACTGATTATAATTTCAAAATAATCCAAGTTCGATCCGTAGAGCGCATCTCGACGATATACATAGGTATTAGCCAGTGTTAAAATTGTATCAGTCCTTTCTGTGAATAACATAGTCAGTTCGGAAGTATTCTTCAAAATACATATTGGTAGTTAACCAGAGGTGAGATTCCGGAAGGTGATAGATGATTATCATCTATCACTTTTTCAAAAATGACATTCCGTATGGTGATAATCACCATAATTATCAACTTTTGGTGATCATTTTTTTACTATCACTAAAATTAAAATCACCGATCACCATCTGGACACCCCATTATTAAGATATTATAATCATTGTCCAAAACGCCTAGGCGAACAGACTTGGCTTTATCTCGGATGCTAGAGGCATTGTAGTAATAAATTGACATGAAGCTAGTACGATCAGAGCTTAATTGCCGGATTCGGTATAATGTGATTGGCACACATCATTTCGGCATCAACTCCCTCTTTAAATCAGACATACTCCATCTCGGAAAGTTTGCACCCATTTGGCATTCGAATTACTTAAAATTGAAATTTTTCAAGATTATTCTAGGAATCTAAGTTTATTTAAGATTTTTGGAAATATTCGATTTCGAGTCTAATCGACGTTGGAGTTCATGTTGTTATAGAATTCGTGATATATCTCGAGTTTTGATATGTCCTGGATTTTATAGATTTCTAAATGTATAATTTGAAATTTTATAGATTAGAGAATATTATGGGTAAAGCACAATGATTATTTTGGCTGTCTCTGTCCGCAACACACTCAAAATAAGTGCATTGAAAAAAATCCTTAGAATATGCTCTACAGACACACACGTTTAACAGAATTAGAATTTGAAAGGCATAAATTGAAACATCAAAGTCAGATCTTTAAAATTCAGTTATATAAAAATAATTTTAAACCGTTTTTAAAAATGAATCAATCACTACCCTAACTACCATAAACAAAGAATTTAGGTTAAAACCGTCAAATTATATGGCTTATCTAATTTATTTGATTATACATAGTATTTAACTTTACTATCACTATAAATTTTGTGACAGCTCTGACCATTAAATTAAATTAGAACAAACAGCCGCAGTCTATAGTAGAGCATGATTATGCTTAAACCGCTTATTATAAAAATCGAGTATATACGTAAAACGTTGCCTGGTTTCTGACAACTTACACGTACTCGTATGTTTCATTCAACAAGTGGGCATCCAAACATAAAAATATTTTTATTAGTTATTATTTGATGGTTTATAGTAACCGATAAAATCTAACTCCTACATACGCGACGACGACGACGATGACGACGTTGAATATGGGGTAATGACACTGATGTTGATTTTTCTAGTGAGTTACTGTTGTTCTGTTAATTTTAATTCGGTTCCTTAACCATTTAAAAGGTTACAGCTAGTTAAAATATTTTAGAATACAGCTGTCCGCTACCTATCTTTCCTGTTCTCGTAATTCAACAAACGTTTTCAATCGGATCCATATCCAATCTGTTAATCTCCCTTTGATGTAATAGATAGAAATAATTAAAATTTATTAACCATGTTGTAATCCAATATTGACTACAAAAATAAAAACTTTTAAAATAAATAATTAAAAATAAAAATTTAGAATCAGTAAATCATAAATATTATAGAAATACGTAAATATTATGAAAAGTTTTGGTCTACAATAAATCAAATTAATTTGATTATTTTTGCACGCTTTGAGTACAACTGAAGTAGAAGAAATAATTTTAATCAAAAAAATTATTATTTTTGTAAAAACAAAACAAAAAAAAAACAGAATTTTTCCATCTATTCATAAGATCAAATAATTTTAATTAAAATTCTGCGTGTTAATAAAAATAAATAAATTTGATTTTATGATTTAAGTTTTATTATTATGTAAGTAAACAAGCACGCGCCTGATACACAAAAAACTATTTTAAAATTTTATTGTGTCTCATAGGCGCTTTCTAGTAGGTGTCTGTTGTTTAATACATATTTATTATATTTTTGATGATCGTCGATTGAAAGATGTGCTATCTATCCGCAACGAAGCGCGAATCATAATGCGCCCACACACTTTTTTCTCGTCTTTTCACAACACAAAGACCAACAGAATATTATTTATGGTTCGAATAAACTAATCCACAATTTGATTTGTTATTCCGAACTGGTAGATTAATTATAATTTATTTATCTAACTCAATTATGTTTGGTTATAAATTTAAAATATGTATTTGATTTTTATTTTGTGGGAAATTTATGTTATGTTCTGGATTAAGATTGTTGCGTTATTTCATTTACAGTGTGTTTGAGTATACGAATATGTTTATAAGCGACAGTATACAAATATAAGTGTACTTTATCGAAAGTTTACGTTATTTATAGTTTAAACCGCTTAGCAAATTATTTTTAATTAAATTATAGATGGTGGAATTTTGCTTGTGATCAATTTTACTGTGGAGATCATGGTACTTACTCAGAACATGATGCAATCAAAAAAGTGATACACACTTTTGTTTCTGGGATCTCTAAAGGTACAATTTACATAATTACCTGGAATGGTGAAGATACTCGTCCATAAGTAACCATATGCAACCGATAATGTTTGTTGGATTCTGATGTAGATTTTCACCATACTATCCTTTGGAATTCTCGGTCATCAGGTGGTATTGTGATTTGTCTATACATCTTTTCGATGTCGGATGCAAAGACAATTTTATGTTTCCGAAACTTCATTACTAAAAATAACAAAGTATTTTGTATCGTCGGTCCTCCCATTAATTTTTGATTTAACGATACGCCGGACGAGTTTTTGACGATCCATTATACATTATCCGTAGTTTAGTTTTTTCATGCAGTAAGTGTTTACTGGGGCTTGCGTAATTATACCACATCTGGTATAATTTTCATGTGGCCAAGGTTCATGAAATCAAAGTAATCTTGCTGTAGTTCATAGTTATTTTGGAATTTCCGCTCCATTACCATCAATCGTGATATTGCCACTAGTTTGGAATTCCTTAGATTGGGTGTATTAGGTTTAAATGGCAAGCTTACCATATATCTGCCGTCTTTGGTTCTCGAAGTCGTATTTAGAAAGTGATTTCAATTGCATCGTCTTCTTCAGAAAGTACTGATGTTGTAGAATTTAACTCCTAAACTTCCCAAAATTGTCCGAGAAGAACATCAACGTCGGTAGTTGCAACATTGGATATTGAAGATTGATTGACTGGTGTCTTAATTTTATTTCCACAGGTGAACCAGACGAATATGGTGTTCTGGGCTATTACACGGTCAATTTACTTAATTGTTTCAGGTAACGACATCTCGAAGAATTCGCCTGCTCCAAGAATCATTTCAACTGGGGATGATTTTGTGAGTTCCGTATCAGCTAATGGTAGGTTGATAACGTTTTGGTACTCGGCCTTTGTTGTTGAATATTCTGGAGTATATGTTGTCAAACTATGGAGAATTAATGCTTGACATTCTATAGTTTTAAGATGATTGTATCTGGATTTGATGTATAACTCGACACTGTCTCTCGTATATCCTGCTCCGGTTCCTTCAAATACAGTTATTGGTATCTTAGCATGATTTCTGGGTAATTGGAGTTTCTGTGCTAAGCTTTCGGTGATTAAGGTTACTTGCGAGCCTGAATCCAGCAGAACTCGGAATGGTTGAGAAACTCCAAGCTTGTCTTTAACTAAAATTATCGCCGTTGGCAATAATGATGAACAATAACTTCCTAAGCTCGTGGACGTATTAATTTTCTGAGTGACCACGGAGCTTGAAGATGATATCGGAGTTTTTTGGAGCGTTGGAGTATTGGTTTACTGATTGAATGGAGAGCAGCGTTGTGTAGAGAAGAATATGGTGAACCATTAATCGGGTTTGCGTTAGACCATTTTGGTTGGCTTTGAGGATTACTAAGTGGTTTAGTTGCGGATTATGTAGTTGGTTGGCCACATTACAAGATGTCACTTTATTATCTTTATCCTGCTGTGAGATCGCGAGTGCATTGACGTGAAGCAAACTGTGGTGCTTTTGTGATCATTTATGGCATCGTTGTTGTGAAAAGCAGTTGTTGGATGAATGGTTCCCCCTAAACAATTAAAACACAATGACTTCTCCGCTGTGTATCCTCTTCTTGAGTGAACGTCCATTGCTTGAAATGCGGGACACAAATAACTTGTGATTACCCGTACACTGAATGCATTTGAAGTTCGATTTAAAATCAGTCTGCAGATGCTGTGTGAATTCTGACTTTGGATGAATTTCGTAAGAATTCGGGCTTTGTACTAGGCACTTGCATCTGAGACATTTCCTGTGAATCACATCGTGTCGTTAAAAGTTCTAAAAATTCATCTTCGGTGGGAAATTCTTCATTGATGACATGATCTGCCCACATTCTTCTTGTCTCTGGATCAACCTTTTGTAGTAATATAATGAATCTCGTTTCGTTGTGCTTTTGTCGTTGTCATACGCAGTCTTCGTAGTTGGTCGACTGAACATTTAGTTACTACCGGCTGGTCTACAAGAGTTTGAAAGAATGAATTAGCTATATGCGTCTTTTTCTCAAACCGTTTACAAAGTTTGATCCATGCTTGGTCATAAGTAGCATCAGATATGGGAATGTGTTCAATTGTTTTGGCCGCTCTATCTTCTAAGCAACCTTTCAAGTATTGAAACTTAGTGGCTTTGCTTAATCTTAAATTCGAATGAATTTGACCGATAAACAAATTCTTGAAGCTTGCCCATTCCTGATAATTGTGGAATATTTGCACGTGGTAGTTTTACTTCTTGCTGGCCCTGATGTAGTTGTGAAAATTCCCATAAAAATGTCTTTTGGTGTGCGACTAATTCTCCTGTGGTTTCATTTAGCTTTGATGAATTTTGCTGATCAGTACTAATCTTAGGTGTAGGTCTGTATGGATAATTTCCATTGAGTTTTTTGGTGTTTCATTCAATGATAACTGTAGATGTGGTGGTTGCCTGCCATATTTATTTATGAACACTCTAATCATTTCCTTAGAGTGTGGAAAATAATATTTTTGCTTTAGTTTTTCATAATTTTCAATTATGCTGCTGTATTCATTTGCTAAATGTACATATGTATATGTTTTATTAATTCCATTTGTTTTTCTTTTTCCTGTACGTCCATTAAAAACATTTTTGATCGCACTAAGTTTAACTTTGGATTTGTGCTCCTTGGTTTTGTAAAGATCATGGCTTTGTATGCTTCCATTACATACTGGAAGCATTCTTCCGTAGTGTGTATGTAGGTGAGATTTTGAGTTCTCCCAGACAATTTTCGCAGCTCTTCGCTAATAGCCGTTTTAATCCCACGCTTTCTAGGTAGTTGTAGTGTTACTCTTTTCTTTGTCCGTATCCGACAGGTAGATTATAAGTTGTTTGCCGAACGTTTTAACCGAATTTTTTGTAATTGGTATTAAATCATCAGGAGTAGAGAGCATGCTAGTTGTATCTTCTACTGAGGAGGAATCTTCAGTGTTATTGACCTCAATGTTATTGATTTGAATCCTTGAAAGGGCATTAGCATTAGCAGTCAAACTCCTCTAACTTTAGATAATAACGAACTTATTCCTGAAAAGGTATGGTCTGAAGTATTTTGTTGCTCACATTATGGATAACAATTCCTTTTAGAAGGTGGAATAGTTTTCTTCCATTTTTGTCAATGTTCTAGAAGTGTAGAAAATGGACAGATCCTGTCCGGTTTGTCCTTGTGATAATGTTGCTTCTATAGCCATATTGCTGGCGACTGTGGTGGCGAGGAAGGGCTTTAAAAAATCTGGGTAATGCAGGATAGGTTGATTACAGAGTAATTATTTGCAATCTTCAAATCATTTTATGTATTTATCGTTGATTATGATAGAGGCATCTTTTCATAGATATTCCGTCATTGGTTTTGTAATTTTGCAAAATTATTTATGAATTTCCTATAGTTACCCTAAGGGTCCCAAGATACTCTTTATTTGTTTTTCTGTTTTGGGTAACGGAAAATTTCATATCGCTTTAATTTTATCCGGATTGGGGTTTACTCCATCCGTCGTGACCATATGTTCCAAGAAGGCTATCTCCTTATCCAAAAGTTCCGATTTGTCCAATTGAACTTTCAAATTCGCGTTTTGTATCTTGGTAAATACTTTGGTTAGTCTTTCCTTATGTTGTTGGAGTGATGTTGAAAAGGCGATGATATCGTTTATATAACAGAGGCAGACTTTTCCTTGTAGTTCACCAAGTATGTTATCTATCACTCTCTGGAATGTACTTGGGCGTTTCTCAGGCCAAAGGCCATACGAACATATTCGTAGTGCCCGAATTCAACGGAAAAAGCGGTTTTTTGGATGTCGTTTGGATTTACCTCGATTTGGTGGAATCTAGAGGCCAGGTCTAACGTGGTAAAATATATGCACTTTATAAGTTTGTCCAAGATGTCCGTGATGTTACGGAGTGGATATCTGTCTTCAATGGTTTTTCCATTAACCTTCCTGTAGTCTATAACCATTCTCCATTTGGTTTGTCCTGATGCATCTTTCTTATTTGGCACGATCCATATTGGTGACGACCATGGTGAAAAGCTTGGTCGAATGATTCCTTAACATTTTACTTATTTGTGATTCAACCTTTTGTTTGTAAACTTATGGATACCGGTAGCTTTTTGTGAAGACTGGCTACACGTCATTCAGATCAATGTTGTGATTTATCTCGTTGGTGAATGTTAGTGGGTCGTTTTCCCTTTGAAATATGTGTTCGAATTTTGACCACAGTTTTTCTATGCTTCTTTTCTCTTCAAAATTAAGGTGACTCGTCCGTATTAATTGAGTGATATCTTCGCTATCATTTCTTGTAGAGATTGGTCCAATGGGATTGGTACCTCTACGTAAGCGAAATTATTAATACCTGTACACACTCCTTCTGGTATTATGAGGGTATTTCCAACACTTGAGGTTTAAGGTAGATTTCTCCGTTGGCTACAGTTACTGGAACTTTTGCGACTAATTCACTCTTTGGTGCTATACTGTATGTCGCTGAGATAAAATTTAATTTGTGTTGTATTCCAATTAGGCCTTGAAAATAGTCATGGAATTTGAATAAAATAAATTGTAATGGTTCAGTTGTTTCGAATTCTTTTAGGCCTCTTAATACTATACTATACCATTTGGTTGACAGTGGTACTGTTGAACAAAGTAGCGATGGTCATGGGTTTGATTTTTTGAATGCTATTTTTACTAATTATGTCGGGGTTAATGAAAGTGGGTCCAGTGTCTATTAAAAATTTGTAATTTGTTTGATTGAACGTTAAGTATATGTAAGGTAATTAATACACTGTTTGATGTTGGTTCGTATCCTCCAATGGGGTTTGGTGAAAATCCTCATCTTCTATTTCAATTATGGGGGATGGTTCTTCTGGTGTATTTCCTGTATGTTGATCATACGTTTCTTCATAATTTTCAGTTTGTACATTCTCATCATATGGTTCGTAAAAATGACCGCTTTCGTGATCATAAGGATTGGTGGAAATGTTGTCCAATTCCTTTGATTGGTATCTGGGCGGTCCATTCGTGTTGAAATTATATTGACGTGGATTTTTAAGGTTAGTAGGTTTTTGTTTCGCGAATATAGGTTGCTAATACTTGTTGCTATTTGAACTTGTATCCAATGGTTCGAATTTCCTTTGATAGGGTATTGGTGGTAACCCGCGAGTGCTAGCAAACTAATTATGGTTGGTAAAAGACGAATACTGCCAAACCCATTTCGTCATACCACTTTGATTTAAACTTTGTTTTGTTCTAATCGCTTGTATTTAACGATGCATTTCCTATAATTTTGTTTCGTATTGCATGGCAGTATGTTTTCATAAATTTGTTTGTCAAATGCAGGTTTTAGTATTATGATACTAAACGGTAATTTAAAACGGCTATCGCCGTTAATTTGTATTTTATCAAATTTAATTTATTTTAATTTGCAGTTGCCGAACTAAATTCTAACTTTCAATAATGTGGCTTACTTCAATGATAACATCTTGAATACATAAAACCTTATGAAAATAATAATTTTATGCTTGTATATAGTAAACCATATTTTGGTCACTGGCCACGATGAATTTACTGAGAACAACAAGTGGGCAAATCAGAAAGAATAACATTTATGTTTGATTGTACCTCTGATCACATTCATATGTTCTACGTTAAGATATTTGATAATAAATTTTTGATAATTTGTCTAGTTTATTTCCCAGGCTACTGTAAGTTAGAACACTATGAAGCATTTTGTAATAAACTTTCTAACTTGATACATATTAGATTCTCCTGTTGACTGTCAATTTTTAGTCATTGGGGATTTTAACTTGCCTAGTATACCTTAGAGTACGGATTGTGATGCTATCTCTCCAGCGCCTTCATTTGGTCTGATAGTTAATCAATTACTGTAAACAATGATATTTTGCTGAATTGCTGAACAATGATATTTTGCTGCAAAAAATCCTGGACCTTGTCATATGTCTCACCTTGATCGTAGTATCGTTAATGTCTATCAAAGTCGTCACTCACTATCCAGAAATGATGGGCACCATCCCCCTCTGGTTGTTAGATATGAAAAAAGTTTATTTAATAGTATACCCTACCAACAGTTACCAAAGCCTGATTGATTGATTGATTGAAGTGTGCGACCAAGCCTAGACCTGTCTTCCGGATGATGCCAGGCCCACCGTACACCCATTATATATAACACATAAGGAGGGATAGGAAAAGAATGTTAGTTAGGATGGAATCGACCCGGTTACAGACACCTTTGTAGTCGATATCTATAGCTACGTTAGTAAAATTTAACTACGACAACTCAACTTGACTACGTGATTGAATGTTTGTTTCTCTGGAAGCCTTGGCCGGTTACTCAGGATCTCTAGGCTATTCTACTCAGGATTTAATTTTTATTCTTTTTTAAACGAGATATTGAAACATTAAATCATATTCAAGCGAATCATTCCATGTGAAGCAGGGGCACCCAAGTTTCTTTTTGCCGGCACAGTACCTTAGTGCGGTACTTAGGATGTGAGATGGTCCTCGGCGATGGATTTGTCCCCAATATTTGGTTCTCCGAATTTTGACCCGTTTGGTAATTGTTCTTCCGTTCAATACTTCTCTGAGCTTTTGCGAATTTGGTTTATGTGTACTGAATTCGGTCAGTTTCTTCAAGAAGAATAGCTCATGTTGCCTCAGTCGGCGACGACTTGTGTATACCTACCTACATACATACATACCTAAAAATTCTCATACATATACATATCTCCACCGCTATGTACATTCATACACACACATACACGTACTTATACATATACATACACTTACCTATATACACCCACACCTATATATATATACATATTCTTAAAGGTTATTTAAGTTTAAATTTAGACTCTGAACTGAGCCATCGGTATAGCCCGTTCTATTTTTCGCCCTCGCCCATCGCTTCAGATTCATTGCCTCTAAAGCTAGTTCGGACATTTCTTGTCCATTCTCTAATAAAGTATTTACACTCTATTTACGCAAATTTGTTTTTAGATAATTTCCGCCATTGATAACTTGGCCACGGACCTCATCAATTTCGCACTCTTTACCGTTTTATGTGCAATTACACAGCCAAGTTTAATGGGTAGTTATATTTATATTTAATGTGGGCTGTGAGCATTTCCTAATCGCTCGGAATAATGATAAATATCATACAATTAATCTTAGATTAATTTAAATTCAAATAACAAGTCAAATTAATAAATTAAGTTAAAATTAACTAAATCAGTGTTTTGTCCCCGTAACACTGCTAACCTGACATTTCGTTTGAAGTGCTCCTTTTCTCCGTGCATTCTCTCTTCATATACCATGGTGGTGAATAATATTGTTGGGTTGTGTCTCTGCTTTGTTCATCACTCACAACCACGCTTGGGTGTGCCAGTCCTTGGTCCGCCCCGGTATTTGACTTGTCCGGTACATGCCATATCTGGCAAGCTTCCGGGACCAGCAAACCCCATATAGCCTATGCAGGACCACGCCCGCTCCAAGTCGACTCGATGACCTCTCATCCTTATCAGGGCCCTGGCTTCCCGCGCTAACCCTTGTGAGATTTTCGTTCGGTGAAAGTATCCCACTCCATTCCAAAGCCACCGGCCATGTACACACAGTTTCGCAACCGTGATGATATGGCCCTGATCAACAGCATCCAATTTTCAATCCATCCTACACTCCCAATTAACAATAACACTACACCGCCTATACACTAATTAAATAAATTTAAATTCACAAAAGTTTCCACGGAAAATAAATTTTTAAAATAAAACGCAGCTATTCGACTTGAAAGTCAGAGCCTATCTCCCCTACCACCAGTAACCAAAGCCTAATTATAAAATACTTAACTATAACGCAATCCAAAGTGGTTTAGAAATGGTTGACTGGAACCACATATTTTCTAAGTGTTGATCAAGTCGTTAATACATTTTATGAAGTTCTATAAAGTTTTATCAGGCCTACTAAGCAGCTTAAGGTACGAGCTACATTTCCAGTGTGGTACTCAAATAAGCTAATTAAGTTAGTTAAGTTAAAGCAAAACTATCACAATCGGTATCGTAAATTTGAATATGTGATATTTTCCAAACTGCGTAAGAATGTAAAATTATATGCGAGTGATAGTTTAGCAACATTTTTGAAACTGATATATGCAATAATCTTCAATGAAGTTAAATATATATTTAATACATCCCAACATGGTTTTTTCCTAAACGTTCCACCACCATATTTGACTTATTTGTCTAATTGTACTTTCAGCAGTGTGATATGTGTGAGCATGTCGTCTGGGTTTATACCGATTTTGAAAAAGCATTTGATAAGGTATCCCATCATATTTTATTACATAAATGTGTTAAAATTGGACTCTCTGATCTAATTTTGAAATGTCTAGGGTCATACCTCTCTGAACTTTTACAGCAAGTAAAATTTAATGGTTTTCTATCAAGGGAAATTGTAGCTAAATCGGGTGTGCTTCAAGGTTCCATACTTGGTCCCCTTTTATTTCTAATATTTATTTATGATTTGCCCACTATTTTGTCATGTTAATAATTATTTTATGCCGATAATTTAAAAATTTTCACGCCTGTCATTACTCCGACTGTCTGCTCTCGGCTTCAGTTTGACTTAGATAAACTTAGGAAAATTAACCAAATACAGTTTCCCTATAATAATAATGGTGTCAAATTGGAAAGGGTTCATGAGGTCTCAGATTTGAGTGTATTATTTGATTCGAATTTTAAATTTGATATACATATGCATATATCTGCCACTTGTGCTAAATCATTTAAGTTGCTGGGCTTTATTTTTCGACGTGGGAAAGAGTTTCGTGACCCTTATGTTTTTATTACATTATATAAAAGTTTAGTTTCGTAGTGTCCCTATTATGAAACTTACAAAGTTCAAATTGAGAGGATTAAGAAGAAATTTACCTTCTTTTTAATGTACAAGTGTTCCGGTAGTACTCGTATTAGTTACAAAGTTAAGGCTTTAAATATTTTAATTACAGTCGCTCGATTTTAGGGGACTACTGTTTGATGAAACATTTCTTTACAAACTAATCAATAATCTGTTTGAGGCATCTTTATTATCTTGTCTGAATTTTTATGCACCGTTCCGCAGAGAACGAACGTTAGAAACGCAATGTTGTTTCTTCCTTCTTTTTCAAGAACTAATCTTGGCTTTGCAAACTTATTATCCAGGTTGCAGTCAAATCATAATGAGTTTTTTTTTTCTGGATTGTGATTTATTCCTGTGTTCTTTTAAAAGGTTTAGATGATTGATCGAATTTGATAGTGGTTGTCCTGTATGTATGTGTGGGTGTGTATACATTTGCAAAATTTGCCGTATTTATTTTAGTGTCTTGCCATTGTATACCTACCTAGCCATTATAATCTTATTCACGTTGTTCTATATTATATCAAATAGCACGAATCTCAGAGATTGGCTCATATAGAGACTTTATAAGTTTTATAATGTATACATGGCGGAATTTAAATTACTCAGTGTCATATTGAAATGAGGATTAGTGCCATTTTGATATCAGGATTTCCTCATTGAAAAGTTGCTTGATGAAGTTTCCTGTCTTAAACAAAATTGGAGGATTGTTTACCTCAGTTGAGATTGACTAATGTTACTACATCTATGCCTTTAAATTCCTTTGTAGGAGTAAATGAAGATTTAGTTTCGCTGATTGAGTTATATAATATTGGTGTCTTCAATAATTGTGATCAACTTTCATGTACTGCACCCTGATTCTCTAAAAAAATAAAATAATGGGGAAACGTGTAAACTTGCAAAAAGCTAAGCCTACTTTAATGAATTCGGAATTTTTCGATTTGATTACTACTTCAAATAAAATCGAAAAATTGCAAACTAATAAAAGAAAGCTTTGCTTTTTACGAGTTTTCACGTTTACCCATTATCTTAATTTTTAGAGAATGAGGGTGCTGGTTTATCTTCATCCGCAGCTGTGGTTACATCTTCTTTAACTAATGACGACGAACATATTCCTGTATATTCTAGTCCTACTAGTTTCGATGCTTGTACGACTTTTGCTGAAGTGATAAAAATTCTGCCGTTATGCCTGTTACAGTATCAACTACACTTGCTTCTCACAGTGGTGAGACAAATGGTAGTAAAGTTAAAGTTAAAACTCCACAGCGCATCATCTCTAAACCGATTTGTGTCACTAAAAATATTCCGGTTAATTTTGGTATAAAAACGGTTACTCCAATGTTTTGGAAACATCTTTCAAGATTTGTTCCTAATACTCCTGAGGACGATATCCTGGCTATGACAAACACCTGTTTAGATACAGGTAACTATAAAATTACTAAATTAGTCCCGAAGAATTATAATCTGAATGATTTGCAATACGTGTGCTTCAAACTGGGGTTTAAGGAAGAATTGCGTGCTAAGGCTCTAGATTCTGCTACTTGGCCAATTGGTATTTTGGTTAGAAAATTTGACAACACAAATTTTCGGGCATCTCTAACTCCACGTGTGAAATTTGGGATACCAGCTGTAATCGATACTCCACTCTTATTTTTTTACATAATTATAATTTTTATAAATAGGCTCTATCGATGAAACTAATCAAGCTGTTCCAGGTGATAATTTGCAAGTTTATAATAATTCTTGTTTAAAGTTTGTTCATTTGAATGTTTCTGATTATAAAGCTATCAACCAAGAGGATTTTATAAATAATTTCTTTTCGTTAGATTGGTTTAATAAACGTTCAACTTTTCCGATGTGAATGACATCCTTGATATATAATTCAAATTTCTTACATTTAGATTTTGCTTGTGTACCCCGGAAAAGTATCATTAATAAATGCCCTACTGCACCATGGTTAAATTCGTATATATTAAATTTAATGGAATGTAGGGATTTGGCTCATAAAAAATATAAATTGTTTGGTTGGATGCTGATTTAGTATCTTTTAAATTGTTTAGAAATAAAACTGTTAAAAGCATCAATCAAGCCAAACATAAATTTTAACTTGAGAATGCTCATAACTCTAAGACAACGTGGAATAATTTTGAAAAACTAGCTATTTCAAGCTCTATAGATGATGCAGCTATTGAATTTTCTCCGGAACAACTCTTATCTGGGGTTTGTATTATTTGTGAATCTATTGGGGTTTTACCTTTACCTGATATTGATTTCTGTAGTTCTGAAAATGATGCCTTTGTATTTGATGGCGTTGATGAACTTACAGTGTTGAATGCGATTCATACAATTAAATCAGATTCAAAAGCTTATGATATGGTAAACTTCAATATACTAAAATTATTTATTAACCTGTCCCTGCCACTTATAACATTCATCATAAATCAATGTTTGACAAAGTCTGTGTTCCCTGATTTATGGAAGATAGCTTCTATAACACCACTACCTAAAAAGGATGTTATTTCTGGTATTGGTGATATACGTCCAATTAGTATTTTGTTTGCTCTATCTAAGGTATTGGAAAAATTTATGCAATTGCAGATCCAGGAGCACCTTAAGAAATTTGATTTTCTTTGTAAATATTAATCCGGGTACAAATCCGGCTGTTGTACTACTACAGCCCTTGTACATATAGTTGATGGTCTGTCATCTACCTTGAACAAAAGGAATTCGATGGCTATTTTGGTGGTCTTGGATTTTTCTAAGGCATTGGATTGCGTTAATAATATCCAGTTGCTACAGCAGTTTGCGAGGTGTAGTGGTGATCATTCTTGTATTGGTGGGATACTTGCTGGATTGCCTCAGGGATCCATATTGGGTCCTTTGCTCTTTTATATTTATTTAAATGATCTATCATGGTGAATCCTAAATTACCGGTTTCATCTTTATGCTGACGATTTGCAACTGTATCTTAGTGGTAAGTGGTAACTTATCAGAAATACATTAATGATTTGATGGCCAGCTAAGATGCATCATATCTTTAGCGATCTCCTTAATCTGCCAGATCCAATCGTCTAAAGTTCTATCGGTAATCCATCAATGTTTTTTTTATGTTTCTTGCTTGCTGTTGTAAATTAGGTTGTGATGTTGATAGTTTGTATATTTGGTAATAGTTGTGCTCCTGCTTCACCAGAAACTTTCGTTTTCAAATAATGTAACTTTTGTACTTTATAGGTATATAACGACTAATTTTCGTAAAAATAACTTTCGCTTTAAACTTTCGAATAAATTAATTAACGGCTATCACCGTTAATTTGTATTTTATCAAATTTAATTTATTTCAATTTGGAGCTGCCCAACTAAATTCTAACTTTCAATTATGTGGCTTACGTCAATGATAACATCTTGAATACATGAAACCTTATGAAAATAATCATTTTTTGCTTGTATACTATAGTAAACCATATTTTGGTCACTAGCCACGATGAATTTACTGAGAACAACAAGTGGGTAAATCAGAAAGAATAACATTTATGTTTGATTATATCTCTGATCACATTCATATGTTCTACGTTATGTACGTTAAATACACTAAATATAATAATAACAACTCCTACATGCGGCGTCGACCCGATACAATTTATGTATTTATGATGTACCAAATATAATAAAAACATGAATTTTAACTAGACGATGTTAAATTGTCAAAACTCATATGAATAATTATAAAGACTGTAACAGCAAAAACATGTTGCACATGGACATTAATAATATTTATAAATGTGTTGAAATTAAATTTTCGATGGTCATTATTATATTACTATTATTAAGCGAAAATACGAGGACATTGATTAATTATTTTTGGATGTAGCAATGCTTTGAATTTAATAAACAACACGAAATAACGCATTATAAGATTTGGACTATTATCAACATCTACATTAAAATAATGGAGCTCTATTAACCTGAAGATTTATAAATGGAGATTAATACTCGAGATTTCCAAGAAAATTATTTGCCTAGATAGCAAAAAAAAATTAAATTTAATTTTCTCTTGTCAGATAATTTTATCCATAAATCTTTCTTTATTAACAGATAGCAAGTTGGATCGGAAATAAAATCGTGTACATGCTCTTATAATTTTATAGTCAGCACGAGCTGTTTGATGTTTAATAAAAATAGATAAATGCGCGAAATGTATTCCTGCCACTTGTAACCAAAATTAATTGTGTACAATTGTGATTTTATTAGACTCAATTCTGAGAAAAAGAAATTTATTCGTGAAAATGTTTCTCATCAAAAACTCTTTAATTTTTTAGTCACCACATCAAGTCATTGAACTGCTTTCAAACTTTTATAAAATATATTTTTTATATTTAAGTGTCTGCCGTGATTTGTCGATATAAACCTGAATTTCTTTCAAACATCAAAACATAGGCACACATCGTACACTTTATCATCTTCAAGTAAGTCATCATTCTTCAATATTTTCATCAAGTGTCGTTTGATTTTGATTATCAAGATCGTAATCAACTGGTTTAAATCAAAATTAGGGAAATGAAAATTTAAAATGAGAGTCCCATAAAATGCAGTTTATTTGATTTCGCACGTTGAATCAGAGCTGCAAGTATGCCATTAAAAATTGTTTTTTATAAAATGACGAAATTTTCCATTGTAAGGCTTGGTTTTTCCGATCTTTCCACAAAATAATAATAAATCTAAGGAACTTCTAAAACTCGCAGTAGTCAGGTCCATTCTTTTTTTAGAGTAACAGTCTGGTGGCCTGCTCTGGAGAAAACTACCAATCAAAAGCTGTTTACGAAAGTTCAGAGAACCATCTCTTTGTGGATTAGTGATGCACTGAGAAGCACATCCACTTAGGCACTGGAGACTCTGCTGTATCAGACCCCTCTAGATATTTATGGAAAACAGTGGGCAGCTTGTACTGCCATACGACTGAAATCCACCTCAATGTAGACCTGTAACCATGCAGGACACTCATCTGTATTGTATAACAAAGATGATTCCTAAGACCACCGACGGAGTTATGGAATCAGGAGTTACAAACTTCTTCACTATGGTTCAAAACGAGATGGGAAAGACGGGGGTGGGCTGTCCCGTGGAGAACTTCTAATAATTCTCCCTTCCGCCTCCCAGACTATTGTAGCATCTTCCAAGCTGAAGTAACTGCTATAAAGGAAGTCGTAGACTGGTTGAGGTTTAATGTAATGTCGGCTGGTGATATTTGCATACATACGGATAGTCAGGCTACCATTAAAGTGCTTCAATCACACCTCCTCACGTCGAGAGTACTCCAGAATTGTCTCTTAACGAGATGGCAGATCAGTTCAACATCCATATTATATGGGTGCCAGGGCATTTCAATAGTACATGGAATATAGCAGAAGGGATATTGAAATGTTTTTTATGCAAACTACTGCTTCAGGACGAAGCTAGTAAGTTGATGAACGACAGATGGTGAAATAGTACCTCATGTATAATAACTCGGTAAGTTTGGCCAAAGTAAAATTTAGTGAGATACAAACAACTGATCTCACTTCAGCGAACTCAGGTCAGTATGGTTGTTGGAGTGATAACAGGGTACTGCCTAGATTAGACTTGACGATTTGTGAAGACAAAGAGGAGGAAGAGACAGTACTTCATTTTATTTGCACCTGTCCTCGTCTAGCTCGAAACAGATAAAAGTTTCTAGTGGCACGCATTTTAAATGACCTGGCGGACCTCAGTAGGATGGACGTCATAAATATCCGCAGCCTTTTGTTTACTGCTCAAAATGGTTTCAATGAGTATGTGGATAAATAACAAATTGTGGTAATAATAAATTGTGGAGAGTATTATTCATACTTTTTTGGATGAACTGGAAGAAAAAAATCGTGAGTGATATTTCATCAAGATAATGCACCGGCTCACAAAGATGTTCTTGCAATGGCCAAATTGAAAATCTTACACTATGATTCAAACCTCAAAAAATTTCTGCGTGAAAAGCGTTTTTTATCGAATGATAGCGGTCGCAATGGAATATTTTGAAGATCTTCTGGAGAATCACTTCAGAGATTGGATAAATGAATTGTAAAATCGCTGGGCAATAATTCCACGAACTTTTCGAAAGCAGTAAAGTACTTTTTCTTCTTTTTGTAGTTGAAATTTTCAAATAGCGTGCGGAAATGTATTTCTGCACTCGTGATACCTTAGGGTTAGTTTTCTCAGCTTTTAGAGGTTTTATTAGATGGCCCGTTCCGGTTTAAAATGTTTTGTAACTCGAATCCGACCGACTAAAGAGCCTTTTTAGACTATCCACAAAATGCAAAGCTCCGTTTCAGTCTATTCTAGTCTGGCACACTAACAGAAGGTAATATTTGGTAAATACTTACTTGTTTTTAAACTTAATTTGTAATATTTTGAAAGACCAATTACCATGCAATCTCAAAAATTTACTCCAAACAAAATCATCACTCATTTCTATAAATAAAATCGTTTGAAAATTGTGAACAATAAATAAGTTCTACGATAAATTTACGAATTATTTAGATGAAAGACTTTGAAAAAAAAAAAAATATTATCGATTAATTTATTAACAATAATACTTCAATTGAGCCATTAATTTCCTTGATAGATTCAAACGCGTCGAAAATAAGAAGATTTTTTACTTTTTTTTTGTTGCTTTATTGGTTCCAAACAGATCATCAATTTTATGTCTAATTCGCCAACGTCTGTCTATGGCTCCTACGTACAAAAAGAAATAAGCGCGAACCCAATAAGAGAACAAAATGCAATCATATGAGTATATAGCACGGAATATAAACAATTCGCGTTTCTTTTTTTTTTCTAATATTTATGTTAAAGTTCAAGATTTTATTTCGGTATAAATAATACAAGATTTTGTCAAAATATGTAAACAAGTAAATAAATAAAAAGAACTGGTTCAACAAATGTTATTTACTCGACTATATGTGTAATGCCTAAATACAAAATAAATCATTCACTGATCAGATGATTTATATTTTGTATTCCGTAAGAAATGTTTGGGTTTTTTTTGTACGAATGTAGCAGTGATACACAACGTTTTTCATTCGATGGTTCAATATATGATTAAAATGTAATTTTTGCTATTCCATTATCTTTAAGATGGACAAAGGAAAAAGTAGGTGTTGCAATCTGGGTTTTACGCGAAGTAGAACTTTAGAATGAGATTTCGACAGTATAAATTTAAAGAAGAAGTGGTGTGATAGTCAAGAAAATCGATAATTTGTCTTGCAAATTTATTTTGGTAAACTTTGAGGAAATGATGCACCTATAAGAAAGCTCCAATTTTTGACATGTTTGTAAACGTCTGTTGCCATCAAACTATCTTCCAATAACAATGGGGATTTATTAAAACCTAAGAATTTGAAGGATATGATTGATTGGACTTTACAGGACGAGCTGAGTTTTATCCAACTTTTATTGAAAGATTTGGGTACAACAAAATTTTTACCTGGGGATGAATTCTGGTTTAATATTGGGTCGACGAAAACCAAAAAAATTCGTTTGGTACTTTTTCTTTAATCGTAAAAAAAGAAAGACAATTTAAGCCACTTCGATGAGAACTTGATTGATTTTGATACACTTGTCCCCAATTTTGACCTTGTGGCGTATAACATCATTTTTGCTTTGCGAGATTAGAAAAAAGACGCAGGGTACCAAATAATGTGAATAGGGTAAATACGATAACAATTCGTAGCGCAGTGCGTGCAGTTTGGACGTAACAATGCTCGATGTGTGAAACGCCGCGCGTTTTCATGAAGGAAATGAACTTTTTGATACCATGACCTGACTATTACTTTTTCATATGGAATTATAGAGATACATATTTACAATATAAGCTAAAGTTGCCTAAAATTGGTTATTGTACCCAGTTTTTTATTGTTTACGCCAATTCAACCTCCCGTTACATTTCTTTCAGAAATTTACAACAACAGTCTTATTCAAATGTTTTAAGGCTGGCACACATTAGAACAAAAAGGTCTGAAACCGAACGAGGTGATCAGAACCTCGGTGCTGAAAATTCACACAACTCCCAAACCAACTCTAACTAAACCTTCAAACTCTTCATCTCAACCTCAAACTCAATCGCAACGCAATCCTCAATGCAATCACCACATCAACCGCCTACCCAACCTTCAAGTCGGTCACGTTCACCAAATAATTCCATAACCGAACCCCTCACTGAACTCTAACACAAGCTAACTCAATTCCAACACAACTTTAACTCAACTTAGGTCGAGCCAAATATCAACCATAGGATTAAGTAAAGACTCAACTAGATACTAAACGGCCAGCTCAATCCCGAAAGCAGCTCGGATGTGAACGGCAACCTCAATGGCAATCTGAATGTTCAACTTAAACCCGAAAACTACATGCAGATATGCATGAACTCAACTTAATTTAATCTCCACATTATCCCTAGGGCATCCAATTTTTGGCCCAAAAGTAATTCCGGAATTTTCGAATTTAAATGTTCTCCGGAATGATTTTTTTTAAAATTAAAATTTAACAAAAAACAACAATTTTTTTTATTTCGTTTAAAATATTAGATATTTTTATAATTAATGCTCATATTCATATGTATGTGTCAATACTTATACAATTTTTAGAATTTATAGTAATTAAATAAATTTTTTAAATATAAAAATTCTCTAAACGCTACAAATATATTAACTCTACAGTAAATTCTATAAAGCCTAATAATCCAATAATTTTCTAAAATTCTATAAATCCTATAAATTCTGTAAATTTGATAAATTTTATAAATCCAATAAATTATATAAATTCTTAAATTTTATGAATTTTATGAATTCTACAAATTCTATCAAATTTATAAATCCTATAAATTTTATGAATAATATAAATTCTCTAAATTTTATTAATTTATTAATAATTTATAAATAATTTATTATTAATTGCTTCAAGTGTATCTGTTTTATAAATTCTACAAACTCAAACTATGCTTGTTTTATGAGTACAACAATTTCGCTAAATCCTATAAACTTTAACAATTCTATAAATTCAATAATTTCTATAAATTTTATAAATTAAATAAATTCTATAAATCCTCTAAATTTTATAAGTTCTATAAATTCTATGAATAAAGTTTAAAACTTCAGTAAGTGCTTTAAATTATACGAATCTTATAAATTTTTAGTTCTTAAAAATTTCGTAGATATGATAAATTCTATAAATTTTAAAAATCCAATAAATTCTCTAAATTTGAGAAAGTCTATAAATATTATAAATTCTAATATTTTTATAAGCCCTATAAATTCTATAAATTTTATGAATTTTATAAATTCCATTAATTCTATAAATTGCAGAAATTCTTTAAATTTTAAATTCTATAGGTTCTATAAATTGTTTTAAGTCTGTCACTTCTATAAATTCTACAAACCCAAATTTTACTAATCCTAAAAATTCCATAATTTATAATTCGATAAATTCACTAATTAATTTCTATAAATTTTATAAATTTAATAAATTCTACTAAGTTTAAAACTTCAGTAAGTGTTTTAAATTATACGAATCTTATAAATTTTTAGTTCTTAAAAATTTCGTAGATATGATAAATCTTCAAAATCCAATAAATTCTCTAAATTTGACAGTTCAGTAATTAATTTCTATAAATTTAACGGCTGTGAAATTTTCAACAAAATCAGAAAAATAACAAAACATGGCGGGACAAAATTTGTCGAAATAACAGAAAAATTAAACAACAAAAAAAGTTACATGTATTGGTACAGTTGGCAAAAGCAATGTAAGACATTTTTTAGAGTTTCATTAAGGCCCATAATAAAAATTGAATAAAAGTTTCCTTTTTAATTGAATAAGGTACATATTTAATGAAATAATTTTTAATTGACGAGCTAGCTATTCAGACAATATATTTAACGTTCACTTTCTTATGGATTGGCCGAAATACAGAGATGTCTCAGAAATGTGATATACATTGCTAGTTAGCTTATGATAATGACACCTTTCCATGTACCGTCCGAAACTATTCGTTCTCTAGCCTACACACAATCATTCATGCAGGAGCGCCTGTTTATAAGGATCCTCGTTCACATAACCATTCATATGGAGCTAAACCACCATTTCACTCACGACAGAGAGCCCATTTGTAGGGAGCCTCTTTCATTTCCAAGAGAAACGAAATGCCTGGTTTGCTAGTAGTCAATTGGTTGACGGCTTTGTTGCCCCCTCGGGTTGTATAATTAATAAATGATAATTAATCATTAAAAACGTCCTAGCTCCATGCAAAATTCGTTGATTTGTTAATTTTCAAAAAAAAATTTGCTAGAGCCCTACGGCTTTTATCAAAATGACTTTGAGTGATTTGAATTCCTCAATATACCCTTTACAACTTATATAGTCATTATAATGAGCCTTATAGTTATTATAAGAGCATTAATCTCTGAGATTCATGCTATTCGGTAAAATAAAGAAAAATTTCCTTGTATGCACAATTCGTCAATTTGTTAGTTTTCAAATTTTTGTTTGCAAGAACCCTACGGCTCATATCAAAATTACACTAAGTCACGAATTTCATAGATTTTCTCTTGAAGTGCCTTTTATAATTTAACATTCCGTAGTGGGAGAAGCCTGGTGGGATCCAAGAGACCTCGTAATAAAACACATTTTCGAAATAAAACAATTTTGAAGACCTATTTCTACATAATATTTAGAGCCATTTGTTATATAATAAGTTTTAAATGTAATACAAGCACTAATGTTGCCTGACGTATATTTCCATTTTTCTGGGATGAAAGTCTGGGCTAACTTTTTAAACGTAGATTATTGAATGTCTCAGAAATGTAGATAGCTTTTGGTAAGGGCTTTCAAATAAAGTCCAAATTACAGAGATGTCTCAGAAATGTGGGCCCACTTGTTAAATTACCCTCAATTAAATTAAAATTTGAGGTTCACTGTAATAAGGAATGGTTACACCACAGAAATATGGCGTATATGTCTACATATGGGCGATATTTATGTATTGGTAGTGGGATTGATTTTCAGCGATTTGTTTATATTTAATTTGTTGTTCTCTGCAATAAAATATAATTGCCGGATTAATACAAACTTGGTCTGATATGGATGTAGCAAACTTATTCAAGTCATCGTAAGTTTCCCATTTATTGTTTGGTCTTTTAATTATTGCGGTATAATGTTTTATTCTCTCAATGTAATTGACTATCGCTTTTAAATAGAAATGTTCATTAGCCATGTACTTATCTCACATTTCTGAGACATCTCTGTATTTCGGCCAATCCATAAGAAAGTGAACGTTAAATATATTGTCTGAATAGCTAGCTCGTCAATTAAAAATTATTTCATTAAATATGTACCTTATTCAATTAAAAAGGAAACTTTTATTCAATTTTTATTATGGGTCTTAATGAAACTCTAAAAAATGTCTTACATTGCTTTTGCCAACTGTACCAATACATGTACATTTTTTTTGTTGTTTAATTTTTCTGTTATTTCGACAAATTTTGTGCCGCCATGTTTTGTTATTTTTCTGATTTTGTTGAAAACTTCACAGCCGTTAAATTTATTATATTCTACGAATAATTCTATAGATTCTATGAATAAAGTTTTAAAATTCAGTAAGTTCTTTTAATTCTGGAAATCTCATAAATTCTTTAGTTTTTAAAAATTGAAAATACGTTAAATTCTATAAATTTTATAATTTCATCAAAGACTGTAATTATATAAATTTTAATATGTTTATAAAACCTATAAATTCTATAAATAATAAATATTTTCTAAATTCCAACAATTCTATAAATTTAAATAGTCTCGACCAATTCTATAAATTTTAAATATTCTTTATATTTTATAATAGATTCAATGGATTTTTCTATACATTTTTTAATTTTTAAAAATTTCACAAATTCAATAAATTCTTAGAATTCTATAAATCGAATAAATTTACACCTATAAATTTTATTATTTCTATGAATTCTATAAAACCTAAAAATTCAGTAGGTTATGTTAAGTTAGTTCTAATGGCACATAATGTATCCTCTTCACCCTTACTGGAACCATTTAGAGCTATTTCGGTAGCGTAGAATATCGTGCTTTTTACTGTTTTTGAGATCCGCCAGGTTGTCCATCTTCAGCTTATCTAAATATTTATGCTGCTAGTTAGTACTTCTGCGTGCTAATGCCGCACATGAGCAGAGGAATTGAACCATAGTCCCTTCCTCCTCCTCCTCGTCCAAACAGCTTCTAGAGAAGTCATTTGCCTCTAAACCCAGCCTTCTTGCATGCTCTCCAAAAATGCAGTGTGGCGTGATTATTCCTGCAACCGTTCTTAATTCACGAGAGCTTAATGTTCTGGTGCGCACACTTGTTTTGCAAATCTTTCCAGTTTATGCGCTGTTATAGGACTCCCCAGACTGTTTCCGGTTACAGCAGGTGAAAAATTCACTAAGTTTATGCTTAGTTTATTTATAAAATTTTATGGATTCAATAAATTTATGAACTTATTAAATTCTTTAAATTTTGTAGATTCTATAAGTTCTATAAATTGTTTTAAATAGCAGAGTTCTATACATTTTGCTAACTTAAAATGTTTTTTACTATAAATTCTTTGAATTTTGCAAATTTTATAAAATCGATGAATTCTTTAAATTTCATTCTTTCAAAATGTTTAAACTCTGAAAATTCCACAATTTTACACTAAATTTATTTTTCTACTCACCCCTACTGCAATTTAGTATATTTCGTATAATTGGCCATAAATGATTGAAATCAAGGGTTTCCTATTTTTCTCATTAAACCTAATGCATTGTTTAGGCTAGAATTTTGGTGGCGATATTTCTCGCGGCTAAATATGCTATTTTAGCCTCGAAGAGCACTTCCATCGTCCCAAAATTAAAGTCCTTTTCGAAACGCAGAGAAAAGCAATCTTACGTACCGCAGATGATGATGCAAAAACGTTTTTTGTAAACTAAAATTTTATAGATTCAATTTTGCATCGTTACCAGCGATATGCTGGTGAACGCAAAATTCTTTCTGTTTTTGAAGAACTAATAAAATCATATTTTGTTGAAACAACGTTCTCACAATGAACATTCTGGGCCAAGGGACAAGATTATTTGATTGATCAATTATATCATCGGCGTCTGAGCTTGAATTGCTCTCGTCAAATTTATAACTGAAATTGAACGACGAGAAAGTTTCTGAATTTGTTGTTTGTTTGAGTCCGAAACCAGACTATGTATATACGGAGATGATTAGTTATTATGTACTAAAGTATCTTTTTCAGTTTAAAAACTAAGAAACAACACGACACATATTTGCCAGGTGTATTTTAAAGATGGATATAACTAAATATGTAAATACGTAAGGTAATTTTTAGGGACGATCATTTATTGTTTCGTAATCCCCTTATTAGGTATCATGTCATGGTGGACGCAACAGAGAAATACTCTAAGACTTCCAAAAGTCGCCACCTCCCTATTTTGACTAGCTCCCTAAATTGATCACTTTTTGTCAGCCTATGAAATATTACGTATAATTGTTTGTTAAATTTGAAGAAAATTTTTGTTTTTAGCCTGACTCTGAATTTTTAAATTATCAGATTTTAGCACCTCCACAGACTGACCAACATTTCTGGGTCCCTTGAATAGTGACTTTAGAAATGTTTCCCTGAATATAGCTTTTTTAGTACAAGAAAAGCAATACTTACATAAAATTACGTCGAAATTACATATTTAAATTAGTGTGAAAAAAAGAAATTCATTAATTCCGGAATATTTGTTTTCAATTCCGGAATAATCGAAACCAAAATTTGGGCCGGTTTTGGACCGAATACTGGAATTCCGAATTCCAGAATTGGATGCCCTACTTATCCCCCGACCCAACATCCATATAAATTACCAACCTTACTAAACCTCAACCCAATCCCAACTCAACTCCCAACTCAACCCTCAACTCCGCATCTTAGCCCCAAACTTAACGTTCAACCCAATCCTCAAATCAATGCGACTCGCAAAACTACAATCGTATATGAACTCAACTCAAAACAAGTCAGGGTAACTTTCAAATTAACCCTCAACGCAACCCCAAATATTTACCTAGCTTACCCGCTGACTCCTACTTAACTCAGTCCGAACTCAACTCCAACTTAGTCCCACCTCAGCCCTAGTCCAAATCTAACTCAAACTTGACCTGCAATTCTGCCCTTAAGTCAATTCGAAACTCACACCCAACTCAACTCTCAAATAAATGTCGTCTAAAAATTGCATCCATAGATCAAGTCAACTCAAGCTAACTCTAATTAAAAACCCAATTCAACATACAAATAAATCCCCAGCTGAACTTCTGACTAAATTCTAACTCCACCCCAGCTTAACTCCAACTCAACTCGCAAACGGAACCAAACTCAATCCTCAACTCAACAGGAAACTCATCGCCCAACTCAATCCTCAAACCAGCAAACACAAAAAAAAAATAGCTGAACTGCTCGCTAAACCCTAATCCAACTCTAATTCAACTTCAACCCAACCCCAATTCAACCATCAAATGGAAACCAACCCAAGCTTAACTCAATGTTGAAACCAGCATTATATATTAAAAATTGGTCAACGTGGTAATCGCGAAGTTTCTCTTGACGAACAGCTTCCAAATGCTTTTCAATTCTCCGTCTTGACCACAGAAACAGAGTGGCGAAAAACAAAAATTCGGACAGGAATTTTTTGATGTACCATGAGTATAGACAGACACCCAGACATTCAGGCGTCCAGCTCCAGACATTCAGGCATCCAGACAGACGGAAGGACATTTTTCTTTGCTTTTTCGAACTCAACGACTTTAATACAAAATCAAACAACGAATCTAATTAATAGGTGTCAACAAAAATACGGGAAAATTAAAATGCACGACCAAAATGAAACACGCATTCACTCCTTCTTTGATGAATCATTAATGTGTACATACTAGGTTCTTACCATTTACATTTCATTGACATCAGCCAAAACTTTTATTACGCAAACATTTAATATCACAACTTTAGCTATAAAATTCTTTCTTCCATGTCATTCAATTTTAATTCTCACGCTTGTTCTAAACACAGAGTTAGAGAAACAAATTTTTAAACTTCACCAACCCACTCTTAACGGGTCCAAAACCCAAGACAGTACGCGTAAGGTGTCGCATCAAAATTCTTTTGATGAAATTGTCCAAGACATGTCGAAATAAGCAATGTTGCGCCGAATTTCTTCTTTGAGGTTCTCAATGGTTTATGGCTTCGGTTTATGGCATACAGTTTATCCTTAAGATAACCCCAAAGAGAGAAGCCTACCGGTGGCAAGTCGCATAATTGTGGCGGCCAATTTACTCACTTCACCGTGAGATAACGCGACTATAAAATGTAATGTCCAAATACTGTTATTGGTTGGTTTTGGTGGCAGTGTGGCATTTTGCTCCGTTTTTCGTGAAAAGTCTCCGCAAATTTTTCACCATTTTTAAAGTGAGTTTTTCCAATTTCTAAGCGTTGTTCGATTGTGTACCTTTCCATAATTTAATATCAAACTTTTATAATGGCAGCAAATAAAAATGTTTACGTTTGTTTTATCGCGAAAAAATGGTAGGGAATTAGAAATTTCAGTTTATTTTAGGACACCCTTTATATTCACATTTCCAGGGAACATTCGTATCTTTAAACTCACATAGAATATAGAGTTATTCGGCCAGCATGCCGAACTGATTGTTAAATAATTTTTTCGCATAAATTCTTAATTAGAAACGGCAACATTTGAAGAACAAAATGTTTGTTTTGATCTTGATATCGATTCTCCGATTATAATTAGGTAAAGTTTACTTTAATTTATTTGATTGGCCAGACTTTTTATACGAGCGAAAAAAATCCATCCCAGCATTTTTATTTAAATATTATAAAATTTTTTCTAGTATAGTTAAAAATGAATAAAATAAATAAAATACAAAAAAACTCTTTTGATTAGAATTAGCCCATTGGCTACCTCTTGGCCAATTCTGAACGCGGTTCGCTTGTTAGAATTTTTGCTATACATCAATAAATGCGTTGCCTTTCCTTAGTTGAAAATGAATTAATTCTTCTGACCAGGATTATGGTGGGCCTAGAACAGACATTTATTGATTTAATAAAAATTCTAATAACCGAACCTCGTTCAGAATTGGCCAAGACGTAGTAAATAGAAGCCCCTACTTAACCGACATAAGAAATTTCCAGGCCCACCATAATCCTAAATCCTGAATCGCGTTCAGAATTGGCCGAAAAGTAGCCAATAGCATCCCTTACTAAACCGATATAACAAATTTCTAGGCTCACCATAATCCTGATCCCAAGAATTTTTTTGAAATTTGGTTTTAATTCATTTTTTACTATCGGAAGGCAACACATTTATTAACGTAGCGAAAATTCTAAGATGTACAGATAATCCCGATCAGAAGGATTTTTCTTTGTATTTTTATTTTATTTATTTTATCATTTTTAACTATACGAGAAAAACTCTTATAATAAATAAAAATCCTATGGGATGAATAAATCCTATGGGATGATTTAAATAGTGTAGAATAAAAATTCTGGGAAGGATTTTTACGCTTGTGTTATCTGAGGTAATTTCAAATTTTCCTGAGATGAAAGTCTGAGATTAATTCAAGGAAGTATTCGAAAATATCCAGGTTATTCAAGTTTTATGTATCGGTAATTAGCACATTAGATTGAGGGTCTCTGGTTTGAGTTATATGAACAAATAATTCGGTTTTTATAGTTTTCTAGAATTTTTGAGATTTCAATATTTTTGAGATTATTCCCAAATTATTCGAAATTAGCATATTTTTTGGATTGTTTAGAAATTTTCGTCTTCCTCTATCTTATGCAGTTCTATATTCGTCAGTATTGTTCTGAAAAATGAAAAATTTAATCAAACTATTGATTGAGCTATCGATGAAACTTATCTTTTTAAACGGAAAATCGTAAAATGTATCGGTAAGCTGTACAGCTTTTAACCGACAGAGAAACTTTATTTTGAATCTCTATCTACAATACTAATTCAAATGACCAGGAGCAATATAAGTTCCTATATCTGAAACTCTTGTATTGTGTTCGTTCCGACCACCTTCTGCTTCTTTTTGTTTATGGAATGGTATACTTTATAGCTGCAATTACATCATACCTGGTGACTTTAATCTTGGCTCACATTTCATTAATTATTCTCTTATTTCATAAAGAACGAAATAAGGACTGACATTATACCTCAAACCGGTGTCCTTCACATGGTGATTTTGATAGCTAACGTGTATCCTTTAACATAGTAAACTCTCCATTTTGAAACATTTATTGAGAATTTAGCTTGACTAAAAGAAAAGCGTTCACTGACCCGTCACTAGCTTACAACACAAAAGCTGAGCTGCGGTGTTGGTATCAAAATTAGCGTGAACCCGTGAATTATGTTAAGTTAGTTTCGCAACCATCATGTTAAAAGTCCGCGTTGTAGACAAAACCATGCTAACGCAAAACCTTCAAATCTTACATAAAAAAAAACAACTAAAAATTGATTTTTAAATTTACTTTCGACTTCGATGTCAAACATATAAGACATAATTCATAAAACACTATGAGCGTCTCAGATAAAAATAGACAGAATAAAACAAAACAAAAAATTAAAAATCTGTCATACGCAATAATTAAACATTTTTCAAAACTAAAATAAAAAAAAAAATTCAAGAATTTCTTGGAAATTAATTTTTATTTCATGAACACAGTACAATTCATTGAGCACACCCCATCATCATCATCATCATCACGTTGTATTTTCATTTCGAACAAAAATTCATTAACCTTAAGACTATTTACTGTTTAATACACTCAGTATTTATAAGTAAGTTATTGTACACACTTTGTATATTGTGATGAAAACCGTAACAAAAACAAAATCGTTAAATAACCTTCAGACTGTCTAATAGAGAGTACAAGTATTGTGACGGGAATTTAACGTGCATAGATGAGTGGGTGGCAAGAAGTCTTAAATTTTTTGTTTCTTTTGTTTATTTATTTATTTATTTTTTTGCAAGATAGATTCATAAATCAATTTTAATGCCAAACATATTGAATGTTTGTGTTTTTATTTGCTTCAACTTAAGTGTTATCATATCTGCTGTGCGGTAATATACAACTTAGATGATATTCTAATAAGAATTTATGATGCCTTCCATATGATTTGTTAGCTACCAAGTGTTTTGATTGACATTTTTGTGGTGTGGGTTAAAAAAACAAATTTTTTTGGGCTAATTGCCAATTCTAGGGTTTAGAATTCTACGCGCCTGTCATAACATCTGTATCCCATTCTTTTATCTATTCAAGCTAACTAATTGTAAGCCTATTTGCTCGCGTATTATGTAGCGCCACAACTAAATTCAACACCTACTGAGAGAAAAAAAAGGTTAAATGATATGATACATGGGCCATTTATAATTAATGGGAGAATAAGTCTACAACAAAATTGTGTAGTATTTTTTGGGTATAAAGTAACAAGAGTTGACTTTGGCCTGCTATAACTTTAAAGTAAACAATAATTAAAAATGTGGCTATATATTTCAGACTGGTAGTTCTAACGATGCTTTTTTCCTATGATGGACATCTTCTGATACTCATACTATATTAATGTATAAAACGTTAGCGAAGGTATGTTATTTTGAGGTCAAATTTCCAACTCGAACTAGAGGAATTTTTAAACTAGATAATTCAGAGTTTCCAAAAGGCTTATTTTCCACCAAATTAGCAGACACAAATCATTGAACTTTGAAAGTAAAATAAGTTTTGGCGCCATTAAGCATATGCTAGACACGGCTAGACTGTCTCACATAAAAAAACAACATAAAAATGCCGCAAATTTAAAACGTTTGTCACACAAAAATCAAATTTTTTGTTATTTTAGTTGGCCATAGATACATAAACAATGTATAGGAAGATATGAGATGTGATATATTTCATCTTAAATCTGAAATTTTATTCTAAAGAAAATAAACAACTATATAGCCTATAATACAACATACATTTTCGTAATTACCCAACCACAAATTATAAATGTATTACAGTAATATGTATGTATAAACTGCAAAACATAAACAAACAAAATGTTAATTTCTTTGATCTATATGTACGTATTATGTATAAAAATGAAGATGTAGCAGTACCCCCAGCCAGCCGCAAACCAAAGCCATGCAGACACAAAAGAATTTTGTTATTTTCATTCATATTTTTTGCAAAATTAGAAAACATCATCTGCTGATTTTGTTATTGTTGCTGTTGGTGCGTGCTGTTATGCACATATTGTATAATGATTTATGTCTGTTAATTTGGGAATAGTTGTTGGTGGATCTATAAAGCGATCTATTTCATGTTCATTCATTTTGATGAGTAATAATATTTTAAGAGCTATTCCTTGTTTATTGCAATTAGATATTTCTTTAGTGAGATAATTAATATTTTGGCTTACTTACTGCAAATAGAATTTTTCATCTTTGTTGAGGGAGGTAAACAAATTTTTTAAAACCAGAAAACAAATACGTAATTACGCTAATTGATTGGAGTGTATGACCAAGCCTAAACCTGTCTCCCGGATGATGACAAAATGAAGGATAGGAAAGGAATGTTAGTATAGATAGACTTGACCTGGTTAAAACATCTTTGTAGTCAATAGCTAGTAATTTTGTTAGTATATTTTATGATAAATTAGTTAGCACAGGACAACACAATTTTAATCTACTTGTTGATTGGATTCGTGTTTCTCTGGAAGCCTTGCCCAGTACTCAGGTATCTGTAAATTAGATTACATTAACTTTAAATTCAGTTATTCTACGTGCCTAATGTTAATAATCCAAACTGAATTTTTTTTTTTTTAAATTTAAATTTAAACTCTGAAACATATTATTATAGGATACAACCATATTAGTAAGATAGGTGGGCGCAAGTCATCAAGGTCCTCACTCTGCGCTCGTTTGCTTGAAATCCTTGAATACTGCCCGGCTCCTCAGGTACCAATGAATGCGACATTAGCCGTAATTCATCACCAGTCAATAATTTAGATACAGCCTTATAATCAACCCGTTCATATCCCCTGCCATCAATTCCACTACGGCTATTCCCTTCATAATCTATAATATAAAAAATTCGTTTCTGGCTTAAATTGCTCGTATAATCATATGCTTTCGAAATGTGACTGGTCTTTTGAATAATTCTAGATGGCGGATTCAAAATGGTGCCAAAACGAGCGAAACCTCCGGATAATCGAATAATATTATCTAGCAATTCTCATTATGCATGTTCTCAAGGTGGTTGATTGGGAATTCAGAGGCATATACGCTTCTATACCCCATAGTCGTTTAACTTATGCTTTAAAATCACATAGCTCCTTGACCTAACCTCGAAACACCAAGTCCTAAGACACCCTCTAACGCAAACTTTAAAACTGAAAATCCCAAATAAGCAAACCTTCGAAATTGTTATATCCCCTTAACATAAGCTAATAAGCACCATAGCCTAAACCTAAGCTTCATAGTCACAGAACCCCTCAATCTAACCTCAAAAATTCCTGTAACTCCATAACTTAGGCTTTTAAATTCCGTATCTCACTTGACTTAAGCTTTTGAAATACTATAAGTAGGCTCTTAATATAATGTTATTATATTCTTTGACCCTTTACCAAACCTTAGAAATCCCATAGCCGGTCAGCCTCACCTAAAGAAATTTCTATAACTTCTATAAAGTAAATTTGTAAATTTTAAGAGTTTTGAAATCAAAAACCCGCTCGACTTGGGCTATTAACCCCCATAGTCCCTGAACCTAATAAGCACAAGAACTCATTAACCTAACCTCAAAAAAGCCTTTAACTCCATAACGTGAAACTTTTCAATCGTTTAAATCGTTTGAAGTGCTTTAAAACTACATAGCCACCTTGACATAAGTATTTAAACGTTGTAATGTATAGTCGGCTTTGAAATCTTGTTTAGTGTTCCTAATAGCGTAGCTAAACTGATTCAGGGACTCTATGAAACAAAAGGCAATTAGCAAAAATTAGGGTTGACCTTGACACACTACTGCTAAACTCGAAAAATTGAAAAATTCACTAAACCCAATTTATTAAGTCGCAGTGTAGCAATGTTATAAGAGTCTTCTTAAACGATGTTAAATACCGAAACAACAAATTTAATTTTTAGAGTAATGGCGGTAATATAACCTTAAAAAAATGACTTTATAGCTTGAAAAGATTTCCGAAAATTTTAATCATGTTTGATTCACATTAAAATTACTTCTTAGCACAGTTCCTGGGTGTCAGTGTTCTAGAATGTAAAGAAAGCTTTAAATGTTACCTCAGGATTTGTTACTAATTCCAAATATTTTGTAGAACTCAAATTACTTTTGTATCTTTTTTAACAAATCGTCAAGGGAGCTACCAGAGTATTTCATTATTTTTAGTTTTTTTTCAGGCATTACCAAAAATACATGCCCCAATGGAATTTTTGGTACTTGTTGTGCTGTAGAAAACCACTTTTCAAGAAGTTTTCTAGTTTTTTTGGGCTCCTTTTCATTGTAATGGAAGAATGGAATGGATTCGCATTTACTTTTCGCCCAATTGAAAAAAGAGCCTGATGTTAGAATTTCATCATTAGGCTTGGCTTGAAGACTAGCTCTAGTAGCTTCACGCTTAAAAATGGCTCCAACGCCGTCACACGCACCCTTGCCATGAGCAGTCACATAAAAATGCCAATCAGCTTTAACACCAAAGTCCTCTTCGTGATTTACAAGCTTGCTAATTTGAAACCTGTTCTTATAATGTTGTTTCGCGCCGTCACTGATGTATATAATCTGTTTGACTGAAGGACATGTTTTTTATGGCATCAATATATGTTGCATAATATAAACTGCAGCAGCGTCATGCGTGTTCTATTAGACAAGAGGATTAAGCTTTTATGAGTTATATATTTGTCAGTCCTGTAGTAAAATAGTACAGGGTGGATTGTACATTGATTGTTGTTATAATGGAAAGCTTGCGCTGCATCTTGAACAATGAACGCAAAATTTTCCGAAAAATCTGTATGTACCAGTACCACAGAACGTCACCACTTTTTAAGCTTTCTTTGACATTTTTAATATATGTATGAATATTGATTTTTAGTCAAAAATGTATGAGGTAGTAGTTTAATGCTTTTAGCTTCATTACTTTGATGTTTTAACATTTGGTTATAATAAATTTGAAACTATTTTGGGGTTTTTCTCATTGACCAGCAATCTGGAGCAATCGTGAGAATCATGATGCGCAAAGGATCATTGAACGGTAAACTTGAAAATCGGAATTTCATTCCATCTAGTATCTATTCTAATTCTTCTTCTAAAGACGAATTTTCTTATTTGGTGAAGGGCCATTGTTTTTATCTGAAAGTACTGAGTCTGAAAGATTACTGCTATCATCAAGTTCATTAGATTGTTTAGTTTCATTGAATTGATAGGTGATATTACTCGTTTAACCGGAGGTTTCGCTCGTTTTGGCGCCATCTTGAATTATTCAAAAGGCCGCAGTCAAATTCCGAAAGCATATGATTATACGAGCAAATTAAGCCCAGAACGAATCTTTTTTGTTTCGTCAATTTTATTGAAACCACCAGTTACGTGGCTCAAAGGTTCACAATCGCACAATTCATTTAAATTAATGCTCCCAATAAAAAGCTGAAACTATTCTTTACCAAGAAGCAATAACCTATGAAGTAATATTTACCTGGAAAATACCGCGTACTCCGCTAGTAGCGTTACAATTTTTATATATCCGCAATCGGCAGATTTTTATTGCACAAACCATATTTAGCAAAGCCAAATATGGCAGCATACAGTAGGAGCTCATGTAAATGTGAAAATAATAGAAAATATCCCCTTGCGATACGAAGGCACGAACCTTCCGATCTAAACGCCATAATTTCAATTGTGGCACTTTTGTGCCTTCTGTAATGAGCATAATCATGTAAACTTACGATAATTGAGTTCTAAAATCGTCAAATTTCAAATAAAACTCGTGAATAATCTATAAAATTCTAAAGAGTGGATGCGCCAAGTAAATCAAAGCTACTTTAACTAAAGACGTTCTTACTTATTTGGACAATTTCAAACGTAATTTCAAGGTATGGAATTAATAACTCGAATCACATGTACAAATTCACTCACATCTCGTGGATTATCAACGTGTACCCGACCTTTTATATAGTTCCGTAGAAAAAAATTCAAAGAGGTTTAAATCCTTTAGCCAATAAAGCACACCAAACAGTTAACGTTTGAGGGTGTAATGACGATTCGTGGAGGTCCCTGAGGTTTTCTGTCCATTATCTTTGGGTTTGTGTATTTACGTGACCCGCGAGGTAGAAGTGTTCTTCATCACTGAACCAGTATCTCCCTAGATGTAATCTCCGTTTAGGTGTTTCAAAAAGTTTTGCTTAAAAGCAAGACGATTCACTTTATCTGTTTCTGTTAGCTATTGAACTTTTTGGGTTTTGTGTACTTGTGCTGAAACTATGTAAATGAATATAGTACTGAGTTTTATTAAATTAACTAATTAAAACTATCTTATACGCACTAATTTAACAAATCAATTTAAGTCTTCAGGAAAGTGAGAAGTTCAGGAATACTAAACAAAGTTATCGCTCCTAAACGCACTTGGAACTATATTTTTTTGTTAGGCCTTATTATGACTTGATAATTTTGACTTTCATAGGTTTATTTATTTAAAGTTTGCTTTTGGTTTTTAATTTATTTTAAGGAATCATTAAACTGTTAAATGTTTGCGCCTGAATGTTCAAAATTTATTAATTTAAATTACCAAAAATGTTGTTGGTCCGAAACCCCATTTTACTCGACGTTTTGAAAGTCCCTGATTCTGAAAAAAACAAAACAGGAAACGTTCGTCCATTTGTCTGGAAGTCTGGTCTCTACTCTGGTATATCAAGAACAGCTTGTCCGACTTGTAATTTTTTTCTATGGTATTCCTGCCTTATATGTATATGAATTTACTCAAAACCAAATGGTGAAATTACCACATTGGCTAATTCTTTTTATGTTTGAGGATTGAGCTGGGCGTTGAATTGACTAATGAATTGAGGATTGAGGTGGGTTCCTTTTGCGGGTTGAAGTCGGGTCGAGTTGGGGTTGGATTAGGGTTTAGTGAGCAGTTGAACAATTTTTTATATATGGTGGTTTGAGGTTTGAGTTGGGAGTTGAGTTTGCAGTTGAGTTAATTCTACCATACATTGGATTCTATTTGCGAGTTGTGTAGCAGTTATGAAGTTATGAAGCAAATTTGGCCTCGAGTTACGGTTTAGTAAACAGTTCAGTTGGGGCTATATTGGTGTGTTGAATTGACGGATGAATTACATTTGGCGTTGAGTTTGCGTTTTTTTAAGGCCTTGTTGATGTGGGAGTTAAGTTGAGTGTGAATTTGCCGTTGATTTAATGGCTGAGTTGAAGGTTGGGTGTGAATTTGCCGTTGATTTAATGGCTGAGTTTGAGTTGAGCTGGGATTGAGTTGAGAAGAGAATTTATTTGGATTTGTGTTGGGGGTTGAGTGGGAAGTTAACCTAATTGTTTTGAGTTGAGTCCTTGTATAAATGTAGCTTTCCGAGTCGCATTCATTTCAGGATTGAGTTGGATGTTGAGTTTGGGGTTGAGTTTTAGATCGATTTAGAGGTTGAGTTTGGATTAATTGAGTTCATAGATAAAAGAAGTTTTCCGACTGTCTTGGTTTAGGGATTGAGTTTGGGGTTGAGTTGAGGGTTGAGTTGAGAGTTGAGTTGGGGTTGAGTTGAAGTTTAGTGAGGGGTTCAGTTACGAATTTATTTAGGGAAGGTTGAGAGTTGTGTTGGAATTTGAATAGGGCGTTGGGTTTGGGGTTGAGTTGAAGACGGAACTTGTGGTCGAGTTGGGGTTGATTAGGGTTTGGTTTGGGTTGAGTAGGTGTTCATTCAGCCGTTCAGTTGGCGATTTATTTAGGGCTCAGGTGAGATTTGAGTTGAAAGTTAGCTTGACTTGTCAGAGTTGAGTTGATGTAGTCTTCGGGCGGTGTGAGTTAGGCATTTAGTTGAGGGTTGCGTTGAGGCTTGAGGGTTGAGTGGTTGTCGAACAGGGTGTTGAGTTAAAATTGAGCGAAAGGGTTCAGTTAGGGTTTTGTCAAAAATGATCAAAAGAATTAACTATATTATTATGATAATGTGTATGGTTCTTCATTTTAATTGTCAAAAATACAAACTTAAAAATATTTATCACTTTTTTGGGACAACCCTACAAATAGAATCAAAAAAATTTTAAAAATCATAATGAGTAAATATTAAAGAATTTTGCAATTAATGAACTTAGGAATAAAGGCTACGTAAGCCTTATTCTCGAGACCTAATGCGCTTAAAGATTTTTAAATGTATATTTGGAAATTTAAACTTCTGGATTTAAAAATTTTAAAAGTTAGGTACTTTGAATAATGAAAAAAAAAATATGTTGAGATTCTTTGATTCTCTGATTCTTTCTTAGGAATTTAAACATTTATAACTTTGGAATTATTGAATTTAGAGTTTAGGGCACCTTCTGAAGTTTCAAACTTTCTGTATGTGTATACATAAAGTACTTAAAATGTGTTTTGTTCGGAGTAATAGTTTCCTCAGTCGCATTACTCATGTATTTTTACACCGAAAAATTGTTGGTACTGACGTTTTTAATTCGATCGTCAACGTTTTGCGGTCAAACCACGATTTCCTAACCTACCAGGTGTTTCCAGGAATAACTTAACGTTTTAATATAACACCGAGGGTATGAACAACTCGACAATATTTCTGCACCTAGTTAAGACAACTACAACAATTTTACACGTAGTATGTGACGTACCATAAAATAAAATTTAAAATATTGACAAAAAATTTATATTCTATGCACAAATATTCAGACAAATAATTTCCACGACAAATTAAATTATTCCGCAACACCTACACTATTATTCATCCGCAAGTACAAAATGTCAGTGAACTACTTAAAATAATTATCCGAAATACCAAAAAAAAAAAAATGAAAAACGTTAACTAATGACGCAATTCTAGAAATTTTATTTTAAGACGATTTATAATGACTTAATTAAAATTATTACAAATACAAATACAACAAAATCTTTAAATTAAACAATTTTGTACTTATTACTTTGTAGGTAAAAGCAAAAGTCGTCAAATTACGTAGCAATGTAACAGATGAAATATGGCAAATGACTGTCAATGACAATGTTACTGTACTGCATCAAGTTATTTGGACGGAAGAAGTTTCAAAAAAATTACAGGTGCGATATAAAACTAATTAAAACAAATATGTATGTATGATTTTATTACTTAATTAATGTAAAATGGTTTATTGTATGTATAAAATAGAGTTTCGAGACTGGTTTATTAACCGTTATGAGACAGGATGGATGGGATGGTCAGGCTGAGGAAAAAAAACTACAGTGGACATTTTCGGGCGCATTATTTTATTCGATTATCGTTATTACGACTATTGGTGAGTATTTGATTTAGTAATTAAATATTCTTATAAACTGACTAAATAAATAAATTAAATAATTTATACAACAAAATCACATTACTCTCAAATCGATTTGATATCGATTTTATCTTTGTTAGGTTTTGCACCACCTGCATTTTTACCCAGACTATCACTAAATATTTGTGGCCCCTGGTTGTCTTGGTTACCGCCTTGTGGGTTGTTATAAGGCGTTTGGTTACCAAAATATGGGTTTCCTGGATATTGACCTCCATTAAATCCACCGCCACCGAAATTACCTTGGCCGCCAAAGCCGCCGGGCCTATTGAAATTATTTCCTCCTCCAAATCCAGATCCAGGAAATTGTGCGGGTCCAAATTGACCATTTGCTCCATTAAATCCACCTTGCCCTCCATATCCTAAGAGACCATAACCACCTCCATATCCCCCATTTGGGCCACCATAACCGCCTGGTCCTTCAAAACCACCGGGTCCACCAAATCCGCCCCCTGGTCCACCAAAACCACCCCCTGGTCCACCAAAACCGCCTCCTGGTCCACCAATTCCCCCGGGGCGACCGAATCCTCCTGGACGTCCAAATCCTCCTTGTCCACCAAATCCTCCTGGACCTCCACCATATCCGCCTCCATAGCCTGGTCTTCCAATGATTCCGGTTGGTCCTCCTGGTCCTACTAATATTCCATTAGCTGGGTTTCCTTTGTAAGGTGGGCGTCCTAAAATTCCCGTTGGCCCACCTGGCCCAACTAAAATACCATTAGCCGCTGAATTAATTGGGTAATTATTAAACCCACCTGGATATCCTGGTCGACCACCAAACGCTCCTTGATTACCGTATCCTCCACCATATCCTCCACCATATCCTCCGCCATATCCTCCACCATATCCATTATTACCGTATCCATTATTACCATATCCATTATTACCATATCCACCACCATACCCGCTTGGTCCATCACCTGCAAAATTATTAAAACGTTGATTAACCTTCTCGCCCGATGTTTCGTCAGAAAATTCGTCTTGTAGTGGTTTACGATTTGTATTACTCGATTCTTTCACTTGGTACTTGCCGCGGGGACCACTAAATATAAAAAAAAAAAAATTAAAAAAACAAAAATCGCATTAACAACATCTTTAACTTACTCATCACTGCTATCAACCACTTGAACTCGGGACGAATAATCATTATCTCGCCTCCGGCTCACATGTCGATTACTATCTTCACCACCACCACCACCACCATTATCTGATGGCCATGTCCATTTATCGTCAGCAGACAAAACCGTCGTTATTAGGCACAAGGCTAATACAAATTTTATCATTTTATCTGTAAATAAAAAACAACACATTTATAGTTTTTTTTTTAGTGATGCCAGACCGTGATAATAGCTGGAAGTACATTAAATAAATTTCAAAGTGGATATTTCTCGAAATTAATTTTCACAATCAAAGCGAAACGAATTTTGCCGATAACCAAATTTAATGTCTTCTTAATAAAAAAAAAAATAAAAAAAAATTTGTTAAGATGAAATTCTTGCCTAGGTTATTGCTTAATTTTTTTATGCTTTAATTTCGATTTTATTTTATAGAAGAAAAATAATTAAAATTTATGTATTTTCTATTTTCGTCAATTTTATTTGCTGTACATGTACAGTTGAACATGCGCTGTTGTTTATAAGAAACATATTTTTTCTTGATACATGCTACAAGTAATGGATGTGGTTTCATTGTATACAGTGTTAGTGTTTATGGTATCGACTAAGTGATTTGTTTGTCTGAATTTTTTTATTTTTTTTTATTTAAGGATGTGTATTAAGAATTTTCATTGCCGGTTTAAATTAAGTTCAATTTCAAAAGATCATAAGATGATTGATAATGATGAGTAATCATTACATTTAGTATGACGATTTCATTCGATTTTGTCAATGTGAAAGTGTTTTAGCTCTAAAATTTCGTGGGTTTCCACTCAAATTTGAGCGACTTGAATCAATGCTAGAAACTTAGAATTCTATTTAGTTTTGTTCAGCAAATTTGGAATCCATATAATTTTGAGTATTTTTTCAAATTTCGTAGACAAAATTGCACTCAAACCGATTTTAAGTTTTTATCGTAAATTCTACTGAATTTACTTCACAGCTAAATTAAATTAAGTGGAATTTACGATAAAAATTTAAAATCGGTTTGAGTGCAAATTTGAGTATTTATTTTCGCTGGCGCTACAGGCGCTACAAGTCTCGTAATCATATTTTAACGGATAATGAGTGATTAATTCATTGATCCAACATTAACCAGCCGTGATTTTTTCATCACCCGTCGGGAATCGAACCCGAGACGTCCGGAGGTTAAAAGCAAGCATGCTAACCACTATGCCTCTGTGTACCACTGTGTTCAATGCAAGCTGAAAATATTTGTCCGTTACTTACAAAGATTAAACCGTTGGTTAAATTCCTATTTGAATGAAATTCGTTGGGTATAAATTTTTAATGTTCCCGTTGGATATAAGTGGGCACATATTCAAGTAGATCAAATTAAATTTGGCGTATTTGAGTGATAATATCAAATGATCAACTTAACGTTACTTAACACGTATTGTATAAAGTACACGATAAAATGAGTCTTCCGTTAGGAATAGTTATTTAAAGTGGCGCACGTTATTCGATTCCAGTTTGCTGTCAAATATCAGATTTCAAAAGCCTAAGCGAATGGCTAAGTAAGCAATCAGATTTTTGTCCTGAAATGTTTGAGTTTTGTTGTTCTCGTGATGGATTAGTGTTATACACTTTAGTGCATGTAAGCATTTCTTTTAGTGCTCCTACAAGAGTTTGTTGCTTTTAGATAGATATCAGCGGTCGTCCTTCCCACAGAATTATTAAACACTCAGAATTTTTTTATGATACAAAGTAAAATAAAAACCCAATGCCTCTAGTTTTTTTCATTTCGGCCCATTGGAGGACGCTTCTAGCTTCTAATCGTCGTTTCTATGGTTTTGCTTTCCGGAATTAGTATTTATCACATCTATGGACGTTGAGTAACGCAATTTTAGAATTTATCAATAATCCCTTAGAGTTATTGAAAAATGGTGTAAAATTCTTGAACTATGATCCTTTAAAGGAGTTAAAAAAAGAAAATCCATTGAAATAAAGATTCATTCCGAATCTTCAGGATTGATGAAAACAAAAGTTTCTTTTTATTAAAATTTGCCCTGGAAAAAAGTCCAAAGCAATCCTAAAATTAAAGTTTAAAAAAAATACTTCGGTGAAAGCTTTCCTCAAAATTATTTTGAAAAAAGCTTTAAAAAAACATTGAACTACAAATATCTCGTCATTGGAGGTTTTGATGTGAATTTTAGAAATGGCGTCTACAAACTAACGTTTATAAAAGCTCAAATAGTGAGAAATTTCTAAATATGTAGTTAGCTACATGAATTTATTTTGGATGTCTTAGAGTTGCTGAATCAGATGGCGCTGTTTGAGTTTGAGAGTTGGAAATGATGGATCCAGAATGGTGGCCATGATTGTGGAGAAAATCCTCTATATTTTTGTTTATCTCGCTACTTTCTATTGAATTAAAATTAGCATTAAAAACGACAAGCCGGAGGAACCCGGTGTGCTTTATCGATGCATTCGTGATTAATTCTAGATTAAAGTTAAACAAAAAATTACTCCGCTGAAAGCTTTTTTAATGCTATTATGAAAAAGCTTTAAAAATTTCAAAACAAATATCTCAAATGGTTGTGTAATAATAAAAGCTTTGCTTGTGCGTAAACAACGAGAATTTTTAGAGACCCAAGAAAAATTTTGCGGAGCAAAGAGATTAAACAAAAAAAATCATTAAAATCTGATGTAGTGCACCGAGTTACGAAGATTAGTGTTGCTCTATTAGTGAGAATTATTTTAAGCCTTAACGACCACAACGATTCTACCTTCACTCGATCAATTAAACAACGTGGTAATAGAAGTCATTATATACAGTTATCGATTGATTACCGTTTGTTGGCTTGTGTTATTCATTACGTGCCCGACTCAACTTTGCATCATTCAAAATTTGTGCAAATTAGGGGGCATACTCCAAGTTGAGAGCGTTTATTAACCATTAAAAAAACACCCAGTTCTTTAAAACTTTTACCATCGAGCTTGAAACCCCCAGGAATTTGAGTACCACCAACGATATCAACAATATTAACACTCGTATAGCCCAGCGTTCAACCTGCAGACATGCTTCATTTGTGACAATCTTCACATCCTATTCATGATGATCAATACGTGTGGTTCGAGTTAAATTTGCTAATTATTGCCATATGGCTGCTTGTCAAACTTGCATCTTTATGTTAATATTTTCAGCTTTAACGGTCTTGCTGTGATACTATTTGCACGACCAGAGTGTGGTGATGTCGACCGCGTTTGACAGCCCTATTCGACTGTTAATAGAGTATAACAACGGTTGGTTATTTTGGTTGGTTAACAGCATCAGCAATGGTAAACTTCTGGATTTAATTTTTTAATAATTCGCCGATTTTTTAGGGCGTATTATTCAACATGCTTCAAACTTATCTGTAAAATTTAATTCTACACAAATTTCGAAAAGCTCAATAACAAAAGTCTCGATAAATCACTAATCCTTTAACAAGAACAAGACGCAACACAAACCCTTGTAAATTTCGAGGAATTTCGAGAATCATGAATAATCTCGAAATGGTCGATTAATCTTACAATAATTCTAGAATACTCTCGATATTCACAAAATATTTTGAATATTCCCAGAAAACCTGAATAAATTTAAATTCAGAAGCTGCTATAAGAACCTCGATTAATCTCAAAAATATTAAGCAGAAAATCCTCGAATAATCTCGAAAATATTGGCTGAACATTATAATTTTGATGTTATAAGCCACTCTACGAGGTTTAAATCTGGAAATCTAGATAAATAACAAATAAAACTGAATTTAGAAGCTCGTCAAAATATGTTTTTTTTCTCGGATATTATCGGATTGATTAACCGAATAGTTTAGATTAATTGGTTAAAAGCGAATGAGAAATGACTTTATTTCGACTAGTCGATTGCGTTTCTTTTAAGGATAACTAAAATCCAGCCACTAAGCCAGCTAATTATTTAATGAAAACCAATTATTTCAATTTAGTGCTTGCGTGAAAATTTAAAACAGAATTTAAGACAGCAGCTGCCACTGATTAGTTGCCTTTATTAAAGTGAGAGAATGGAAGGAAAGTAACATGACAAAGTGCCTTGGAAAAGAAACAATGAAGAGTGTAAATTCTGTTAACTTCTTGTTTTGACTTGCGTAGACTTGCCAACCGTTCGACGGGACAGACTAGCAATCCAGCAAATCACTCGGAAACTTCCTGATAGTGATAAATTGGCTGGAGACATTTTGTCGTTTCCAGTAAAGGCTTCTGACCTAAACTATCACGGATGAAATAAATCGACTGGTAGTTTCTTTATCAATTTTAGGTGTTTACAATTTGATTTGGAACGCTCTAATAAAGAACTGTATACAAACAAATGAAACCCTACCGCATAGCTGTTGGAAAAATTACTGGTAGGAAAATTAAAACAGATTAAGTTTAACCTATCAATTTAAACTTTCTAATGAACCCGCTATTAACCGATTTTTACCGAGTATGTAATTTATACTGAATTATTTATTAGATTTTGTCAAAAAATTGTCACAACAATTAGGTTCAGGCAACTCGATTTCCGGATTAGGGTGGTCTAACAGGTTTTTTTTTTTAGATAAAGTTTAATTTTATACAATAGAATTGTCTTTTAAAAGGAATTATTCGACTCGAATTTTGCGTCATATTACGGACATACAAATAATGCGGGATTATCTTTTTCGAGATTCTTCAAGATTTCGATAATGTCCGAGTTAATTTTGATTGAAATACAAGAGATTTCCAAAGCGGTAATTTGCTTGTTACCTAACTTATTCAAAATTATCAACATTACTCAATACATATTTTCGAAATTATTCGAGGTGTTCTAGCTAATTTTACGATACACGGTTTTTTCTTTTGAATTCGAGATTTTCAAGATTATTCTAAGAATCTAAGTTTATTCGAGATTTTCATGAATATTCCATTTTTTTTTTGTTGAGGATATCTCGATTATATTTTTTCTGGGACTTTCTGAGGTTTTTTAGTTAATTATTCGAAATTTTATAGACTTCGACATTATTCGAGATTTTCGATATTATTCGAGTTTAGCACTTAGATGAATTAGCTTACAGGCAAGAGATTTCCGAAATTCAAGATTTTTGAATTTATGTAGATTTCCAGATTTAAATAGCGTTGGGTATTGGTTAGCTTAATATCGAAGTTATTCGAATTATCGTCATAGTCGTATTTTCGAAATTATTTACGGTTTTGCAAAGACTGCATGATATTTGTCAGATTATTGATTTTTTAATTTTTCAAGATTATTCTATGATTTTAAGTTTATCCAAATTTTTTTGTAATATTCGAAATTTTATGTAAATATAGAGATTATTCTAGAAGTCTCGTGTTACTCGATATTACATCGAATTTTACAGGATTAGTGATTTATCGAGAATTTTGTTTTTAAGGTTTCCACGATTTGCATAACGTTGAGTTACGTACAGATAGAGTTAAGCTAAGTTTGCTGGATGTTGAGTTATATACATGCCATTTTTGTAACATATTTCTCAGGATCCTCGAAATCATTTTGGATTACCCATATTGCGAATTCGAGCGGCATCTGGCTCCTTGGATTCGAGATTATTCGATACTTTCGAGATTATACTTGAAGAATATTCATTGATCCAATCTTCGTTTGGAAGGTAACTCAAATATTTTTGCTTTGCGCATTTATTTTTTATTCAAATATCTGAATTTATTTACGCATGCAACGGATGCATTCCATTGCATACACGTCTACATCAATGTGATTCTACCAGATAATGAGACAAAAAGTTGCTTTCATACCTTAAATTAGTAAAGGGCTAAAGATGGGCAAAATGAACAAACTGTGGTTATATCCAACATTTAGGATATTCTGAAAAATTGAATACAAATTGTGGTGTCCCATTTCCCAAGTTTCCAAAGGTGGCACGGCAAGTCTATCCAATATAGCAATTTTTCATCAGGTGCATACTATAAAAAATCGAAGATCATATGAGACACTCTATAATGCTAATATTATTTTGCGGGAATTGCTATGTTATTTATTGTTTTGAAGAAACATCTTTCGGTTATCATAAGTAAAAATTGGAGAAGTTTTTTTATAAAAAGTGAGCAATTCTTATTTCGCGTTAGCATCACGTATCACTTAGGCTTTTAAAAATCACAATTTTAAGTGAAAAATATGATAAGAGAAAAATGTTAAATGGTTGGTGCCAAATTATAAATAAGATAAGAAATTAGTACGCAATAGCTTTTAGACAACAACGCCACTGGACACTCATCGTCAACATCAGACTTTTAATTTTTTTTTTTAAATTTTAAAATTACCACAAACTAAAAAACTTTATATACAAACTATTTATCTGTTACCCATCAATTATGTCTAGCGCAAGAATAAATGATGAGGAAAGATATTATTTAAAAATAGAAAATTTAGGAAAAAAATCAATTTGATTTTCCGTTGAGTAGATTTTACATATTGTCTTCATTTTTTTTCGTTTCTAGTTTATTAATGTCAAATCAATCAAATAAAGCAAAATAAAAAATATTTTAAGATTTTTATTTTTTTGTTTGAAATTTATAGAATTATAATTTACATAATTTTTGTTTTATTTATGTCGAAAGCCATCTGTTATCGATTTATATAAACGATCAATCGCGGTTAAATAAAATGTTTCGCGAATTTTAATAAAAATATTAACAACAAATGCATTAATATCTTGTCATACCTGAAATTAATTATTATTTTGGCATGCAAATAGTGTTTGTGGTTTGACTGACAATAACTAAACCTATTTCTAATTTCTAAGTATATGTAGACAAAAAAAAACAGTTTCTCAGTTTTATGCATTATAAATTACTTGGTTTTTTTTAAACAAAAATTCGTAAAAAAACGGTGTATATTAATTTTAACTTTATATTAATTAATATTTTGACAGTTGATCGTTATAAATTATTTCATCATGAACATTAACTCATAAGCCAACGCATACATATTTTTTTTAACGTCTTTTCTTCTAGTCTACTACAACATCTTAGTCATTTTTTTGTATATAATTTAGTACAAAAATTAAAAACTAATTTATTTTATATTCAATTAAATTTTATTTACGCGCAGAGCTGTATGCTAAGTAAAAAATTTCGTTATTAATAAAAGACAATGAAGGTATATGGGCTTGCATAACTTCTATAAAATGTCTAAGCGCTGAAACAATGTGACAACAAAAAAGCGGTTGACCTAAATCCGAACTGCATAAAATTTATTCATATATGTATATGGTTTTTTTTATTACAAATTTCAACCAGCCATTCAAATTTTATAATATTTACTATGTAATGTCATAATTTAATTAAAATAATTTATAATAAAAAAATAATTTGTAATTAATTTAGAATTAAATACATCAAACGATTTTATTTTAGCTGATTTTCAATGGATTTATAAAAAAATTCTGTAAAGTGCTTTATTGCGATTCAATATGTAGCTACGTACATACATTACATAGGTTACTAGCAAACATATCGCATTTTAAAACACAAAATAATTTTGTGGTGAGGATGAGTTTATTGATTTAAAAAGTATTAGATTACAGTAGAAGTTTTATTTATTTGGTTGTGGAAAATAATCAAACCAAAATTAAAATTCATGAAAAGACCGTTGATGATGTTATTCAGAAGCGGCTGGTCTCTTTAAGATCTGGAAAATTTGAAATGATCTCGAAGAATCCAGGAAAATCTTAAATAATTTTTGAAAGTATCAAAAATTCTTGTTATCAAAGTTGTTCAAGCAACATCCCCCAAACTTAACTGTATCTGTAAGGAACTCCATGCTGATGAAATTTTGGACAAATAAAATTCGATATAGTTATTCGATATTCACAAATATATTGAATATTCCAGAAAAACTCGGATTATTTAGTATTCTTTAGCGTAATCTTGAAACATCAAGAAATAACTAAGAATCCCGAAAAATCTAAAAAACTCCATAGAATAATCAATAATTCGAATAATTTCGATGTCAAGCTTATTATCAAGCGTAGCTATTTACAGTTGTGTTGTGCTATTAAAATTAAGCCAAAGAGCAATAAAGCGAAATTGATATCACAAATTAAGTAACCGGAACGTAAAACTTCGAGTAACCCTCGGCTTTTAAATCTTGAAAAATCCCCGAAAATATCGAAAATCTTGATATTATCGCTAATTCTATAACATAACGCAACTCCAATGTCTTCTAAATTTAAAGTATTAGCGAGAAACTCGAATAGGATCGGATAATTTCTAACAACTCGAGTTTCGTTCGAAAATCTCACATAACACAATATTAATGGCCACTGTAAACTGCTTCCATAACTAAATTCGAATAATATCGGAAATGTTGAATAATCTCGAAAAATCTATAAAATCTCGAATTTAACGTCAAAATTCGAGAAACTAGAATAATCCCTATATTAAGACAATAACGTAAGTTAAAAAACCAACTAAATTCGAAATGTGAATTGTGAGTCCTCGTAACTCTTATTTTTGGTCTGGTTTTTGGTTTGTTTCTGATTTGGGTGAAAAGCCATTTCCATCTCTGATCTAACCATAGAGTGACCAGACGTTCTGATTTCTCCGGACATGTTCTGGTTTTTGAAACTTCTGCGAGGATCTGGAAAAATGTCTTACATATTGTTCTGGTTTTTAGATAATATTCATTCAGAGCGCTAAATACTAGCAGGAATTGCAAAATTTCAGAGGAACCAAGATTGATTTAATCTATTTTAGATTAGAAACTATTTATAGAATCGACTTAACGTTGCAGATATAAAATTTCACTAAAATTCATCGATAAATGTGTGTGTATCAGTTGGTGCTGAAGGCGGAGAAAATTATTTGGGTTGGCTGTGTTTAGAAAACCAAAATTGGCAATTTTAATTTTTGATTTATGGTGTCAACCATGATACCATTAGTACAAGCAGTGTTTCAAAATATTTCTATCCGTTTAGCCATGTTTAATTTTAAAAATTCTGATCCCAGCCCAACCGTATATGTCTGAGAAATTTGGCGAATATATTTTTTGATTTGAATTTGATGTGGAGTTTATGCTAAAAAATCTCTTCTTGTGAGTCAGACGACACAGTCGAACCGATTTTGCAATCGAATGTTTGTTGAAATTTTTTGAAACCGGAAACTTCTAAAATACATTTAATTGAAAAAAATTTAATTTTCATTTTCTCAGCCAATTAAAATTTTTTTTGAAATTTTATGAAAATTCAAGCGCCTTAATTTTATTATTTTGAATTTTTTACTGGAAATTTTTGTCTGAAAATTCGATAAACCAAGAAATTCAAATTTCTGAAAATGGCAAAAAGTTTCAAAATATATACCAAAATCCTTAAAATTTCTAAATTTTGACAATATATATATCTCCGAGTTCAGTTCAAAGGGTATTAACTCCACTGAAACAGAAAAGTTGCATTAATATTAAAAAAAACAGCATTTAAGATCCCTAAGTTTGCAAAATTGTTTGCTTGCAATCAGATTTTATAATTCAGTGAAACTTCAAATTCATTAGAATTACTTTGGTTGTTGAATTGCCAAATTTTAGGCACAAATTCTGAATCTGAATAATTTAAAACAAAGCTTTGACAGTTTACGGTGAATTAGAAAATTTCCATCAGTAAAAAATTTTTTTTTGTGAATTTTGATAAATTTACAATGCAGAACTGTAAAATTAGTAAATCAATTTCTGAACACAAAATTTAAAACATTAAATCGATATCATAAACTTTGTATTTTGCTGACCTACTAAAACTTACTTACCAAAATTTAAAAGAAATTTCAAATGGGATTAAAATGATATTAAAAGAACTCGATAATGATAATCTGAGAAATTCCGTATTTTGCTTAGAGTCAAAATACAAAAATTTAACTGAAATCACTAACTGAATTTTACACCGTTGCAATTAAGTTGTTACGTTAGAATTGAAAATGCTGAAATTTGTAAAATTGTATAGCTTTCTCTTTTATTATTGTGAATTGTTTTAAATTTTAGGCCGTACATTTTCAACGGTAATTATTAGTTTATAAGAAATTTTGACAGTTTGAAAATAATTTCCCTGTCTATCGTTCTAAATTTAAATATTCCACCAATTTTAAAGGATCAAAATTTGATAATCTTCTAAAAAATTTCCTCATCCCAAAAATTTTAGATGAAGTGATTTTATAAATTATAGAACCTAACCCTTTTATGGAAGCTAATTCGACCAACAATATTACCCATCTAATTTGAGGTAACCAAATTTTTACTTTTTGCCCAAAATATTAGAAATTACCTAAAAATTTTAGAATGAACAAATTTTTATGTTTTCACTCGTAAACTCGGAATTTCTCAGGCTGTTGAACGTTGAGCTTTTAAAATTGATTTTAGAATTAAGAGTTTAGAATTACAAATATATGGTTTTTAGATTTGTAATTGTAAACTCTTAATTCTAAAATCAATTTTAAAAGCTCAACGTTCAACAGTCTGTGAAATTCCGAGTTTGCGAGGCAAAACATAAAAATTTGTTTATTCTGAAATTTTTAGGTAATTTCTAAAAATTTGCAGAAAAAATTTTTTTTTATTAAATTTCAAAACAATTTCAACTCAGCAAAATTTTGAAATCTATATTTAGTTTATTTGCTAATTTATTAATGTAAAATTTCAGAAAATATGTTTTCAAATTACTCTTAGTACACACACAAATTGTTTGAGAAATTCGTTAATTGATTATTGAATTTGAAAACTTCTGCGATATTGACAGACACAATATCTGAAGGCCTCGACAAATTTTTAAAAGGCATACAAAATTCGATGATACGAATTGAAAATTCAAAATTTTGAAAATGAGAATTACCAATTTTTAAAATTATATAATTAGGATTGGAATTTCGAATTGAATTAAGTTAAGTACCAAAAACATTTTAAAACTCGCGAATTATTTTAGAAATTCTGAATTTCCTATGAAATATCCGTTAGCCATTTCTAACTATGACTAAAATCTCCAAAAATTTCTAATGTTTTTAAATTTTAACCGTTCCATTTAAAGTGTTGATTCAGAATTTAAAATGTAAAAGTTTATAGATTGAAATAAAATTTGGTTGTTTCAAATTCAGAAATTCGCAAACTGGCCAACCAAAGTGAATACATAGTTTAAAAGAAGCTTTAACTGTTTGAAAATAATTTCCCTATCAAAAAACCTAAATTTAAAAATTGCGATAATTTGAAGAGAATATTCAAAAAAAATTCTAAATTTGCTAAAAAAAATCAATTTCAAGAAGTTGCAGACTACCGAATTTTCGAGTCAAAACATACAAATTTTCTCATTCACACCTTTAGAAATTCATTAATCCCAATTTCAAAATTAAAATCTTGTAAATTTTGGGAACTACGGTTATTTCCTATTGAATTTGAAAACTTCTGCAATATTTCAGAATCGTTTATGATGAATCTCTTCTTACATTTATATCTAAAATTTTATAAAATATCAAAACGTTTAATTTAATTATTTTGAATTTTGTACGACAATTGTTGTCGCAAAATTCAGTAATCTAAGAAATTGCACTATCTGAAGGCTGCGAAAAATTCCAAATGACATATACAATTCGATAATTAGAATTAAAATTCAAAATTTCGAGAATAAAAAGTTTTAATTTTTAAAAATTAATAATTTGGAATTTAATTCAATACCAAAATTTTGAAATTCTTGATTTCAGAATTGAAAATGCAAAATATTAAGTCTTCAAACAAAATTTGGTTCGGCAAACCTCCAAATTCAGAATCGGTAATGGCAAATTTTTATTGTTGCCAATTGTTTTAAACTTTGGGCCATAAATCCTGAATGCTAAATAGAATAGTCTAAAAGAAGTTTTGTCAGTTTGAAAATATAAAATAATTTCATATTAAAAGACCAAAATTTAGAAATTCCGCTAATTTGAACAGAATATAAAAACCGTTTATTTTAAATATTTTGAATTTTTTTACGAAAATTGTTGTCGCGAAATTCAGTAATCTAAGAAATTCAACTTTCTGAAGGTTGCGAAAAATTCCAAATGACATACAAAATTCGATAATTAGAATAAAAATTCAAAATTTCGAAAATAAAAAGTTTTAATTTTTAAAACTTTATAATAAGAATTGAAAGTTGGAATTTAATTCAGTACCAAAATTTTGAAATTCTTGATTCAGAATTGAAAATACAAAATATTAAATTTGGTTTCGGCAAACCTCCAAATTCAGAATTAAATCGATAAAGGCAAATTTTTATTGTTACCAATTTTTTTAAACTTTGCGCCGTAAATCCTGCATGTTAAATAGAATAGTCTAAAAGAACCTTTTTCAGTTTGAAAATAATTATTTTAATAAAATAATTTCCTAAAAATAATTTCCTCTAAATTTAAAAATTCCCATAAATTGAACAGAATATTAAAACCATTTTTATAAAATATTTCGCTTCACTATCTCACAATTTTCAAATGTTTTAGTAATTACAAACGAGATTTCCAAATTTTTAATTTTAAACTCTAAATTCTAAAACCGACTATATATGCTCAGAATTCGATAATCTGTGAAACTCTGAATTTTAGTTATTGTCAAAATATAAAAATTTAAGTAAAATCCATATGCCACAATTTCTACAAACTTTTGATAAATTATTAGCCATAGGAAAACGTAATAGTGATAAGTTAATATATACACTAGAAATTCGTTAATCCCAATTTCAAAATTAAAATTTTTTAAAGTTGGGGACCTTCGTTAATTTCCTATTGAATTTGAAAACTTCTGCAATATTTCAGAATCGTTTATGATGAAACTCTTGTTATATTTATTTCTAAAATTTTATAAAACATTTAAACGTTTAATTTAAATATTTTGAATTTTTTTACGAAAATTGTTGTCTCGAAATTCAGTAATCTAAGAAATTCAATTTTCTGAAGGCTGCGAAAAATTCCAAATGACATACAAAATTCGATAATTAGAATTAAAATTCAAAATTTCGAAAATGAAAAGTTTTAATTTTTAAAACTCCAAAATGGAATTTAATTTAATTCAGTACTAAAATTTTGAAATTCTTGGGAAATCTCACAAAATTTGGTATCGGCAAATCTCCGAATTCAGAATTAAATCGAAATTTTTATTGTTGCCAATTGTTTTAAACTTTGGGCCGTAAATCCTGAATGCTAAATAGAATAGTCTAAAAGAAGCTTTGTCAGTTTGAAAATAATTATTTAAATAAAATAATTTCCTATTAAAAGGCCTAAATTTAAAAATTCCAATAATTTGAACAGAATATTAAAACCATTTTTATAAAATATTTCGCTTCACTATCTCACAATTTTCAAATGTTTTAGTAATTACAAACGAGATTTCCAAATTTTTAATTTTAAACTCTAAATTCTAAAACCGACTATATATGCTCAGAATTCGATAATCTGTGAAACTCTGAATTTTACTTATTGTCAAAATATAAAAATTTAAGTAAAATCCATATGCCACAATTTCTAGAAACTTTTGATAAATTATTAGCCATAGGAAAACGTAATAGTGATAAGTTAATATACACTAGAAATTCGTTAATCCCAATTTCAAAATTAAAATTTTTTAAAGTTGTGGACCTTCGTTAATTTCCTATTGAATTTGAAAACTTTTGCAATATTTCAGAATCGTTTATGATGAAACTCTTGTTACATTTATTTCTAAAATTTTATAAAACATTTAAACGTTTAATTTAAATATTTTGAATTTTTTTACGAAAATTGTTGTCTCGAAATTCAGTAATCTAAGAAATTCAATTTTCTGAAGGCTGCGAAAAATTCCAAATGACATACAAAATTCGATAATTAGAATTAAAATTCAAAATTTCGAAAATGAAAAGTTTTAATTTTTAAAACTCCAAAATGGAATTTGTAAAACTCCAAAATGGAATTTGTAATTTAATTCAGTACTAAAATTTTGAAATTCTTGGAAAATCTCACAAAATTTGGTATCGGCAAATTTCCGAAATCAGTATTAAATCGAAATTTTTATTGTTGCCAATTGTTTTAAACTTTGGGCTGTAAATCCTGAATGCTAAATAGAATAGTCTAAAAGAAGCTTTGTCAGTTTGAAAATAATTATTTCAATAAAATAATTTCCCATTAAAAGACCTAAATTTAAAAATTGCGATAATTTGAACAGGATATTTAAACCATTTTCATAAAATATTTCGCTATCTCACAATTTTCAAATGTTTTAGTAATTACAAACGAGATTTCCAAATTTTTAATTGTATACTATAAATTCTAAAACCAACTCTAAATGCTCAGAATTCGATAATCTGTGAAACTCCGAATTTTACTTATTGTCAAAATATAAAAATTTAAGTAAAATCCTTATTAGCCAATTATTAGTTCGCAGAATTTGATATCGTAATAAAATTTACTAAATTAAAGTTCAGAGGAAATTAAAATTTAGTAACAAAATTTGAAAATTTTCAATTTTTTGAAATTTTTTCCAAGAAACAATAATTTGATTAAATTTTACATTAATATTAAAATTTTATAAAATTTAATTTTGAAATTTAAAAAACTGAACCCAAAAAATTACGTTTGTCAATTTATCAGTATTAATGTCAAATTTCAGAAAATACCTATATAGGTACACATTTTGAAACTCGTTTATCTCAAATTTATAAATTCTTATCTTGTAAATTTGAAAGCCAAAATAAATCTTTTAACCCAGAAGTAACCAAAATTAACTTTCACTAACTGAAATTGAATTTACGAAAACCTTTCAAAGTGGACCACAAACGTATCCATCATCTAATATAATTCTAAGAAACATCCACTTTGAGTTCATTCACATTCAGAAATATAATTTCCAAAATCGTAACAAAACGACACTTAATTAACCACTTTTACTTAACACTTACATAACGATAATACACACACTATTTCGTAACACTATTACAATAAACACGTTACAAACTATTAATTTTTTACTTTACAATCGGTTTGTGTTTTCGATTCGAAATTCAACTGTAACTGGAACTCTTAATACGTTTACATGACTTCTTATACCAAAAAAATAATTGTAACTAACAAAGCAACAGATTTTCCACCTTACAAATTCATCTCCTCATGCGAACCTTGACAAATACTCAAATGTATGTATGTATATCTCTTTCTTAACGTCTAGGTGACCGTAGACAACCACTCATCGCAGACAAACACACACTTATATCGACGGTGGTATTGTTCTTTTTTAACTTTTGGGAAAATGATTAGCATTTTTTACTTTCGCTTTCCAACACTTTAATTACAACTCGATATACTCGCGTTTAATGGGTGGGAGTTTCTTTATTTTTTTTTTATTTTTGTATTGTTTATTTCCAAAATATCTATCTATCATCAAATCTAATTTGAATCAACAAAAAAAAAAAAAAAAAAATTTAATTGGGTCTAATTTACATATGAGATAAAATATTTCATAATTATTCCACTGACTTGACTTAAAATGTAAAATATAAAGTTGCGGTCATTTACCGCGATCACTATATGTGGTCGGATACGTCGTTACGTATACCATGTATGTAACGCTAATATTTGATATACAAATTAATTCAATACTTTTCGTCTGTATTTAATATTTTAGCAACAAATAGCAAAAATTTTTATTAATATGAATGAATAAAATTTTTTCACCAAAGATGTTAACCTTAACCCAAATTTATTTGTTGGATTTTGCGAATAAAATTTACAAAAACAGATTAGCGATGGTAGTAGTAGTAGTAGTATTGTATAATAGTTCTCAAGAAATAATGGTAAACTGGAAATTATAATTTTATGTTGTTTCTTTTTGTTTGTATTTAAGTTACAGGAAACAAGAAATAAAGGCACTATGCAAATTTGAAATGAGTGCTTTTGAGAGTGGAAAATCGTTATACGTTGTTGAAATTTTAATTTATTAAATTTTTCCTGGGCTAAGAAAAATAATGTTGAGAGCTTAAAATTGGATGGGGATAAATAAGTGGGATAAATTTCCTCCCAGGGTATTACGTGTAATATTTTCTTAAGTCGGTCCTTGAGTTACTTTGTTTATTGGCAATTGCAAAATCAAATTTAATGCGGGAAACACATTCTTTGTATTAAAACAAAACAGAATGTGTGGTTAATTAGACTGTTTTTGTTTGTTGCAATGATTTTTAGCAGTGGTGCCTATAGGATCTTTTGCCACTTAAGATAATAGTGTAGTAGCGTATTGTGACCAGGCCCTGTGTCGTGAATCCGGATGTAAGATTTGGACCTTGACCAATTTAACGATCAAATGCTACATAAAAATATTCTTTGTGCATTGTGCGTGTTGATCAAGTTGTCCGTCCATCAGTTTCAAAAATGAATTGTAGCAAAGAAGACTTTCTCTGTTGACAAAAATCAAATATTTTGACAATCATATTAGTTCGTGTGCGTTGAACGTAACGAACTTTTTTATGTCGTTCCATCTAAGACGCAGATGCTTGCACTGAGATAAATTTGATTGAACAAAGTGAAGGGATTTTCGCCATCTGATTACGATTACGCGGTTTCTGGAAAACTTAATTATTATTAAACGTAATTAGAATTTAATTAAATTAGCTTATATAAAAATGAAAACCAGGATCATAAGAAAAACGATAAATTTTGAAAACTTCTCTCTACTCCACAAATCCTATAAAGCCATGAAATTTGAAATGAATAAATATTATAAAACATAACGGTAAAAAAGGAAGCTAACAAGATCGTTTTAATTTTCAACATTCCACAAAATTTGTCTAGGAGATAAAAATGATTTCCAATCAAGAATGGAGCGCATTAGAAACCGATCGGCTTTGTGAGGCATTCATTAAAGGTAACGATGATCCGGTTGTTCAATATTATGCATGTGAAAAGTGGTTTCACGTGGCTTGTGTCGGCGTTTCCAAAGAATCAGTGCAAAATATTGATTGGAATTGTCCTAAATACAAATCGAGGTGTATACCTATCACACCTCGTTCTGCAGATCAAATAAACACAAAGCATATTATTGGCTCGAATGACATAGTGAATGTTCTAGGAAATCATAATCGCAAGGCAATTCCACAGAATTTGAGATAATCGAAAGGTTTGGCCAATGTTTATAAGTGTGACATATGAAACTGATAAAATTTCACAAATAAAAATACTTTATTTACAAAAATTAATTTTAAAAATAATGTAAATGTTAAAACTTCTTAACGTGACATTATTCTTAGAGAATAATGTCACGTTAAGAAGTTTTAATATTTACATTGTTTTTAATTTGTTATATAATTAATTTGTGTAAATAATTTATTTTTATTTGTAAAATTTTATCAGTACTACAATCGTGACATATAAGCCAATTGCAACCCAAAAAGATAAAAATGGAGTCATACCATTCTTATAACGCCTATTAAACATTTTGTGAGTGGTTTGAATTGCGATACTATATTTAGAAAGATCGTCTTGCAAAGTCAAAATATATGCAGTTTCATTTACTGTAATTTGGTTGATTGGTCCTACAATATCTAAAGCGATTCGTTTAAATGGTTGTGACGAAGTATTGGTAATGAGCCAAGCTTAGGATTTTTAGGTTCTAAAAAATCAAAAATATGTACCTAAAATATGTAACTAAAATTGCAAAATATGTGGTAAAAATATGTGACTAAAACGAAAATTTTGCGGCAAATTTTGAAAAGAAAGTCAAAAGTAGAGCTTATCATAACAGGATTCAACTCATTAAAAAAAATCTCTACAAGATTTTAGCTGTAAAGTATGACAAACTAACTCCACTTTATTATAAAAGGCTGAAGAGGTAGTCCAAACATGGTTCTATATCTCGAAACATTTAAAAATTTGGACACAAAAACGGTTCCTATCTCTAAAGTACACCGTGAGGGTTGATACGATCCACGCAATTAAAATGGAGTAGAATAGCATTTTCTATGTTTTTATATGTCAACTAACTCTTGTTTGATTCGTTTAAATTTCGAAGAATTGGTTTACTTACGTTTTTTAAATTTTGGACAAATCAGATAAATGCCTCACTGGACGAGAATTATTTCATTTTTGATAAAGGTACAAAGAACTGGTGTACACTAAGTGAACTGATAAACGTCTAAGAACTGGTGAACGTCTGATTTAAATAGTTTTATACCGATTAAAAATTTGTGAAAAGTCAGTTGTTTTACTCTAAGAATGGTATCGACAACTTTGCTTGGCAACTCCGCACCTGAACCGCCCAGGGCTTTCAAAATTGTATTAAACCATAGTCAGTTCAAAACGAAGTATACCGCTTGGTTTTTGTAACATGTATTTCAAACATTCTTAAACGATCCAAGTCGATCTATCTGAGTCTGTCTTTAATTTTTTTTATGTTTCAATAGCATTGGAAATATGTATATTTGAAAAATTATAGGCGGTACAAAATATTTAAAATGTAACGCTCAATATATAAGCAAGTTTACATACGCCTATCGCCTTACGAAATAGGGTACGTGAAGCCAAATCGCCTGTAAATTTGTTTTATCATTTTACACCTATTTAAGGTCTAAAACACATGTTATAAAAAATTCAAGGAACTTACATCCCTTTGAACTGCGTTTGTTTTAATGTAACTTTGAACAATTTTGGGGCGGCTTAGGCCCGGAATTATCCAGCCAGGTTGTCGAAACTATTTTTAACGCCACTACTTTTTCACAAATTTTCAGCCTGTATAAACTATTTGAATAAAACGTCCACCAGCCTAGTGGTAGCTAGTGGGTCGACGATTAAAGACAAAAATCACAAAATTTACTTTTCTAGAAGAACTCCGGATCATGAAAGTAAATTCAGTAAACCTCAATAATTTCAATTCTACGTTTGGTTTGTTCTTAATTTGTTAATCTAACTTACCAGTTTAGGCAAAAGTAAAACTTTTTTAGCTATTAAAAAAATATTTTTTTTGTCTTAAATGTCTTTGCTTTATCAAATTTTAAGCTAATTAGCAAAAAAAGATTTAAAATATTTCGAAAAACTCATAAAGTATGTGCTAAAACTTAAAATAAATTGAAATATAATCTTAGAACTCTACAACAATCTGGATATTTATTCACATAAAATTTCGGATATTCTGGAAAAACTCGAATAAACATAAAATCATACAAAAATCTTGAAAGTCTCAGAAATTACTAAGAATCTTGAATAATCTGAAAAATGCCATACAGCCTGCGCAAAACCTTGAATAATCTTGAAAATATGACCATGATGAATAACTCCGATGTTAACCCACAGCCGAACGCTATTTCCATTTAGAAATCTAGATAAATCCACAAATCTTGTAATTCGAGAATATCTTCTCTGTAAGAAAATTTAAACTCGAATAAAATCGAAAATATCGAGTAATATCGAAAAAATATCGAAAATATCGATAGATCTGTAACTCATGTCTATAGCAAATTTCGAGTATAAGCGAGAAACTCCCATAGCCCCAAATAATTTCGAAAAGTTAATCATGAAAAATATCACTGCATAATATCAAAAATGTTATTACTTAATCCTAATCAAACTCAGAATCTAGATGGGAACGTCCTGAAATGTCGAATTAGACAAAATCTTGGCCAAAAAAAATGTCTCGTATTTAAAATATAGAATTTTGAAATATTATCTTCGGAAATATCGACCGTTAAAATCACGTAACACATTTTTGACTTCTCGTACCGCTTACATAATGACGCTTCCTCACAATTGTAACACTGAAACTTGAAATATGTAAGACACATAATCGACAAGCAGAGTTAACCTTAGCAGGTGACAGTGAAATTTTAATGGATTATAATTAAATACAAGTTGCAGCTTGCAGTATAACTGAAGCGCAGTAGGCTGACTTTTTTGCTTGCGGATTCTAAAGCCTGTATTCCATGAGAAAAATTCATTTTGACTGACAGTAAACAAAACAAGAAAAGAGAAAAATAATCTGATGCTCCACATAAAAGACAACATTGTTTTTATTTTATAGTAAAAAAATTTTGCTGTAAAATAAAAAAATTGTTGTCTTTGTCTATTACATATATCATCAAATTATTTTTCCCTTTTCGTTTTTCGTGAATATGAGTCAAATTTTCTCATGGAATACAGGCTTATTCTTTCACAAAATTTCATAAATATTTCAATTAAAATTTTATACTCGTTACAATTCGGTTAATATCGGATTAAGTAACCGAAAAGATTAAATTAACCGGTTAACCCTAATCTGCTTTGATACGTTACTGGTAGAGAACTATTATAATTAATAGGATAACGATCCCAAACACACTGCAAGATAAATGAAATTTTAGTTTACGGATAAAAAAATAAATGTGTTGGACTGGCCAATGCAAAGCTCTGACCTTAACCCAATCGAGAAAATTTATGGGCAGAAATTCAGCAAGAACTAAAAAAGAAAAATTTGAAGGAGTTCAGACGAGCTGTTGTAGGAAAATATTGAGGAAATTTGGAAAAAAAATCCCATTGCCACGTTGCCGTACTCCGCTCTTCCGAAATACTATGCAGCGGTTCTGAAAAAAATCACGGCTAACGACTAATGAATCACAAAATTTACGGGACTCCAAAATTACCGGGACCTATGCCTAGGCGTTAATCCGCCCTGAGTCGATAGTACATATTTGACGCATCGAGAGAGTTAATTTCTTACAAAAGAATTGATTTTTAGCACGTGAAATGTGTGAGACTTGCAAAACCATAAATAAGCAGAATTTTTTACTATGGTTGTGAAAAATTGATTTTCCGATCATCATTCAACAAATTAATGTTAAATACGGAAAAAATACGGAATTTCTTTCTTCGTCAAAAATTAATAATCAAATTTAAGAATGTTTTCCCGGCCAAGTCTATGAAGATTTCTTTCAAAATTCTAAAATTAGCTAAGATCACACTTTCGAAGCAACGAAACAAATCCAAATGAGAAAATTTTCAAAATTGATCTGCCCAGACCCCAGAGGTTTCTTCACCAACTGAAGAAACAACTTTGTCCGCTCGTATAAAAAGTTGTATATCTTTTTTAATTTTTAATGAATCAAAAAAAAAACTCAGTTACTTCGATTCTAAATCTATTTAAGAAGCTACAGTTAAAATTTCAAGTCGATTGAACAAAAATTGATTGAGTTCTGCTGCGTGCAGATTTCCAAAACACGGTTTCGAGAAAAACGCGTTTAAAGTTTTTGGTATCAATAACTTCTCAATAAGAGCTCTCAGGAAAATGCTTGAAAACCTTCTAAAAAAAATTTTTTTTAGCTATAAACGAATTTGTATCATATTTTTGAGGGTCTAAAGGATTTTTTAAAGGCAAAAAAAAAATCGATTTTTTGAAAATCTCACAGTGGTGTTCTCCCTTAAGGTTTCGACCAAAATATCAATGGCAGTGTTCCGCAATATTTCCTGAATTGGATCCATGAATTAAGAAATGTAACCCCAGATGATTTGGCCGAAGGAATTCATCCAAAAATGTGCTACCTAGTTTGGTTGCTTTTGTAAAAAAAAACACACTAGTATGGTATTTCGCAATATTTCTTGTATTTGGGTCCTATTTTATTTACGAAATCCGATCCCAAATAATATAGCGCAAGAAATTTTCAGAGAGATAGACAGAATAGGGTTAATAACTCAGATAAAAAAAATTCACTAAAATCCATTGAGAAACGTATTCCATTTGGTGCTGCCAAGGGATCTTCTAATGCAGTGCTTCTCAAACTTTTTCATACTGCGGCCCCCGAAATCGAAAAAATAAAATCCAGACCTCCCAAAAATTAAGTAAAAAAAAAAATTACAGCTAAGTATTTTGGGCATTCTTGTTCAAGGATCTCAGCTGTCTCATACTCTTGGCCCGCCAATTTAAAATAATGTTCTACCAACCCAAAATATTCTTTCAGTTTCATCCGATTTTCAGGTAAAAAAATTCCTCTACGCAAATATTGTAGAATTTCAGAAAATTGTTAAGTTGGGTTTAAAAAAAATGAGAGGATTCTACATAAGGAACTATTAAAAATTAGATATATCTGTGAAATCTCCGAAACTAAATATTTTAACTGGACTTTTGATTGGAGCAGAACAGATACCGAAATGACTAATCTAAAGTTAAAGCTAAACATTTTTAAGCTTACCACTATTCTAAATTTGTCAAAATTCAATTTTTGTATGTTTCTCTAACTTGACCACTAACCCGACCCTAATTTGGTTCGTTTTTAATTTTTGTGTCAAATTATTTTACTTAGGTATTTAAAACCAAATTTTAATTTAATATATTCTTCTGAATTATCGAACTTTGAAAATTCTAGAAGTACTTGAAACACTAAACAAACAAAAAATTCTCTACAAAATTCAGGATTATCCAAAGTTTTTTTAGATTTTTTAAAATACAAATTTTCAAAGTAATCAACTAATTTGCCCCTCGAAGCAATTTTATATCCAAAATTTAAAATTTTATTTAGGACGAGTTCTTCCAAAAAAAAACCGAAACGCTCCATGGTATAAAAAATCATAGCTCAGTAGATGAGAGTAGATCAGTGCGTCGAATAAGAATTTGCCTACCAAAATCCTCGTGGTTGTGGAATTGATATACACATCACATATCTTACAAGAACCATTAACAACACAGAAAACCGAAGCAGTCATTGATAATAAGCAGATTTTGTGGGAGGATGCGGTTTATTAGAAATATTAAGGTAAGGTTTTACAGCTCCCTGGCTCCCAGGTTCCACGGCTCCCTAGGCGGGCCGCGGCCCACAGTTTGAGAAGCACTGCTCTAATGCATAAAACGAATTAAAATAAAAATTGTTTCTATTTAAAAAACTTGGTTTTTATTGGATTTTTTTTTGTTATCGCCACGAAGCTTTCTCGCACACCGTCCAACTGAAAACAAATATTTTTAATTTTTAAGTAGGAAAGTAAAGCGAGGAGACAGCAGATATATACACAAATATGGCAGGACAAAAAAACTGAGAAAGAGTTTTCTTGATCTTATCCAGTTAGTTATATGTATATCGAATTAAAATTTAATTTAATATTAATCAACATTTTATTGAAATGCTTCAAATTTAGGCAGGAAAGATTATTGTTTGATCAAATTCTACCGAATTTCTTACAAAGTTAAAATTCTTCAAATCTTTAATCAAAACAATCAATAATCATATAGATGTTTGTTTGTTTGTTTATAATTGTAACAAAAACAACAACAACAACCAAAACTAAATTGTTAAGATAATTAAACTGAAACGTTAATTAGCTAAAACATAAAAAAAAAATTTGTTTATTTTATTTTATTTATATAAAATTAAAAAAAAAAAAAGAATCCAATAAAATATAATTATAGACCATATAGACGAAAATTATGTACATGTGAATTTTCCATTAAATTTTCTCATTTGTTTATTTTCTTGTTTTTCCATTTTAATTGTAGAATTATAAAATCGAGTACGATGTATATTAACATTAAGTATTTGAGTTTGAGAGTACGAAATGCGCGAACGAATCGTAATTACCTTACGGAAATTTATGATCCATTCAAAAGTTTAATTATCTGTTTAAAATTAAATTTTTTTTTTTTTATTATTAATTATTTAATGACTTAAATTTATTAATGTTTAGTAATAATTTGCCAAAAAAAATATGATCTCCTGTGTGTACCGGCCGGCTGCTTAAGAGACGCCATGTACACATACATCATCTTATTTTAGGTAAAATACCACCTACTCTCGAACTGAATGATTGGTATAATACTTCCCGGATAACATGGCAAACCGTACACAAATTGTTTAAAACTTATGTAAAACAACAAAAAAAAAATGTGTTTGAAGTGTTAAGCGGATGCTAAGAAATTGTTTCTCCTGCTGCTACATTTTTGTAGATAGATACCGGGTTCTTTTCATGTCTACGAATATTTAGGTTTTTATTTATTAATGATGCACATGTTGACTGGCTATTTGTTGTCTTGATCTACATGGATTGATTTATATTTATTGAGTGACGTATATACACTTTTTTGACAAATAGCATATATCCATTCCTATAGTAGACACACAAGTAGAGCCACGCCAAAGTGTACCATGTCACCATCTGATCATTCATCTGATCAATCTCACCACAAAAGTTTCTTCATCGAATGCCTTGCATTAAGCTACTTGTAACGTTGATGTTGTTTATAAGCATTGATAAATTGAGGTTCAAAAGCATTTGCAAGGCTTAATGTTATTATTGTGATCCTTTTTTTTTTTAGATATACGAATTTTTCGAGATTACTTTTGGCTTGAAATTTGCACGCGGCTTAGTTGTATTTTGTTACAGGATTAGTGGTTTATCGAGAATTTTGTTTTTAAGCCTCCCACGATTTGCGTATCTTTATGGTACGTACACACTTAAAAAATTGATCGAAAATACAATACTACTTCCAACGTTATTTGCATTAAATTTTAATACAAGAATATTAGTAAATTTTTTCAACGCAAGTAGTATTAAAAATTATAAAGTTTTGTTGTATTACATTTTAATACATTAAACTTTAAATATTTTTAATTCAAGCTCTACTAAAATTTCTAATATTTTCTTCTATTGACATTCAATAGTGGTAACATTTAATTAGTACAATGGATGAAATCATTACATTTAAATGGATCATCTATTCAAAATATATAACACAATTAACATTAAAATTTTATTGGAGCATACATTTAAATTTAATTCAGAATGTATTAGACTTCCGTTTTTCTTTTTTTAATTAGCTAATTTCAATTATAAAAGAGAATGTAGCGAAAAAATGAATAAGCTGAAATGACTTCCGTAAGATTAAATAAAAGGATGACAAATAAACACAATATCATTTTGATAAAAAAAATTTATTTATTAATTCAAATTAAATAAATATTACATTATTTTTTCATTTATTCTATAATAAATAATTATATTTCATCTCATTCAATAAAATCGGGAGGTAGTTCTCTTACATCATAACAATAGTTTTTCTTTAAATTACAAAATTGTTTTTCATAAACTTGATTGTATTTAAGGCACTTATATTTTACTAAAATTGGTTTACAATTCGTTTCAATTAATTTGTAAGAATTATTAAATTTTTCAAATAAACCAACCCAATCCTTTACCAAGAAAAAGTAATCACTTTGAATCTCTAATATGTCTAAAATTTCGTAAAAGGTTATTATTTCATCTCCTAATTTTTTAAGTAAAAAAAATTCTTTTTTATAGTGAAAAACCCCATCTTTTAAATAAGATATGGAATACGTTGTCTGATTGACCGTAGTGTAATCGTAATTTTCTGTAAGCTTTCTGTGACCTACTGTTATTATTTTTTGAAATTTTAAATTTAACCAAGTGGTTGCAATCATTTCCTGATAACGACTGGCTAGAGTTTTACAAATATTAATAAAATTTTGAGGCTTTAATCTTGTAAAATACCGATGTTTGGCTTCGTAACGCATAGTCCACATGTAAATAATTGGTCCCATTTCTCTGATAATTCTGGGATAATGTGTTAGTATATGTTCTTTTGGAGTAAGTGATTGTTTAAAACCATTCACAATGAAATTTAAATATTCAGATATTAATTGTTGTAGTTTACAAATTTCGGATTCATAAATTTTGTGTGATAGCATTATCGATAAAATTTGAAGTAAATTACTTAAACACTGCCAATATGAATCGTGTTCGCTTATATAAAACCGTCCAAATATAAATGGGAAATATTTTATCAAACATAAAATTTGAGAAGCGTTTTGACCGCAATTACTTTTTTCTAAATTTATATTTGAAGGTTTATTTCTGTTTTCACGAAATCCAAAATTAAATGCAGCAATTGTATCATTGATTTTATCAATATTTTTAAAAACTTTTTCTTGCAGAAAAAATTTAAATATGTACTTTAAAAACCGTGAAATAAACCCTTCCAACCCATCGTGCATAAAATCTACACTTTTGTTTTTAATTGTATTGAAAAACTTCAGATTGTTTACTTAGGATACTTTTGAATACCTTTAGTATCAATCAGATTAATTTTTTCAGCTGGTGAGTAATTTTTTAATACTTCATAACAATTTTCTCTTCGTATAGAATCAACATTTTCCTCAGTCCGTGTTTTCGTTTCATTATTTGGTAAGTCACAAAAACGACAGAAATATCTGGCGGAAAAAGATTTTGTGAAACCCAGCATATCATTAGCCGCTAAGTTATCATGTGACAATGTTGCTATTGTTCCTTGTAAAAGTCCTATGGTAGCAACTTGTATACCTTCTTCAAGGTGTTTTATATCGTTAATAACTGGCTCTAATATCGAATTTATATTGAAATCACCATGCAAATCATTAACATAAAATAATGCTACAAGAAATATATTTTCTAGGTGGGATTTTAAAAAACTAGGAACGTTTACGAAGCTAAAGTAAATTACGCCAATTTTATGTATCACTGTTTTGCTGCCAAGAACTTTTACAATTTCAAAGTCATCATAGTATAGCTGAATTAAAATTAAATTTTTCTTACCCATAATTGGTTTTATTGAAGAATTGCAAATATGCGATTCATTAAATGTCTTAAAAAGTTTAACAAAATTTAAATTTTTGAAAACAGACTGAATTGTTGAAGTGATTGGGATAAATTGAAAACAGTTTTGAACTAATTTTCTTTTGTAAGAGTTGTGTTTCTTTATGAATCGTAATTCCCATCTAGTTCCAATTGGGATTTCTAGAGGTTGAACAAAATGATCATTCTCTGATAATCTTTTATTTCGCAAATATTTAGAACAGTATATGAATTAAAAGTATTTGTTATACTATTTTCAATTTGCTTAAAAAATAATTCGCAGTTGTTTTGCGTTGATATGGGCTCGAATGCCTGACTGACACATATTGACAATTCTTTAGATTCAGACAAGATCATAGTTATAACATCTTCTGATAAGCCAATGGCATTCAACTTGTTTGAAACATGTTTTATTTGGTTTTCTAACTTTTGTAAATTATAAGTTGTTTGGAATTCATTTGAAATGCTACTCGTATTTTGCTCATCAAAATTAACACGATTCTCAGGAATATTTGAATTTATTGAATGTACTAACACAGGTGGCTTTTGTTGGTGATTTTGTACCTCTAAATGTTTCTTGGCATGTCTTCGTAAATCGGATAAAGTATTAAATGAGGATTTACAATCAACGTCTGCCACACATTTAAGTTTAATTTCGGAGTTGTATTTCAGTAATTTTTTCAAAAAAAAAAGTTTTTAAGAAAAAGTTAAATTATAAAAATCTTATCTACTATAAATATAGACAATGTCTAATTAAATAAAATAATAATTTAAAAGTAATATAAAATGATACAATATTTCGTTATCACAACAAATTCACATTTCAGTTCTTATCTTAAAATTAATAATGTTTATAAGAATTATATAAGTAATAATAGAAACTAGTGGTCGCCCAGTGGGTCGAAATTCGACCGTTATTCATAAAATTTTTAAGTTTGAGAGTTATTGAGGTTCTTTTGTCAAAGAGTATAATACCTCTATAATCATTGCATATAATTTTTTTTGCATTTTGCCCTATTGCGTCAACACGCTCGCAGTACAAATATGTCATTAGCGTGTATTGGTTTGCCTTAATTCCCTGCAATACCTATGAAATTTAAAATATAATGTTAGTAACAATTGAAAAAAAACAAAATACAGCTTGTAATCGTATTTATTTTTTTATATAGCTACATATCATTTTCAGTTTTAATTTTTTTTGTGTTATTATAGAATCAAATAAACGCTAACATCCTTGGGTTTTTCCTTGCGTTTTTTTATTGCCAAACTGATCAGGTCTCGCCAAAGATACACAGTTATTTTGCCAATCTTTTTCGATTATATAAAATTTAAATAAAAAATTAATACAAAATGAAAAATGAAATAAAAAATGCGTTTCTCATAGATTTTCATATATTGTTTATTGAAAATAAAATAGTTTAAAAATGAATTTAATGATTCAGAACTTCTGTGTAAAGGATGTTTTTTGTAAAAACTCTTTCATCATTTGCTAAATGCCCTTGGCCATTATATTCGGAAATATAAAATCTCAAACCATTGAATGATCGAACTCTACTTGCTGCGACGTACAATTGACCATGTGTAAAAACTGGCTGCCTCAATAAAATTCCAATTTTTTCGAATGTTTGTCCTTGAGATTTATTTATTGTCATCGCAAATGCAGGTATAATTGGAAATTGAGTTCTTTAAAAGTTAAATGGTAAAACAGTACCAGAATATGTTAAATTTATACGTGGAATCAAAATTCTCTTATTGCGTGCGGTTTCTGTAAGGAATTCGCAATCAATGGCATTACGATGCATACACTTGATGCGCATTCTTGTTCCATTGACTAATGCTTCCTTTGTATTTAAGTTTCTGATCAGTAAAACGATGCAATTAACTTTCATTACTAACTTATGTGGTGGCAAATCACTAATCGTCAAAGAATTCATAAACTCTACTGGATAATTATTGATTTCATTGTCATCATCACAAATTATTTTATCGTAGCTATGATAAGTTTTCTGTTCACCCGGTATTCGATTAAGTATTTCAGTATAATAAAAGTACAATCATCATTTTTAGGTGCTAAAATGACTGACTTCAATATGTTATCTGAGAGAAGGTTTTCGGAAATATTTCCATACACCTCATTAATAATATTATTTTCTTCTCATATTAATTGCTGCGGTATTTCAATAATATTTTCACCAAACTGAGGGAATTGTGGGCTTCATCATTACCAATTTTTTTCAAGAATTCGACAAATTCTATTTCACTTGGCAAGGCTCTCATATTTTGAGTAAACGTTACTTTATGAAAATACATAAATTTATGCCAACTCGTGACACAATTTTCAATTAAAGTTGCACGTGATCCATGTGGGACAACTGGTAAGATTTGCCGAAAATCACCGCACAGAAGTATCGTTTTCCCTCCAAATGGTTTATGTTTATTATTTTCATCGCATAGATCCTGCAGTAATCTCTCTATGATTTTCAACACTTGCAGTGGGCACATAGAAATTTCATCAATAATTATCAATGATGATGAATTTACGTAACGTCCATAGCTACTATTTGCGGTAATATTCGCTCCAGAATTTTCCAGAATGGGAATAGGCAATTTAAATACATTGTGTAAAGTCTTACCTCCAAGTAATAGAGTTTAAGCTATGCCACTGAACGCTGTTGAAATGCAACGAAGATAAAGCGAATTTAATTTGTGAATGATTGTTGTTTGTGTGAATGTTTTTCCAAAACCTGCATGAGCGGTTAAACAAAAAACATTAGATCCAGTATCATGATGCAAAACTTCACGAATCACACGATCAATTAAATCACGCTGTTCAATATTTGCAGTTTCATAAAGTTCACAAAACAGAAACTCTTCTTCTATTGGATCAATAGCATTTGCTTCGTTTGTTCTCTGCGAATATGTGGGAACTGGTAAACCAAGTTCTTGACATGACAAATTATGAACATTTAAAATATCTTCAATTTCTAACAGAGCTCTATTAAAGGATACTTCTTCGTTGTTATCTCTCAAAAAATCTTCACTAAGTTATATACTTTTAATTCGTTCCATACCGCGAATGCATTGGCTGGCACATTTAATACACAAATGTAACCAAATAAATTTCGCATTTGTTTTGGTGAATGTAATTCTTTTGCTTCATTTAAACATTCGCGCCATTCACTATCATTTGAAGCAATGCCGCGAGCATGGCACGCTTCAACAAAAGAAGTGTGTAAAATTCCATTGTATGTTCTAACATCCTCAAATGATTTTGGACCACAGACATGTAATAAAAGCAATCGTAAATGGAAAAGTTCGATGTCTTTTGGTGATACTACATATATGCGTGTAATGATTTTATCACCTCCACGTCTTCTTTTCTTCCATTTTTTTCGGGAATCATCCCACACATAATGCAAAGGAATTTCAATATACTTATATTCAAACGCTGAAGGATCTGATAGATTCAATTCAAAAAATGCTAATAATTTTGTTTGTCTTGCTTTTTCAATTGCTTGACGTTCTTCCCCTTCTCGAAAGTAAACATTCTGCCTAACTGGTAAATGAATGTCGAGTCTAACGATGACATGTGATTGAAAATGCATTGGTAACTCATAGATGCGCCATACAGCTTCAGTTGATCCGACATAACGACCATTTAAAATTTTTTTCACTTCATCAATTTGTATTTCTTGACCAGGTTGATCTCCCTCTGCACCTAATTCAACAGATGCACTATCATAGCCTTTATACACGTATTTATAAATGTATTTAACACTTTTAACTGTAGTACATACTTCAACATTTATATGGCAGTTAAATTTCGCAAGTAAATACGGATTGTACGGTGCAACATATCGATTGTCGAGGCAACTACCGCGAACTTCAGCATTAATACCATTATCACGCCTTCTGTATGATGGATATCCATTTAATGATTCACTTGTAAATTCATTAAATTGTTTTGGATAATCTTTTGTGCATTTGCCATCTCTCATACATACAGAATTTGGATTAAGTACACCGCATGGACCATGCATCATGTGTTTACATTACAACATATTCATGTAATGTAGGATGTGTTTGGAATCTCCGCAGATACAACTTTATCAATATCCGTAGCGTTAACAATTTTATCTTGTTCATTTAAAGAGAGTAAAATGTGAGCATGAGGCAATCCTCTCTTTTGAAACTCAATTGTATAAATGAGTGCTTCAACTATACCGAAGATTTTGTTTATTGTAATGCCCTCAATTAATGCTTTCAGTTTTGACTTGAATACACGCACAACAATTTCAGGTCGAAAATTAGCAGACTCCCCTACACCAATATTGCTAACTATTTCAGGCCAACTTGGATTGCAAGTCATTGTAATAAACAAAGAAGGCTTTCCGAAATGTTGTACAATTGACATTGCATCTAAATAATTCTGGTACATATTTCTTGGAGATCCATTGAATGAAGATGGTAAAATTACTCTACGGCCAACATTATTGGCATTGGGGTTTAATTCTAAATGATCTGTTAAATTGTTGTAAACTTCAGACCTAAGAATTGTTTGATTTTGTCGAATGAAATGTAACCTTGTGCTCTCTATTCTGACATACATATCAACGGCTACACGAATTAAAAAAGGCTGAATTAAAAATGGTATTTTTCTGAATTAAAAATGGGCCTTTTTTTATTCATTTTGAAAATGAATTAAAAATGTGTTTAAAAATGAAGTTTAAAAAATGAATTTAAAATGGGCCTTTCTTAATTCATTTTGAAAATGAATTAAAAATGCGTTAAAAAATGAAATAAAATATGCATTTTTATTTCATTTTGAAAAGGAATTAAGAAAAAATGAATTAAAAATGTGTTTAGAAAATAAAAGATAAAACAATTACAGCTATGTTATTAATAGTTATTAGATTCAATAGATAATGTATTCTCTGATAATGAGAACAATAGTGATAATAATATATTATCAAATAAGGAAAATTTTCACGAATTATTGAATGATAGCAGCGAAAATTGTCTTTTTGAATGGGTAGAAAAATATGAAATATTAAACGATCAAATGGATACCGAATTAACACAGTGTATAGAAGAAGTTGAGTTCAATAAATTTTATTTTTATATATTTTCATTAATGAAAGCAATAATTACAAACATTTAAATAAAATTGGAAATATTTTATTTTATGAATTTTAATTTAAAATTATTAAAATTTCAAAAAGTTACACAAAAATTTATTTTGGTATTTTCATTAATGAAAATAAAATATTCACCCCTATTATGATTGTCGAGTGTCGATCGAATCGTCAATAATAATAGGGCTGAATATATGTGCCTTTAATTAGTTATACAATTTTATTTTCATTTATTTATTTTTATTTATTTTATTTATTTTTTTATTTATTTATTTATTCATAAGCCAATGCTGTTTAAACCATAATGTTTTTGTACAACAAGAATATATACAATTATCAAAGTAGAGAATAACAAAAATAATAAAAGAATAATAAAATTTACAATTAACATTTAGAATATAATAAGAAATAACACTCAAACATAATATATATACAAAATATACACATAAACATACATATATACATTATATACATACTATTTACAACCCAATCAATCAAAAATTTTGGTTTTCTTTTACCAATTTTAACATTAATCCTTTGAAAATATCCAAAGAATCAATATTTTTTAGTACCAGTGGTAGGCTGTTCCAGATGACAATCATGTTCACCAAACAGGAGTTATTGTAAACTTTTGTCCTATTGATAGGCAAGTTGACATTTCTTGTTCGCAACGATGTAGAAAAATCTAATTTCTCATGCAAATACAATGGTATACCCGATTTAATAATACGGAAAATAAAAACCGCAGTTCTGTCACAAGTCACATCCAATAATAGAAACCTTAAATTCAGAGACATGGTCAAACTTCCTAAGGTCATAAACATACCGGATGCAGTTATTAAATGTAACCTCAAGTAAACGCCTTGAAGTACTATCACAGTTATTAAATATTACATCACAATAGGTGAAAATTGGTATAATCAGACTTTTAACAAGATATATGCGTAAATTCACTGGACAAAACTTTTTTATTAACCTTAGCGAGTATAAACTATAATTAACACGCTGGCATAGGGATTTTATATGATCAATCCAAGTGAGTTTCATTAATGAAAATACCAAAAAAAATGTTTGTGTAACTTTTTGAAATTTTACAAATTTTAAATTAAAATTCAAAATAAAATATTACTGCTAATTTTATTTAAATTTTTGTAATTATTGTTTCATTAATGAAAATATATAAAAATAAAATTTATTAACCTGTATTCATGTACTGTACTTAAAAATGTTTTCATGACAAATAATATTTATTTTAACATTTTTCAAAAATGGAATAAAACAAAAGAAAAATGAAAAAAATATCATATTTAGCAATAAAAAACAAAATTAATTGTTATTATAAATCACTTGGTTTACTGTGGGAAAATTACTTGGATTACTGTTAGAATATAGTAGAACATTTTGATTTTTACAAATACACTGAACCTAAGCATTTTTAATACATTTTGAAAATTATTTAAAAATGTGTTCAAAAATGAATTTAAAATGGGCCTTTTTTTATTCAGTTTGAAAATGAATTAAAAATGTGTTGAAAAATGAATTTAAAATGAACCTTTTTTTATTCAGTTTGAAAATGAATTAAAAATGTGTTGAAAAATGAATTTAAAATGGGCCTTTTTTTATTCATTTTGAAAATGAATTAAAAAAAAATGAAATAAAATTGTCTTTTTTTTGTTAAAGTTCCATTTTTAATTCATTTTTTCAATTTTCGATTTTTTGTCTAAAACAACATATTAAAAACAGATTTTATTTATTCAAAATGAATTAAAAATGGTTCCAATTCTTCATACTAAAATCACCATTTTTAATTCAGTTTTGATGTACAATTTTAATTCAGCCTTTTTTAATTCGTGTAGCCCATATCAACTATCCACTGTAGAAATAATTTTTGTGAATGGTGCAACATGCTAAAATTTTCTCTAATTGCAAGTCTATAAGCTGCATACTGAAGCATTGTTAGTTTATTTCTGGGCGCTCTTGAATTAGATGTAGTTGGTACATTATGAGAAATATTGATGTGCCACCCAGTATCACCATTTGGAAAAAGTAATGGATACGCTAAAGGGTCTAATGATGAATCCAAAACAGAGATATTTTTGATGGTACAATTAACTTTTGAAAACGAAACCATATTTCGTTCAAAGGGTGGCTCACCATCAACTGTACTATATATTACTGCTACGTCAGTTTGAATTGCATCGTTATAACGGCGTAGGTCTAAATCACGATTTACTTTAATGAGCATACAAATTTCTTTATTTTGATTTTCAACCCTCTGGCAATGATCTTTCATTGCAATGAATGACTGAACGAAAGGATTATTGAGTCCCAATTCAAAAGAAATTTCGCGCATTATATTGTTATTGCATGTTTGATTAAAGTGTTCATTTAATCTATAATTGACAACAGTATCAACATCATAAAAATATAATTGCGCATAGCATGGCGAGTGGCCATATGCAGCAGTCATTGGTCCTGATCTGTGATAAAAAACATCATGTATTTTAAAATGGTACACTCCACGCGTAACTGTATCCGATATTTTAGCTTCTGAGCTAACCATAGCAAATGATGAATTGTACTTACGAATATTTTCAAAATCATTTTTTAACTTTCTTTTTATTGAAGGTTCGTTTGAAGCAAGTCCATCATATAATGATTTAAAATAATCATTTTGACTTAATGCCGGTAATAATGCTTTACCCTTATGACAACATGAAGTGAATGCAGTCCTTTCACCTAAAGTGACTTCAGATTCGAAATGTTTTGCATTGCCAATGCATTAATCCGCAATCAAAACTATTAAAATTTCTTTGAACGACATTCAGTGCACATTTAAATGTATCCCCCAAAGTAATATCATCATTTTGAACAATATTTACACTATTTAAATTTAAATTTGGTCTATTATGATTTAGACTTAAACGCGAATATATATTCCTTCTTCTTTGTCTCTCACTCCGGCCAGTCAATGTTCTATGTCGTGGCATAATGGAAGTAGGTATGCGAATATCTAAATGTAAAAAAAACATGTAATAAAATTACTGAAGCTAAGATTACACAAGGTTTAATTTACCGTATTTGCCGGACGATAAGACGCATCGGATTATGAGACGCACCCCAAAATGTATCTATCAATTTTTCGAAAAAAATATATTTTGGACGATAAGACGCACAAAGACACAATTTTTACAAAAACAAAAAAATTAATATATTTTACTTCATAATTGGTGTTTACAAATATTAAACATTCATTTTCCTGCATTATTCAACTCATCTTCACTCGACTCGTTACTGTCGCTTATTAAAATGTTTTCTGAACTGCTGTCGGCTTCTTCACATTCTTCGAATACAAAATCATCTTCTGCTCCGTCCATCGCGTTACTAATCCCACATTTTTTGAAAGACTTTACAATTGTTTCTTGTTTTATTTTTTCCCAAGAATTTTTCACCCAAGTACACACTTCAATAATTGTAGGTCGTTTTATTCTTCCTGTTGCGGTCCTATCGTGATTTAGTTTTGTCATCCATTTGTTCCACTCCTCCCGCATCAAATCTTTAAATGGCTTGTTAATTGACACATCAACAGGTTGTAATTGGCTTGTAAGGCCTCCAGGAATGACCGCTATTTCTGTGTTCATTTTTCTTAAAAGCGTTTTAGTTGAATCTGTTGTATGTGCTCTAAATTGATCTCACACTAACAACGCGCGCTTTTTTGACATCGCACCTGGACGTTTTTCCCAAATCCTTTCTAGCCATAATTTAATCCCCATTTCATCCATCCAACCTTTATCTTGAACGTGGATTATAATTCCACGGGGGATTTCATCTTTTGGTAATGTTTTCTTTTAAAGATTAACATAGGGGGTAGCTTTTTACCATCCGCACAACATGCTAAAACTACAGTGTAGTGCGTTTTTTCGTGACCTGTTGTCTTTATTGTTACTGATCTGGTGCCTTTAGAATCTACAGTACGATTTGAAGGAACATCAAATGTTAGAGGCACTTCATCCATATTAGCAATTTGGCTAAGATCAAAGTTAAAATTCTGTCTAGTTGATATGATAAATCTATGAAATTCTATAATTTTAGCTTCATAGTCAACCGGCATTTTTTGGGCTAGACTGGTTTTCGTACGCATGGATAGCCCGTGTCTCTTCATAAATCTGAAGCACCAAGAAGTTGATCCTGTGAAATCACCAATACCATTCGCAGACGCCCAATGCTTCGCTTCAAAAATTATCATTTTCGTAGAAACCGATATTCCATTGCTTTGGTGATCTGTTATCCAATTTTTTATTTGTATTTCAAATTCCGGCCATTTTGGTAAGTGTGAACGAAATGTCTTCTTATGTTTACTGAGCAGTTTCAATTGCTCTTCTTGTTTTTTCCATTCACGAATCATTTTTTCTGTAGGTGGTGGACCAAAATGTCTTTCTGCTGCGCGGTTTCCATGTTCTTTGGCATATTTTATCACTTCTAATTTAAAATTCACATTATAAGAAAGTCTCTTTTGTTTTAAACTCATTTTCTGGTTTTATAACATTTAAAGAATAAATTCAAATTATAAAAATACTTTATTAAACCGTACGAAATCACATACGCTACTACACTAACTAATATTGACATTCCCGTGGGGATCCCCGATTCATTTTCATGGTTGCTAAAATTTACGGGAGTCCCCGATTCATTTTATGTGAATTCCCAATTTATGTTCGTAAAATTTCCCAATCGGACTAAAAATTTGCTAAATTTTACGTGAGTCCCAGATTAATTTTATGTAAATCCCTAATTTATTTTCGTGGGATTTCTCGATCGGACTATAAGACGCACTTCGTTCCATAAGTCGCACCGCAATTTTCGGTTAAATTTTCAGAGTAAAAAGGTGCGTCTTATGGTCCGGCAAATACGGTAAGTAATAAAATGTACTTACCTACTCACTTTGTTGAAAACACTAATAGGTATTATAATATTTAGTCGACAGTTAGTCAATTCAAATTGCTGCTCACAATTTCCTTTTGCAACAGATGTATGTTCAAAATATAAAACAAACGCCTTTTTCACTTGACATATACACTCCACAGGCTATTGAAAAAAGGAATATTTGAAATCACACAAAATACACAGCTCATTCAGTTAATCTGTCAGTAATTATTTGTTAGACAACATTTTAAAATTTTTTAACGACAATCTCTATCCTGTGCGACTGTTTGGCCACAGACTATTATGTGTTTGACATTGGCAGTATGAATGTAAGCAAACGACGGACTATTATGTGTTTGACATAAACGTAAACAATGAATGTTTTAATTTATTTTATTTAATGTATTTGCAACACATATTATATATAAATCCGATTATAATTATCCGATTTTGATAAAATTTAACATGCACGATGGAAATGGGATTCTCAAATTATTATTGAATGAAGTTCTGTAATATGGGCAAGTATGATGAAACTTGCCTAGTTCTCAACCGATTATGATGAAATTTGACTTGTTTGTTGCAAATAGGATTCTAAAATCATTCTTGGATGAAATTCTGGAATATATCCAATTAGGAAGGAACTTGACCATTTTTTATCCGATTATGATGAAATTCAGTATATACGATGGAAAATGGACTCTAAAATGATTTCATCATTCATCGTGATGCTGAATTTCATCAAAATAGAATAAGAAATTTCCAAGTTCCTTCCTAATTGGCGATATTCCAGGACATTATCTAAAATTCAGTGTAGATTCCCATGCAGAATTTCATTAAATTGGATAAATATGACCAAGTTCTTTCTTCATTATTGGCCATATTTCAGAACTTCATATAAAAAATCATTTTAGAATCAAACTTCCATCGTACGATGGAAATGGGAGATAAGAAATAGCCAAGTATCTGAATTTAATCAAAATCGGATTAGAAATGGCGAAAAGCGTTACTAATTGGCCAGTTCCAGAACTTTATCTAAAATCATTTTAGAATCACATTTCCATCGGACATGCTGAATTTTATCAAAATCGGATAAGAAATGGCGAAGTTTCTTCCTAATTGGCCATATTTCAGAACTTTATCTAAAAATCGTTTTAAATCGGATAAGAATTGCCAAGTACCTGAATTTCTCAAAATCAGATCAGAAATGGCCAAATTCCTTCCTAATTAGCCATATTCCAGAACTTTATCTAAAAACCGTTTTAGAATCCTATTTCCATCGTACAAGCTGAATTTCATGAAAATCGGATAAGAAATAGAATCCCAATAAAATTCTTATAAAAAAAAATCACAAACCCTCAGTTCAAGGAACCTTACTACAACGGACACCATTTTTGGTTCCGTCGAAGTCCTTTGTAGTGATAGGTTTCTCTGTAAAGAGAAAATTTTTATGTTACGTAATAATTGGACTTACATGTATGTATATAACATTTTCGTTGAGGAGTGTAATTAAAAAAAAAATCTATTTTAGTTACATACATACAAACAAAATAATTTTCATTCATTCATTCACTGAATAAAATTAAAGTATTATTGTACTACTTTGATCGTTTTTGGCTTTTATGTGTAAGTATTGTAAAGGAAACTACATCAGGCGATTTTTCCTGAACTATCCAACCGATTTTCGTTTAACATAGATTGCGCACACCTACAAAAGAATACCTTTCGAATGGTGCAATTTTTATAAAAATCGGTTGGGTGGTTTCAGCGTAAAAGGGGTACAAAGTTTTCTCTTCACGTATTAATATATAGATTAAAGAAAATATGTCCAAAAACTATAAAATAAACAGTAATGTCGTTATCTGATCATAATTCGTTAAATGATCACAATTATTTAGTCTTAAGAATAGTAATTATCAAAATGTTTAATTACTAAAAATTAATAGTAAACTACTGTTAAATAGTAAAGTACTGTTAAAATAACAAAAAATTAATTTAACTTGACAGTTTATGGTCAAACTTACTGATTATTTCTTGAACTCTATTGGATAATTTGGTTTTCATTTCAATTTTATATATATCCCAAAATTTTTTTAAACTTGCAGGAAAATGTTGGTTGAAAACATAATGGCTTTTGAAAAAGCAGTCCAAAACTTTGGGAAAATTGTAATCACTGGGTGCAGCAAAGATTTCCTGTTCGATACAAATATAAAAACTGCATATTGCCGTTTTATTAGCTCCAGTAGCGATTATGTATGGATGCTGTGTATTGTTTTCAATTAGCTCCTCGGTTGTTGAATTAAGCTGCAGGGAATAGTAAACAAAAAATTATTAGAGAGTTTATTAATTTTTTTATAAATCATTATTTGCATAAATATTTTCAACTAAGTAAATATTTACCTTTCTAAAAACTATTAATTTGTTAAGCGACTCGATGTACCGGTCCCTGGAAATTTTAGATGACGATTTTCCCGAAGCAGTTTGTGGAAGCAATTTAATGAGCAGGAAAATTAATTTAATACCAGGAAACCTTTAGAGTGGACAATCAAAAAAGTGAAAATTAGTAACAAGTTGTAGTTTACCATAAAACCAAATGTGTTTGTTACTCGTATTATTCTTCTAAATTTTGATTTGAACAATCATTAAAATTTTTTTCAATATTTGCTGAAATAGTATTCCAGTTTTGTAGCAATCTCTCTGAATTATTCGGAAAACGAAGATTGAAATCATAGAGTATCTGCAAATGATAAAATTAAAACATAATAATATTTAAAAGATTGTTGACATGTAATTGGTACTAACCAATTCAGGTTTAAAAAAAAAAGAATGGAAATTGCTTAGAAATCTGATTAATTTCGTTTTGCTCGAAAACTGCAATTCTAGCATCTAGAGTTTCTTTCAATTTTCGTTTAATTAATTCAAATTGGGTGTCCACATTCCAATTTTTTAAAATTAAAATGCCTTCATCATCGTTAAAATTTGCAGTCGCCTTCACATTCTCAGAGTCACTGGTAAATGTATGTTCCTTACTTTTCCTTTTTCGTACATTGTCGGTCATTCTAGCTTTATTACGAACGTTGTAAAGTCTCGTGGCAATAAACCCTGAATTGGTTATACTATTAAACAGTAATTCCTAATATAAAAATTATTAAAACATTATTCAAACAATATCACAACTAAAAAAATAATATGTAGGTACTAACAGTTCCATTTGTTGAACTTTTTAATTGTGGAAAAATTTTAATAACCGCTTCGGCCAAAGCGAGCTTGTGATAGTTTTCAGGATACCAACCATATTTTTTAACAATAAAATTAACTGCCTCCCGTATTATTGCCCTTCTTTCTACATCCTTAATTGGTAGTAATTCCTCGTTAGTCGTGTATATTTTTTTTTAATACAAAATTATTTTCGCTCTTCATTATGAACATCTTTAGATCCTGTCAATACAACATTATGGTAACTTAAAATAGTGTAAATAAAATTATTGACCAAAAACTACCTCTCAACTAATATACATTTCTAATCCTATTCGGGCGTTCTGTCTTGCTACTGAACATATTTCTAAAACTGTAACTATAAAGTTATTGAAACTATTAAAATTATAAAATCATTTTGTGTACCATTCCGTTGTTGAGATGCCGTAGTAGCTTCCTTTAATAATACAATATTCAGGTAAAATTTTGGATGTGTATAATTTTACATAGATGACATTTCTCAAGGACATTTGACATTTTCCGATATCCACAAAATAATTTTGAATTGGTCCATATTGCGAATGGGAACGACATTTGCTGTTTCATTTCGAGAATCGAGATTATTCGATAATTTCAAGATTATTGTTGAAGATTATTCGTTGATGATACTCGCATGAAACATATACATAGTTATTTGTATATCCAGAGCACAAAGTGACGCTTTATCATAGCATCCATTCAAACATGACAAAATTCTTTACACATGTTACGAAGAAAACAGACGTGTTGGGCTTGGGGAATAGAGAAGAAGCCTACTTTTTACGCGAAAATTTTGCGAGTTTCCTTTCGGGAAACGAAAGCTTGCTTAGGGCGTAGATTTCCCTGTTATTTTGGAATGTGGTGGATTTTGTTTGAAAAATTTGAAGAAGGGTTTCTGCCTAATAAAAGCCACTTTCTCAAGTTGATTATCTTTTTAATAAAATTAATTGTTAAAATACGAATAAATAAATAAATTAATTGGTCCCTATTTCGGCACGTTGGGTGGAGAAAAGTACCGACATTTTTTTAAATCTATATTTATCGATTCAGAAGATTGTAAGTTTAGAAAAACTACATGATTCTTAACGGTTGTCCGTCGCATTATTCAGGTAATTGTATGAAAGGCTCCTGTTAAAAAATAAATGTGACCACTTTTGTTTAAAACATTTTTCATTTCATCACTCAGTTATGCCAACTTAAAAGATATTTCTTCCGCCCTTCATTTTATCGACCGATCTACCCTAAGCAGGGATCAGAGAAATGATTGCTTGCATTCTTGAGAGAAGTGGATCCAGCCAAATTTTCTAAAAGCTCCTCGATATACCTTTCTTGACAATATCTGCAACAATACCTAATGACCATCCAGCTTAGAAATTCTGAATCTTCAAAGTTCAAATATTAAGCAAACGATGACTAAATTTTGTCGATGCGGCAGTGTGCAAAATTAACGTTTGCCAATTTAACTGAATCACCTACATTTATACTTATATAAATTTTATATGTTTCACTAATAATGATGTCGTGGCGCTATAATATGATAATTTATGCTTGATAGCAACACTGCTCGTCAGCATTGAAACAATAAAATGTTAAACAAAACATTTCTAGTAAATAATTAGCTTAATTAATAATTTACACTTCCCACATTCAAACACATTATTCTATTTAATTACAATTATATTTGCTTGATCATCAAAGATGATGAAGGCCTTGTTCGATATACATAGATACACAATAAATAAAGATGAACGCGTCACGAAATAAATCAAATTCGGTATTTGGGTATCAGGTAACACGTACAATGAATGTTCCCATCCCGCAGTTTGTGCCAAGTGAGTCGACATGATTTATGAAATATATTTGACCTAGTTTCACCTCATGCCATATCTCATGTTGTTTATAACTTTTCGATTAATTTGTTTCAGATTTGTGCAATATAACAATCCTATATAAATGCTTTGTATACACACAACAAATAAAACTTTTCTACTTTTCCATTATACTCGAAGGTACCTATTATGATGAAATTACATTTTCTATTCTTAAGAAATTTCTTCAAGTGTCAACAACATAAGATTTATTTTTTTTTTATTTTATAAAAGAGATAAATTTTGTAATTTTATAAAGTTTACCGTAATACATACAATACAAAACCAAAATAAAAAAGTTTAAAAGTTTTTCCTTTTTAAAATGTTAATCTAATATGCTTCACTGTGTCTGATTATCATAAAACGATAAAAAAATAAAATTTGCGGTTTTTATTTCGACCTTGCATAATTATCCAAGATCACACTAAAATATAATAGAAAGAAAAATTTCATTATCAAAGATAATGTTATGACCTGTCTGACTCACCGTTATATTGGAAATTCCGATTTTGCACAATATAAGATCAGTGTTAAAAATTCAATGTCGCTCGTCCATATAAAAGTTACATAAATGAGCGTAACGTGATTTAACGATAAAAACTATCAATGCCATAAGAATTTGCACAAAAAATTGGTTTGGGCCAAATAAAATTGCAGAGGATGTTCTTAAGGTTGTGCTATGTAGTGTAGCAGTTCGTATTTTTATGATTTCAAGACAAATTTAGACAATGCTGTCTATGCGCGGTAGCCTCAATAAAATTATGACATTGAAAAAAACGCCCGCACCACAATTTTAATTGTGTCAACGGAACTAAACAAACAAAAAAAATGGTACAGGCCGCTTTCATATACGGGAATATGTTGGTGAGGTGATAGGTATATGTATGTATACATACACATTTATTTGTTTTAGTTTTCCAAGATTTATTACTTTCAGTTTTTGTTTTATTTAAATATTTGTCTGCTAGCAACTTTGCTCTGAATCGTGTATAAATCAAATTCGCTGAGATACCGGACAGTCTGGTCGTGAAAAACATAACTTTGAGTTATTTAAAATATTTTATACAATTTTAAATAAATCAGTCAGAAATTTTATAAACAGCTGGCATGTATATGACTACTAGTCGTCAGTTATTCTGTAGTACTCCCACAATTTAGGAGTTTGAGTATTCACACAACGAAACTAAACGAATTGAAATGTTATGTGCTGTACCAAAACCCTAACTACCTATATCAAACTTTGCCGCTACTTCATTAAAAAGCAAATAAATTGGTTGTGCTGCAACACAAAATACGCAAGATTCACCTTTACGCCTTGTTGATCTCGCTTAATCCAGAACCTTAGCTAAAAATGTTTTGGTTCGTTTCTTGAGTAAACCATAGAGACAAAAAATTTTATTACCCTTGACGGACAGCTTAGCATAAGAGAGTACAGTAGTTTATTTCTATTCATCAGGTGCAATGTTTTATCCATCAAATTAAAAACAAACAAATTTCATAGAATTACATATCGACGTCACGCCACTTATACTTTCGGTAATGTTAAATTCTTTCCGCATGAAAGCGCTACTTGCACTCTTACTAAACTCTGTCTGTATTACAAGATAAACTTCACCGGTGCGAGGTATTTCACATAAAGTGCAGCTACACAAATTAACGAAAATAGTAAGAGTAAATGACCATAGTGTAGCATCAGTTTTGAAAATTGTAAGTTATTTTAACTATTTTCAAAAAATTGCCGAACATGCTCAACTCTTTTTATCATAATGACAAAAATTGTATCGGGAAGCTTGAACTGTCCACTTTATAAAAATATCGCCCCATGCCTGATTCTACTGGTTATTTACACTTTTTTATATAGGCCTTTTGTGTAGCTACACTTTCTGTGAAATCTCACCACTCATTTGCATCATAGGCCCTTTGCCGTATTAAGTGCGGAACCTTGGTGGGTTTCAACGAATTTTAATAAATAAATAATTATCAAAGCCGGAATTTTAATTTCAGATTTTTTGGTTGGCCAAAGAACTATAATAGACACATTTAGGCCTGTGGCCATGCCACGTATAAAATACCTCAACTCTACTCATTCATCTCATTGAGCTCCGTCAGGTCATTGAGGAGAGAAGCTCCTAGAAATGTCCATCTGCTTTTCGCTAGGTGGCGACAGGCGCTGAGGTAGTATTAGACCATTTATATTGTAGTTCACTTGCTAGGTAAATTAAGGCAATTTGTACCCTGACGAGCAAGTTCATCTGCCTTTTCATTTCCCCCGCAACACTGAAGGAAGTGCCCTGACACCCACGTTGTTGAATTGATCTGTCATCTTGTTAACAAATGAGAGACAGTTATAGGCTACTTTCGACATAAGAAGTCATAATCGTAGCATTAAATAGCGGCCTCCGTTATCGCGATTAGTTCAGCTTGAAAAACGCGACAATAGTCGGCGAGGCCAAATGAGCGGTTCACATTTAATTTCTCACAGAAGACACCACCACTGACCTTACAGTAAATCTTTGAACTATCCGTGAAGAAATTCAAAACTTTAGGGTTCAGAATTATTTCACTCAACCAGTCCTCTCTGTGGGGAATTCAGTTCGAAACCCCTCCTCATAAGATGGTGATGGAATAATGTAGTCGGAGGTATCAGAGATGTAACTCACATGAGATGAAAGGGAACCTCCAATGCTTGAGCGGGTGTGCTCCTGAGTGCACAAAGCTTCTGCTCAGGCTGAGTACATAAGGTAGAAGCGCTCTAAATTTTCATAAGCGACTTCAGGTTTGACGTACTGTTTAAAGCTGGCCACCAAACAACAATCCTATCTTATGACTGAGGGATAGAACATAGAACCAATGTACGGGAGGTATGTTTGGGAGGGCCAATCTGAGGAAGCTTGTATTTCCTAGAGAAGAGGACCACCTCAGTCTTTTGTGGATTAAAATTTAGTCCAAAGCTGGTGGTCCGTTTAGAAAGTATGCCAATAGGGCTTTGCATGACTCTCTTTGGGTACAAGAATATTTACCATAAGTCAGGCCATTAACGACCAAGTGCCAAAGAAAGGGGGGCAATACCCCACCTTCTGGTATGCCTACACTTGCAAATCTAGTAATGGAGAACCAGCCAAAATTAGCCGTCACAGCCCTGCCTCTTAGCATTTGATCTATTCAGCCACCGAGCGGCTCATCCAGAAAGCTTACCAAGGGATATTCCTTATATTTTAGGGATTTCCCACTAGTACAAATAAGGGAGTGTAGAGCGGTTTCCATAGAACTTCCTTTACAGTAAGCATGTTGTGATTTCTACCACTTATCCGGCTTTATAGAGCCTCTAATGTGAGCTTCCACTTCTTCAAGTGGTTTTATGTCTAAGGTCTTTGTTATGGCAATGAAAACTTTTTCTCGCCTATGGCTACCTCTGACGGTAACTTCCAGCGTGAATAGAGTTACATCAATAGTTTGCTGAATATCCGCATGAATAAAGCCATCAAATCCCGCCGACTTCTATGACTTAAAACTGGTGGTTTGGCGTCTATTGGAAAGGGCTCCGTAACCTTCCAGTAGGCGCAAGTGTACGTACTGCCTCCTCGTGGCAACCACCGGTAACTGTAACCATTAGGCTGAATATAGACTTTTGTGACAGGCTAAAGTACGGCGCTAAAGGAGAAAACCTTGACAAAAAATCCCTAATCTAAGGTGGAACAGCATATGCCGATGGATGAATGGCTGATAGGTTCATCAGTCTATATATGCGGACTCTGGATACCAGGCACCCTCCAGTTTTATTTAGCCTTCCTGTAGTAAACCTGGGTGACCTACAGGCGACTTTTTTATTCCCAGCAACTCGCAAGAGTCAAATCAAAACGGTAGACGAGGCACGGGAAGGAATACACGAGAGTGGGTCTGCCCTCTCAAAGTCCTTGAGTCCCAATGCTACCGTTTTCTAGCAGAAGTAAATGTTATTACATCTAGGAGGGAGAGCAATGAGCCCAGATAGTATGTAACGCGTATAGAAGTATTTCCTACAGTAGACATCTAGGAGGGAGAGCAATGAGCCCAGATAGTATGTATCACGTGTAGAAGTACTTCCAACAGTAAACATCTAGGAGGGAGAGCAATAGCCCAGATAGTATGTCCCAGCAACTCGCAAGAGTAAAATCAAAACGGTAGACGAGGCACGGATAGGAATATACGGGAGTGGGTCTGCCCTCTCGAAGTCCTTGAGTCCCAATGCTACCGCTCTTCTAGCAGAAGTAAATGTTATTACATCTAGGAGGGAGAGCAATGAGCCCAGATAGTATGTAACGCGTGTAGAAGTATTTTCTACAGTAGGCATCTAGGAGGGAGAGCAATGAGCCCAGATAGTATGTATCACGTACCGGTCGGCAGTATTATCAGGTTCATTAAGAGCCTGAATAATGGCTGGACGGATAATTAAAACATCTAGGAGGGAGAGCAATGAGCCCAGATAGTATGTATCACGTACCGTTAGGCAGTATTATCAGGTTCATTAAGAGCCTGAATATTGACTGGACGGATAATTAAGTAGGGCTTATGCACAAAAGATCTTTTAGGTCGCAGTGCGGGGTGGCTTGAGCCCCCACATGGCCCTCAAGTAATAATAATAATAATGACTTAAAACTGTTAATTGCCCATACTATCGTCCTCTTGCTTATTATTTGACTTGTAACAGCTGAACCCCTAATAGCACTCGGCATTTCAGGCGCAAATTCGGAGCACTCCGCAAAGTGGATTTTACGTAGTAACTCTAAAGAATTCGCACTAGTTCTGGTCTAAATACCATCCGGTCACTGGAGATGATTCGGGATGGTAGGTCTGGAATTCAGTAGTTTACGAATCCCCGCTGCCTCGGAAGACTCTTTTATTTTACCAAAGTAAAGCCTCCAGGTACTTATTTTGGTACTTCTTATTTCATACTTGTTTGTTTTAAGGACTTCCTTATAGCAGTCACAATCAGCAACAGTTTTTGTTTTTTTGGCTACTTTTAAGAACCTTTTGCATTTTTAACGAGAGCTTTAGAGCTGTTTTGATTACCAAGCTGGCCGTGGTTTACCCAAAAAATTACTCAGAATAGACGCTCTCCACATAATTTTCTGAAAGCCACCGGATAGTTTGTCTACTAAGTCATCAAGCTTCTGTATTGATACAGAGGAGTTCGAAACCGGTCCGGTAATGAATTACCTAGAATGGTTCTGTAGGTATCACAGGACAATATAAATTCCATCAGCTTGAATTTTGAGCAGCAGAACAGCGAAAGAAAAGTGCCTTACAATACTGGAGGTTAATCTACAGAAGCCTCAACATGGGGCTGAATAGTAGCCTCCACTACCATCGTGTCATACTCCCCGCCTGAAAGCGAGTCCCCTTGAAGTTCCCACTATCACTCCAAGGCTGTTGACAACTCTGAGCCAAAAATACTAGCCGCATTTCTTGACGTTTGATCTGATCTGGATCAGATCATGTTTCATGAAACGACAAGCAATAAAAACAATTACTCGGATCAACATTTTGATCTCAAAAAAATTTGTTAAATTTTTGTTGTTGTTTTCATTGTAAACTTTGATCTGATCCGGATCGCTCTGCGTCAAGAAATGCGGTTAATGTTTCCATGCACAGACGTACACCGGAGCACCTCCGGTCCACCACTACTGATGTTGCTCCGGACCTACCACCCATATTCTTCCTGTACACCTTACAAGGTGAGAGGACCGAAGCCGAAGGTTATCATGCCCTTCGTCCTCGGCAAAGCCTCTAGCGACTAATCGTTTATGCTAAAACTACTGACCTATAGTTAGCCTTCGGTTCTTTCAACTTAGCTATCTTCCAGTTGGAAGTTGCAAGATCCGGGTTGCCGATCCAGAGCATCTCCAAGATCCCTTTAGGATCACTTGGTTTCTCAGGGATTTAAGCCTGCTCTCTAGGTCTGCAGGGAACTTCTTCCCTTGTTAGAACCTCCAACTTGGCTCTAGGCCAGATCTCACCCAGGCTTCCTACTTAGTTCCTGTGGAGAAAGAGTAACCTATAGTCGGCACATTGTACCAACTTGACATGGTTAATATGCCAACCTCCATCTCCACATCTCGGAGCACGTCCCGGATTTTCATACATTATTTTATGGATAAATTCATCTCCATCTTCCCACAACTGACGGGCACTAAACTTCTATTTTCCTGCGCCGTGCCTGTTACAGCCAACATTAGCTGGTCTTCCTTGAGAGCCTCTCTAAAAGGCCTGGTTACAGTTTCCAGAAACCTTGACCTTTTCGCATCCTTAGTTGATAACTCCTGAGATCTCTGTGCCTTTTAATTCCTGAGATCTCTGCCTTTTGAGCGGAGGGCCCTCAGAGGAACCACCCTGCTCATCCTTCGGAACTGATAATTTGAAGCATAAGAACCATCGTTTTTAGAGCTTTTGTCTTTGCCCGTTATTTTGAAGGGACCAGCGTTAATCGAGCTAATGTCTTTCTTAATTTTCGGTATTTGAAAACCAGGCATATTGGCCAAAATTCTCACGGCAGTAGAATTTTTGCTTATGTCCCAGTTAATATTTGGCCTTTAGGATCGGGCTTAAAAGCCGATGTTCTTTCAGCCCCTGCCTTAGTAAAGTCCTACGAGTAGCGGAGAAAACAATGTACATCTGTTCAGAAATCCGCAATGCACAGATCAAGCCACATGATCCGGAGGGCGCCTGGTATCCGGTACACCGTCAGAGACTGGGCTAACTTTTAACGGGGCTCTAGCCAGGTTGGTTCTCAGCACCGTATGATTAACCCAGCCCAATTATTTAGCGCTCCGTTTTAGCCTAACCCACCCTGTCGAAAATAATGGTGAGCTAGTTACGATTGCGGTGATCACCGCGTGGAGGTAACACGAGCACTTGTGGAAGCTGCAAGGTACGGAGGTGACAACAAGTGTTCCCCAAGTAGCTTCATACTTAGACCACGAATATATTCGTAAATTTTACGAAATTATTCTCGAATTAGCTCATTTTCAATGCTTCCAATAAAATACTGGCTTTCTCAAGATTTACAGTATTGAGTATTACCGGAGGTATTGATGTTTTTGCCGTTGTGGCGGATAAGGCTAGTTTATGATTTTTCGAAATTGTAAAATGGTATCACGGAAAATTGCGCGATTTTATCGATCAAGGAGTCCATCGCCAAAATATTCCTTGTCCATATAATGATATACATCTATATTTCACCAGTCTCGATTACATACATACAATTTTCATATTTTTGCTTACTCTACAATATTCTATTTAATAAATTAGATGGGAATGTCACTTTAGAATAATTTATAAAATTAAAATAATTTAATATAAATGAATATTGATTGAATATGTTTTCGTTTGTCGGTTGGTTTGTTTTGGTCGAGTGTTAATTTAATTGAGACGCGCCCGATCGATCAATCAAATGTTTATTTATTTACATAAATAGAATAAAATTAGAGTTTAATTGAAAAAAATGGTTTGTGAAATATATTTTACATAACCGCACTAATGTACAACACGTTTTCCATAACCAAAATGAAATTGATATGTTCATTAACCCAACAAATTTCTCACCGACACAATATACACATCCGTATTGTCTGTTTAAACAAAATATGTAATAGAGTTTGTGTAATCGGCCCTAAAAATATTACGAAATCATCTTGTAAAATTTATCTTGAGAACAAATAGTTTTTTTTTTGTTTTTAGTTACAAACAATACAAACGGTGGAAATCCCTTTCATTTTCAAGAGTTCAGTCAACCGATTTTTTTTTAACAACATTTTTCTTTTTCTTTGATTCAATTGTTCAACTGTGCACTCTTTTCGTTTCAGGTTATGGTCACATAGCACCAAAAACTCACATGGGGAAAGTAACAACGATTTTTTACGCGATTCTAGGCATACCGTTGATGTTATTGTGTTTATCAAATATTGGTGATATTATGGCTAGTTCATTTAGGTAGGTAAAGTATATTTATATAATAAATTTGTTTAGAATTAACAAAAACAAAAAAGAAAATCGCCAAATTGCGTCGAGTTCTTAATTTTATAAATTACACGATAAAACATGAAATTATATTTGTTTGTAGCGTAATGAATGTGTTATTACGTTTTTTCTTCTTCCGCTGGCGCTACATCCCATGAAGGGATTTGGCCGCCTCAACGATGCTCCTCCAAATAATCCGATCCGCCACAAGAGAACGCCAGGCACGGTGACCGAGTGTGTACAGGTCCCTCTCAACGTCGTCCATCCATCGGGTAGGTGGTCTCCCACGAGGTCCTACTTTCGTTGGTGCCGACTCCAAGGCCTGTTTAGTGGTCCGATTTTGTGAACGTAGTACGTGCCCAAGCCATCTCAGCCTTGACGATTTTATGAATCCTATGATGTCGACTTTATCGAGATCATTTCTGATCTCGTGATTCATTCGCATTCTGTACGTGGCTCCCTCTTTAATGGGACCGAGAATTCTTCTTATCATCTTACGCTCAGTTACAGCGATTTTCTGGATGTTTTGCGCTGTTAGTGTCCAAGACTCGCAACCAAAGGTGACAACTGGTCTTATCAGCGCCTTGTAGATGTCCAATTTTATTTTGCGCGATATATGAGGAGACTTGAAAATTTTGATATTGGCGTAAAATGCTCGGTAGCCTGCTGCGATCCTCGATGAAATGTCCACAGAAACGGAGTTTTGCTCAGTGATCAGTGATCCTAGGTATTTAAACTCATTCACCTTTTCATATTGAGTATCTCCTGAAATGAAGTCCCCACGAGTCTGCCTTCTCGCGGTCACCATGTATTTGGTCTTCGCTTCATTGATCTGAAGGCCTATTTGTTGGGCTGTTAATTCCAACGGGAGGAGGACCTCTTTCAGAGAGATGATGTTGCGACCCAGAATGCAAATATCGTCTTTTCGTTTCAGGTTATGGTCACATAGCACCAAAAACTCACATGGGGAAAGTAACAACGATTTTTTACGCGATTCTAGGCATACCGTTGATGTTATTGTGTTTATCAAATATTGGTGATATTATGGCTAGTTCATTTAGGTAGGTAAAGTATATTTATATAATAAATTTGTTTACAATTAACAAAAACAAAAAAGAAAATCGCCAAATTGCGTTGAGTTCTTAATTTTATAAATTACACGATAAAACTTGAAATTATATTTGTTTGTAGCGTAATGAATGTGTTATTACGTTACCTGTCATAATTTGTTGCTTCGAAAGTTTTAAATTAAATTTAGGAGAAAATAGTCGGATGGTTGTAATGTTTCATAAACTTAAGGTTGGTGTTTTTGCTTTCTAGGGGTAATTACTTTTAAACTGACGAAACAATGATCTTCTTTTGTAACTCAAGTCTTTGAGAGAATCCTATTAAAATTAGCCGAAAAGTTTTCAGCCGAAATTAATAAAATGTCGGTATATGCTGGTAGTATCTTTGCTATCTCAACCGAAAAGTACCAGTCGACATATTTCAGCCGAAACATATTTAATATAAAATGAAAAATTGTCAAAACAACTTATAAACTGGTATTTCCATATAGTGATTTTATTGTTAGGGAATTCAGCAGTAAAAACAAAAATGTTCCATCGTTAAGTAACATTCATCCTTTCTCATTTCCAATGTTAAACGTCTAAATATCTTTATCTATTATCGAGATGTCGTAACGGAGATGGGACAATTGGTTTTTACTGCTGAAATTCCCTAACAATACAGTAAAATATTGGAAACCCATAAAAACAGCCTTTTTGCAATTTTAGGTTAGGATATCTCAAAACCCTGACGTGATAGTTCAATTCTGTGACCAGATTCGGATTCAGCATCGAAAATTACGTCGGAAATGATTATTCTTGTTCCTGTCTGTTACCTGACCCTTGTCGATCCGTGTTATCAGGGCAAGTTTCATGTGGGGAGCCCGCGGAAATTCATTTGAATGGAAGACAAACAGAAAATTTATATAAATTCAACCCCTATAGTATCATGTCTGGAAAGTGGTTCAATGAGAATGCCTTGCCAATAGTTATCCCTATAGAAAAGTTATCAGGGCAAGTTTCATGTGAGTTTTAAAGTGTCATGTAAGGAAAGCGATCTTTTTGACGAGATAACGTCTTACACAGCATGTTTAGAAAATTGACACTAAATTTTCCCCTTATTCGTGGGTGATTAATCATCAACTGTAAGGATAACTTTTAATTTAAATTTATGATTTCTTAGGTTGGTCCTTAGGCTTGACGTCACCAGGCGGCGAGATAAGCCGCGCCGCGAACCTCCGATTTCGCACGATTTAAATGCTTGAACCATTTTAGCGAGGGAATGGGCGCATTCAGGTGCATTAAAAATCTACTAATGGAAAAAATGACATTTAAACTATCACATTACCATGAAATTTTGAATCTATCATGTGCGTTCAGTTCTTAACGTATTGATTTTACCCAACATGTTGCCAACAGTTGGCTTGTTTGAATGGCTCATCCAATCGGAGCAATTTTGGTGTCAATTTGGGCGTAGAGGGCATTATCTGTGGCGTATAATTTATTGTAAATTAAAATCTACATGGCGATTTGCAAAGCTTGAAAGCACTGCCGCGGTGGAATGGTTTATCTGATCGGAGCAATTCCAATCTCAATTTGTGAGTACAGAAACTGTGGCGGATAATTTATTTTAAATTAAAATAAATAATCTCAGCATTTTTTAAATGTTATCATTAAAAACAGCTACAGCCGTATAGACGACATATCCCACCCTGAATTCTTTAACATGAAGGTGCAACGGAGTCAGTCCTAGAAGTGCCTCCATTGGGAGATGTACTTATTGAACCCGTGACGCCGATGCAGGCTATACGCTGAACCTTGCTCAGCAACGACCACCAGATCAATTTTGTTTGAAAATCCCTAGATCGTCCACAGAGTCTCTGATAAGCCCAAAAAGGCTTCAATCCAGTTGTTGATCTATAGGATAAACTGATCATAAGCCTAATCGCTTTCATTGAAATATTGCAGAAACTATACGTATGTGTAAGGTTTTTTAAGGATTTTGATAATGCGGGAAATTGTCCCTGAATATAACAATTATCCCACGCTTCATGGGACGGATTTGTCCGACCCTTTGTCGGAACTGTAGCCCACATAGTGTGGGACATCTGGTCAGTTTAACCTAGGATGACCCCTAGATATTTAACCTCGTTAGGAAAAGGTCAGTAGTACCATTTAACAAGGGAGAGCTATAAGCGCAAGGTTTTTCCTCGTAAAAGGAAAAATTACAGTTTTTTGTTGGGCTGATACTAATGCCTTCCTGGTTACACCACTACCATATTATATTGAGTGCATTTTGCATAATACTAAGTAGTAATAATCCCGTCAAATTTGCCCCTAATTATGATAGCCACATCATCCGCGTAGCCCTGGACATCACACCCATGGCTACCCAGAAGGATCAGTAGAGTGTCAGTAACCAGACCATAATATAGAAGATCTCCTTGGGGGCATCCCTTTACATCTCTGATGGTTACTAACTCACCACCTAATTTGGCTGTAATCTTGCTATATTTCAGCATAGCGTGGAGCCACCTAATCGTAGGAGGCAGAAACTTCTTTTCCATTGCTGCTCTCCATATCGACTCATAGGAGGTATTATGAAACGTCCCTCCATGTCCACAAAGGCGCAAAGGGCAATTTCTGTAACAGTTACCAGTCTTTCAATTTTCATACTAGCGCGTTTTGATGAGCAAACTGAAACTGATGTAGCGGATTTTTTACGAGGATCTCTCTTTTTATTGTATAATCCAAGATTTTTTCCATAGTTTTCAATAGAAACGATGTAAAGCTAATTGGCCGATATAACTTGGGCTGTATGTCCGGATGACCCTATCCCTTAGGGAGTAAATGTGGAGTTTAAACACCACATTTACTCTCTTGCAGGGTTTCGGAATGTAGTTAAAAGCATAACTTGCCAGAAATATCCGGATCACGCTAGAGAGAATTTCCTCAATACCTTTTTGAACTAGTATTACCTTACTGGATGTGAAAATTTTTCCAGAGAGACTCCAGATTCCATTGTATGGTGCACAAACTACCTCATCTGGATGATCATGCTTGTCCTCTTGGGCTCCTGACACTATTGAGTTTGGAAACTGCTACCTGGTAGTGCCTCTAAGGTTTCCTACCATTTCTCAGTGAACCTTCCGTTTGCCTTCTGAAGAAGTCTTAAACCATTTGAATGATCCCTAGAAAGGCCTTTCTGGAGACGGGCTGTGGACGACCATCCATTGACTTTCTCACAGAAACTTTCCATATTGCTCTTTTGGATCTTCTTAGTTCAAGATAATGTTCCGTCAAGGCCATCTTATACTCGCTAATTGCTCTGGGGACTCTATGTTCTCCATAATCGAGGGCATTTCTGATCCGAGTTATGTATATGAGTTCCATTCGGGACAGTTTTAGAATTCTAATTTTTTACCGTTACATGGTCTGGCCACCCAAATCGAATCTGATGTGCATGTGATCCGATAAACAGGCCTCTTTAGGCATATTAAGATATTTGTTAAATTGCCCAAATGCGGACTAGCAAATGTCAATTCTAGGGCTTCTTGCCAAATTGCTTTTATAAAAGTAGATTTCTTTCCCCTAATGACCAATGTCTGCATTATTTTAATCAAAAATTGATAAAGGTACTCATCCCTATTATTGATGTCTGACACCCCTATTACCGTGTGGTGGGCTTTCGATCGCATACTATCAGGTAGTCCAGCCTATTGTGCTATGAGCAGCCCAACTTCAAGAGGAGGCGTCGTTTCTGAGTCACCAGAAAAATATCCAGAGACCACTATAGCCTTCTGTTTGCCTTTTTCCCCCAGAACCGCCACTATCACTGCCACAAAGTTCCTGGTGGTGAACTCTGGAATGGAAATAAAATTAATTTACGAACTTGCCAGAATGGCCGCTCTTGGACTCTAATTTCTGTTATTATAAATAAACTTACTCCACTTGATTTTGCCTAACCCTAATTTGGTTACCAATCGGTCATGGTTCCTGCATTAGGGTCATGCCAATATGTTGGCTGATAAACCTGTGGCAATGGACGCCCGAAGTCGTGCTTGCATGAGGCACGTTTACCTGTAGGCAGGAGATGTGTGTCCTCATTTTATGTTGAGAACGTCTTGAGAAGGCTTCTAGGTTAGCCTTCCTCACCGCTTTACCGTCTCTGCCTTTAAAAGGCAGAAGGCTGACTATTATCCTCCATCTCCTTCCCACTGTTCCCCGAAGCCTGACTCTTTCTTTCTCCCTTTGCTGCTACCTTCTCCAATGCCTCTTGGACAGGGCCACCACCCCTAGGGTCTTCTCCACAGGTACCGCCACCGTAACCTAAACAGGCTTGACCGCCTGTAATTCCCGACCGGATTGTAGAACCCGAGTTTGTCAACGGGGCCGATTTGCCCCCCCCCCCCCCCTCCATTGGGTTTTTTAACTGCCGGTGGAATACCATCATTCGAGCGGACTCTTTTAGGCGCTGGAACCTCAGGAGGAGCACCGGCCTTCTTCTGTGGCCGCATCACCAGGAGCTTCGTATCACTACCGGGTGTTTTGTCCTGAGCAAAAAGCATCTTGTACCGCTCCTTCGTGGCTCCGAACATCTTCATGGTAGGAGCCTGACAGGTTTGTCAATAACATTAACATCTCTCTTCCGGTTCTCAACGACATCCATACTTCTCTCTGCTTTCACAAGGAAGATCTCATCGGAATTAAGAACTACATTAGTCCTCAAAAACGGAAAGAAGGCCGTCACCATCCTTCTGCTCGTTAATATGCTGTGTCCCGAATGACATCAGTTACCGGTTTTCGCCACGAGGAGGCAGCACCTATACTTGCAAATTGTTACAAGGTTACCCCCAACTAAACCCGATTGGCCAAATCCCCATCTAAACCCAATTGCTCAACCCCAACTCAATACTCTACCGAAATTGAACTGCTGTCCCCTCAATGCAACACTCAGGTTAGGTTAGCCCTACCATTAATTTTTGAACCATCCGTGAAGAAGTTCAAAACTTCAGGGTTCAACATCTGTTCACTTAGTCAGTCCTCATGCAACCCTCAACTAAACGCCCAATTCAATCCTCAAAACAACATGGTCTAGCAAGCTATTGTACATGCGTTTATTGACTCAACTCAGAAACCCTCAAGACAACTTCCAACTCAAATCTCAACTAATACCCAAGCTAAATCCCAAACTGAACGGCTGGCTGAATCTACCTTATCCCTAACCCAATTATAATCAACCCCAATGCACACACAAATTCAGCACTTAACTCACCCCGAACTCTATGACCTACTCATTCCCCAAATCAACATGGTCCAAAAATACATTCATACGTGAACTCAACTCAAGTTAACTTCCAACTCATCCGACAACTCCTCCCAAATAAATTCCCAATTGAACCCTTCTAAACCTCAACTCAACTAAATTTCTAATTAAACCCTCAACCTAACCCTAAATTCGACGTCCTACTCAATCAAATCAACGCGACTCAAAAAGCTACATTCTTACATGAACTCAACGCAAGGTAACTTCCAAATCAACCCCGAACACACCCCACATAAATTCCCAATTTAACTTCTGGCCCCTATTCAACTCAATCCTCTTTCAGCTCTACCTAACTCCAACACACCCCTAATCCAACCCTAAATCAACTTTAACTCGACCTATAACAAAACTCTTAAATCATTCCCAAACTCACGGCTAACTCAACTTCCAAATCAACAAGGTCTTCAAAACTAAATTTTTACAAAAACTCATCTCAAGCTAATCTTAATTCAACCGTCACTTCAATACGCAAATAAATCGTCTGCTGAGTTGCTACAAAACCCTAACCCAAAGCCATCTCAACTCGTACTTAACCCGTAAATGGAACCCAACTCGACCACAAACTTAACGTTCAACTCAATCCTTAAACCAGCATACATAAAAAACTGGTCGACATGGTAATATCACCAAGTGGTTTTGGGTTAATCCGTATGCCGGATTCTCTTGACGTACTACTTCCAAAAGCTTTCCAATTCTCAGCCTTGACCATAGAAACAGATTGGCCAACAATAATTTCAAATCGGTACACTTTTTTTTCCTTCTTCAGACTCAGGAACTTGTAAAACGTCGTGAAAAGTAGCTTTGAACCAAAGTTAACTGTTAAATGTTTGCTTCAGTAGATCATTTTTTGAAATTTGTTCTATTAGAACCTAAGCGTGAGGATTCTTCTAAAATTGTCTGCTAAATTTTAGAAAACCGATTACATCACTAGTGGGCATTTAAGAGGCCATGTCCTATTAAATAATAAGCAAGGAATTTCAAAGATGGGTGGATGTGTAGTAAAATAGATTAGGGGCTTTTTGGTTTGTTTCGGCCACCACAGTAGTTTCTTGTATTTTTGAGATAGTTCTTGAGAGGAAAGTTCAGTTTACCTTTAATCTTGTACTTCAGTTGGCTGCTTCATTTTCCTATAAGCAGAGCGGCCGGGAGAGCCTAACCACAGAAGAGTAATTTTTGTTTCTCTTTTCAGTTCCTTGAGGTTACAATAACAGCTTCAGTTTGTTTTAGAATTGAAAATTGGAGCTGCTAAGGGTAGCAGAGCTGTGTTGCCTGGCTATTCGATATTAGGTATATCTTGCTCTCTGTTTAAGATATTGAAGCGCATAGATCTGGATGGAAATCGTCTCTGTTTGGAAAACAGTTGGGTTTGACGTAATAATCCTCACGATTTTGGTTCGTCAGCCTATAGTTTGGCGCAATTGTGTAATGAGCTATTAAAACTCTTTATTTATACAATGAATACTATTAGCTATTATAACAAGAAGCTCCACATGTGAGTTTGTAAAGTTATAGTGAAGATATGAACAATATTTTGCTAGCCTGTCTATGCAGCTAATTCTGCATAATAGTTGGTTAGATTGTAATACACTATTATGTTCCAGTCGTTATTTGTAAGTTTGAGCTATCCAATGGATTCAAAATATATGCCTGATCGATTTTCAAACTTTGTGATATTGAAGAGTAGTGTGCTCGAATTACTTAAATTGAATGTAATTAGTAATATTAGCAGTGGTGCATAGATCATCTTGCTAAGTGTGACCTTCTGGCTGCAGATCTTGAGTTTTCCCATCTTGTTGTCGCCTATTCCTTAGACTTTTGAAAGCAGGGTCCACCTCTGTGTTGTACTTATGTTGGTTTTGTCTGCCTCAGGAGGTGAAATCAGTAGTCTCCCAATTAAGAAATGCCCAGGCGTTAAAGCATCAAACTTATCCAAATCGCTTGACAATGAAAGAATACGTCTGGAATTTAAGCAGACTTCAATTTGTGTTAGCACCGTGCTGAGCTTTTCATAAGTTTGTGTTACTTCACCGACAACTTTTTTTAAAGTGGTTTTTCGTTAAGTTTACACCAGATTTCCAAATGCCCCCGAAGTGGGGACTACCGGGCGGGATGAAATGCCAACTTGTTTCATAGTTAGCTGCTTCCTGGATGCATTGTTGTTTTCTTGCTGTATAGCCAGCTGAAACTCTTTACTTAGCGCGTTTCGAGCTCCAATAAAATTTGTACCGTTGTCACTGTATATGTTTAGAGGCGTTCCTCTTCTTGAGGTGAATCGTTTAAATGCTGCTAGGAAGGCTGCTGTTGTTAGCTCACTCACGAGTTCCAGGTGAATTGCTTTAGTAGAGAAACAAATGAATAATGCAATGCTTGTAGGACTTTATTCCTCTTCCATTGGATACACGGATTGCAAATGGACCCTCATAATCGATGCCCGTATTGGAGAAAGGGACAGATGGGGTCAGAGTGCAGCTACTAGTAACATACCCATTAATTGTTCTGATGTTGCTTTCCTGAATCGAAATCGTCTTACACAATTGTGGATTGTTGTGCGTACCTACTAGACCATTCAGAATCCAATATTTTGTTCGTAATGTACATGTTTGTGATTAGTTTCTGAATCTGTTCTCCCCGATCGTTTTGTTGTTTCAGCAAATTTTCCATTTCTCGTTTTTTATTTTATATAGAACGTTGACATTTCTCCTAGCGTAGTTCTTTTATCTCGAAGGACCAATGTTTGACCGTAACTTTCGTTTAGCCAAATCATAAATTTGATAGTTGACTTGTCGAGAATGTTTCCCGTTTGCTGTTGGTCAGGTCTTAGACAGAAACACGTTGATAGTTGTGTAGAAACTAACGATTTATTCAATAACTCATATGGTTTATATACAGAACGTCATAAGTTATTCTTAAATAGATAAACATTAATCTACATACGATCACCTCACACTCATTTCAAAAATTCTAAAAATACAAACTATATATGAGACACGTCGACTCACTTGTACAGCCATCAAAAAACAATTCATTTTCCTATGTAATGTTCTAAAAATATTTTCGTATTTTCACACTTCCCAGAAGGTATTTCTATTTTCCAACCGATTAGTTGTCATTCAGACGTCAATCAAACTATTAAAGTGCCTAAGAAGTATCACTCAGTTACCAAAACATACATTAAATTTGTATATTTTGGCTCGACTATATGTCACCGTCACCATGTGGTACCATAGCGTTAAAATAAATAAAAAAAATTCCCCGTGTAATAACAATACTTTTACATCCGTGAAAAATATACACATAAATTTTCCACTTTTCTACACCGTACAACTTCTCTTTCACCAAATCAACAATAAATATGTTTCATCACAAATTTCACGTCAGATGATTCAATCACCTTTTAATGTCTTAATTTAATTTCATTTTGCACTAGTGCTCTATAAATTAATCGAAACAATCGTAAGAAACCACCGTACACCTAAATAATCTAATTGCTGCGTTGTTGAAAGACGTTGTTGAAATCTGACGTCAAGGTCGGTCTTTGATTTATATAATTTATATTCCAATCTTTTTTGTTTGTGGTTATTTAAAGAAATAAAACAAAAGAAATTCTATTTTAATCCATCCAAATCTTAAGAAAATCATAAAAAAATAAATTTAATTTTGTTGGAAAATTAAGCAAAAAAAAAATGAAAACGTCACACAATAAAATTTAATTAAAAAAACAAACCATTGTGGTCGAGGGGTATGGTCACATTACGAAAAAAAGTTAAACGCAGCCTCTTCATTGAAATCTAAAAGTCAAAAATTAAATTTGTAGGTTTTCTAAAATTTTGCCAAACCTCGTGCCAGTAGTGGCCCTAACTACTGTAAAAATAACAATGAAAAAAAATATTTTAAACATTTCTTAATTTTCGGTTGTTTACTTTGCTTAAATTATGCGATTTGACACGATTTTGAAATAATTTTCGTTTGGTTTTGTTTTATGAGTTTTGGCCGCGACACCTCCGCCGCCACCGCCTCTGCGTTCAGTGATAAAGACCTTTACAATCGGATAACTCTGTTTTTGTTTTTTATTCCACAGGTTTATTTATTGGCGAATATGCTGCTACGCGTGCACACGAGAACCGAAAAAATTACAACGCCAGCGTACCCGTGGTGGTACAATACGACAACGATATTCTGGTCGTTCATCACAATTGACATCTATGAAACGTTCGGTACGAAATTCACAACGATCTGCCGATTCGGGTATAGATCCATATTACGATTCGACGATAAATCATTCGTATTCGGATACGGAGCTACGATATAATTCATTGTCCGAACATTCACCGTATGTGGATCCGGTTATAATGCGATCGCAGCGTCATCACCGATACGGGCGAGAAAGTGATCGATCGCGACACACGATCGAACGAGATCGTAATTATCACCGGTATAATAGTCACCCGAATCCACATTGCGATCGAGACGTTGAAGAACGTGAAGTAGTTCCGGTGGCTCGCAAATTTGGCGGTAGTATGCGTGTTCGAGATCGTGTGCGGACACGAGATCGTGAAAGAGATCGTGGCCGATTTAGTTATCGTGATCGTGATCGTGATCGAGACAGAGACAGAGATCGTGAACGAGAACGCGATGACAATGAAGCTCATGCGGCACGTGAATCAATGCATCTGCGGCATTCCAAAATATCAAAATATTCTGATATTTCGCCGGCCGGGCGAAGTACATCCGTGCCACGATCACCTGGATTTCGAGCACAATCCTTAGATCCAAAAAGTTCAAAAGATCATTTTGAGTTTCCAAATCCGGGCGACGGTAAAACTCCAGTATTATGTAATAAGTATGCATTGGAAATTATCGACGATCCGAAAAGTAAACGAATGCCAATGTCAGTTCGTAGTCAATCGTTACCAAGGCATCCGATACAAAGGCGGCGAGATTTATTACAACCACCATCACCACCATCACCGCCGCATAGAGGAGGACCATATTACGACGATTTTGATGATGAATTAGAGTTACCCGAATTACGTCGTTCGTCGAAACGTAGAGAGCGTTCACTGGGGCCATCATCATCGCCGCGCATCATGTCACCCATGGGTATGGCTATACGAAGGCCTGAATTGCCGCAAATTCGTGACACCGATTCATATGACGAAGACTGGGATACAATTCATGATATGGCACCGAAAGCAAAACCAGTGCCAATTTGGCTGTGCGTTATGCTGGTCGTTTGTTATATATTTGCGGGCGCATTTCTATTTTCGAAATGGGAGAATTGGAGTTTTCTAGACTCAGCCTATTTCTGTTTCATTACATTAACGACGATTGGTGAGATTTTATAAAATATTTTTTTTCGAAAAATTTTCACTAAAATTTTTTTTTTTTCAATTACAGGATTTGGTGATTTTGTACCGGCCCAAGGTGAAAAACAAAATCCTGAACTATCAATAGCGCTGTGTTCACTTTATTTACTCTTCGGTATTTCACTGTTAGCGATGAGTTTTAATTTAGTACAAGAGGAGGTTATAACGAATGTTAAGAGTGTTGCAAGACGTTTAGGTATTTTAAAAGAAGAGGAAATAGAAGAGTAAGCGCGTTTTTCTTTTGTTTTGTTTTTTTCTATTGGGAGTTTTTTTTATTTTTATGAATTTTCTTAATTTTATTGTCGACGATAATTTAATTACTAGCTACACACAAATTTTTTTTATACGAAATGATTTTAAAAATATTTAGAAATAAAAGAAAATTTATTAATAACAAACGTAATTTTATTTTAGCCAACCCAAGGCGTATTTATACGCTGTTTACTAACGAGAGAGTGATTGCGAGTAACAATTGAACAGATGTGCTACAGATTTACAAGGACAGGTGGGTGTATTTATTTTTGTACGGAATTTTGAATATTTTCTCAGGTAAGTATTATTTTATGTCGAGCCGATTCAGGGTTGGTATATCCTATGTTGGATGTTGATTTTAACTGTTTATTCGGATCGAGCTGCTTTCAAATGTATTATTGTGTATCCACGAAATTAGTTTGTGGTAGCGTACATTGAGCGTAAAACAATCCAAATTTTAATGTACAGAAACAAGAAAGTTAATGGCTGTAGTGATAGCGTGATGGATTGTAGTTCAGTGGGTCTCAAGTTCGATTCTACAAAAAGGCGGATGGAATTTTTTTTTGTGTATTTTTAGTACGTATCACAAATATATCACAACTGACCACAAAACGTGCTACGGAAGAAAATAAAAAATTGCCGTTATATATTGTTCAATTTGAGCTAAATACGGAGATGTCTAAAATACAAAATATAAAAACAATTAATTACCAAAGAATTGCTTGGGAGCCGCTGAAAAAGACAAATAAAATTATGCAAAGCAAAAATTGCCAAAGGCTTGGTCATGCAGCAGCGAATTGTAAATTAGGATATTGATGTGTCAAATGTGAAATACTACACAATCCAGGTGAGTGTGCTATACCTAATAAATAAAATAGAAAGTACCAAAATATTCTGCGTTAACTGTAATGAGCAAATAGACGTACAAATGCAACATCCAACTTATGCATATGTAGTAAGAAACAGCACCGAAGAAGAGGCAGTGACAGTGCAAAAATTGTTGGCAAAAGAAGATAAAATGGCAACAATCATTGAACAACAAAGTGAGCAAATTGCGCAACTTTTCAAAACCACACAAGGGTTATGAATCAGCTCAAAATATTAGCAATTAATGTAAATTCAATCGTCAGTATACATAGACGCTTAAACCTATTGAACTTCATGGAATGCCACAAACCAGACATAATGTTACTAAGCGAAACGAAGCTAGACTATCGGCATAAAATAGAATTCCAAAAATACAATATCATAACAGAAGATCGACCAAAGTTAAAAAAGGGAGGTGGGACAGCCATTATTATTAACCACAAAATAAAATACGAAATAATAAAAAATTAGCAAACTACAAAATTGCTGTGGTATAGAAATAACCATTATCAAGGTTGGACTCAAAGATACTCAATTATTTATAGTCTCAATATATCGCCCGAGTAACTAAAACACAGAAATGGAAAAAAATTTCGAAGCGTATTGGAACCAAATATTTGAAAGTTTAGATCTAATTTCTACAACCAACTACTATATCATTGCGGGAGACATAAATGCAAAACATGCAAATTGGGGGAACATAACAGAAAACAAAAGAGGTACAATATTAAACCAATGGCTGACTAATACAGGATTTATTTACCGATCAAAAATGTATAAGCCTGATGCACCTGCATATCCAACAGGAGGTAGCTATCTACACCTCGCAATCACAGATCATAGGCTGAAAATTAAAACAAACGGACAAGGGGAAATACCATCGCATCGTTATGAGAGTGGCCATAAAGCTATTCAAGTAATAAGTGAAGGTATCGAGCATGCAGAAGAGAGTTTACAGGAAACACAAATCACCTCGTTATCACTTTTGAACAGGACATACTATTGATTTTGTCAGACATGCTGTTTGGACGTAGATTCGTGATCACCGATGGTGAGGAAACATCAAATTACATGTTTCGGGTTGGAAACGGATTACAGCAAGGAATGATAAATGCGCCATTGTAATGAATGAATGATAAAACTAATCGTAAATCCAAACTTGAACACGGCAAAGCTAAAAACCACCGCCTACGCGGATGTCCCAGTCATATACTATGCCAGCCATAAAATCGCCAACATAAGGGAAACACTACAGGGAGCAATTGAGTTCGCCACCAATTGTGCAAGGTGTTGTGCAAAAGGTCCCGATTTCGATTCTACAAACTTCCAGTATTTTTTAAGCAAAAATTTGATAATTTCTGTATTTTTAAGAATTAATTCGTATTTGGCCATTTTTATTTTTTTGTGGCGATCCCACCAGATCGCGATCTTTTCGGATTTTCCCCGATTCATATATTTTTCATCTAAAAACAAATGTTTGCATTAGATGGCTTGCTTCGGATCGAACTCCAGACCATACCCACCTTGACATACCAATCGTGCAGAGCAAACCAAATTTGTCTGTAATTAGTGACATCTCTGTTAGAGCAAATGTACTATATTTAGTACAGAGTGTATCTGCTAAGAGTTATGGTTTAGCTTAAAAGAGCGCGCCTGTTGTACCGTTGGGCAAAATATCTGAGGTTCGATTTTAAGAACAACCGCGTTTTTTAAAATAATTACTTAACTTATTGCATTAAAATTTCCAAAAATTATTTTTTTTCTCGATATTTGTGAGAATTTTATCCGATTTTTTTTTAACATATTGACATAATCTTTGTTTCTTATTAATATCAAAAATTACGTTTTTACATCACTTAATACATACATTACAGAGGATCTAACTCGTTACTTCTGCCATCACATGTTACATTGCAATAAATTTCTACTTTATTGGCTGGAATCACGCCATCACATTTCCAAAACCAAAATAAATTTTTCGACTGTCCTACTCGGGATCATCCAACTCATCGGTACACACATCGGTGGGAATGATGTGAATACGTGGAATCAGCACATTTTCTCTTTTTCTAACAATCTGTGCGGTGGCACACCAGATAGATCCAACGAATTTAAAATCTCAATTAGATAATTTATAATCTCGTCCTCATTGATGACGCTGCCAATCGATTTGTAGGTGACAGACTGGTGAGAATTTGTTCGTGAATTGCGTAGTTAGTTGCATAGACGTCGGTATTTTTTGCTGCCAAAATATCAGGTTCGCAAAGCCATTGGTGATTTTTGTAATTGGTGGCAAGTTATGGGAAAACTTTCGGACTTAATTCCTCAATCGACAAAACAATGACGTGGTATTCATCCCAGAAAATGAATTTTAATGGTAATTTAAGCGCCGAATGCGCTCTGGCCAAAGCTAATAGTAAAGTGATGACGAACGTTTTTGTCCTGTGCCGCCGGGCGCTGCGTCGGCCAATTTTTGATCTGCAACTAAGAGATGTTTATTTGCTTCGACAAATGCACGCAAGTCATCAGTATGGAATTGTTATTCTTTCAATAAAATTCGATCATTGCTGATACTTTTTTATTGAGTTGTTCACTTGCCGCTGGAATAGTTTGCATATTATTGAAGTGACGCGTATTACGTTTTTCTAGAACTACAACAATCGCCACTTCAGTGATGGTAGGTGCATTGTAACGTCTGGCATGCTACCCGACTGGTATTTTGCCGGCTATTATATGAATTGGGCGTTGTGTTGGTGCAAACAATTTTGTAATGTCGATGCGATATGACGTTTGGTGTCGGGGATCGCATTACATCGCTGATCAACTTGCACATCATCGTCGCCCATGAAGCAGATTTGTAAAAATGTATGTTTAGCGTCGGGAACTGGTAGAAGTGATTGGCGGTCTGGGAATACTTAATCGGCTCAAATGACGTCATTTGAAATGACGAATTGTATTTGCGAATGTTTTATAAAAAGTGCTTCGAATCGGCTGAGTTGCCTGAAAACACTGAAAACAATGACAACAAAGCTTCAGGTGGTGGATGTAAAGTCGGAAGTCTAACTTTGCCATTTACGCAAAGCCCACACACCCTATCCATTTTGCCCGTGTGTACACTTGGATGCAGAATGTAGTCGTAAACGTTGTGCTTCGACTCTTAATGTTCGTTGCTCTTCTGATTCCAATGCTAGATTTTCTTTTTTCTAAACCATGCCGAGCGCGCATTGTCTTTTATATATAAGATAAGATATTTTATCAAGGTTAACTTCGTAAAGCTAAATATGATCAAATATTTCATAAAACATCTTTAACATAGAATAGTGATGACAACAATAATATTTGTACTTAACTATCTCGCCATTTCTCAAAATTCTCAAATAAATTCGAAATAAAAACGCGGTAAGAGCATGTAAATTTGCTTAGGGCTGTTGAAGTTATAGTGGTAACATCTCAAGAACTCATTTTCTGGTGTCAACCACCTTTAGTTTAATGCTCTATTTGCGTCACTGCTATCGTAAGTTTGATTATATGAGCAGAGCTGCAGAGTATCGAATGATCGAGGAAACGCATTGGATTAGCAGCTCCATTTTTAGGGTAGTAGCGACAACCTAGTTAGAATCTTTGAAGTTCGTGGTGTTACCCTTAATAGAAAGCATCCGAACTATATCAGAAATGCCGGTTAGAGATCTAAACTGTTCAACGAGAATATGTTCTTCTATACACGTTAGAAAACAAAAGCGCTGCAATGCCGAGAATAGTAGTAGATATCCGTCGTAATGCTATGTATTGGTGGAACGAGGAAATCGCAACTTTACGTCGGAAATGCTTTAAGGTAAGGAGGAAATATCAGCGTTCAAGGCGTAGAGAGACTGACCATTTTCGACAAGCTTACTGCAGTACACGATTGGAGCTCAAATCCGCTATAAAGTTGAGCAAGCGGAAATGTTTTAGTGAGCTGTGCGAAGAAGGTGATAGAGAGCCGTAGGGCCTTACCAAACGATAATGAAAAAGGTGAAAGGCAATAATTTTAATCCTCCAACTTGCCTAGATATGATGCACAATATAGGAGCATTGGTGTTCCCACAACAAGAACATGTTTCGACCAGCGGGATAGCATTGACTGATGAAGACGAACGAATACCAACCGTATTCGCCGTATTTGTCCACCTAACGGATTGACACCCTTTAGCTGTCATTCGTAATTGTCGTTGATTGGGAGCAGGTATCCCATCAACCACTTTGATGGAGGGCACTTCTTGTCCGGACAAAAAATCTGACTGCCTCGAGTGAACGAAATGTGTATATAATAATAATTTTTTCTAAAAACCATGGCCCAAGTTCTTAGGAAAAAACGATGAACCAAAAAGTTCTTGGGAGTGACATTTTTTACTTGGGCTGTTTGGTGACTGGTTCTTACGATTATTCGTGTGATGACACAGAGATGGCATGCCATGAAATGTAAAGTAAACTAGAATAGGCGTGTTGATAAGCCGTTGTCCGTATCCGACATGATCCGAGGAGTTTCGTTAACTCAGTGAATAATTTAGACTCGAATTGCGTTCCCTGGTCACTTGTAATGTGAAGGGGCATGCCAAATCGTGATACGTAATTGTTGGCAAATTTTGTGGCAATAGTTGCAGCTGACATATTGGTCATGCAGTATGCGAGTGAAGTGATCGACTAAGTAAGTATGAATATCCATTAGATGGAGATAGTGGACTTACGATATCTAAGTGGATGAGCTCGAATCGACCAGGTGGAATCTCGAATTGTTCATGAGGGGATTTAGTGTGCCGTTGGAGTTTGGCACGTTGGCAGGATAAAAAAAACTGGCCCAACTGCCTACGTCTTTGTTTATGTTAGGCCAAAACAAAGCGTTGTTTCTTGGAAAAGAATCCCAGTGGTTCCCAACACTCGTTATTGTACTGCTGTAGTACTGCACCAACAGGAGTGTTTGATGCGTCAGTGGTTATGCTGAACTTTGAGTCGCTCAGTGGGTGTGCCAGAAGTGTTATCTGGGCCAATTCAGCCTTTAGCGATGTGAATACGTGTTGACATTCGTCGGGCCATGAGAAGTTCCTGACTGTCTTGAGCTTTTTGAGTAAAGCTGCCAAGTGGCTATGAATTGGTGCGAGTTTTGGTATGAATCGGTGGAAGTAGTTTACCATATCCATAGGAGCTGGGAATACCCTAATGGCCTTAATTCATTCTTCACACGGCAGAATACCATTAAGGGTGATCTTGTGGCTGAGGAAGTCAAGAGTGGTTGCGTCAAAGACACATTTTGCACTCTTGATATGAACATCAAACTGAGTTAACCTGTGGAAGAGTTGTTCCAGGTGAAGTTTGTGTTGTTTGTCATTATGTAAAGCTACAAGAATGTCGTTCATAAATCGCTGGAACATTTGGGCAGCATTGCGTAAACGGAATGACATTCGGGTCAATTCGAAGAGGCCAAACGGGCACTGTGACGGCAATTAGGTGGTAATCTCTGACGAGATCGATTTTTGAAAAAATTTTGAATCCATGCAAGTGCATGGAGAAATTTTGAATGTGGGGTATCGGATAACGATAAGGTATTGTGACCGCGTTTAATCGACGATAATACATATGGTCGCCAATCGTGATCTTTCTTTTTCACCATAGGGAGCAGACAAGAGACAGAAGATGCAGATGTGCGGGCTTTATGATGGACCTGATCTAGTCGGTGTAGTTTTGACACGGGTAGATAGCCTGCTGTAATGATGCGGTGGACCACGTTGTATGGGACTGGCAAATTGTAGTTCGGCTCTGCTGTGAGTGAAGGGAATTGTTTGAGCAGAGTGCCGTAGCCATTGTTGACAGAATAATGGTTGGTGTGTTGATGCGAAACATTGTGTCATTGATTGACAGCTTAGTCGCTGAATCTGTTTATTCTTAAAGTTAACGAGCAGTCCGAACTTGTATAAGAAATCGGTTGAAGGTTCGTTTGAGTCCGATATTCACTTGAAGCAATTTTATGCCGTAAGTGTTAATTGTTCAGCCATTGGCTGCCCATAGAACTAGATCAGTAGATTTGTGATTGAATAGGATTATTTTTGCGAAGGTTCTGACTGGAATGACCGAAAGGTCAGCGCCAGTGTCTAGGAGGAACGTGAGATGATTTTGGTCGTATAGAAATAGTCAGATTTAACGATGGGTGTCTTGAGTGGCTGACTCTACCCCTGTGTTTGAGAGTTTTTTTTTGAAGATGCATCTACGTTCATGCTAGAGATGGATGTTGACTGGCGGAATTTACATACATGGCCGTGTGCACTTGTTTGCCGCTGCTCCGATTTTTTCGTGATACCAGCACACGCCTTGCTGGCGGTTGTTCCGCTGCGATTTCCGGAACGCGACGCGGATCGTCGGCCCCTCGATCGGCTGTGACTGTTTGTAAAAATTTAGCTAATTTCGGTCTTCCAATGTGTTTGACGCGAATGTGCTCGACGAATTGATGTTGAATGGTACGTTATGTGCTGCTATTTGTGAACTCGGTGTGATTCCTCATGCACTTCTCTGTTGTTTTCCCTAAATCCTCTAAAAGAATTGTCTGGAGTTGTGCCACTATTGCAATCCGTATAATTTTGGGAAATTTTCGTAGCCAAAATGATCTTATTATTTTGTCGGTAAACTGCTTTCCGCTAATGTTCGGATATTTCTGAAGATTTCTGAAGGGCGCCTGTCCCCAATGTGTTGGCCGCCCAACAGAGCCTCGAGTTGTCGTTCTTCCGAGGGTGCACACCGGTGCAGGAACGCTCGTTTAATTCGGTTTGTAAAATATCCCTAAATAATGTCCCTAAATAATTCCCTACCGGAATCCAAACCTTTTCATTTACAACCCCCTATCGCTGTTGCTATTCACTGACAAACGCATAAGGTTCCCGCCGACTATCGACATCCTTGTATTTATAAAATCGCAACAATAAAAATTCAAATTTGCATATTTGATTTAATTTCTATAAACGACTTCGAAATATTTCCTCCTCTACCACCAGCTCCTGAATTTCCAACAGTATATTATTATGCTGTTCATGCAATTTTGTATCTGTGAGTCATACAATGTACCTATAACTTACTTGTTACAAATGAAATTATAATTTTGTCATACATTCAAGACACAGCATTTTTTAAATTCTATTTACAAATTTCATATACCTTCAAAAATATTCCTGTATACATTTTCACCTCGCGCCTTTTTCCTTCCTTTCCCTATCCGCTCCGCCTGACAGTATATAATTTATATCGTTTTCCCATTTTATTTTCCTGTTATTAAATTGTCTTACATTTATAATGTAGAGTACATAATGTCTTACCTACCTACTTTTTATTATTGAAACAATGGTTTGTACGTACATATATTCGTATTATGAAGAATATAGGGTGATAGGCATCACAAATGTAAAATTTATAAATCCAATATGTACTGAAACCCCGTGAAATTGGATTGTGGCCAAATAGTATCTGAATCGAAATTATTTTTAGCGATTGTGGTGGTGTTGACACATTTATCGACCTTATCTTTGCATATATAGGTATGTGTTTATCATAAAAATCAATAAATAATTTCCCCATTCCTAAATCTGCTATACTCTAATTTAATTTTTCCTTCCTCAAAATTTTCTTAATTATTTTTTTACAAGAAGACACGAAAAAGCAATAAAAATTTCTAAAACAGATCCGAGACAGATGAAACACTTTAAGAGTGTTGTCTAAGCGAACACAATGTTATAATTTAGTTGCCTAATTGACGTTTGCAATTAAGACAACAATTATTTGCTAATTCTCTTGGCGCTATAACAGTCAGAGATTAGAGATTTTTTGGCAAATTGATCGATTAATATTTTCCACATCATCAAATCTAATTTATTTTCCTTGTTTCGTCTTGAAACAGATTTTTGTGAATTTACTCGTTTTAATGCCTGCCTGTTTCTGACAATCTGTTATTTTCAGATGAATGGACCAATTATCAATACTAAGGTACCAATAATCGCAATCGGAGTAAAATAAGCAAATTTTCGAATTTTAGCCCAGAATTTATGGATTCTGAAACCTTAGGTTTTAGAGTTTTCTAAAGATGATTGAGGCGGTCCATTTATGAGATTAAGCGGTTAAAGGTTTTAAAATTCTTAAAATTTCACAGATTAAAATTTTAAGAATTTTTAATAGTATAACAAAGAATTTTAAAAAGCTTACAACGATACATCAGTATCGAATTTCACAATGCGCTTCCAGTCTCTGGCAGAAATTTGTCCCAGGCTGGATGCTTTTTACTGACGTACGCTCGTAAAGCGGCAATTGTGGACCGGTTAACCCTTTTCGGAGGCGTTGCTCTGTGGTGAGTAGTAGGCATTCTTTATGTGATTAACTTCAAACTCGTTCAGTAATATGCCGAACTTCTTCCAGATGAACTGCGCACCATTATCAGAATCGATTGTCTCAAGTATACTAAATAACGGAAACAACTCATCCAGCGATTTTAGATAAACAAATTGTGTTAGGTAGTCGGTTTTACCAGTTGCAGTTCTGTAGATTTTTAGATTATATGTAGATTTTTTGCCATGGTCTTTCGTTATAGTCTGTTTTCCTAAATTTCACAATTTGTTACATACCTCAATTTGGGCCAATAATATAATCGTTCAATCCAGAGTTTTACGAGCTCCTCCATGTGCTCCATTTGGTACATTGTGTTCGTTGCTTATCAACTTCTCTCGAAATTCACTTAGAACCCACAATTTCCAGTACGGTTCATCTGTAAATAGAACGTTAGATTTTGGCTCAATTTGAATAAAAATTTGTTTCTTCATTATCCGAAAGGATAGGCTTGGGATTCTGTTGCAGTTCTGAAAATAAATTAATAAAAGATGTGTCTTGCGTCTTCCAATTATCTAACTCATTTCCGTCGCATATTTTTAAATCCTACGTAATCTCTAACACTGAATCGCAATATATCCGGGACAACGCTCTTTCTGATGTATGATGTTGAAGTCGAAACCCTGCAATTTCAAACTCCATCTTGCTAAACTATTACATAATTCCTTCTGGGAAATAAGCCATTTCAAGCTTGCATGATCAGTTATTTTTGTGAATCTATAGCCGTCAATATATGGTCGGGATTTTTTACGCTCCGTATTGCTGCCAGGCATTCCAATTTCGTTACTGAGCAGAACTTAATTTTTGCGACATAAACGCTCTATTGATTTTTCATTATCCTCGCTATCTCTCTGAAATAAAACACTTTCAATGCCTTGTGTGCTGGCGACATATCTGATGAAAAAAGTCTTCGTGAAAACTGGATTGTGTAACACAGATGCATTCGTCAGTAGCCATCGGTCCATTTAAATTTTCTTGAGTACATTGGTAATCAGGGCCATAATTTCCGCATAATTACATATAAACCGTCTGTACCATCCGGCCATTCCCAACAGTCGTCTTGTTTGTTTGACAGATTTTAATGCTGGAAAATTTGTAATATCATCAATCTTAGACGAATCTGTCCTTCGTTCATGTTCACCAACGAGGAAACCCAGATACCGCGACCTTTAAGATTCTCAGGTGCTCGTCGATACTAGCTGAGGTAATTAAGAGGTCGTCCAAATAGACGAATACCCTATCTCGATGCTCGTCCGGTATCACCCGATCGATCAGTCTTCTGCACATGGTTTGGGGTGCATTACCTAACCCAATCGGCATGACGCAGAACTGATAGATCGGATAGGCATCTTTTTTCGCCTTCGATACCAAAACCACTGGGGAACTCCTTGAGGTTTTACTCTCCTCACAAGATGCGTTCTTCCAAGTCCTCGCTCTCCGAAAGAGGGAAAACTCCTTATAATTTCTAGAAGTTTCTTATCAGTTTCGGGGCTTAATTTATGGTTGTTGTTACAGTTCCCAGTGCTCTCAGTAAGAATCTTAACTAACTTATGAAATAAAAAAAAATAATTCTCCAGAAATCTAGTCCTAAATAAATTTCGGTCCCTAACGAGCGCACAACGCAAAATTTTATAAATTCCATTTTACTCATATAAGTTACCGCGGTAGTTTAACATATCCAGTGACAATATTTCGGTTCCATCTGCCGTTTGCGCGTACGTGTTTAATTTTCTTATCGGAATTCCTAGATTTGTTAAAAATTCCTCGCTTCTAACACTCGCACCTCTGTCACGTAAACCAAATTTCACTTTATCGAGTATAACAATCTTTGCATATGGCCGTGGGTCGTTGAAAAACTGGTTGGAAATTCTGCTGCTCCTGACGTGGATCAAAACCCGAATACATTTACCAAGTTATCGCAAATCCTACTTAATGAAGATATGTTGTTTATTATGGTAAATCACTCTTTAATTTGGGATTCATATTATCCAGAAGCAGTTTCAGTATCTCGTCATCCGGCTGTGGATTTATCAATTGACCATTTACACTTTCAATCTCTGTCAAGAAATCATAAAAGGCTTCCTTGGAATATTGTGTATGACATCGAATGTACTTTCTAGTTTCTCGGTCTCCTTCACTACTGCTAAAACGTTCTAGTAACGCTCCCTTCATTTGCGTCCAAGTGGCATGTCTATTTTTCCGGTTAAAGTTATACTACCACTTGTCCATGTTATCCGATATGAAATTCCGCATTAATGTGACCAACTCGAGCCTTGGTATGTCATCCTGATAAGTATGATCCTCGACCCTTGTAATAAAATCTAGCACGTTTTCCTCTCGTTTTCTGCATCACATTGAAACTAATTAGCCTCCGATCGAACAAATTTGTTAAAGCGTCCGCTATGCAGCTTCTGTAATCTGTAAGTCACATTAGAATACGTAATAAACACATTCAAATAACGATGCCTTCTGAAACTTCTCCATTCATCCAGAGTCAAATTCAATAATTGGCTGGAATTTGGAAAATGATACTTTCTAATTTTCCCCAATCGAATAGTTTTTGGTAGTTGAAAGCCACGAACATTTAAGCTTTCTCCTATAAATGCAATTGAACAGTTTAGGGACTATTTCAGCCAAAGACTGGCACTTGGTATAATGTAATATCGTTGGTTGAATTTTGGAATGTCACATTGTCAGGTCTAGCGCCGGGGTTAATGGCTGAGGTTCGTCAACGTCATCGGAGAGAACGCTGAAGGGTTAACTGTTTGGATAACCTTCAATACGAGCCGCTAAAGGGAAAAACTCCTGAAAAGAAAGAGGTTGCTCGTTTGCGGTGGTTAAGAAATGCCATGAAATGTTATATTCATCGCTGAAAGCTTCAATGACTGCTCGGTTGCTATCGGATTTGAAGAAAAGCTATAGCGATTTGAAATGATTGCGAGCCATTATCATTATATATCTATATTGGCCTTCCCCTTCTGGCAATAAATCGATGTAACGCTGCAGTTAGATCAGAAATAGATGAATACTCCAATATAGGACTCAATGTGCTTTTTGATGGAGTATCAGCGGTTCTAGTCAAAAACGGCCCACAGTAATCTATTCCCAACATCGTCAATGCTTTGTGAGGCGTCACTTGGTCCAGTGGTAACTCACCCATAAATTGTTGAACGGATATGGCTTGTTTTGGTGCTAATTTAACCTTAATGGTCCAACATGACTGTCGCGTGTGATACAGTAATGTTTGCGCTCCACAATGCAAACTAATGACGTGATAGTGTCGGAACAGGGCATCACTGAAGTGAGTGCATGTGACATTCTTACTTATGCGACCGCCGACGCGTATAATTCCAAAACTGTCCAAGAATGGTGTGAGAGCCTTCAAACTACTTGATCGCGAAACCTGTCTCTTATATTGCAAAGCTCTCTTCTCCTCACCAAATGCATCACTTTGAGCTGTAGTTCCTTCGATGAATGCTGAAGTTTGCTCTTTGTTGGGAATTTTGTTGTTGCGAATTTTAATCATTTGATTGATGAGTCTGACGCAATATTTGAGGATTCCCAGCAATTTCGTGTATGAGCTGTGACGATTTATGAGGCATCCAATGACGTTGTAACTGGATTGCGTTGCAAGTACAATCGGATGGTCCTTCCGTTCAATTACCACGAGTTCAGACATGTTCAATACGTATTGCTCATAATCGAGATATCACCAGTTATTGTCGAATAACTGGTTCTTTACGTTGATAAGACACTCGATGGCATATTCTTCTATCATGACGTTATCGACATAAAAATCATGCAATGCTCTTCGTCCGATGGGAAATTGGTCACATTCATCAATGCCGATTTGCTTGAGAGCGGCTGTTGCGAGATAAGCAGCTGATTTAACACCATAAGTAACGGTAGCGAGTTCATAAGTTGCAATCGATTCGTTTGGAGACTCTCTGTACAAGATTCTCTGAAATCGTCGATGTTCAGGAGCAACTTCCGCACTTGCCTATACATCTTCTCAATATCACCCGAGAAGACTTATTTTGGAATTCGAAATCGCAGAACAATGTCAAGAAAATCATCCTGGGTCTTTGGCCCATCGAGAAAAGTATCATTCAGAGAGAGTCTTTGCCGACGCGTCAAAGACTACTCGTAACTTCGTAGTTGTGCTTCCCGTTTTGAAAATGGTAAATTAACAACGTACCTTCCAGTACAATTGCATGTATGCGTGTGAATGAAATTATCTTGACACTCGGCTTGCTCCTCGGGTAAATGTATTATCTCGGGTGATAGTATTAATATTAAGGGTCTATAATTTCAACACCAAATTATGCTGCCAAAATGTGGTTCCTGCCCATTCCTGATCGATTTTGACAGCAATGATGTAGCCGAATTCGGTTGCGGGCAGTGGCGGTAAATCTTCTGTAATTTTGATGCGCTGTGTTGTCTGAGAAGGTCGAAGAAGTATTGAGCGGCAATCAACACGTCAATCGGTGATGGGAAATTAAATGATGGATCGGCTAGTTGTACAACATGAGGTATTTCTATACCACCAAAAATTCTATATTCAGACTATAATTGTTGATGTGAGACCTGATTGTAGTTTTTACTCTGTGCCTGATTATCACGGACGTTGTGTCAATACCAGATACGCTGTGATGGTGTTGTTGTTTGGTAAGTCCTGCAAGATCTCGTGGATTATGAAATTGTTTTCCGATGCCGAATCGAGAAGGGCACGACATAAGTAAACCTGGTTATCCGAACTAGTTATGTGAATTTACACTGCTGATAACAATACGGTTTTATCAACTGAAGTAATGTGAAATATACTGCTCGTTGAATTGTTTGCCTGTGTTTGCTAACTTCCGTTTGTGGTGCTGATTGTATGACATTATTCATGACTATTGACGGCTTTAACTGCTTTTGGTAAAATTCGTGCAGTGTTGTGTTGTGAGGTCTTTGGCTTATCTTACACTTCATTGATCTACAATCTTTGGCGATGTGCCCTTTGCGCAAACAATTCAAACATAAATACGAAGCGACTGCATTTTTGTGAATCTGTCACTGTTAGATAGTACGAGATAATAAGGACTCGTCGAAAAAATCCATTTTGTTACATTCGCTTTCAGTTTTCCTTTGACAACCGTACCTTCAACAACAGCTGTTTTCGCAGCAATTTTCTCCAATATTCGACATCTCAAATTAAAGAAAGTCTTCATTTTCTCCCATGTTGGCAATTTGCCAGTAATCTTTTTGATCTCCCACAACTCTCGAATATCGTTATCTAATCTGGGCAGAATCATTCCAATGACTAGCAAGTCCTAGTTTGTGATCTACGACTGCTTAAAGCTCCTTGCTGGACCTGACTTTATTTACATTCGAGACTTTCAGCAAAGCGTCGATGTGATATGCGACGATACGCCACTTGTTTCCATATCGATTGCATAGCGCTTCCCTAGCAAGCTCATAGCCCGCCTTCGTAAAGGCAAATTTTTAATTAAATCAGATGCCTCACCTTGTAATTAACCTCGAAGATGAACATATTTTTCAATATACGACATGAAAGCCTTATTGTGTCTGGAGAAATGCTTCATGTTTCGTTAAACAACCCTTTTGCATACTGCGCCTTTTGACTAGCGATGCAATGTGCAATGTGCAATTATCCAATCCATATCAATATTGGCAATGCCCTTGCAGTTATCGATGATTGAGGTTCGGCTTAATGTGTTACGTGTTAAATTGACGAGAATGCGATTTTCACATAACCTTACTTTTTGTACTGATACGCGTGTAAATTCTGTTGTTGAACCAAAAATGTTTTCGTGTTTATTTGATAACACGCGGGTACTGAAGTATTATTAAATCACTCGTGTATTAAAACTTACGAGATATCAAATATTTATTTTATTTTTTGACTTTTCTTATATTGACAGATTTTGTATTACTTCTTTAAGTTGAGTTTATGACGTAGGAAGATCGGAAGATTGACACGATCAACCAAATTATTTAAAATGTCACAAGGTCCGCCTATTAGTTCCATGCTCTAGTTGAAAAATTTTGTACGTCATCAAAGTAGGCTAGTGGACGGGGCTGGTAACATTTTAAATAATTTGGTTGGTTGTGTCAATCTTCATATCTTCCTATGAAAATGAGAGAATGCGATACATATGGATCTTCTCTTTAAGAGAGCTCAAAATGTGAACTATATTATAATGCACATTTTGTTTATCGTTTTCAAAATGAATATAGCATATTTATTGCATTGACGCAGTTGACAAATTCATAATATTTTGAAATTCATAAAAGTTTCAAATTTATGATCAAAAGCCAACTCTCTCTGTGCTCTCTCAGAGCCGACCACAAGGGGGTTCGGCAGATGTGATCACCCGTACCCCTTACTGATGTCGGGCCTCGAATAATTCGACAAGTCAAGAAAAACTGTAGTTTGCACCAGGATTTACAGGGATTGGTGACGTATTCCCAAAGGAAATCACGCGGGACATAATCCCGACGGACAAAATCCCGCAAATCAGAATCTCAAAGGTACAAAAACCCGAAGGTACAAAATCCTAAGGATACATAATCCCGAGAGTACAAAATCTCGAGGGTACAAAATCCCGAGGGGACAAACCCCCAAGGGTACAAAATCCCGTAATCCCGAGGAAACCTTGAAGGGTGATATGTTGTAAGCGGGGAGAGTAAGTTTGCCCGCTTTTCAAAATCACGCCTTCAAAATTCCGGGTTCAAAATCCCGGTTTCCAAATTCCCGATTTTCAAAATCTCGGTTTTCAAAATCCTGGTTTACAAAATCTTGGTTTTGAAAGATATATTTTTTTTTAATTCGGGTCGCCCCTCCGGTGAAAGAGAATTTTAGCTTAAAGTAAAATAAAAATAAAAACCGTGACTTTCTGAATTTGAAAAGCAGGATTATGAAAATGGGATTTTAAAAAACGGTATTTTTTTGAGCAGGATTTTGATAAAGCGGGACTTTGAAATGGCGGGATATTATACCGACCCTGTTATAACCGGGTTGGTATCGTTATCCAGATGTAGGTATAGGTTTTGCACTCCAAATTCAACCTTTTACAAAACACAATCATCCTTTTCCAAATCAAATTCAATCGTAGACTAACAGAATTTATTCAATATAAAACCATCAGAATTTATTTAATTTAATAAATTTGCTGTATTTAAATTCTAGATATAAAATAATAAGTTGATATAATAAAATAAATAAACCTATAATACGGGCATAAAATTCACCTTAAAATTCGCCTTATAATTATTATAAACTTCACCTTAGATGTCATCGTAAAATTCACTGTAGAATTCATCCCAAATTGATCTAAATTTAATATAAAATCCATTCCCAAATTTACTATAATCTTATTAACTAAACACACCTTACTTCACAACCCAGCCTTAAAGTTCATCCTAAAATTCACCTCAAAATCAATTCAAAATTTCCATCAAATTCATCAGAAATTTACCCCAAAACTCTTCTTAAAATTACGACAAATTAATTCTAAAATTCACTTACAAATTTTTTGTAAATTCACCTTACAAGTCACTCTAAAATTAACCCTAAAATTTTACTTTAAAATTCATTCTAAAATATACCCTTTAATTTAACCTACTCTAGAAATCACATTCACTGGTAAGCCGCCTCTAAAACTAACTCTGAACTTCATTCTAAAATTCACCATAAGTATCCGGAATTTAGAAAGCGAAAACTCTAAGGGGGGCTTAAATAAGAATTTTATCAAATTTAAGAATTGTGGAGTTTGAAAATTTTAATAGTGGAAAAATTAATTTAGGATTTTACAAATTTTACAAAATCATTAAATTCAAATTCATCATTTATTTGGAATTTGGAATTATTGATTTTAGAAATTGACGAATTTTTAACGTAGTTTGGGTAGAAAAGAAATTGGGAAAGTTAGAAAAATGGGAGTTTAAAGATCCAAAGCTTTAAAGTTAGTATACATTTAGAAATTCGTCAAATTTAAGAATCCTGATATTTAGAGAGTTTTTACAACATTTTTGAAATTTAGAAATACTAAAATATATAGTATTATTTAGAATTTTTAATTTTAGTAACATGTACATATGTATATTGTTCTTTGGTATAAATGGAAAAATTTAGAAACCAAAAGATACTCATTTCATGAGAAACTGCGATGGACTCTCCCATTCAGTCGCAGGTTAAGGAAATACTGAATGCCAGCCAAATTTAGTTCTTCCACCGCCTACCGGTACAAACAATTAAGCTTAGAGTATGGGGCGGCCGCCCAAAAACCCCCACTTTGGTGATTTTTTGAAATGTTAACATTCAAAGAGATTGGAGCATTGATGAGATGAAGTCATAACTTCATCTCATTTTCATGAGATGGAATTATGTATGCAGCTTCCTTTTGTTTTCATATTGTAGTTAACAAAAATTTAATGGGGTCTTCCTTTTCAAAGGGGCAGTTTACTTTGTATTTTTCGGTAATTTCTCGTTCAGGAATATGATGGTATCCCGTTATAACCATCACTATTTTCGATGTTCGATTTTTCGTATGTATACATCTTTAAATTAAGGGAAAATTCCACCAATTTTGCAACAACTAGATTGTGAAATTTTCATAAGCTTTCTGGCTTTTGTGCTCTACGGATTTTGTATCTTCGGGATTTAGTATCCTCGGGATTTTGTCTCTTTCCTGGATTTATAGCTGTGAAGATTTGAAAAATAATACATAAAAAGAATTGTTGAAATGAATTTTGCCGAGGTATAGAATAGAAAATGTATATTTGTTATTGCTGGCGGGCCTACGTAGTTAAAATGGAAAGCAATTAGAAGGCCGATTTGCAACCGGGCCTCTTGATGGAGAAGGCCGGTCCAATATTCTCTATAGAGTTCATGAAAAAACAGCACCTAAACGACCTTGTTTACGAGATAAATAATGGCGAACTTCTTCTTTTCATTAATTCGACTTTTATTTGAATAATTTTAGAGAATTTCAAATTATAGTATCGACTAAACATGAACTTACACGAAAAGTATTTCTTAATCCAATGATGTCAGATTAGGGTTTTACCGAATTTTTATTTTCTAGATGTTGGTAAAAAAAGTTAAATGAGATTTTGTTACTGTAATGAGTGTTGAATTGTCTTCTACTTTGACAATGTTTTTTCTTTTTATGTGGACTGTATTTTCACTAAATTCTCACAATCTTCTTTGTTTTGTACTACCACTCGAATTCTGTTGTCGCGTCCTGGTATTGTCTTTTCCACTCAACCCATTAGCCATTTTGAGCTTGGTATTTTGTCTTCATGAATTAAGACAAGGTCATCTATTTTTAAATGTTCACGTTCGAACTTCCATTTGGTTTTTTGTTGTAAAGTTTGCAAATATTCTCTGGAAAACCTTTTCCAGAAATGCTGCACCAACTGAGTTTTTTGTTTCCAATACGCTAGCCTATTACTTGATAAATTTGTGACATCCACCTCTAAAATTGTATTAATTGGACCCCCTGTTGTGAAATGCCCAGGTGTTAGTGGTTCTAGATCACGTGGATCACTAGAAAGTGATGAAAGAGGGCTAGAATTAAGAATTCCCTCTACCTCTATAGCCAATGTTGTTAACTGCTCCAAGGTCAATACTTGAACTCCAACTACTTTTTTCATGTGAGATTTAAACATCCGAACTGCTGCTTCCCAGAGGCCTCCGAAGTGTGGCGATCTAGGCGGAATGTATTTCCACGTGATGCCTTCATTTGAATAAAATGCTTGCAAGTCTATGTTTGATCCACGAACTAAATTTTCCATCTCTTTGACTTCTCTGCTGGCGCCCACGAAGTTTCCGGAGTTATCACTATAAATTAAATGGTCGTTCCAAATGGACGGCCTTACTGACGAAGCAATCGAATATGCAAATATAAACTTTGTTTTGCATATCTTTTCGCTGTCCTTTATATTTGACGAGAAAAGGACCACAAAAATCAGCTCCGACTATATTAAATGGTCTGGCAGCATTCAAACGATCTGGAGGCAACGATGCCATGGTTTGTTCCTCTACCTTTGGTTTGAACTTGAAACAAGGGACACAGCTTCTAATGACTCGCCTAACTGCATCCTTGCCATTCACTATCCAGTACTTCTGGCGCACAGCTGCCAAAGTACACTGAACCCCAGCATGTAAATTTTTTATGTGCTCATGTCAAATAATCAAATTTGTCAGACCATGATCTTTCGGCAAAATCAATTGATGCTTTTGATCGTAATCCAAATTGCTGTTCTCCAACCTTCCTCCTACTCTAAGCATCCCTTCTCCATCAACAAATGCCGAAAGACTAATCAATTTACTATTTTCCGGCAACGGTTTATTGTTTAACAACATTCTAATCTCACCTCTAAAATTACCCTTCTGAACCGTCCAAATGACTGACAATAACGCGGCCCCCAACTCACAAGCCTCCAAGCCACCAGTGCAAATAGTCTTCTTTCTAATTTTTCTGTTTATGAAACGAAAACAGTAAGCTACAACGCGCTTGAGTCTCACCAACGAACTAAACTTTTCAATGTTAAAAATATCTATGACTCTTACAGAAACAAAAGATGACTGTTCAGTTTGCAATATTTATTTTACTAACTGGCCACTTTGACTCATCATCCTCTAAAAACAAGGGACCGTGCCACCAAACATCCAAAATACCAATCTCATGAGGTAAAACTCCTCTAGACACCAAGTCTGCAGGATTTGATTTCCCAGCGATGTGTCTGAATCTCATATGTTTACTACCATCCAAAATCTCGCTAACCCTATTGGCCACATACGTTTTTAAATTGTGGGGTGGGATCTTTAACCAGGACAAGGCAATAGTCGAATCAGACCACAAAACAATCTTTCCAACATTTATCTTGAGAGACGCCACTGTATTCTGAACTAAATTGACAAGGAGCAATATTGCAGTCAATTCTAACCTCGGCAAAGAGATCACTTTTAAAGGAGCTACTCTAGACTTACTACTAAAACCGTGTACTTCTATATCACTAACATTTTCTGGAATGACACATCGGTTCAATCTCAAACTATTCAAACATTCCAAACTATCTATAAAATTAATCCAATCTGCGTTTAAGTTCTCGGGTATGTTAGCATTCCAATCTAGTTTCTCCATCCATAATCTCTGAATAAGAATTTTCGCACTTAAAATTACTGGCCCCAATAGTCCTAATGGATCAAACAATCTACTAATATCAGACAATACCGATCTTTTCGTAATTCTATTACTATCATCCAATGGCTGAACCAAAAATGTGAATTCATCACAAAAGGGTGACCAGCGTAACCCCAAAGTTTTAATTGTATCGTTGACATCCAATTCATTGGGATCTCCTCGATTTTCCATTGGAATATGATTTAATAATTCCTTAGAATTTGAATACCACTTTTTTAATCTCATCCCTGCTGATGAAAACATTTTAGTTAATTCGTCATACATTGAAATACCTTCCTCTAGTGTTTGACAACCCGAAAGTAAATCGTCTACATAAAAATCAGTCCTTGAAATATTTGACGCTATTGCGAAATTTACTGATTCATCTACAGCTAACTGTTGGATAACACGAGTTGATAAGTGAGGAGCAGATGCCGTTCCATAAGTTACGGTCTGCAACTCATAAATCCTCAAATCATCACTGGAACTTTCTCGCCTATAAATCCTATTGGAAAGCAATAGCATGCTTCCTGAATCTCAACACAATTGAAGATAAATCCTCCTGAACTACGGGACCTACCATTAACAAATCGTTCAACGAATATTGAGACGAAGACCTCGCCGAAGCATCAAAAACAACTCGACACTTAGTTGTGGAACTACCAGGACGTAATACAGCCAAATGAGGTATAAAGTAACCCGGACCATCATCCACTTCAGTACAAAGCCTCATATGTCCCATTGACTCATATTCTCTCATGAACTCAATAAACTGCATTTTCAATTCCAAATTTTTATTTAATCTTCTTTCCAAAACCATGAATCTATGAAAAGCCATATCAGAATAATTACCCAATAAGCTACTATCCATTTTAAAAGGTAGTTGTACGATAAATGTACCGTCTCTATCTCTCTTGTGAGTGTCACCAAAATGCTGCTCACATGCTAATTCCTCAGCTGTACGAATTTTATTCTTATCATTACAGCAGGACTCCATATCCCAAAACTTTTCTAACAAACTATCCAACCCAGTATCCGTTGTTTTCGGTTCTGATGACAAAAAGAAATTCTGGTTGTCTGAACTACTTTCCAACTTTCCACCAATTAACCAACCAAAGCTCGTATTACGAAACACTGGGAGCTCCTCTGACAATTCTAAACGACCATCTTTCAAAATTTCCCAAAATACTTCACTTCTTAATAATATATCTACAGGTCCAGGTATATTGAAATCTGGGTCGGCCAATACTAAATTAGATGGAACGGACCATCATCAGGGCAATCCATTGCTGATTTCAGATGCTACCAGGAATCTCAAATTCTTACAATAATTATCAACGCGAGAATGAATTGATGCTTCTACTCTATTACAAACATCAGTTTTTGTACCATTAATACCACATAAAGTGTTATTATCCTTTCCGACTTTAATTCCCAATTTTTTGACCAAGTCCATAGATATAAAATTGTTATGAGAGGCTGAATCCAAGAGAGCTCTACATTGAATATACTTCTTATTAGAATCTTTTATCAGAATCATAGCAGTGGTTAAAACGACTTGTTTGTGCACAATTTCTTTGCACAAATATGTAGAACTATTTTGAGCAGAATCAGCCTTTGTACTATCGATATCTCTATTATTATCCGTAATTCTCATGTGAAGTAATGTGTGATGTTTATAACCACAAATTTCACATTTTTTTGCTTGACAATTTCTAACTAAGTGACTGTCGCTCAAACAATTCAAACATCTATCTAAAGACCTTATTTTTCCATACCTTTCCTCAGGACGTAAATTCATAAACTGAACACAATTTTCTAAAGAATGACGATACCACTACACATCGAACAAACCATTTTTGTATTTATGTCCTATTACCAAAAAATATTGAAATTGATGAATCAAACTACAAATGATCAATTACCCAAAATGCCTATTTTAGATTCCAACTATTTCCACTGCAATGAACAAATGGACGTCTTCTTTTATAGATGAAACTTTTCTTCTCCAAACCAAATCAAACAAATTCCCCCAGATTGGGACGATGAATTGTCTTCTACTTTGACAATGTTTTTTCTTTTTATGTGGGCTGTATTTTCACTAAATTCCCATAATCTTCTCTGTTTTAACCTATTTTCTTGTTTTTTTTAAATAAAAATGCGTCTATTCAACGTAACGATTCAAAACGCACTCCCTTTTATTTTCCCATGCCTCCTAGACAAGTTTATTTCAACCCATGCCTACTAGACAAGTGTTACTTTAACGTATAGCATACAAATAATCGACTTTTGATTGTTTTCCTTTAAATTTACTTTGAGATAAAATTTCGAGCGAAAGGTCAATGTAAGCCGACGAGACTGTACGTTTAATTTAAAAATGTTGTGTTTTTGGAATGTGCTTTGATGCCTACAGGGTAAAATAAAATTTAAATTAAACTGTCACGCATTAAAACTTTAAATTTATAACATAAAATCTTTATTTTCCCTGACAAACCGCGTTGAGTAAAAACACAAAAGCATGCAAAATTTATGTTGAGATCACTAAAATATTTCAGTTTACTCCAATCGTCCAATATATTGATGTTTGTATACGTTGTTCGGCACCGTTCCTTGACCCTGAATATTAAAAACTATAACACTATAATATGGTAAACAGTATTAGTGGGTACAAAAAAAAAATTATTGTGCCACACGTTGGAAATGGCATACATAATAGAGAACAAACATTAAAAAGAAAATGTTCAATCGATTTTCCTTTCATGTATGTACTATGATCCCATTTTCTTTCTTCGGTTGTTATAATATAGCATTGCGCTCGCCAACAGAGTATATAACATTACGGGAATAAATCTGAGATTACTCTTTTGTTAGCTGTGTTATATGAAAACCAATTTGTTTTATCAGTCCTGTGTGATATGAACTCCTCATTTAATTGGGCGGGGGAACATAAGAGAAACTACAAAATTTTTCATTCTAAATTCGTTTTTTCTAGTATTAGTGTTGGCTCCGGTGGGGAAATATTTTACTACACTGTTCTAGATATAGTAAACAAAATACCACAAATAAAAATGGGGAAATTTGATATGGTTTGCGAAAATTTATTAGTACATTTATACCAAATTATGAAATTCACGAATACTTTTACACACAGTCGTTTTTATAATATCAGTCAAAGTTCGTTGTAATTAAATTTTGGTCATCGGGACTGCGGTTTGGTAAGAAACTCCATTAACCAGTGCTCTTCAGATTACGATTAACCGAGAAACCGAGAATTTTGTTTCTTGACGAATTTCATTTCTCAAGAATTCGAGCGTTTTGAATTTTTTCTCGAGTAGGTACAAGAATCTCATTCTTCCTGACGAAGAATCATTACTTTCATTTTGGGTTGAAGTATAGGCTGAGAAGTAAACAGAGCATCATTGTTGCTTGATGCTTTTAAAAATCACATGGTTTTTATCGTACTTATATACCAAAGAATCATTAGTAATGCCCCCAATATTTGTTGAATTCTGGCCATGTTTTATTTAAGAAATTCCATCCCTGTCCCAATTGGAACTTCTGCCATTATACATCAATTCCATTTAAATTTGGTATCTGATTTAACCAAAACATTTGAAGATCAATGAATTAGTTGCAACTTATCTAAATGATGATGAAACAAAGTTGCAGGTTTGAAACTTTTCTAAAAGAGATTTCACCACACATCTGTTTTGTGACAGCAATTTATATTTAATCAAAGAGACTTAAAAACTGTCCTGATTTTTAAGTCGAAATATTCTAGGTTGCATGCTTTTTAACCACCATGCTGATTGAAAAGGAGACAATGGCTAAAAAATGAAGAAATATTTAGTGGAGCAGCAAACCAAAATTAACATAGTTAGTTGCGGTCGTAAACAGTATGAACCTAGGACAAAAAAATAAAAGATTTTCTCCAAAATATGTAGGGAGGGAATATTATGCTTTGGGCAAGCCTCTTATATAGTGGTGTAGGACCTTTATATTGAGCATCTGTGGAAGAATTTAAGATAACTGTGGTCCGTAAGGGAATCAAAAATAGGCAACAACACACTGGCCCTGAAAGAAGCGGAGAAGCCTATAAGTTAGTGTTTTATTCTGTTAATATTCTTCCTCAAATCTATTTTAATCTCTCCTTTTAACCAATTTGCCATAAAATACTATTCTAACGATAATTTGAACACTTGCTTCTGTGCATTGATCACTCAGTTTGGGATACTATGCGATACGATGAGAACCAACTACTGTATAAACTCGGAGTTGCATATTATGTACACAGAAATTCAAATACCACCCGTCAAGATTCAGAACGCTGCAGAAACTCTGCGGTTTGGCAAAACGAGCTTAGCTAAAAACGATCAGCTACAGCTGCTCGTACTTCATACAATAAAATACGTTATAAGATTAACTATAGTAAAACTAAGGTTAACATAATTGCGACTAAACACGAAAAATTTAGTAGACCCGTTTTGCTAAATCGCAGTCAATTTCATTATTCCTCTCCTTATTAGAATTAAAAAAAAAATAAGGGCGGTTCAACCAATTTCGCGCAGGGCACTCAGAAGTATCGAGCCGGCACTGGCACTCACACTATTTCCAACTTCTAAATTTTGTGGCGCTCAATTCATAACGAAATTACCGTCCTGTTTAGCTTATTATTTTTTACAGAATCTTATGCTCTATCACCCTTTTCAATATAATATCGTCAGTGGACACCCGGTAAAAAAAGTCGATCACAATTTTTTTTGTCTAGAAAAATGTTTTATTGAATGTGTTCGGAAAATTCCCGAAATTAAGGAAATACAAACGAGATAGAAGCTCGGCTTTTATCGTCAAATTCAATTTTATTGAAAAGATACTTGTTACAACGATTAATAATCGAAATATTTGCCATTGCTATCTATAGCCTTTTGCCATTTATCGGGTAGATGATGAATGCCTTCGCGATCAAAACTTGGTTTTTTCGAAGCAAAATATCCATTGACCCATTTTCGCACATTTTCGATTTTCGTGAACCACTGGTCTTTCAAATACGATAACATCCATCTAAATAAGTGGTAATCAGTCTGGAAAATACGCCACATGCTGTACAACTTCCCAGCCTAAGGAAAAGATGAGTTCCTGGGTTGATTTGGCTGTATGTGGACAAGCGTTGTCATGCAGCAATATTACCTTCCGTTTTCGTTGGCCCGTCAATGATCTTTTTTCATCCAGATCATCACTTAAATTGATCAATGATAACGTTCAGCTGTAAATGTTTGACCAGGTTCCAGAAGCTCATAGTAAATGACACCTTTCTAGTCCCACTAGGTACACAGTAACACTTTCTTGGCATGAATATTCATTTTTACAACTGATGTTGATGGTTGGCCTTGATCAAGCCATGCATCAAGAACACCATGTTTATGTATTTTAATACAAATCTTTATTATCGCCTTCAAAATAGGCTTCTTTTGAACCAATACAAGCATGCCAACGGTTAGTCCATTTTTCTATACACATATTATAGGCCGGCGTGGCCTGTAGTTCCTTCAGCGAATTTCTTTTTATCGACTCATGGCGCCTGCCTCGGAGCAAATATTTGAGTTTCAGAAACAGGAGAAAGTCACAAGAAGCCAAATCTACGGTGGCTGAGCAATGCCTTTTGTTTCAGGCTGGAATGTGACGGCGAGTTATCGTTTTGAAAAATCCATGAATTGTTTGCCCATAAATCCGGCCGTTTACGATGAATTGCTTCACGTAGACGTCTCAAAACGGCGAAGATCATTTTATGTTAAAACAGTTCGATATAAAAACGGCATTTTTCCTTGGAGAGATAAATACAAGGCTCCGGCAAGGTATGAAAACTAAATTTGGTACGGCTTCTTAAAATATTCCTCGCATTGTTGGACTCAAAAATTTGTGAAGTTTTTGATTGATTTTGAAAGCTGATCCTTGTGTTTTTACGAATAGAATTGGTGGTAGAAAAGTTATGCTTGCAATAGAAAAATATTCGACAGATGGTAATGTTCGAAGTCTACAGTTAAGTTTTCATACAGAGAAGCAGTTGTTTATATAAGTCGGTTCAAGGAAAATTCAACCAACCTACATGTAGCAGCAGTTAAAATGATTCAGAGTGATGCCGATTATGCTGGTGATCAAATTTCACAACGATCAACCACTGGGTATGATTTCATGCTCGTGACAGGTGCAATAAATTGGTGCTCCGAAAAACCAAAATGTGTTGTATTATCAGCTAACAGCTACAGAATCCGAATATGTTGCTGCATCAGAAACAGTGAAAGATATGAAGCAATTACATACAGACTTGAAATATCAATATTGTTTATGCACTTTAGTCGGTAAGGTGAAAAGATTACAAGTTAGTTTGAAGGAGCAGAAACTGGTTTCGTCGCTTTGTTGCCCGATAACTTACATCACTGAAAAATAAAACGGAAAAATGTCGTGAACATTTCAATCGGGGAAATTATTTTCCCACACAAGTTCTGGTAGCAGATATTGTGGATGAGGTCATTCTGGGAATGGATTTAATGAGGGCGAATGACTTCGAGCTACCACTTAAATTTAACGGTATGGATGCCACAGTAAGGCGAGTAACCGTCAGCCATCACGAAGAGAGCCATCAATGTCAGAGATAATTTTGGAGGAAACCAGTGAACATCGTGTTGTGCAGATATTGGTTAAGAGGTGCCGGATTGTGTCAAAAGGAGTGTGAATGTCGGACGACTGGATGAGGACTCGATATGATATATGGGCAAATATCCAGAGATACCAGGAAGTGCAATTAGTATGATTTCACAACCAGCATCGAATGGAGGAGGATTCACTGTAGAAACTGCAGCCTACATAGACGCAACCCTAGTTCGGGACGATCAGGCTTAGGTGGGAGGTAGTGTTACGGCGACACCTAGGATAGAATAGAATAAGTTTATTGATAGCGGAAATATCTACTGTACTAAAATGAATTTTCCATGATAAAAACTGTTCGAAATGTTTCTAAACTATTTTTACCGGAACAACCATGAAATTCTGAGAAGTTTTGGTTTGAGTATATAAGGAGTGAATTCGAATTAGAACATTAGATTTTTGTAAGCCATAAAGTGAAGATTAAAAGGGAAATTAAAAAGTATTTTAGTGTGAAATAAAAGTTTTAAGTGGAGAGCAGAATTGTGCAAAAATATTAAAATGTGATTTTGTGAATTGTAACAAATTGTGTTAAATTAATTTTTGGTGTTAAATAAATAAATTCGTTGAGCATGACACCACACGTGTCTTTGTCTTGTATAAAAACTATGATAAAACAATCAGTGATCAAGGATAGGAGAACTTTCATGGAGGAAGTGACAAAATGTGGGCGCCTAAATTAAAACAACTGCAATCGCATAGGAAATGTATTTCCCCAAGTCTTTTTTCATCACCGATCACAAGAGGTCTGACTCAGAGGATGCACAGAAGGGCTGAGTAGATGGATAGATCAGCAACCCTCTGAACAAAATTGTGCCCAATATCTAACACAAATTATTAACTAAAGCGAACCCACTGAATAATAGGACCAAACTGACATCTAGTGGCGAACACACCGGACCAATAAATGACCAATCGCCGGCAACACCAAAATTATATACAAAATCCACGAGGGTGGGTCATATGGCCGACAACCATTTCGCCGACGGCCACATCGTCGGCAACTACATCGCCGACAAGACAGATGGCCGACATAACCACATCGCCGACAGGACGCATGATCGACACACCACATCTCCGACAAGACAGATGGCCGACACAACCACATCGCCGACAGGACAGATGGCCGACACAACAACATCGCCGACAAGACAGATGGCCGATACACCACATCTCCGACAGAACAGATGGCTGACACAACCACAAAGCCGACAGAACAGATGGCTGACACAACCACATCGCCGACAAGTCAGATGACCAACACAACCACATCTCCGACAGGACAGATGGCTGACACACCACATCGCCGGCCAACACAACAACATCGTCGACAGGACAGATGGCCGACACATCACATCGCCGACAAGAAAATGGTCAGCAAGACCACATTGCTAAAACACGATTTTGACATGTACACCATTTCTAGATTTAGACGTTAACTTTGTTGTTGTATTTGATTACTTTGATTTGAATGCTAATCGTCCAGAAACGATGTCCAAAAAATGCTGTAAACTAATCGCTTATATCTTTTGAACAAATAAAGGTAATGAAACGCAAAATATACAAAATTGGGGATAAAGAAGGCTAATTAAATAAAAACATAAATGACATATGGTAAATTGGGCTGTAATAGGATAGCAATAGACGAAATTTGTTTTCATCTTTTAAGTTGCTTCGGAATTCAAACCTTTAGATAATTTAAAAGTGAGGACAAGCACAACAGGTTAAAATGGCATCCCAAGACGAAACCAATAGACACTGCTGCGAAGTACAAGAAATGGTAGAGGAAGAGAGGACTCGAGTTCTCTCATCTTTGAATAGTAATTATGCACACATTTGTAAACTTTTAAACTATCTCGCCAATCTAAAATTGAGAGAGTGCAAAGCCAAGACAAAATGAAAAGCAAAAAAAGAAAATTTCAAGAATAAGCAAGCTCTAGAGGGTACAAACACAGTGTTCAAAATCATTTTTAACTTTTGAACTTGGTTTGCTAACGAATTAAAAAGTCATCGTGCAAACAAAGCTAACTGAAGCCTTAACCGAAAGCAGGTGGCCATTTTAGTTACATAGCTCCATGTTTCCTCAATCGATATGGATAGTTGAGGTATCGATTGAGCGCGAAGAAATCTACTAAACAAAAGCGAAAAGTGATAAGTTGAATCCTTAATTTAAATAACAAATGAATGTACATAATAAACTACAAGCTTTTATATTTATACATCGACGTGAACATAAATTAAAAATATAAAGGGCTGAAACCTCACGAGGTGATCAGAACTTCGGTCTTTGGTATCTTCAATGAAGATAGCATTCACCTGTGTCATAAAGTTGGTGTGACAGTTTTGACAGTATTGATTTCTATTTTAACCAACATTTATTTACTTATACAACAACAGCCAAACACAGGCATCCAATTTAACACGAAACATAGTATTCTAGAACTTTATACCGAAAGTAGTTTACAAAATTATACTGATATTTCTAACCGTGTAACTGGCTATATTCCAGAACTTCATCCAAAACTCATTTTAGAATCCCATTTACAACGCACATGTCAAATTTCATCATAATCGGTTAAGAAACAGCCAATTTCCATCCTACTTGGCCAAATTCCAGAACTTCATCCAAAACTCATTTTAGAATCCCATTTCCAATGCACATGTCGAATTTCATCATAATCGGTTGAGAAATGGGCAAGTTACATCATACTTGGTCATATTCCAGAACCTCATCAAAAATCATTTTAGATTCCCATTTCCGACCCACATGTCAAATTTCATAATAATCGGTTGATAAATAGGCAAGTTCCATCAAATAAAAAATTTGTTAACTACTCACTACATCCTAATCCAACCCCAACTCAACTCCAACTCAACTTCAACTCAACCCGCAGATTGACCCCCAACTTAACCTTCAAATCAATTCCCAATTCAATAATCAAACCAGCATATTATATAAAAAAATCGTAAATATTTATAAAATCAGGTGTTTTGGGTCAATTCGTATGGCAGGTACCCCACCCTCTTGAGGTACAGTCTCCAAAAGCTTTTCAAATCTCCGCCTTGACCATAGAAACAGATTGGCGAAAAAAATTGCAAATCGGACAAGCCGTTCTCGAGATACCACTGGTACAGACATCCAGACATCCAGACAGACGGACGGACATTTCTTTTTTTTTTGCTTCTTCAGACTCAGGGACTTTCAAAACGTCGAGAAAAGTGGTTTTGGACCAACCAAATTTTTCGTCATTTTTGACAGGATTTCAATACTTTGGTCCTTTTAGACCGAAGTAATTCGAGTTGCTATTGTGGCTAACACCATGTTTCCATGAAAATAGTTGAGTTAGGTTATGGATAATAATAAAAATCCCTAATATATGTATGTTCACCTTCCATAACAATGAAAACCTAACTCCAAAATCGTTTCCATGTATACTATCTCCAACTCAAGCCAGTTTGAACCTTACATGGAAACAACGTATAAATGTGTCATTTAAATGTTGTTGGTTCAATAATACTGTTGTCACACGTCACACCAATCATTTAAAATATGAGTTTCCACGATAAAAAAAAATCTATAACAACAAGTTTCCACGGTCATGCATTGAAACAATTCTTAAAACAAAAGTTCACATTTGTCCTTTAACAAATCCAAACAATTCCAATAAGAATCATGCACCTTCAAATTTGTGCTTTTATTAATTTTAACCGACCTTCATAAACTTTTTGATGAAACACAATCAAAGCGGCCACGTTCTCCACCCCCCCAACCAACTCTTTTATAGTTTCATTGTCATGTACATTCAACAAAAGCACACCAAGTAAAATGCATATAATTATTTCCACACATTTTCCACCTCAATGATTATATAAACCGCATTTCCTTTATTCAAATTAATCCACGGTAAAGTAAACACATGCTTGGTTGTTTGTACCTACACTACAACCTTTAGAATTTCCTTTTTGTAAACGCAAATGAAAAACTCCTAACAACTAGAGGGGAAATTTTTTGAATAAACACAAAAAAACGTTTGTATAATGTTGTATGTAAAATCCATTTATAGTTGTAAATTTTTCCCGATGTATTCCGATGAGTTTCCCATTTTTATTTTTGTTATGTGTATTGTGTATGGGTGAGTTGATAAAAAACAAAAGAAAAAACCATTATAATAACAAAACTGTATATTTCCTAAACAAGAGAGAGACGAGGAAAAATAAACGAAAGACTTTTTTTTTTGGTTCAGTCTAAGACGTAATACGGATCAAAACGGAGTGATTTGATAACAAAAAAGTTGTGCGTGTAAACTGTAAAGTGACCATAAATTAAAAGCAAAGTGTTTTGTGTTAATATAGAAACTATTTATATGGACTTTTGGACATTTTAAAGTGTGTGACGTGTGTTGAAAGTGAATATTATTTGTTTAGTTCTGTGTGTGTTCTAAAGGCAAATATAATATTGTGGATTAAAAAAAACAATTTGTCGTCTCTGTGCCAAATTTTCTTTTTTGTTGTAGGTACTGTAGCAGAAAAATTGTATGTAAGTGACATTTTGATAAAATATTTTACATTTTTGCGTTAAAAAAATAGGATAGGTTCTATAAATTTGACAGCCGGATTAAAAAATTCTTGCGAAAAAATGTTGAATAAAATGAAAATTGTTTAGTTGTTGTTTTGATTTGCGTTTTCGTTTTCTGGAAAATCAGCTGCGATTTTTTTTATTTTTTTATCTCGTTTACGGAGTGTTTTGTTTTGTTTGTACATGATTGAGACTGAGAAGAGTATTTATACAAATTTTTACACATACGCAAAAAATAGAGAAGAGAATAAAATTCTTTTATTTTTTATTTTTGTGGCATACACGATTGAATGCCCATCCGGACCCCCTAAGGAATTTGAACCGGATACTATATCCTTTTGTGTATGAAGGTACAAATAATTTTCCTGAGTGCTTGAAACTTTTAATTATCGGGCGGAAAATTAAAATTGTTCGTCTTGGATTCGTATGTATTTGTATATGAAAATATGTTTGTGGATAATGTGGGGATGTATTTCCTGGTTTAAATGATGCATGTCACATAAATCAGGAAAACGGATTGTAATAATGTGACAGTAATGGGATTTTTTTTTTTGTTGTATTTATAACAAAAGTTCAGTAAAGTTTACACGTGATGAACTTTTGGAATTCTTGTAGTATCTATAGAAATTGGAATTATGCCAAGAATTTATGTTTGTACTATCAAATTTTATCTGTTTAGTTTGTGTACGAGTAGTAAAATTGTGTGCTGAAATTTAATCAATTTCAAACAGTTTTGTTGTTAATTTTTAGAGTGATAAAATTAAAGACGGTTGTCTCCATTGATTTAGGCATATTTGCGTGGTGCCAAAATATACAGCATTCCTAATCATATTGCTATGCGAAATGCCCAATATCTTCGCGGTGTCGCGAAAATATTATTGTTAGTCAACTTTCAAGTTATTAAACGACTTTACATTTTTAAAGTCCGGTATGGAAAGCACTTTAATTTTGTTTGCTTTAACAAAACCTTGTAGTTTTCAAAATGAATTAAAAAAAAAAAAATTTGTTGCACAGATAATTTGAATAAATCAATTTGTTTTGCGTTTAACGAAAGAAAGTAAATAAGTTGTATTATCTTCTATGTAGAGCTATTGCACCTCATTTGATTATTTATAAAAGATCAGAGAGGTTGAGAACATTTAACGTCACAGGATCAAGCTGAGATAGGTGTGTAAAAATGATTTATTAGAACTTTTAAGAAGCTTCTAATTTTAAAATTATTATTTTTAAAACTTTTATAACAATTATTATCATCACGTAAAATTTGTTAAATCAATTTTTGCAGCCTTTCAAACAGCTTTAAATTATTAATTTATATTATTAAAAAATTTTTTTTTTTTTTTTTTTTTTTTTTTTCCATTTTATTTTATTACGACTGAGACTGCGCTCATCTAGCAATTTTTCTTTCAAATACAAATTTTTATATATCTAGTAAAATTCACGTTTGTTGGGGTGTAACCCACTGGTTAGCCCCATAATCAATTAAACCTATTTACTAATTTTAGTTTGGTAAGTTCACTAGGTCAAGTGGCCTCGTTCTTTGGAGTCTTCTTTCAACGACAGGGTTATCTATCATATGGCGAATATAGGGGTTTCCATGTTCCTGGAGCCTTATTTCGTGTTTTGCGGCATGCATTTTTATTTCCTCTTTGATGTATTCCATCCGTAGGTCCCTGTGAAGGTCTTCATTTCTTGCGTACCACGGAGCATTGACGATGCTACGAAGAACCTTGTTTTGAAACGTCTGTATCATTTTGGCGTTTGTTTGCTTGGTACATCCCCAGAGTTGTATACCGTAGGTCCATATCGGCTTCAAAATTTGCCGATATAGCAGCAGCTTATTGTGAATTGTAAGCTCAGAGCCTCTACCTATGAGCCAATACATTTTTCTGAACTTTATGTTAAGTTCTTCTTTTTTCTTTTTGACATGCTCTCTCCACTTAAGCTTGGCATCGAGGGTCATGCCAAGGTATTTAGCTGTATTTGCATATGGCACGAGTCGCGAGTTAATTTCTATAGGTAGGTGGTAAGCCTTTTGATAAGTAAAGTTAATATGCGTGGATTTTGTCTCATTAAGTTTGATTCGCCAACGCTTTGTCCAGTTACAAACCGCATTGGTCATCCTCTGGAGTTTGCTCGTTGCATCAGCGACATTATTTCCAACTGCCATAATTGCTGTGTCATCTGCAAAGGTGGCTATGGTTCCTTCATTTGTGGTTGGTATATCCCTTGTATATAGTAAATACAGGATTGGTCCTAAGACACTCCCCTGCGGGACACCGGCAGAGATTTTCTTTAGCTCAGAGTATTCATCCTCATATTTCACTCGAAAGTGTCTATTGGATAAATAAGATCTTAGTATGGCATAGAATTGTCTCGGTAGATCTCTATGCAGCTTGTATTCCAGACCACTGTGCCAGACTTTATCGAATGCTTGCGCGACGTCCAGGAATATGCTTGAGCATACTTTTTTACGTTCTAACGTTCTTTCAATTATGTTGGTGATTCTATGGACCTGTTCAATTGTAGAATGCTTTTCTCTGAATCCAAATTGATGTGGAGGAATTAGTTGTCGGTCCTCAATTATTGGTTTAAGTCTCTTTAGTAATAATTTTTCAAAGAGTTTTGACATGATTGGCAGCAGAGAAATTGGCCTGTATGATTTTTTATCGTTAGGTGGTTTATCAGGTTTTGGTATCATGATTACTTCTGCTACTTTCCATTGATTCGGAACATATTTTAACCGAAAGCTCGCATTGATTATGTGTAGTAGCTTACGAAATCCTTTGTTAGGTAGAGCTTTGATAATTTGGCAAGTAATCAAATCATACCCTGGGGCTTTTTTAACATTCATGTTACTTTTCACTTCTTCTTTTAATTCTTTGAGAGTTACTGGCCGTATTTCAAACTCATCCAGCTTGTGAATAGATATTATATTTTCATTGGCAGTTTGTCTTGGTAGTGGTTGGAAGGTTTCCTGGAGATACTCCGCAAATAGATCAGCCTTCTCTTTGTGGCCTCTTGCCCAGGTTCCATCATCCTTTTTAAGTGGAGGCACTTGCATTTTGGGTCTTTTGAGTCCCTTCGTCGCCTTCCACAGTGAGTAATCAGAATTTTTTTCATCAGTTAGGCTAACTAGATATCTGTTGATTGATTCATTTTTAACTTCTTTAAGAAGGGATTTGAGGCTGTTACATAAATTGTTAAGAATTGTTTTGTTCTCCGGTGTTCGATTAATTTGCCAGGTTTTACGAGCTCGTCGTTTTTCTCTTACCAACTCTCTAACTTCCATTGGGTAGGATATGTTAAGCGTCTTCTTATTTTGTAAAATGGGAGTGCTTGCCAATGCAGCATAGTGAATTATTTCATTGAGTTGCTCCAATTCGTCTTCCAACTGTCGAGAATTTCTTATCGGTACCTGGAGATTGATTTTGTCCTCCATTATTTCACGAAAGAGATCCCAGTTTGTTTTTGAATTTGTTAATCTGGGTGCACTTTCCCTTTGAATTACAGTTTCATTGACTGTCATGATAACCGGTGAGTGATCCGATACTAGAGAATTGCTGTTTTCAATGTGAATATAGTTCTGAGATATACCTCTTGCTACATAAAAGTCGATTAGGTCCGGTATCTTAGCTTCGTCACTGGGCCAATATGTTGGGGAACCACCAGAGTAAAATTCACATTTTGATGTCTGGGCTGCTTGAAACAATTCTTTACCCTTTGACGTCGTAAGTCTAGATCCCCAATAGGTGTTTTTTGCATTAAAGTCTCCTCCAATAATAAAATCACGTCCTAATGATTTAAATAGTTTAATGTAGTCCTCCCTTTTCAAGTTATGCCGGGGAGGACAGTATATTGCGGAGACAGTAAGCTGTCTGTGTTTAATGTGAATCCTAACAGTGGTGACTTGCATTGTTTCTTCTTCGATTTCTGTTTCTACATGGTGTTTTATATTTTCTTTTATTAGTAATGCTGAACCACCTCTTGCTCTTTCTGCTGGATGAATGGAATGATATAAGTTATAACCCCGGATTTTAACAAACGAAGATTTAACAAAATGGCTTTCGGATATTAGAAAAATGTCGATTTTTTCTGTATTTAAAAATATTTCTATTTCTGGAATATGTTGCATAAGTCCATTCGCATTCCAGATTGCTATCCTGAAAGTTGTGTTCTTACTTAACATTTTTTATCGGATTGCGTTGTGGGAGTTGCATTTTCTTCAGTTGATCAAATATCATGTTGTTCAGGTTACTTTGGTCATCTAGCCGCTTTGTAATAGCTTCGATGCTGTTCATAATGTTTTCCATAATTCGATTATTTTCAGAGCCCATATATTTGGTTGAACCCGAGCCTTTCACTACCTGAGCAAATGTTCTTCTTTGCCCTGCGTTGCTTGGTTGTGGATTTTGATCCATCTGATTTGATGGTTGAATCCTTCGAATTTCATGATTTTGCGATTGATTTCGTGATTTATCTCTTAATTTTTGTAGGTGTTTAGCAACCTCACAGCCCCGATAATTGGCCGGATGTTGGCCTTTACAATTTATACACTTAGCTGGTACATCTCTCCCTATTGTACATGCCTGGGTAAAATGTTTACCTGAGCATTTTACACATCTCGGATCCCGGCTGCAATATTTTTGGGTGTGATTAAATCCCTGACATTTCTTGCATTGTGGTATGCGTGTAGTGGTTCTCCTCATTGGTTCAATTTTTACCTTCATGTGAAGAATTGCTTTTATACCATAAATATTTTGAACATTTTCTGAGTTATCAAATACTAGCATAAAAAGAGGGAGTCCCCTTTTATTGAAAGTTGGGTTTCCTTCTTGGTTTTCTATTCTCTCTTTTTTAATCATATTCACAGCATCTAGTATTTTAAGACCTTTATTTTTTAAGTCTTCCATTATTTCTTCGCTTGAGCAAGTGTGATGCAAACCTCTTGCCATAACTTTTATCGGACGAGCCTGTTTGTCCTCATAGGTAAACCACTGATACTTTTCAGCATTCAGCTTCATAGATAATGTTCTGTAGGTTTCTGAGTCCAGAGTATTAATTTTCCAAACGTCATTGTTTAGCGCTGTTACCTTATATTCTTTGTCAGTAACCGATTTCATCAGTGACTGAATTATTGGGTAACTGGTTACTCCCACGATACTTATTGGTGGGGGGGTTTTTTCTTTCGGTTGCACCAGTTTTGGTGCAATGTTCTTGGTAGATTTACTACCTTTCGGTTGATTGGCCTCAGGTTGGACAACTTCCGGTTCGGTACTTGTAGTTCCACTAACATTTAGTTGTTCAACCTCAGGTGACGATTCAGCTTTTCTTTTCTTACCCTTCCTGGAATGTTTTTTTTTCTTCTTTAGGATCCAGTTCGTCTCCCTTTCTAATTCATCCTCATCAGTGAGATAGTTGACTTTCTTTGGTTCAATACTCTCTAATTCGCTTTGTTCTTTAGCATCCCGATTCATTTTTAGAAGTTCATTTTCTCGCTTTAGATACTCAATTTCTTCGCTTAGCTTGGCAAATGATTGCTCCATCTTCTGTAGCCTCTCAAAGAGATCCATATTTTCCTTTTCTAGGTCAACAGTTCTTTCACTGAATTTTACTGCTCGCATTGTAAAATTTCCGCTGGCATCACTTCTTTCATGGAGTGTTTGGCCCTCCTCAAAATCCATAGGGCCAGCCTTCGAAGAGGATGGATCCCCCCCGGATGTACTGTCCAGTCGACTGACTGGAGTACCACTTGGGGTAATAACTTTCTCGGACTTATGCATTGCATAGAGTCTTGCTGGTGATCGTGGCACTATGGAACTTCTTCCAAATGGATTTACAGAACTTATCACCTCTGAAGTATTGCGGTCATTGGATAACGACGACTGGGAGCCCGCTTGCTCACCCCTCAAAGTCGCCGGCACTGGGTATCCGTTTCCCTGCGCCGTAAGGTTTTCTCCATTAGAGTCCCCCATATTGGTTATTATATTCAGGGAACCACCCCTAGCTAGTTTTGGTCCACGAATGGTATTTTATTTCCCATTTACCCTCCGACAAGTCGGTTAGGGTTTCCCCCTATCCGCCACCTGGGGACGCGCCCGATGGGAGACTAGCAGCTCCACACGAGATTATTAAAAAATGTTAGAAGTCACAGTTATTAATCTTAAACTTCAAATATTTTTTGAATTATTTTCACAGAGCTTTCGACTATTAAAAAAACATTTTCAACCGTTTTCATAATTTATATTTGTGAAGGTTTCTTGTATTTGTAAAATATCTTTAAAAAAATAATATTTTCAATAAAGCTCAAAGCATCTAAATTTAATTAAGTACTTTGCAGATTGCACTATTTATCGACTACTTAAATAGGCATAATTAAACAAAGTTGAAAATTCACAAATTTTATTATTACTAAAAAATTTATGAGGGATATTATAGTATGTTCAGAAGCTATAATGATCAAGTTAATCTTATCACTTATTTTTTAAGCTTTTACAGACATTTTCAGTTTTTAAAACCAAAAACTTTTTAGGCAAATTTCGTCGTTGGAAGACTTACATAAATTTTACCTTTTAAAAATATAAGCACAATCCTCCTCGCACAATTGTTCTTCCTTGGATAAATGCTTAGAAGGCAAAATTTTGGCAAAATGATATTTAAATCCTCCTGTGCGTCCTGCTCTAGTTCTTCGTTCAGGATGGTTGAAAAATTATAAATTGTGTCATTATAACTTCAAACTTTAAACTTTTATTGGTATGAATTTTATTTAATTTCAATATCGCAGTAGATTTCGGGATACCAATAGAACTCGGTATATTAAACAAGGGATCCGCTAAGATTACATTGGTTGGTGTTGACCTTCTAGATGTGTTAATGTTATGGGAAGGAAAAGTTTCTGTGATAACTGAAACTATTTGAAGTTTTACCTCTTGCTGAAATTTATTTATTCTTGATTTTATTTTCGTTACAATTTTATGAGAAATATCAGTTTTATTTTCATTCAGTAGAGGAATTGAATTTTTACTCTTAATTTTAGCTATTTTTAATTTATCGGCTAAACTACTGCAAATAAAATTTGATTGACTTCCGGAGTCTAGTAAAACTCTGCATTGTGAATATGAAACTGAGCCAGAAGGTTTACTATGATGGATGGGTTTAACAGTGCAATATGATTGTGACTCTGAATTTGATGCTGACCGATGAGATTCAGAATTTATCTCATTATTTTCTTATAGTGCAGTGCATGTGGTTATTATTGAACAATGTGCTTAGTTTGTAATATTTGCCGATTTTCTGATGTGCAACAGAGAATTATGTTTATTTTGACAATATTTTTCAGACACTTATCGAAGGACAATCTTTAGGCATATGACCAGCATATAAACAGTTTTGAAGAACTGCAGAAAATTTGAAAAATTTTAGGCAATTAAATACTTTATGATTATTTTTATTGCAAATGTAACAACTATATCTGCTGATTTTATTTGAAAATGAATCATTGCTATTCGTTACATTATCTTTATTTTCGGATGATAAACTCAGCTCAGATTCTTGAACTTGACCACAAGATGAAGAATTTGTGGAAGAAAATGATTTTGAATTAGTAGGTGTAGGTTTGTGTGAAAATTCAATAAAAGGTTTTTTGCACGACTCAATGGATTCTAAAATTTAACATCTACACTGGATAAACGAAGTCACAGAATTCCATGTCGAAAACTGACTCATATTTTGTTGCTCCTCCCATAGCTTATGAGTAGCTGAATCTAACCTTCTTTTAACTATGTTGCTAAGCATCCTTTCACTAAAGGAGTCTATATTGAAATTCAGGCATTCATTGTACTGCCTTTCCCACCACATGTTTTATAAGGTAACTGAATTTCGCAACATCATCTAAATCTGTTCTATTATGTATTTATTACCGCAATGATCATCTATTTGAAAGTCAACCAATTGAGAGGATTTCCGTCAAAGGTAGGGATTACTAAAGTTGGCGGCTTGATTGTCAATGGTACGAGATTCATGCTTGGTTGAGCCACCGATGAATGGGATTGTGTGCTATAGTTAGTCTATTCCTATTTAGATCGTGTGGCATTTGATTATTCATTGGTGACGGTGCAAATGATTGATATGTCAGGCTAGACATACTGTTCCCTTTAATTGTTATGGTTTTGAATTATTGAATCTGGATTTGATTTATGAAATATAAGGGTCATGATTGTTCGTTTTCATCTACATATGTATTATCAACTTGAACGGTTTGGCCTTCAAAACTAGCATCTGGTGAATTTACTATTGCGGTCGTTGTCTGATTACCTGGTATGATTGTCCTGTCCTGACTATCATTTGATCTTTCAGACTTTTTGTCATCAAATTATTCTAGAAAATCGAATACCTCTGATTGAACCTCACGAATAAAGTTAATCCAATTCTGTGATGTCTGACGTTACGCGATCAATGTCAGAATCGTTGTTCACCTACAGCCATCTTTCATTGACTCTATCATGCTCTTCAATATGCTTTTCCAAAGCTGGTTTTAACGTTTTCAAACTATTGCTGCTATGCGCACTCTGATCAAAACTCTAGAGAAAGTTATTGATATTCTCAACCTTTTTTCGAATGAAATTTCTCTTACTTGCTTCCGCTTTCATCTCTACATTTCCTTTTGTTTGAAGTTTTGTTACACACACACACACACACACACACATCTTTTGACTTTGACAAGTAAAAACCTACGCCTTTACTAAAATTCACTACAAAAATGGTGAACATTTTGCAGTGACAGTTCGCAAAACTAAAGAACTTTTTGGTCGTCGTGAAGCACCTTCTCGGCCGGCAATTGTGAAACTGGTGGAAAAATTTGAGCTGTTGGGACAAGTTAGTGATGTGAAGAATCGAAACCGCGTGTGCGTCGCTCAAGAACAACTGAGAATATTGCTGCTGTAGCCCGTAGTGTTGAAGAAAACCCAGGTTTGTCGATTCCTCGTCGATCTTTGCAATTAGACATTCCACAAACGACCTTACACCGTATTTTGCATAAAGACTTAGGTCTTAAGGCTTTTAAAGTTCAGTTAACACAAGAACTCAAGCCGGTCAATCACCATAAACGTCGTATCTTCACTGGTTAGGTCCTTCAAATGCATCAAAATGATCCGGATTTTCATCGAAAAATCTTCTTCAGTGATGAGGCCCATTTTCACCTCGGAGTCTACGTTAATAAGCAGAATTGTCGCATTTGGGGCTCAGAAAATCCAAGAATGATTGTCGAAAAGCCTCTCCATCTTCAACGTGTCACTGTTTGGTGTGGTTTTTGGACTGGCGGTGTGATTGGACCTTACTTTTTCGAAAATAAGGCTGGTGCAACTGTTACGGTGAATGGATTGCGCTACCGAGCTATGATTAATGCCTTTTTATGGCCGGAATTGGAAGATATTGATGTGGACGACGTTTATTTTCAGCAAGACGGCGCTACGTGCCACACAAGCAACGAAACAATCGCAATTTTGTAAGAAAAGTTTCCTGACCGTGTTATTTCTCGAAGAGGTGATCACAATTGGCCACCGAGATTTTGTGATTTAACACCTTTAGATTTTTTCTTTGGGGCCACGTGAAACACTTGCACTTGCACTTGCACTTGCACTTGCACTTGCACTTGCACTTGCACTTGTACTTGCACTTGCACTTGCACTTGCACTTGCACTTGCACTTGCACTTGCACTTGCACTTGCACTTGCACTTGCACTTGCACTTGCACTTGCACTTGTACTTAGCAATTACAGTAATTATCAGTAATACTGCAAATAATTACTATACAGGCTTACATGGTAGTGTATTTTAAAGAAAATTAATTGCCAAACCTGCCGGTAGAAGTTGGTGAGGAAAGACGACGAAACTTTTTTGGCGGAATTTTTTTTTAAGAAGAATGAGACAAATTTTGGTTCATTGAGTGCTCCTGCTGAATTTACCAACATAGCTCGATCTTTGGTAGAGCTTTTTCAAAAATATTACCATACAAATTGTTGTTCTCCAAATGATTGATTGATTTGATTTGATTGATTTAATATGTACGACAAAGCGCATGTAAATGTTGTTGACATCGTTGTTGAAGTTGTTGCGTTCCTTCTCTCTCGTCTACTCGCCCCCCTAAATAAAAATTGTTCTCCAAATCTGATTAAATTTTTAACCAATTAATGTTTGATGATGTAAAAAGTCTTAAAAGATTTATATCATTAACAGATCGAACCTTTGTGTAGAATTGGTAAATTACTATAACATTTTCATAAAAATTATTATGTATGTACAATGTAAAAGTTGATTCAATTTTATAAATAGATTTGCACAAATTCAAGATTATAATACTATGCGATTCATTAGTATTTGTGATGAGAAAAGTTAAGGTAACGTTTATATTTGTTGTAATATAAAACCAAGGAAAATTATTTTTTTGAATTTTCTTTTTGTCTTATTTAATTCAATTATAAATAACGTTTTATTTGATATAAATTTCATAAATAAATTCATAACTATAATGCAAATAAATTCAATTAAACTTGATTCAATAGTATTTGTGATTCATATTTTTGATTCATTAGTATTTGTGATATGCAGAAAAATTTAAAAATATTTAGTAAATCAATTATTTTTAAAATTATTTTTGACTAATTAAATAGTGAGTAAGTCACTTATAATTTGTGAACCATTGGAACATTTTTATTACGTCTCCATCACGTCTCGGAAGTGACCAAAAATGTTGTTCATAAAATCGCAGGGAATCTTATCTCACAAGGTTTTATAAGCACCCCATTATACATTTTTGGTCTTGCTAGATTGCGAATACCTTCCGATTTCATTTAAACCCTCGCAAGGACAAATAAAAACTTTGCCTTGGCCTAGGCAACTAATTATGTTCAATATTTTATAAAATTTCGTGCCAAATTCTCCTTCTTTTGTATGGCAGCATTATTGCGCTGAAGAGCAAATTGAGGCTCGACTGTTTTTCAACAACTGGGAATACTGAATTTTTATATCGCTCTAATTCATCTTTTAAATCAATTTTTATACTTTACACGATGGAAAGCGACATCCAAATATGAATATTCCAATTCGATCTCGTTCGCTTTTTCTATACTCAAACCAAAACTTCTAGAAATTTCAAAGATTTTTCCAGTAAGAATCTGGCAACATGTAGAACAGCTGTGGCATGAAAAATTTCTATCGTAAAGCAGTAATCACTAGGTGTCACCGTAACACTACCGCTCACTAAAGCCTGTTCGTCCCGAACAGGATCCAAATCACCTCCTCTGTAAAAAGCCAGCCTTTCTAAATGCACCCCCTTCGGTTTACCTCAATGTCCCTTCTGTATCTGATAAACCACGTCGTTCATCCTTGTGATGGCAGTGTAAGGTCTTTCTCCTGCTGGATGCAGTTTCGATGATAATCCCTTCTTGTGTTGCGGATTGTGAAGCCACACCAATTGCTCTTCCTGTGGAAGCCTTGGTTATTTGCTCGTATGTCATATCGTTAAGTTCTTCTTTCATCCGGTCTAGTTAATTCTGTCCACATAAATCCACTAATGGTACAGTCCCAAACTTTAAATCTCCAGCTAATCGTAGATTATCTCCAAATATGGTTTTAACTTGTGTCATTTCGGTCGTGTTATGTATTGCTGATCGATAGGCCATTAGAAACATCAATATACATATGTCGATCCCAGTTACATTGGTTTTTCTCTACGACTTTTGCTAAATATTTCTCCAATGTGCCATTGAATCTTTCCACCATACCGTCGGACTGTGGATACAAAGGCGTTGTTCTCGCTTTATTTATACCGAGCAAACTGGCATATTTCTTGAAATACCACCGATTCAAAATTCCTTCCTTGATCGGTATGAATCTCCATCGGCGGGAAATGGCCCTGCTACATCCATTGCAATTTTCTCGAATGGTCCTTCGACGTTATATTGTTTCATGATTTCCAGGACTTTTACGTGCGGGTCCCTTTATCTTTATCGCCACACATTGCTTAAATTTTTGCAACCACTTTATTACCGACTGTCTAGATCCTGCCCAGTAGAATTGTTGACGTATTTTGGCTAGTGTTGTATTAATGCCTAGATGACTTCCACTTACTCCTCCGTGATACACCAGCAACAATTGCTTCACTTTGCCATCCGTGCTTTACCATATTCGTTTTAAACACCCATTCTCTGTTCGAAGGCAATCCCATTGAGCCTAATAAACCTTGACCATGTGAGTTTTATCCGCCATCTCGCTCCAAGTGGGCCGGTGTACCAGTCTGAATTATTTCACAAAAAGTGTAGCTACACAAATTAACGAAAAGTGTAAATGTACTGAAAAAGTGTAGGCCTACGTAAAAAAGTGTAAATAACCAGTAGAACAAAGTATGGAGCAATTTTTTCATAAAGTGGACAGGTCAAGCTATCCGAAACAATTTTTGTTATTTAGATAAAAAAAGTTGGGCATGTGCGACGCTATTTTCACATTTTTAAAATCACTTAAAATGTTCAAACCTGATGCTAGACTATGATCATTTACTAAAATCTCAGAGATGTTATCACGTATGATTAAATGATAATTTAAATCACTGATTTACATTTTGATATGAGCCGTAGGGCTCTTGCAAAAAATTAACAAATCAACGAATTTTGCATTAACAACTTTTCGTGTACTCTCCGAAAGGTTTCGATCTGTAGCCTTTATATAATCATTCATGCAACAGAACTCCTTTATAGATATAAAAGGGATCTTCTAGATGATTGATCGTATAAAGTAGTACATACATATTCTTATGGAGCGCCCCAGCCAATGGTATCCTTTTCACTCACGACTGAGAGCCCGTTTATGGGGATCATCTTTCATTTCCAAGAGAAACGAAGCGTTTGGTTTACCAGTAGTCAGTTGGTTGATGGTTTTGTTGCCCCTTCGGGTCGTATAATTAATAATTAATAAAAATAATTAAATTAATAAACAATAATTAAAAACGCATTGTTCCATATGAAACTCGTTGATTTATTAACTTTCAAAAATGTTTGTTTATAGTCATTATACAGTGGTAGACATTTGTATAAACGCACTATGTTTTTTGAATAGTTCTAAGAGTAAAGTGTTTTGATTTTTTTCCAGTAGTCTAAATTGTGTCTACCATCTTAAATCTGTTGCTAAGATAAACCATTAGTAAAAATTTTAATGTTTTACTTTAGTATATTGAAAAATCTAAATTTCAGGTGGACATTCGTATAAACGCACTTCTCATAATGTACTAAAATAAAAAACATAATTGGCAATTTTTCATATTTTATTTTATTTAATATTTGGTCTGGCCCCGACCTTTTTGAATAACTTCGAAAATTCGAGTAGGCATTGGATTTGTTAAATGTTTGAGGGTTTTCGGATCAATTGTGGCCCAACATTCACGAATGGCACTTTTCAAATTTTTAATTGAATTATATTGCTGTTCATTTCCATAAACTTTTTAAAGAAGGCCCTCTAAATGTTTTCAATAGGATTGCAATCAGGACTATTGCCTATCCAAAATTTCAGCTCGCCAGAAAGGTCTAATCCGCAAAGAAGCTACACGAAACCGTCTATCATGCAGTCCATTGAATCTTCCTGTGATGACCCGACACATTGCCCGTATTTTTAATAGTTCACCGGACATAAAATGGAGAAAATTTAACGGCCATGCATACGAATAATCCGCTCAAATTTGCTCGTAAATACATGTCGTTGATAACGGATTGGCAGAGTGTGATTTTTTCTTACGGAAAAAAAATGAATCTTCCCGACTGCTACAGTTGCTACTGGCATAATTTGGAGGAACATGGCGTCGTTAGGTCGAAGCGTAATTTTGTGGCGTTGTGTTATGGTATGCGGAGCATTTTCTTATAACGAGAAGCTTCCCATCTGCTTTATAACGACACGAATGAACTTCCGTATGTACGTGAAACTTTTGGAAGACCGTTTTGATAAATTATCTGGATAATAACATCAACAAAAATTATAATTTTCAACAAGATAATGCCTCGATCCATGCTTCGAAGGAGACCACACCATGGTTTCTCGAGAAAAACATTCCCCTTCTTGAATGGCCAGCTTGCAGTCCTGATTGCAATCCTATAGAAAACATTTAGAGTACCTTCCCCGAAAAGTTTATGGAAATGAATGTTGGGCCACAATTGATCTGAAAGCCCTCAAAAATTTAACAAATTCAATGCCTTCTCGAATTTTCGAAGTTATTCAGAAAGGTTGGGGCCAGACCAAATATTAAATAAAATAAAATATGAAAAATTGCCAATTATGTTTTTTATTTTAGTGCGTTTATACGAATGTCCACCTGAAATTTAGATTTTTCAATTTATTAAAGTAAAACATTAAAATTTTTACTAATGGTTTATCTTAGCAACAGATTTAAGATGATAGACACAATTTAGACCACTTGAAAAAAATCAAAACACTTTACTCTTAGAACTATATTCAAAAAACATAGTGCATTTATACGAATGTCTACCACTGTATGAGTGAATTTCTGAGATTTGTGTTTGCCGAAGGAGTATCCCCGGTGGTTATGCTACCACGAATATAAACAATAACTCGTAAATATTGCTTGGCTTATTCTTGTTATTTTCCCTGCCCGTGTTAATAATTAATTTCTGTTGTATTTAATATTTAGAAAAAATTAGTATCGCTGGATTAACTTTATACTTAGCACTTACTTCCATTGTTAATGAAACCAGAACATCGAATTGCTCCAATTTCCACGTTTGACATATGCTATAAAATTACCTGTAACATTAATGCTTGTGGACTATTCAAAATGAATTAGTCCTTTCAAATAATAATCGTCTCCAGACAGTTTTATTATTTGGCTGTACATCAGTTATAATAATGCCATAATTGCTGAAATCATTTTTTGTTTTGATCCCTTGAGCTGCTAAAATCTATAGCATTTTGTAATTTGGTTAAAGATTTTTGATTAAAGCTGAAAACATTTTCAAATGGGAGGTATGTAGAATGTTTCCCTCATGCGATTATTTTAAATGAATGAATGAATTATGGCCTGTACAGTGTACAGTAGACCATACTCTCATACAATGGTCCTTTTAAGTCGAAAATTATTGGAATCTTTTTTTCGAAAGTCTCCGAAGTTGGTCGAGCAAGGTTGGCTGATGCATAATTAAGCAATAGGTCTGCACCATGATTCTCTAAAAAATAAGATAATGAGTAAACGTGTAAACTTGTAAAAAGTAAAGCTTGCTTTTATTAGTTTGCAATTTTTTATTTTATTTGAAGGCGTAGTCAAATCGAAAAATTGCGAACTCATTAAAGCAAGATTCGCTTTTTGCAAGTTTACACGTTTACCCATTATCTCATTTTTTAGGGAATCAGTTCCTTGGATTGAGCTCATCGTCAGTAAACCAATTCAAGCATCACATCCATTCTACTGCCTCAAATCATTTGGTATATAATTTACATTTGCTTTCATAAGAGGGTTTGCTTCAATGACAATAATAGATTTTATGTCACGCAATATACGCTCCAGAGTTATTTTGGAGTAGTACGCAATTCGGGTATAGAGTATGCTAGGATTGGCGCCACTTTATAATTCATGTACATTTTTAGGTCATGGCCAGGCGTTTACCGAAGCGATCTTTTCTTCGTCGGTGTTAATTCCATTGGTCGTTACCAGATGGCCCAAATCTTTTACTCTCGTTCTAAATAGCGTACACTTCTTTGTGATTAACTTTAATCCGTCAGCCTGTATCAGCTTCAGAACCTCTGCCAAGTTCTTTAGATGCTCATCGAAATCTTTGCCCATCATGATGATGTCGTCGAAATATATTAGGCACATCTTCCAATGTAATCCCTTTAGCATACGCTTCAGTAATCGTGCAAAAGCTGAGGGACATTACATAACCCGAACGGCATAACATTAAATTGCCAAAGTCCGTTACCTACACTGCAAATAGCAACTTTGTAGATCTAATATTGAAAATATTCGAGCGCCCGAAAATGTGTCTAATGTGTCGTCGATCCTGTAATAAACGCAGAGAGTTTTCGGAAATCAACGCAAAATCTCATGCTACCATCCTTCTTTTCGACCAGTACTACTGGTGAGCTCCATGGACTGTTAGATGGTTCGATTACACCTGCCGCCTGCATATCTGTTATCATTCGATCGACTTCTTCTTATTTTGTTAATGGTAACCTCCTTAGTGGTTGACGAATCTTCATCTATGTTCCTGTATAAATTCGGTGCATTACCATTGAGGCCCTTCCGTTATTATCCGATGTACTGAAGAATTTGGGCATGTACCGTTTGAGTAGTTGATATGCAGATGTTCTACCATTTCTTTCTGCCCTTGCATTTCGGAGTTTTCATTCGGACTTCTCTGTTCACATTTTAGTAGTAAACATTTATCATGACTGTTCCTTCCTTGATGGTTTTCGTTTTATTCGAGAGATTTAAAGTCCTAATTGGTACTCTATAGTCATTGTCTGGTTTAACTACAGTTTTCTTGATTATAATTTCTTTGGCTCCATTCTCCTCTTCTTTAGCTCCAACAACCCACAACCCGGGTGACCCAGAACCTCCCTCCAATTTTCCACACACGGTTGTCTCCGAGTTCGGTGGCAGCTTCTACTGATGATCAATAATCAACGATGATCGATCATCAACATCCACCACGAAAGTATTCGCCCACATGAAATCCATTCAGCACTTCTTGTTAGATAACGTGCTCTCGATCGTTATATTCACGATCTTATTCCCCTTTATCAATACACTATCTCCTGTTGCCGTTGTGGGAGTTAGCTTCTGCCCCTTTAAGCTGACTATTTTATGTTTAACGACTCCTTCCTCATTTGGCCCTCTTGTTTGGCCACTGCCTGCTCTCCGCTTGGTAGTCGCTGCGTAGGAGATGGTGATCTTCCTCGCTTCTTTCTTCTTTGCTAGCGGTCCCGCGAGATTTGACCGGTATCACATGTCTGATTTTGCTGCTTCCGGCTCGGTATCTTGGTGCCGACCGCTCGTTGTTTATATTGGTATCAATTTCCACTCGGCATATTTTCGGTGATGCCTTGTGCAGTTTCGTTCGCATAAGTGATGGTTTTTGCGAAGGTTGCTTTGCTGCAGCCCACCCAGTAACATAATTGGCCAACAGGTTATTACTTTGTTTTCACCTTTATTGGGTATTCAAATCATTAGAAAAAGTGAAAATTGTCACAGCGTTGAAAATTTATGTTATTAATTTGATATACTTTTATCCGGAAGCTCTTTAAGTACTTTTCCACTTACCAGGTCGTTTTCAGGAGCTTTATTGACATTTTTGTGTTCCTTAATGATTTGATTTACATTACGAAAACTGTACTTAATCAGTTGGTGTTCTACAGCTTTTGCTATATCAGCTAGTAATTCTGGACTTTTAGCTCCTTAAGTAAATTGTACTTTAAACCAAATCTTTGTAAACAAATATTTCCGAAACCTAACCATTTCCAGGGCATTGACGTAGTGCAAGTGCCATTTCTGTTATTTCAATTTTTTTGGAAATTCTGAGTTCTGTGAAAATTTAACGCTGGAAAATTATTTCCAAAAAAATGTGAAACTTAAGAAAATTATAGTTCTAAGAAGCTTTGATCGACCACCTTGAAGTTATCTCAGGCTTTCTGGCCAGGAAATCTACAAATTACATCTGGCAACCAGAGCATAAAAAATCCATCCCACTTGTTTGTTGTTACACCATTTATTCAGTTGATTCAAACATCAAATGCCGTTTTTATAAACACAAGTCAATTCTGAACCGGTTTGCTCTTCGTAGTTTTGAAACCTTTAGGATGATTTTTTTTTTTACCTTTTTTCGACACGAAAGTATGATACATTTATTTAAGTAGCATGAAATCCAACGATCCAACCGTTTTTGGAACTGGTCTAGAGTATAGAGTAAAATGACCAGACAAATATACATTACCTCATCTTACTTTTTTTTGTACAACATTATTATTAGAGCTGATTCCAAATCAACGTTCCTTCCATCGATTCAACCCCTTTTTCTGAGAATGATTTTCATCTTTGTAACGAGTATCGGCTGTAAAATCAGCAGCAGATCTGCAGATACAATCTAGCTTCTCTTTCGTCTGTAACAAATGCAGATGTGTATAAACTTGTTTTGCAATATTCTCAAATTGCGAATGAAATGGTTACTGTTTAAGTTAATTGAACTTTTTAAAACACGCACCCAAAATACATTAAAATTTATTGAAGTAATTCTTTTATATACTCCCAATAAATATTTGTTCATCAAGCACGATTAAGTTCACCATTCCCTAGAAAAGCAACTATTAAACCCTCCCCTAACTATAAATTCTTAAAGAATTCAGTTTTTCAACTTCGACGCAATTAAATTTTTAATGCGATATATCCCACTACACCCTACCGAAAAAAATCGGATAATATTTTTCCCAGAAAATGGTCTTATGGTCTAATCCCTTGGTAGAGTATCACATTCCTTTATGTATGTAGAAAAGACAACAACGTACCTTATACAAAACACATAAAATGGTAAACATAAAAATTAAAATATTATTTTAAATTAAGTTATTTATGTATTTATTTATTTATTGTTGGTTATTTGGAAAAACTTTTTTTTTTTGTAGGTTAGAAAGATGAAAAACTTTGTTTGGCATTATGAAAAACTTATTTTTATTATGTATTTGTTGGGGCTAATTTTGATTACACTGTATTATGTGAGCCTTAACAAACAAAAAAAAAAAAATCCCATTTTTGTTCGGTGCGTGCGTGTACGCGCGCTCTGTATGAGTGTTTATAACTTTTTGCGTTGCAAAATGAAAAATAATGTTACGGCCATTATTTTAGATTAGTCTGCGATGGAAAAGAAACAAGAAAAGTTTTACTTTTCTTAACATTTTCGTGTCTCACCCATCCCCCCGCAACATTTTTCATGAAAAGAATGAACCCACTCTATATATTTCGTTATATACGAATATTATAGGAAGATAAAATGCAATAAAAATTATTTATGACCGGCGTTTGGATGTGTGTGTGTGTGTACAATTTATTGTTTGGTTGGGATATGTGAGGGTGGATTTTGGATTTAGCGATAATGTGAATTTTTTATTAAGTTTTAACCAGAGCCCTGTAGATAAAAAGTTTTGTTTTAAGATTTTCGGTAGTGATTAGAATAAGATAACATACTTCTTTAGCACCATCAAACGGTATTTAAAAATCTATAACACCTTTGAAATGGATACAAATTTATTATGTTTGGTGGATCGAGGAAACCAATTGAAATAACAATCATTTCATTACTTAATCCTGATTATTGTCTTATACTCTTGACACACTGCGATTTAATAAAACCAATTTAGTTTTTGCATATAATACTTAAACGAGTTTAGAGCTAGTGTATAATTCTTCATGCAACAAATTATTATAAAAGGCATCCAGGCTTCGGGGTAAAACCAAATTGTGCCTGCTTGATCTCCTTGACACCAACTATGACATGATAGAAATGTGTGAAACGGAAATAAGCCAGACTAAGAACCATAACTCGGAGGAATATTATGTTGTATTCGAAAAGATAGGTACGACTTCAATATCATCTGTTTCTCTATCGAACTCGGATTGGAACAGTTTACAACGCGGAAATGATTTGAGCGTCATGATCGGATTGGTCTACCAACAATATTAGAATGTTTGTTCAGTTCGAAAAAAGAAGGCCTCGCTTTAGCGAGCCATGGTGCAATGGCAAACTTGCGCAGCTTGAATTATGGCGTAATAACCGACACTTTCTGTACAAGCTATATGGGAGGATGTAGTATTCAGCATTCAATTCTGCTCGAGAAAAGTTTAAAATTTTAAACCGGTTCCTCTACAATAATTAAATTTGACAGAAAAGGATTGCACCTCGAATCCTAAAAATTATGGAATTTTTTAAATGGTTAACAAAAAGTCGCAGGATTTCCTTCGCCAATGTCACAGTCAGTTTACGAGCCATTCTAGATTTCTAGATTTCATTTTAAGATTTCTGGCGGAGTTTGCTTATGTGGTTTAATTAGGTTTACAGAAGATGTAGTTGGTGATTGAGGTCAGAAAGGGTACAGGCGACAATGGAATTTCACTCAGTATTCTGAAGGATTGTGCCAAAGGCCTGTGTATGTGGCAATATTTCATATTGCATCAATATTTACTTTTCAATAGAAGGTTCGAATTTATATCTGATTTAGATATCATCTTCTGTTCCGATCTGTCTTTTAGCAGCATACATTATGGCTGGATTTTATCAAAAGGAATTGCACAAATTTTTGTGATGCAGTTTGTTTTGTATACTCTGCGGTGCCTTCTTTTCAGCAAAGTGGTGAAAACGAATGTACATACACTTCCATCTTATTTTGATCATTGTAATTTGTTGAATTTACAGAAGACCATCAGCGAGATATAGCATCGGCAATAATGTTTGTTTGAGATCAACAGTTTACGTGTTAAGTTATTTCCCCATGCACAAACGGCAAACCAAATTCAGATTTTGACAAAATTGTAGTTATAGTTGTAGCAACAACTATAAATTCGGGCCATAGAGTCGGCCGCTTACCATAACAAAAATTCTAAGAATTTGAACTGTTAAAGTTAGCCGAGAGTTACCAGTCGAAAGTGGAAAGTTGATAATGCAGAGTGCATTACTCTAAACAAGAATAAAAAAATCGGTAATGCAGATTGTATTATCCCAGCCGAAAATAAAAAATGAAGTCGATATCAATCGGTAGTGTTTAGCCTAAAAAATACTAAGAATGCATGAATTGCACTGAAACCCTTTGTTAATATTCTTATACATGGCAAAACCTGGCTCCAGTTTCCAACAAATATTTTAATTGGAATAAAATCAACCTCTAGCTAGAGGTCTATTATGTCTGGAGATGGATTACATTTTTATTGCCTGTCAAAAGCTATCGCAGGAAAAAACTTTTCAGTTAAAGTTTCCCGTGGGAAATCTTGGAAAATTATTTTCCAAAATCTTTAGAAAATTTGAACTGAATTTTTTCCTGCGATAGCTATTGACAAGTCAGTCACATCAATATACCTCCAGACATAATACTCTAGAGGCGGATTTTATACAAATTATATAATGATTTTTGGAAAATCGAATTTTCCGGGATTTCCCACGAGAAACATGTACTGAATTTTTTTAATGCGGTAGCTATTGACAAGTGTTCTCAAAAGTAACAATATTTTTCAACTCTGCAATTTGGTTTTCATACTGGTCATTGCACTGAAGATGCTCTTGTAAAGTTTTTGAATTTGTTAAACTGTGGAATAGGTCAGAAAAAATTTACAGCTAGCTTATTTGTTGATATATCCAAAGCTTCCGCGGATTTCTTTATGACTGGATTGCTTCGTTTTATCGGATAGAACACAAAAAGGTCGGATAGGCAATCATTTTAGTGAACTTAGACGTGTTGAGTGTGGTGTTCCGCAAGGGTCTGTACTTTGGCCGTTCCTACTCTTAGTTTATATTAATTCAATTTACTCGCAAGCTTCAATTAACAATAACAGTATATGCTGTAAATTCAAATTTGACCAAACTAAGGAAATAGTTTGATGCACACTATTTGGTTTTATTAAGTGATAAAACCAAAATAATGCCATTTAGTTTTACTGAATTTCGTGACATAAATTTTGATTTATCATTTCACAATTCTCTGTTTTAAAATTGAGCAGGAACCAAGTTTCAAATATCTGGGAATTACATTTGATGTTGTTCATTAAGAAGTTATTTTTGTTAAAAAGTTTAAGTCGTCCTGACTTGTTACGTATTACTTTCGGCTGATTTCCCACGGGAAACTTGAACTGAATTTTTATTCTGCGATAGCTATTGACAAGTCACACCAATAAAATATATCTCCAGACATAACACTATTGAAGCTGATTTTATACAAATTTTCTAATGATTTTTGGAAAATCGAATTTTCCGAGATTTCCCACGGGAAACCTGAACTGAATTTTTTTTCTTGAGATAACTATTGACAAGTCACATAAACAAAATACATCCCCAGATAAAACACTCTAGAGGCGGATTTTATACATTCATTTCTTACTTTAGGCTGGAAACTTTTTCAAATTTTCCGACATTTCCCACGAGAAACTTTAACTGAAATTTTTTCCTGCTATAGATAGCTATTGACAAATCCAATAAAAACGATTCAACTTCAGATACAGATACACTCTAAAGGCTGATTTTATTCCAATGTTGTGAATTCTTCTGACTTTCTGATATTTTCCGCGATTAGGCTAAATAAAGTTTTCCACGTTAGACTATTTACAAAACTTTTTATTACAATCCAATTATCCTATTTACTTTAAGCTGATAACCACAACATTTTTTATGCATTATCGACTTTTTACTTTCGGCTGGAAACTTTCGGCTAACTTTAACAGAGGGTAAGAATTTGTATTATTTTATGGTCTATAAAAGTAAAAATTACATAACTGATTTTTTGTAAAAATTCTTAAATTTTAACAAAATATTCTTACAGTTACCGAAATTCTGATTATACAAATTCATGAAACCCGTTGAAGTTTCTAAAATTTGCCAAACTATTTTGAAATTTGTTATAGTGTCTTGACATTTTTGAAATTTTGAATGTTGATCTGTTTAAATAAACTTAAATCCTTAAATTTCTTGATTTTGATCAAATTCTTGAAATATCTAGTCTCGAGTTACTCCTAAAATTCTTGAACTTCGTAAAACAAATTTAATAATTATTCAGGTTACCAATCAACCTTCTTGAAACCACAAAACCGAAAATTTGTACCGAAAACAAAAACTAAAATGCATTTCAACTAAAAAAAATACTTTGTTTAAAATTTGAACAAAAATTCAATTTTATTTACAAAACATAAACGTTTTTGATCACTTGGTGATCATCATCAGTTATTTCATTTGCAACTGACTCGTAAACAAATTTAAAATTGTATGAAATTCTAAAAATCTTCCAGTTCTTAATCTATGGCCACAAGGAATATTCATATACTTTAAGTTGCTTAAATGCATAAAATTTCGTTATTCTGAAAATTTAATTGAAATAACGCAATTTCTTAGATTTCTTTATTTTTTAGTTGGGTTTAGACATTTTTTTAGAAATTTTACAAATCTTTTATTTATTTCAAGTTCAGTTTAAGAAAACTTGTAAATCACCAAAAACACAATAAGAATAAATACGCAATTAACATAAATTCCCTATAATTCTGTCAAACTCCCTTCACCTTCATTCTTATGTATCGAACTTTTAATCTTCACTCAATCGTGTTTAACTTACTAAACAAGCAATACAATTTCATTCGCCATTTTATATACCAAAACATCATTTCAAAAAATTTGCGATACGATAATAATTCGCCTAAATGTCGATCAAGTATAACAGTTTAGCATTGATAATTTTTGTTAGTACAATACTTTAAACCAAGATGTCACCGTCAAAATAATCATGGAAATATCGATTCTCTCAATCTAACATTTCTAAAATCATTTTAAATAATTTGACATTTACGCGCTTAAGATTATTGAGATTCAGATTATTATCTGGGTATTTTTGAATACCCATAATTCTTTAAATTTGCTAAATTGTTTTCAAACAAATTGAAAGTGTAAAACTCTCTCCTAAGTAAAAAAAGAGGAAGGAAAGTAGCCAACCGCAAAAATAGGCTGCTCAAGCTAATGAAGCTGATAGTACGTGTAGCTACCGACTTTATTTTTTTATTGTTCACCTTAATTCATCTGTATGTATTCATTTGTGTTTCTACGTTATTCGGTATACATTTTTTCAGCTGTAAAGTCGTTGGCCAAAACACTTGCGTAACGTGCAATTCATCTTCGTTCTCTTGTTTATAAGTGTGTTAAATGCTCGATCGCTTGAGGGTGTCTGTGCGTAAACTCGCTTGTTAATTAGTTGTTATTTAAAAGTGTTTTTTGGTAGATAGAAAGTGTGTACCAATTCAAACATAAAAATTCCTTGTTTTTGCGTTTTGTTTACGTGATAATTCGTCATTTGATGATGTTTAAAATTTGTATCGTAAAATGGTGTTAAAGTGAAATTTTGTGTAAGATTATCAAATTCTACATTTTTGAAGAAATGGGTGGAAAGAACGGGACAAAGAAATATCAGCTGCAAGTCTGCTACCGCTCTCATTGAAAATGGGCAACAATCTTATATGTAGTGCCAAAGCCAGAAAAACTTGACGACTTTTAAAAAAAAATGTTCATGTGGTTTCAATAGGTGCGCATTTTTTTTTTAACAACGACTGTATTTTTAATAATCCTGAAATTACTTTAAAACTTCAAAATTTTAAAATTTTTTAGAGCACGTTGGTAGGAATCTATTCGCGCAGTCGAAGATGGATGTGCAAGGAGTGTTGCTTCACAAAGTTTCTTCTTACAATTGTCGAAGGCTTCGATGGCTGCTGTTGACCATTCTATAGGAGTTTTACTATTCTTCTTGTACCCTTTCAAGAAGTCGTTAAGTAACATTTGGTGCGATGCAGCGTTTGGAATGAAACGTCTATAAAAGTTAATCATACCCAAAAATCGCTTGAGATGATTGACCGTTAAGGGACGTTCAAAATTTTTAATAACGTCGACTCTGCTTTGAATGGGTAAAATGCCTTGTGTATTAACTGTATATTCCACAAATTTGATTTCGTGTGAGGCGAATACACTTTTACTCGGATTGATAATTAAACCGTTATCTGATAGTTTTCCAAGTACTATTTCTAGATGTTCTAGATCTAGATGTTCCTTATAGGATTTAGACGCAATTAGAATATTGTCTAAGTAAACGAAAGCAAAATTTAGTCCCAATAAAACGGAATGCATTAATCTCTGGAAAGTTTGGGCCGTGTTCCTGAGACCGAAGGTCATTTTAGTAAACTCGAATAAACCAAAGGGAGTTGAAATGGCGGTTTTAGGGATATCAGATAGTTCAATTGGAATTTGATGATAAGCTTGGACTAAATCTAAAGTAGAGAAAATGTTGCACCCTTCGAGTTGGTACGAAAAATCTTGAAGGTGTGGAATTGGGTAACGATCAGGAATAGTAATTCGATTTAAACTTCGGTAATCCCCACATGGTCTCCAATCACCATTCCTCTTTAAAACCAAGTGCAAAGGGCTCGACCATGGATTATTACTTGGTCGGCAAATACCTTGAGACATGAGATGTTCGAATTCTAGCTTTGCGATTTTAAATTTATCCGGCGCCAAACGTCTTGTCTTACATGAAACAGGAGGGCCCTTTGTTTCTAAACGATGTGTAATTTGATGTTTAATAACTTTATCACTCAGCACACTATTTAAAATGTTCGGAAATTTAGAAAATAAATTTTGAATTTGGGGGTCCATTTGCGATTTATCCAACTGTGAAAATGCCAAATTTTCTGAAACTGAAATAGCGCCGACTGAATATAACGAGGTTACAGGATCGCAAATTCTATGCTTTCGTAAATCCACGACCAGACCAGTACTTTTCAAAAAATCTGCACCAATAATTGGTAATGATACATCCGCAACAATGAATTCCCATTTGAAATTTCGACGTAATCAAATATCTACAATTGTTCCGTTCGCCGCAAATAGCTTACTATTTGAAACAGCTTTCGAAATGTTTGATAATTTTAAAGGTATAACCGAGACATCAGCTCCCGTGTCTATCAGAAATTTAGTTGCCGTATTTAAATCCAAAATTAAAAGACGACTATTAGTGTGCTCGTCAACAACTGCCGTCGAATTTTGATGAGCATTTAAAAATTTGACTTATGGTTTTTTTTGGAAAATTCCTCAAAAAATTTACATCCAGGAAAACAATGTCGAGCTTTATTTAGAAATTTATAATTTATAATAACTGATCATATTTTGAGTTGAAACGACTTCTCGATCACGATCGAGATGATTCTCTTGGTGCATTACGTGAGCTTGAAGATGATCTTGCTCCCGGGCGACAAACTGCTGAGACTTCAGATAAAATTTGGGTCCTAAATTGATCAAATCTAGTTTCCAGATCGGAATAAGAATTTGTATACGCAGAATTTGACTTGATAGAATTGAAAACAGAATTGGTAGAAGATTTTTGTTTAATTTCACTAATTTGAGTATATTCCATAACCTCCGACATTTTATCGGCTCGTTCCGCTAAAACGGTCAATGAAACATCGTTAGCAAAAGTGGACAAAACAATTTGGACTTGTGTGGTAATCGCTTTAACCATAATTGTTGTAACGCTTTTTCCGAGAATGTACTACCCGCGTTTAATCTGAATTCGTTTAATAGTTGTGATGGTTTTTTATCACCCAGGCTCAAATCATGCAAAAACGTTATTTACTCTAGCGCTTTCCGATTCGCCGAGTACTCTAATAACTTCATTTCTAAACGTTGTATAAGGAAGTTGGCCTTTATCACGCAGAATTACGTCAGCAAAGGTATTGTGATGCCTTGAATCGAGTGCATTTACTGCATGTGAATATTTAGTATTCTCCGATTTAACATCCGATAGAGAAAACTATTGTTCTAAAATTTGAAACCATACGTTAGGATTTTGATTAAAAAGGGATTGAGGTGCTTTAAATGCAATCGATCCAATATTACCTTCTGCCCTAACTAAATTAGATTCCGAATCAACATTATTTGTTGTTGTCCTGAGAAGAACCAGAAGGAATCCCCTCATCGACGATTACCGTCCCTCATGAACCACCAATTTGGAATTTTTTTTCAAATAATTTGTCCAAATCGGAATGAGAGATTAAAAGCGGTCTTTCTGATGATGGTGGATCATCGTTGGTTTCGCCGGCTTGAGAAGTATTGTGCGACATATTTATAAATTATATGTACCTATCTCATACACAAAATAAAATATGAGTAAATATTTAATATAAAAGTTTATAATAACTCAAGAACGAACACTGAATCAAAATAATTAAAGAAAAACACTTACCGAATTTAAAAATGTTGCTTAATTCTCCTGGCTGCAGTTTGTAAATTTAAATCGAATATACTCGATTGATGAAGGACTTTTAGCCACGGAACAGATCACGTCGGGGTCACCACTTTGGTGTGGTGATGTATGGATGGGTGGCGTTTCCTCGATCTCAATTGCTATTCTTAACCCATTTGATCCCACACCAATAACAAATTTTGTAAAATATTTGTACTTCAAATATTTATAACACTCAAAATCCTTTCTCGAAATGGAACAAACTAAAAACCATATAATAACGGTAAAATACAAATCGAAATTTGACATTAAATACCGCAGTAGTGGGATTGTAAAGTTAGTGATTGTTCTGTACCCGTATAGGTACAGTGGGATCAAATGGTTTAATTGTGTAATCCGACTCCATAGAATATTGTATTTTTGGTTCACCACACGATTCGATTAAAAACTCATTAAATTATTTTAATTATAATTTATTTTTTTTTAAGTTTCTTAATTAAAACCACTTATCTTTTTTTCTTTTTGGAACTTCCTCTCTGTTTTTGTTTTTTTCTTTTTTTCCAAAACCAAAAACTTTGCCTATAATACTAAAACTAATCTCAGTGTCTTTATTTAATCATTTAAGGTTCAGTGTTTTCAACAGAGAGTGTAGACATGACGCGTCAACACAACACAATGCTAGCTATGCCATGTCCCCACAAGCCCACTAATCATTAGCAGAACTAAAAGAAAATTTAGTAAAATGAACAGTATTAAGATGACCTTGATTAATATAATTAAAATTCATTATACACTTTAAATTAACTTAAAAAGATACAATAACACTATATATATTAAACTAAGAGCTTATCTTTCAAAACATCAAGGTTTGATTACTGCCAACTTTAAACAATTCGCTTCCATCAGATTTTCTTAAAAATATATTGCCGTTACGTGCCCAAATAGTATGTACTTAAAATTTATATCCCTCTTGGCGAGCTTAGCATCATGTAACAGCTTACGTCGCGTACGACAAGCTTTCATTAATAAATTATTTTTTGATTAGATAAAACACTCAATCCGGCAAAATTAATTTTCTGTTCCTTCTTAGTTTGCAAAATCCGTTCCTTTGTACTTCTTCTTAAAAATTTTATATATGTTGGCGACTTTCGGGTTGGGTGATTGTTGAATTTTGATTTTTTCCTATAACAGTAATCGATCTCGGCCATTGTAAAAAGTCTTCATAACCACGTCGTCAATATTTTCGTTGATCTCAAACGGGATGCCATGTATTTGAATAGAATTTTGTTCCAAAAATTGATCAAGGTAGTCGATTCTTTTTTCACAAATATGGAACTCATTTTTTAATTTTAATTTGTCTACTGATAACTGTTCAATTTTGTCAATTGCAATTTGCAACATGTCGAAACGTTTTGTTAATGCTTCGTTTTCTTTTTTAATAGTGAATTTCATTTGTTGAATTCCCAAATAAATTTTATCAAACAATGTCGCATCTCCGTCTTTAGAAGACGTACCGGGACAGTTATCGTTATTCCTGTTGGCCTTAACCTTATCCAAACATATTTTGCACTTCCAGACTTTCATCTCACGTTTCATAATTTCTATATCAAAAGTAATTCTATATCCTCGCATAACAGATTTTCAAAGAAAACCTAAGTATGTACAGTCACACTTCCATAATTTAAACTTCTATTATTCGGATTTTTCCTTAAATCGAATTTATATTTTGGCAGGAGAATTACATATAAATGTACATTATTCCTAACTTCTAACAAAATTGTTTGGCAGATGGTGATTCGGCTTATGGAAGTTTGACTGTATTATAAATTTCCATAAATTTCCCACACGTTACTAATTAAATTAACTTTCATCGAGCTTAAATTTAACATTTTGCTTTATATCTTAACATAAACACATACGATATATATACTTATATGTAAATACACACAGACAATATTATATGTATATCGCACATAAACATTATGCTGACATTTAATATTTTTCTATCGCATGATCACACCAACACCAACAACCATCACGCAAGTAATGGAATAAAATAAAATTCGTAATATTTCTTATCATTTTTCCCCATTTGGGTATATTATTTATTACCAGTTACATATGATAAGAACATTTTAGTGATGGGTAACATTAAAATTAGTGTATAAATCACATATGCTCGTTATGCACCATTAGATTGTATCAGCTGCGTAATTGAAACTTCAATCATTCAATTTTCAATTTTCTAACAATTTTTCTAGCTTTAAACTTTTTAAAATAAATTAATTTAGACGAAAATTCCAAACAGGCTGAATGTAACAGAACACTAATTATTTGTACATAGAATACAAAATGGCTAATTTACTTAGATGAAATGCTACCATCTGCTGGTTCCAAAAATAAAATAAGTTAATTTAAGTGGAAACAATTCAATTTTATGTTTTGAGTAAATATTATTTTACCTACAAGCAAACTTGACAACAACAAACAAATATGGTACTGAGGTATATGGAAATTGAATCGTAATTTATTATCATAATACATACATAAAATTAAATATAAATTGATAAGACGATGGGAAACATTTTTAAAGGAATTTTCTTTAAATAAATTATGCACTGTCATATTGCTTATTTATGGGTTTTTTCATTACATTCCTCCTCTTTATTTCATTATCACAGCATCTTCTTTTTCTTGTAAAAGAAAACAAAAACAAAAAACTCCTCGTATGAATTTTTTGCTGGCTGCTGCTTCAAAAAATTAATTTAAGACGAATATTAATCTCTTTCTCACGAAACAAATTTATTAGGTGCGGTTGGTGGTATTCATACTCATCTCTTACGGTTTATTCGGTTTATAGATGGAAATGTCATGAATTCATTGAAATTCGATGAAAAGAATATAAATTAGGCAGTTCACGGTGATAACAATATAATAAAAATATACAACAGGGGGTGATCTGTTTTATTGAATTTCCCATAGATAAAATTATTTTGAACGGAAATTTCCTTACTCAATAAGGTAAAATCAATAAATAAAATTTCCGCACATCCTGTTTTACGTTTAACGCGTATAACAAATGGCTTCAAGCTAAATTCGACTTTATTTTTTGCGAATTTGGAAATTTACAAAATGGAGATTGTATCGATTAAATTTTCTTAGAAATGATGGAAACAAAAATGTCTCTGCCTTATAAGATTTAATAGGCATTCTTTATCATTTTATGGTACGTAGATCCGCTTTATGCTTTTATGGTTAAGAATCTAACAACCATGTACATATATACCACTGCACTCGTGAGAATTTATGAGAGCAGCACACAATACCAGTTCAAAACAAAAGAACATTGTTTTGTTTGATTAATGTTGGTTCTCATTCATTGCGTGGGATAGAACTAAATTACTGTTTCTTGTTAGTGGTAACATTTGAATCACAATTCGTAACTCTTTAAAATAGAAAGAATGTTGAAAATAACCGAATAACTTGCAAGCGCAATATCCAAGTTGTTCTTAATGAATATAAAACTAATTAAACTCACGCAATTTAACCTTCCATCAATAATACGCTATGTACGAGTATCTATATGCTGTTATGAGTTCCAAAAAGGGTAGCAAATTAGGCCTGTCAAATTCTATACGTCTAGTCAATTCATTTTCTGTTGCCACCTCAGGAACCCCCAATTTCTCATCTCTTTTTCTAATATTTTTTATGTTGACGGCAGCTTCTTCTTTTTTTTTTTTTTTGGTTTATTCTATGCAATCTTTTCTGGGGCTCAAGGCGCTCCCAATTCTTTCACAGTTAACTTTTACCGTCCTACTTTACGCAGTAGTAGCCAAATCGAGAACGTACGGCTATAGACCCGTTTTTGTACAAACCACCCGCACATTGCATTGCTTCATGCCAGCCTATAGTGCTGACATGAAAGGTGGGTCGGCCCGTGGATTCTGCACTCTCAACAGGGGTCATAGTTGTGTTCATCATCATCACCGATATCGTAATCAGATAATGCAAAATCCCTTTTACATCCCTTTCCTCATTATAACATTTTGCACCTTCTATTTAATCGGGAAACCATATTCTCGCATAGAGAGAGTTAATGTGGTAGGAACATGACTTGGAGCAGGATTTAATACTGGCAGAACAACCATTTTGCCTTGTCATTGTTACAGCAATAGAGGAGTTCATTTAGTTTAGACTTGCTAAATCCTAAAAGTTGAGGAACAAAAAGCAAACACTCATTATAGGTCTCTAAAATATCCGAGTCCCGAAAACCTGCATGAATTGAAAATATTTTTGTCTGTGCTCAGGGTGTCCAAGATAATTTAATGGGTATAGCAAAAGGGCTATGGGTAATCTGTAAAACTCCGGATTAGTACGCTCAGATATCATGGACGTCACTTTAGCATCATATTTGTGAACATTCATGCCCCTACTGAGGAGAAGCCTGATCAAAATATCAAAGACGCTTTTTACGACCAGCTCGGAATAGTCCTGTGGGCTTTTTGTGAATTCGATTCGAGTGTATTCGACCCTTCTTAGTATAAGATTTGCATTTGATTTAAATAAGAAACGAAAAAATTTGATTCAATTAAAATAAGATTTCAATATTTCGAAGACTTGATACGTTCGAATCGAATTCACAAATAGGCCCACCTGAGCAAAATTCCGCAAAGTGACATTACAATTATTTTGAGCTACTTCAATGCTTAAATTGGCAGTGCTGCCCGTTTCAGCGGATATTTAACCCTTAGCGGTCACACCTCGCTCCCGTAACATAGCGACCACACCGGGGTGATTTTTCACCCCAGTCAAAAAATCGGTCTAGAAAGACAAATTTAAAATAAGTTTTTTGTTTTTTTTTCCCACTTTTTATGCGAATAATCAGCCAATTTACACATTTATTTATTTGTTAATATACAAAAATTTGGCGTAAGAGACCAACCTCTTGCTTACCATTCTAATTTGACTAGAAACTATGAAAATATTGAGATTCCAAAAAATTCATGGACATTCTGAAACATTTTTTTCATTTTCTAATATGGTTTACAAGAGCCAATATCAAGATAATTTGACAAAACAAAATTGTATATGCGCAAAGTCAGGAAAAATGACGTTTTTGAGAAAACAAATCATTACTATTGAAAAATCATTACTCCTTCCGAAATTCATCGTTTATACGCGCTGCTAATACTTTTTTCTTCTTTCTATGTGCCATGCAAGTAACCTACATTCCTCGACAACCTATATATGGCGCGACAAGTATGATTTTCGTAATTTTTGATAACTTAAATTAAGGTGATTTGGCCTGGGGTACATATTCACCCCTTGTGGCCGCTAAGGGTTAACATCAAATCTCCTCGTGTATTGCACAGAATAAAACTGGATATCTAAATACTAATCACTGATAAGACCTGTTATAACTTTTAGTTGCGAGTCTTGAACATTGACTGAAGATCATTAGAATAATTCTCGGTCCCATCAAAGATGGAGCCACGTACAGAATGCGAATGAATCACGGATCAGAAACGATCTCAATAAATTTGACATCATCGAATTCATAAAATCATCAAGACTACGATGGTATGGGCACTTTCTTCACTAAACAGAACCATCGGACCAACGAAAGTAGGTCCTTGTGGGAGACGATTTGAACGAACACCATTTAGGCGGACCAATCCCTTCATGGAATGTAGAAAATGCCAAACGGTTGATTAAACTAAGCGTTGCTATTAAGTCATAGTTGGCCCAAGCGGGATTCTTTCAATTATTCTCACAAAATACTGTAATTCGCTTTTCAAGCTCTTAGCTATAATGTTTAGAAGTTTCTTCAGGGAAAAAGAGAAACATTTATTTTGAACCTCTTTTCCAAAACAAAATTTTGCCTTTTCCAGATTTTACATCACAATGAATTCCGGGTTTCATTATTAAAATTTCACTGTTTCAGAATTTACATGAGAATGTGAGTAAAATGTGGAAAAAGTAAAATTTAATTTTAAAATTCAGAACCAATGACGGAGTAAATCCGGAAGAGGCAAAATTTAATGTTAAAGTTTAGAATCTGATGTGTGGTAAATTCTGTTTATTCAAATTTAATTTGGAAACCCGAACATAATGCGTTCTGAGTTTTTCAAAATAAAAATTCAATAATAATTTATTCGTTTTCCTAATTTTGCAGGCGAGTTTGAGTAAATTCAGGAAAATTGTGCACTCTGGAAAATAGGCAACTAATGCTCAAACTATTGCTCAAACGCCATTGTTTTTATTTCTTTTTAAAGTTATAGAGTGTACCATATACTTCCACCTGATCAAATACGTTGAAAATTACCATTTGATTTAATTCCATTCTTCGACGATCACCAAAGACTCGGCCGTGATCGTTTAACACTGTAGGTAGGATAAATGACATAGAATGCAATAGGAGTATTCAGCGGTTGGTTGGGTGTGGCACAAGGGTTTGCTTTTGCAACTTAATAACATTTGAAATTCGCAGTTCGCTGGCCTCATAGTTTAAAAATTTTCTTTTCTGTCGCAAAATTCAATTGGTGATGGATAGTCTAATACTCACAAATTAAATGCTGGTGCGCCTCACTAGGAAGTCTTTCCTATCCTCTACTCCCATTTTAATTTTCTTAAATGATCTCTTACCATCAATTCGCAATCTAATTCATTAAATTATTTTATTGTTTTCCCACATCTTCTTTTTCGCGAAACGATGTTCTCAGGCTAGAGCGGGATATTATTAAAGTTTTAAATTGGCACAAGGTGAACCAGATTGGGATCCAATCGCACAAGAGGTTTCATTCATGTGTTTTCTCAAGGAAGCCTAACAATGATTCCCGCTCGACATGCTTGGCTTAACATTAATCAAGAACATGTCAGCGGTGGCTGAAGCCGGATATTTCAGAACTATACTACTGTCGACATTTCACTTTATTCCCTCAGAACTTTTGTTATTCTATTTAAAACACATAGTAGAACTCTATTAGATTACAAAGTTTAATCGGGTGTATGCCTATTGATTTTGGATTCACCAATTCCCTCGAATTCGGAATGGTTTGTAAGGGCGACAGGCCACTATTAGAGATGCAATAAGATATTCATTGTTCCAATGATGTTGATTGGCCGCCGGCCGTTTCAAATTGAAATTTGGAAATGGCGATAGATGTTGTTCCTTTGAATATTGGTGGCTTTATCTTGATCGAGTGAATGGCCTGAACCACTTGCGCGTTATTCCACTGGTTTTGACATCAATTAACTCTTTCTCGAGACGTTGAAACTCTGTTTGAAATTCCGCTTGTAATTTAAGTTCCACCTGTTGAACCTCTACTTAAACAAGTTAAACTTTTGTTTGTCGTTTTTCTACCCATCAGCAGCCATAAACTGCGACAAACCGAAACTTTCAGATAGTACTGTTGTGTTGTTTCGACCAATCTTGTGTTTTAGTTTCTATCTTCTCCACACTTCTCGCATCCGTTATTTTTTTTCCAAACTCATGATGATCCGCGTCTAACCCTTCTTTCTTCATGGCCTCACGTAGTAGTACTTGTAAAGCACCTTTACTACCATCAATGGACAAACTATATTTCTTAAGTTCCTTCTTTTTATTCTAGAACTCTTCTCTCAGTTATAACGAGATGCTACCGTAACAATATTTTTTATTGTTTTTAAAAATTCGCACTTTACTTTAGAATTCTTGCCTAGTTTATCGGATGAAATTAAATTCCGAACCTTTGGGTGTTGAAAAAGAGTTAACAAATCACATAGTATAAAATACGAGTCACTGGTATTTAGTGATGTAATGATTCTAATATGATTCTTTAAACAAAACTTGTTTCACTTCTTCCTTATTTGCAAGATAGATTGGGCTGGTAAGTAGGTAAGGTAGGTAGGTGGATGGGTTACCAGCCAACACAATCTAAATAATTTCCTATAAAGTTAAACCCATTCCTTATGGCAAAATCCTATATTTAAATGCTGCTATAGTCTATTGTTCATTTGAATAAAATATTATCATAAAATACTGTATTCGTTTAAATACGACGACATCAGTGTAGCAAAAACTAAAAAAAAAATAAATTAAGGAATAAACAATTGAATTACTAAGATTAAGGAATTAAGTGTAATTCTGTAAATAAAAGAGAATTTTTAAATATGTTTTTGGAAAGTCATAATTGAAATTTAAAATTCAAAACACAAAAGCTCTATTCGTAAACCAAATATTAAGTTCCAAATTTATGTGAATAATACAATTGTTTAAAAATAGATTTAAGGATTTAAGTACAGTAGAATGTCCATTATTCATGTTGTACAAAAAGTCGATTTTTTTTATCTGTGTTCACAGATGTACCTATACAAAAAAACGAAATTCCATAATTATGTATATGAAAGTATCTTATACCTTTAAGTCTAAATGCTAACCGTTGTGCATTTTACATAAATGTTTATTGTATTGTGACTCTCTCATCGTATTTTTCAGAGCATTCCTTCAAGCTAATTCAAGGTTCGGTCACAGAGCAAATTCGTCACAAATTTTACTGGGTACAGCTGTGCTTTGGGTTCGAAATGCAAGTGGCGATCGAATTCCGTACCGAGCATTACTTGATAGCGGATCCCAGGCAAATTTTGTAACGGAAAAAGTCAGACAAATTTTGGGCCTTAAATTCGGGTCAACAAATGTAAAACATCAATAATGACGTAACCACAGTAAACTATCATTATAGAGTCACAAAAATCTAACTATAAAACGATTATCGAATGTTTAGTAAAACAAATAATTTCAGGATTAATTCCACAACATTCAGTCAAAATCAACGCAAAAAGCATTCCCAATAATATTCAGTTTGCCGATCCATGGTTTTTTGAACCGGATGCTATCGACCTGAACTAATGAATGTAGTTCGGGGCATTCCGCTTCAAAATACTGAATTTGGTTATGTAGTCATGGGAAAAATTTCGAATACCCCTCAAATCAATTGTGTTAATAATCAGTTGTTGTCTTATCATGTATCCTTTCAGGAACGGAACGATCAAATTCAAAGGTTTTGGAAAATAGATGATCTTAATTTCCCAAACGAGTGGTCGTTAGAAGAAAAGCGTTGCGAGGAGCATTATGCCAAAAATGTTCAAAGAGACGGAAATGGAAGATATATTGTCGCTCTTCCAGTCAAAGATAATCTCGAAATTTTAAGAGATTTTACAATTAATGCTTTGCGATAATTTCTTTCTCTAGAAAAGCGACTTATACTAACAGTGAAATTCGGTGGCTGTATAATGCATTCATGAATGAATACATAAATTTAACCCATATGGTTCAAGTGCCCGAATCTAATATTTTAAAATTTTTGAAAAATGAGTCGTATTATACGCCGCACCATTCAGTACTCCGTGAAAGCAGCACCACCTCGAGATTGCGAGTAGTATTCAATGCTTCATCCAAGAGTTCGACTGGAATTTTACTAAACGATTGTTTGATGACCGGTCCTACCATCCAGCAGGACTTATGCTCGATAATATTACGGTTTAGAAAGCATATCGTCGGCATAATTGGGGACATTACGAAAATGTACTGCCAAATTTTATTCAGAGAAGATCAACAAAGGTTACAAAAAATCTGGTGGCGTGAACATCAAGATTTAGATCCAAAATAGTATCATCTTCAAATCGTAACATACGGAACAGCAAATGCTCCATTTCTCGCAATAAGAACTCTTTATCAATTTGCTTCAGATGAAGAAAAAGATTTTACTCTAGCCGTCCTGTTAACAGGTTCCGATTCGGTCGAGCAAAATCTGTCTTAATTCTCGGAATTAATTGGGATACCGAACATGTTATGTTCCACTATTCATTTCAAAAGTATTCACTAAAGAGTCCATGTTGAAAGAGATCCGTTTTATCAGAGATCGCACAGTTGTTTGATCCGCTGGAGTCCGTTCATTTGTAGACGGATTCGGAAATAACCCTTTACCGGATTAAGTCGGTTCCATCCCGATTCGCAACGTTCGTGGCGAACAGGATTTCGAGAATCCAAGAATTGGTATTACGTTTCAACGGGTGAAAATCCCGCGGGTATTATTTCCCGGGGCTTAATGCTCAAGGACTTCCTAAAATGTGGAAATTGGTTCCATGGTCCAAGTTTTCTCCAGAATCCAAAGCATGATTGTCCGAAACAACCTTCAACAGTTGAAATCGAAACAGAAATATTGGAACTCCGACAAATAAAAGTTTTGGTCTCGGAAAAACATGAAGAATGGGACGTAATTTCGGACTGTTCAAGTTTTTCTAAGGTGTTAAGGAGATTCATTATCATACTTCGTTTTTTTTTTTTTTAATTTAAAGATTGCCGTTCAAAAAGATTCAATTAATTTTGATAAAAAGCGAGTATCTCTAAATAATTTACCACATAACAGAATTGAGTTGTCCTCAATTGATATGGATTTGGCTTTGAAATCTATCGTAAAACATATTCAAACAAACGAATTCCCAGCCGAAATTAAGGTTCTTCGAAAAAGTAAAGTTTTACCAAAACATAGCAAATTGTTGCCACTTAATCCATTTTATGATTTAGACGGCTTTTTAAGCTTTCCTTCGTTGTCTTCAGATTTAGAACTGAAGCTGCGAAGCAGTTGCTCAAACCGGCGTCCTGTTAGTGTGGCTGGAAATATTTGGTGTTATTGCAACGGGTTATTAAAAAATATTTGCCTTATTCTGGGAGTGTGAATTTGACCTGCCAGCAAGCATAGGCCAATAAATTTTAGTAATTCCTTTCGATCTGTGTCTTGAAAGGATCGACTATTTCTAGTTGTTGCTCTTTATGGTTCGGCCATTTATTGACCGTATTTATTTGTCGATTCAACTAGATGATCAATGATACGAGCACTAAAAATTTGGTAAAATATTTTACGAGGTGTTGAGCTTTGATTTATTTCGCCCGGCTCGCATTTCAAAATTAAAATTTGGAATGTCTTTTACATCCGTGCTCCAATCGACTTCATTTCTTGTATTTTCATCATCATTGTCAAGGGAAGAATCACTGTCGCCTTTATCCGAATCATTTGAAACTACATCTATATTTCTTCCATCCTCTAATTCGCTCTCAGATTCATCGCCGCTTATTTCATAATTCGAATCAGCTGCAAATTCTCCGTCATCTTCAAATGGGTCACTTTCTATGTCTAATTCCGGTGTCTCCACCTTGTCGAAAAGTTTCAAAAGCCTTTCTTCGGCTTCTTTATCCATTTTGGAATTACAATGATTGTACTACAGACGACTATTATAAACTGCTCAGTTGTGAGCCCCTTTAACAAGATTTTTCGTTTAAGTCGGACTGTAAAGTTAGTTCTGTAATATTTTCAAAATATGTTTATGCCATAAGAAGCATTGATTGATTTTAAATAAAATTAATTTACTAATTTTTTATAAAATGTTGAAGATAATTTATTAAATTGTATTTACAAAATAAACATCCATTTTCCAGTGGTGAGCCCTATTTTAACCAGTTCAGAGCCGGGAGTGACCCAGTGATGAGCCCCATATAATTTAACGTGATTAAACTCAAAAATTTGTTTGATTTGTAATAAGTTTTATTAAAATTTATTAATTTCATTGTATTGTAGGCGTATTAAACTAAAGCGTAAACATAACGAACTTTTCTGTCTTACAATAAAAATAAATTGCACAAACATAATTTCGATTTAACTTTTAGTAACCAATATTTAATATTCCGTTGTATAAACAAAAGGTACTTAACTGCATAAGTTAATCTTAACATGAATTTGCTGCATTTAAAATAATCAAAATTTGTACAAAACTTGTATGCACACTTCATATGGTAGGCCTTGTTGCAGACAAAACATGCAATTCCATTTGCAGTTTTTGAAATGTTTCTAGCACAAGCGTAACAGAGCTCTGTGGTATTTTTTTCATTTAGGGGATTTTCATCATCTTGAGTCAGATCACTAAAATGTCTAATACATGAGGTTTTTTTAATTTTGCTGAATTAAAAGCTATGTCCAGTTTCTTATCAATGATAATATCTAAGAAACAATAAGGATTAGGTACCTAACTAGGTGTAATATATTGAAAATAAATACCTTTTAAAATGTTCGGATTATCCCAAACTTTTGTAACTTTGCTTTCATCATTGATTTGGTAGATGGATGTTTCTTCGATACTGTAGATTTTTTTTATGATTATTCTCTTTCGATTGTTCTTTTAAAATCTTTGCTAGCCTGTCTAATTTATGTTGTTCTATGGCAGCCTTCTCATCAATTTTTGTTTTGATAGCATCCTGGAACGGGGTTGAAGTTATAATGAAGCTTTGCCTTTGTACATTTCGCATTCCTTTCCCAGCTTTAGTTTTAATAACTTTGAAATAGAATGAACATAGTAATGAACATTACTCATACTTACATCAGGCATAAAGCTGTCTACTACTTCAGTCTCAAAAATTTCCACATCTTGTCCAATCTCCAGTTCAGATAAGGCTATTTTATTTATAGTGTCCTGAATTTAAATATAAGTAATTAAGGAGGCATCCAGAAAATAATGAAAGCACTTGGGGGATTGGAAAGTAATTTTTTCTGAATTCAGAAATTTGTATAAACAGCACGGAGGGAAAATTGAATTGGTTTCATATTAAAATTAAACTATCCGATCGTCTTTACTTTCTAATCCGAATACATAGTAGACCCCCTGATCTTACCATATTTGGTTCTTCACCGCTCGGATTGACTTGCACGTTACTACTAGTAGCCAGGGTATCCTAAATCAAAATTAATTAGGTACATTAGGCATATTTAGTAAATTAGGCACCTATATTAAAATTGCGTATAGGTAGGTGCCTATATTACGTTTCCTATTATATCTACCTACTTTTAAAATTTGAAATATTTTGTGCAATAGCAGAAAGTCCCCGGAATATGTGCTATTACTCTGATTAATAGTTTCCAGTCGTTTGATTTTGTCGGATCCAACATTCTCCACAAATTGCTTAAAGTTAATGCTGTTCGGGTTTTCTTCGGTTACCCCACTTTCAATTCGTTAAATTTTTTTTGGAATTGTTGTTGAGTTGGGCCAATTACTTCGAGTAATTTATGGCATATTCATCGAAGATTCACGTTTGGATTGCGATTGTAGGAACGTCTGGCTGGTTTGTGGTATGTGTGGTATGTGGTATGTGCATACATAACTCCTCCGGGGGGTAGAAGAAGGGCGTCCACGTTCTTCATTGAATTTTTTGCTTTTTCTATAGTAATTCCGAATATGATATTCCAACTTCTTTAGATGCTGGTTTTTGGTCGGTTGTTATTTTTACAGTTGTTCTGTATTTGTGGCAGCAAATATAGAGGATTAAACTTATTATACAGATTGATGAGAATGACACTCCGCTTGATAGAGTCCATATCCACGTCTGATGGTCCATTTGTCTTAGGTAGACGTTGTCTAGTTGTTTCCTATTTTCGATGGATTCTCGGTTAATCAGTGCAATATCCCTGGATTCATCTACTCTTCGGGTAATTTTGAGATTGTGCAGTGCTCCCTGGATTTCGTTATTTTCACTTGTTGTTTCGTAAGATTGGAATTTCCTATTATTTATAGTAACGGTGCAGTTTTTGAATTTAATTATGAAGTTCCCTGTTAAGTTTCTGTTGTCTGGTCCACAATCTGAGATAAGTGTTTCCTGTTTTGCGTTATTTATTAAGATCTTGTCCTCCATAATGAATTGGACTGTTGTTCTTTCTTCCGGGATGACATCGCAGTTGGCCCTGCTTCCCAGTATCAATGGCTTGATGCACGTATCTTCAAATTCTTTTATCTTTGAATATCTTTGTACGAAGTTCTTATAATCTGTGCTCGTAAATAACCTGTCTCCTGTTTTAACCAGATGTTTTGGGGCTTTTTTTATTACTGTGTTGTTAACTGCTAATGGAACGATCATTATTGTTGTTGCCATTTCTTTTTCCAGCTTTGGTATGTGGAGTATGTAGAGTAGGGTCTCGTTGTTTATCGCGATTTTCGGGGTTGTGTACTGGAGTACTTCTTCGGGTAGTGTTATGTATTTTGATTCCCTGGTCCTGAAGTAGCTCTTTCTTTTCGAAAGGATTTCTTTTAGAGACAATATTTGTTGCTTGTTAACTCTACCTTTGTTCTTACTATTGCATCTTGTATGTCTTCGTTCTTTGAGAATGGAGTTTACTGTGTCGATGGTAATGATGGTTGTTACCATATCCAATTCTGTCATAAGTGCTCTATTAACCATGTTGGATTGCGTTACCACTTTGTTTACCGTATTCGTGATTAATTGTATACGTTCATTGATCTGTTCGTTTATCCGGAACTGTGCATTGTTCTCGTTTATCAGTGTGTTCATTGTTGTGTTAATTAATCGTAAGTCCTGAGCATCTGGATTGCCTGCTACCCACTTCCAACCTAACCCGAGGGCATCCCAGCGTTTATGCCTTGTGGGTTTTGGAGGCTTAATTTGTTGGAAGTTGTTTCTTAATTTTTTATATTTTTGATTTTTGATGCTATACAATTCTAAATTATTATTTACTCTACTGTTTACAAATTTGTTTATTGATTCTAATGTGTTCTCTAAATTTGTTAAATTTATTGGGTGGATAATTTTTATGTTGTCTATTTGCAATTTACAATTATTTAATTTTACCAACAATATCGGATCTTCATGTAAATTCTTAATTACTAATTCTTTTGCGTTACAATACAATTTGTTTAATGTAATTATTATAATTGCTAGCTTTAATATTGAAAACATTTCCTGTAATATAGTGAGAAGAGAGAAAAATTTATTTATTGAGTTTTAATTCTTTTAATATTTCTATTGGTTTTAAATATGTTAATTGTTACGTCTTTAATTTGAGTTTCTATCCCCCTTGGTTGGTTTTTAGATCTAATGTTAGGTTTCAAATTAATTATTTGTTTTTCTGTTAAATTTGGGGGTTCTTCTTTCTTCTTATTTTGTTCTTTCATCCGATTTGTGGTTTTTTCTAATTTGATACTTACATTCTTGAAAATGTGATCAGCTTGATCTTGTATTTCTTTCGGGTTCCTTGAGTTGTTTTGGTTATAGATTATTTCGTTCGGCGTGAAGCCTGTAGAGGAGTGTACGGAATTATTGTACAATGCCACTGCTAATTCTATTGCAGTTTGAGTGTCAGGTTTTGGGAGTTTTTCTTTGTTCATTCGATTCTGAAGAGGACGCATACTCCAATTTGACATTTAGTCTGTTTAGATATTCTCTAAATTGGGTTGACTGAAATGTTGTCTCATGGTCTGAGATAATACTGTTTGGGATTCCGAATAGGGTGAAATACTTTGTCAAGGCTTTTGTTGTATCTGTTAGGTTTTTTGAATCGCTCGGTACCATTTGAAGGTGTTTTGAAAAGGCATCTATTATCGACAGGAAGTTAATTTTATTGATAGAGAAGATGTCGATATATACTCTTTCTGTCTTGGAGATATTTTTATATTATACGGTCTCCGATCGTATTTATGCATATTGCAGATGTTACATGCATTAGTGAAGGTTTTGATTCTATTGATCATATTTGGGAAAAAGTAGGATCGTCTAATTTGACTTTCCACCTCTCTTTCCCCCCTATGTGCCCTTTCGTGTTCTTTACTCACGATACTGTTTTGTCTATTTTCGTTCGTTACGTCTTCGACCATTTTGGTAGTGAAGACGAAATGTTCTTTTTGTGAGAAATTCTCCTTGAATGAATCTTGGATTTTCTGCTACAGCGTTTCTGGTGCTAAAATTGCTGTTTATTTGCCATTATGAAATTTTCTTATGATTTCAGTAATCTCGTTCTTCTCAAACGATGGTTTTAAAATTATTATTCTAGTGAATTTAGGAAATATTTCTTCTGATATGACTGTGTCAATTTTAGATATTTTGAAAATTATTTGATTCCTATGATAATTTATAGGTCGGTCCGAAAAGTGTATGAAGTAATCATCCGACGTATAGGCGGAATGAACTGTCTCTATGTCGCTGATATTTCCAGAAATATTTTCTGCGGTTTCTCTAGATTCACGTGAAGTGTTATTTATATTTTCATTGACGTTAATTTCCATGTCTTTTGCTGCTACTGTTGGGAATCTACTGAGGGCGTCTGCCACTACGTTAGTTTTTCCCTCCTTATAAATTATGTCATAATCATAATTTTCGAGCTCTAGTCTCCATCTGAGAATTTTAGTATTCTTTTCTGAGGATATAATGAAGGTTAATGGTTTGTGGTCTGTGACCAATGTAAATTTATTACCGTAAAGGTATGGCTGGTATTTCTTTACCGCCCATATAATGGCCAAGGCCTCCTTTTCATTTATGGCGTAATTACACTCTGTTCGATTCAGATTCAACTGCTCCCAGCGCGAAATCTGAAGCGTCTGTTGTAAGGATGAATGGTTTCGTGAAATCAGGATAGGCCAGGATTTGGTCTATGCGGACAGGATTTCTTTTAGGGTTTCAAAGGCTTTTACATAGTTTGGATTATTGATATCGATGACCTCGTCTTTTTTTAGATATTTTGTCATTGGCCTCGTAATTTTTGAGTAGTCTCTGATGAACCGGCGGTAGTAACCCGACAGTCCAAGGAATTGTTTAATTTGTTTAGCATTCTTTGGTAGTGGCCATTCAAGTATTTTTTGGAGTTTGTCCGTGTTGGGTCTTACTCCTTCTTGGGTGATCACATGTCTTAGAAATTCGGTTTCTCGCGTTAGAAACTCGCATTTGTCTAACTGAATTTTCAAATTAAATTGCGATAGTCTCTTGAGTACCGTCTCTAGATTTTTTATATGATTCTCCAAATTCTGCCCTATAATGATGACATCATCCAGGTAAACATGGCAAATATTGCCTATTAAGCCTGATAATACGCTATTCATTGCCCGTTGGAACGTGGCAGGAGCGTTCTTCAACCCGAAAGGCATTCGAGAAAACTCAAAGTGCCCCTTGTCCGTTGAGAAGGCGGTTTTCTCCTGCGATTTCACATCCATAGGTATTTGATGGAATCCCGACTTTAAGTTTCTACCGTTTTTTCGTTTAATTTTCGGTAGTCTATAACGACCCTAATCTTCTTTGTTCCCGAGGCGTCAGCCTTTTTTGGGACTACCCAGACTGGAGATGAGTAAGGGCTACTCGAATTTCGAATGATACCGCTATCCAGCATTTCCTACATTTGGTCTTCCACATCGTTTTTGAAGGAGTGTGGGTACCTGTAAGTTTTAATATATACTGGAGTTTCATCCTTTGTGACTATTTTATGCTTTATCATTGTAGTTGCCGATAGTTTTTCGTTCTGTTTTAATAAAACGTTTTGATTTCTGTGGATTGTGTCGATTAGAATATTTTTTTTGTTTTTATTCAAGTGTTCTGTTCTAATTAGGTCTTGAATTCCTTGTTTGTCAATTAAGGTTTTACAATAGACTGGTACGGGTTCTAATGTACTAAAATTATTAACTTCAATTTTAAGTTTAGGCAGTTTTGTAGGTGGGGTTGGGTTATTGGTTAGTACGTTAACAACTGTTCTAAAATTACTGGCTCTATAAAGGCCAGGTTGCATTGTTACCTCGTCGTTTATCTTTCCGTACTTTGGTATTACCCAGTCTCCATTTTGTGAGGTGTCGAGCGTTACCGCATGATGGGAAAACTTCACTGCCGGATAAGATCGGTAGAATTTAAATTTATGGGTATTTAATTTAGTGATATAGTGCTGGACTTATAGTCAATTTTTGCTTGCATTTCTGCCATTGTTTCTGACCCAAGAATTCCATCAAAGAAATTGTGGAACTCTAATTCATAATACATTTGCGAAGGTAATTTAGAGTACCCAAAAAATTTTTAATTGACGTACTTTGTGATTCTACCAGATGTTCTGGGATTATATTCGGACTAATAATATTTTTATTAGCACCGGTGTCTATTAATAGTTTTAAGCTTTTTGTTTTGTCGTGATTTCGACAGATTAGATACGGTAAGAAATTTAGTCCTCCGTATCTGAACTTGAATCTGATTGAAAATTTTCTGGATATAGGTCTTCTAAATTCTCGGAATTTAGTATTTCGTTTGATGTGTCGTCACTCTGGGTTGCTTCGTGATTATTAATGATTCTTCTATTGAGAGTATTTCTGGATCTTGACGAGATGTCGATAGACATCGGTGTTTCCGTGTCCTGAATTGGTCCATTGGGTTTTCTATAATTGAATTCTTTGACGTCCTTTGGTTTTGGTGTAAAATTGGTTGAATTTTGGCTGGTTTGGTGCCATTTAGTTTATTTTTGGAGTGTACATGATAGGCTTTTTTGAGTTATTTGAGATTGACTCATTTGTGCTAAATTTGCACAAAAATGCGTATGCTTCTTCTAGTGTTTTGGGTTTCGCTGCTTGTGCGAACCTGAAGTAAGGCTTCCTCAAGCCGGAAATGAAGGCAGCTAAAGGATCTTCTTCTATAAATGTGGAAATGGCTTGCCACGAATTATTATAAATGCTGTTTTGTTTAGCGAGCGTCTTTATATTTTGGACGATCTCCTTCGTTTTATTATGGTAGCTATGTACCGACATATTTTCACTTTGTTTATTTGCCCATAGTTGGGCTAGGGCTTCAATCAAGATTTCCTTCATTTCTAAGAAAGTTTCGGGATCTCCGGCTAAACATAATATGTCTCTTGCCTTTCATTCCACTTTGTTTTTTACCGCCTGGAAGTACATTCGGTATTGTTGTGAGGGAACTAGAGGTTCAAACATTTGAAGCGTTTCCTCGGCTGTTTTTAGCCAGGAATTTACTTATCTTCGATTTCCATCGAAAGAAGGGATTGACTTTATAGGATCTGGTATCCTAAAGAGATCTAAGTTTGAACGGTTTACTACAAATTCGAAGGAAAAATAAACCAAACAATTATCAAATATTCTGATAGCAACGAAAATTCTCACTAGTTGTATGACAAAACAGAAAAATGGAAAGAAAGAAAAAGGACGCATAACGAAGAACCGACGCTAAGCGGGTGATTGGTTTTTTTTTTAGCCGACGCAAGAGCGAATAGACGCACATAGAATAGACGCATAGCGAAACTCTTATTTACAAAATATGTCGTGGGGGTTCACTACTGGTCCATGGCTCAAGACTGGGCAGTTTACCCTATATGGTGTTTTTTTAATTAAACCATCCACCACTTTTGGTATGCTCTGTTGTAAATGAGCGTATGCTCAAAATAGAGTACACCAAAAGTTAAGTAAATTTATTTGTAAATAAAAATAAATAAATAATTAAATTTGTACATTTGGTATCATGATTATTTATTTATATAATTCAATTGAATATCATTGATATTCGAACGTTTATCGTCCGTGAATAAATAAATAAATATTTATATGTATGTACTTAAATAAAATTCATATTGAATAAAAGAAACATTTAATAAAAAAAAAAAAATTATCAAAAATCTCTCAATACTTTTTCCCCAACCTAATATTATATAGTCAAAAAAAAACTTGTATGGAAACAATCAAAATCAACATTTTTGTTGGTTTTGAAACATGTTTAAAAAATACACCAATATTTGTTTATATGTACATATGTTGATTCTTGTCTTTCAAATGAAATTGGCGTTATACTAATTCCTTAATTTTTTCTTGGAAATCACGCTTTATTCGTTTTTTATTACCAGATAAGAAACCGATCATTTTGGCGAGTTTTATACATGCACACAAAAAATTTTTTTTTTTGCCGTTTTTATTTTTTCACCAATGTATATTTCAATTGGGTGGTGATCAGTGTTGTTCGAATAACATGCAACTGAATAAATATTAATTTTTGTGAAATTAAAATAAATTAGAAGAGAGAGTTTTAATTATTTTTACGCGTAAACCCCGATAGTTTCTGTTAGTGAATTAAAATATGGCTGAAGATCAACATCATCCCGTACAAATTTTAACCTATATCAAGGAGAAGAAAAGTTTTGAATTAAATTCGAAAGAATTGGAGACAATTTTAGAAAATTCAGATGTACGAGATGCTAATATTGCGGTCGTTTCGATTGCTGGCGCATATCGTAAAGGTAAAAGTTTCATGTTGAGCTTTTTTCTTCGATATTTAACCGAAACTTACATACATGAACGAGAGGATTGGCTGGGTGATGAGGTCACGCAGCTATCGGGATTTTCTTGGCGAGGTGGTAACGAACGTAATACTAGCGGGCTATGGATTTGGTCAAAAGTGTTCACAAAAATTCTTCCTAATGGAGAAAAAATTGGCATCTTACTAATGGATACCCAGGGTACTTTTGATAATAATACCACAATGCGAGATAATGTAACAATTTTCTCGTTGAGCACCATGTTGGCGTCCATTCAAATTTATAACGTGTTCACTAATATACAAGAGGATGACCTACAACATTTGCAATTGTTTACGGCATATGGAAAATTGGCATTAGAACAAACCCACGAGAAAGCTTTTCAAATGCTATTATTTTTAATACGCGATTGGAGTTCCCCATATGAAGCGGCTTATGGTTTTACAGGTGGGCGCCAAGTTTTAGAACGAAAGCTTCAAATGACTGAAGACCAAGAAGATGAGATAGTTAACATGCGAAAATATATCAAATCATGTTTTGAGAAATTGGATTGCTTTTTAATGCCTAGTCCTGGCAAGGTTGCTGTTACTTCAGAGAAATTTTCTGGCCAATTGAAAGATGTCGATCCTGAGTTTAAGGCGATGCTACTCGAATTTATACCCGCTCTTTTGGCACCTGAAAATATTTGTTTAAAAAAAATTGGCGGTCATAAGCTGAACGGAAGAAGTCTTTTAACTTATATACAAACGTACTGGAACGTTTTTAGCAAAGGCGACTTACCGACACCCCAAACCATTCTAGGTGCCACGTCCGAAGCAAATAATTTAGCCGCCACAAAAGAAGCAACCGAATTTTATCATCAGGAAATGGCAAGTGCGACCGGTATTGATAAGGATATTTTACAATTTGGACAAATGGTTGAATTAAATGATAAAATTGTAAAACAAACCCTTAAATTGGTAAGGTATTCAACATTTTATTAAATTAAACAATAACTAATTTATTTGTTTTACCCTAGTTTCGGTCAAAAGCTGTCATGGGAGATGAACGGATGAAAACCGAATACTACGAAAAATTAAAAAGTTCACTTCAAAATTATTTCATGCCCTACTTGGGACAAAATGATGCAAAGCAGGCAAAAGATTTGAAAATAACAATTGATAATCTATCGGCCCAAATTAATGATTATCGTTCGAATTATAATCAACAGGCAGAGGTGATGAAAAGACATAAAGTTGAATTTGAAGAGTATCGACAATCCACTGAAGCTGAAAAGAAACTATCACGCACTCAACACGCGGAACTGTTGGAAAGCCTTAACGCGGAAAAAGAGAAGCAGATGAGGTCCAATAAAAGTTTTAAAGCAGAAATAGATGAACTAATCACTCGACAAGCGAGCGCAATAAAAAGCCTTAACGAGCAAAACGAGAAAAACGCAGCAAAGAAGGACGCCGAAAAGCAACGTTTGAACACGTTGATAGAACTACTTGAAGTACAAAATAAGGACCTTAAAAGAGAAAAGCTAATTAAACACGCTAGTGATATATTAGTAAATGTTGTGGGTCATGTTTTAAACGATCAATTTTCAACAATGGGAAGTGAAGAATCGGTACCAGTTGTAGCAGCACCTACTGTATCCGAACCCGAAGAATCAGGAGGTTCATGTAGCATTATGTAATCTAATAACAAAGTAATCAATATTAACAAATAACGAATATTTATTGAAGTATTTTTGCCTCGTGTTAGAATCATTACTGTATACACGTCAAAAATAAACAATTTTTTATTTCTTTTTTTGTAAATTTCAATTGTATGACTAATTTTTTAACAAAATACACAACTGAATGAATGTACTTGTGGTTTTTTCTAAAATATTTTTTATATTTTGTTATCAGTGTACCGTATCGTTAGGTAATTTTTTTTTTATTAAACAAAGTTTACAAAGTACATTGGATCTTATCATAAAATCATTTTTTTTACTGATCAGAAACTAGAGTGAATTACAGTAGATATTTAAAAAAAAATGTTCGATCGTATTATACAAATGAATGTTCTTGACTGTAAATGGTATAATCATTGCAGCGATATACAACAACTTTTATTTTGTAATAAGTGCCTGTGGACTGCATAATTAATGCATGGATCATGACGATGAAGTGGAACGCCACACAAACTTAGCCTAAAGCGATACACAATTAATTAGCGCAAGACAAACAGAATCTGATCACACTACTACAAGACAAGATGAACTATTGCCGGAGTTGATGGTAAAAAATATAATAACAACACATACACGTCCCTATTCCCTTATAGCGCTCGCAACATTGTTCAACGAGTCTGACATTTTATCAAGCCTTTGAATCATCTCATTGTGTTGTCTTGTCTTATTCTTTTTTCTTGATTTCTAAATTCGAGGAGACGATCGATAATTTTCGTGCTCATCGAGTACGTTAAAGTGAATGTTACGTGAGTCGATTTCTCTTCATTGACCTTTATCCTCCATTTTTTTAGCCAGATTTCGATGGCATCTATATATTGTTGCAGGGTTTTGGACGCTGTTTGTGGATTTTGATGAGTACATACGATTGTTGTATCATCAGCGAAAGTAGACGTCATATATTTTGAAGATGTCGGTAGATCAGAAGTGAAAATTAAATATATGGTCGGGCCAAGCACACTACCTTGTGGTACTCCTGCCAGGACGTTTTTCTCGCCCGATTTAGAGGTATTGTGTTTTACATAAAATCTGCGATTTAACAAATATGACTTCATAAGTTGGTAGATTTCTGGCAATTTAAAATTAATTTTATAAAGCAAACCCTCGTGCCAAACTTTATCGAATGCCTGAGCAACATTCAAGAAAACTGCAGAGCAGTGTTTCTTTTCCTCGTGTAATGATCTTATTTCTGAAGCTATTCGGTGCACTTGCTCAATGGTTTCATGCTCGGCTCTAAAACCAAACTGATGATTAGGGATGATATTTCGGAGTTTCGGTTTAATCTTTTCAATAATTGTGTTTTCGAAGACTTTCGAGATGATTGGTAGTAGACTTATTGGTCTATATGACGAAACTTTGGTAGGATCCTTGCCAGGCTTTGGGATCATTTTTATATTTGACAGTTTCCAGCACTCAGGAATGCATCCTAATTCATAGATTGAATTAAATATTTGAGCTAGCCGACCAAAGGCACACTCAGGCAATTTTTTAAGCATTTCACCTGTAATTTGATCATACCCAGGGGCTTTCTTTAATTGAGTTTGGTGAGCAATATTAAACTTAGCTAGTGGCTTCTTTATCTTGAATTTCCTCTCAGGTTCGATTACTATATATCTGTTTGAACCATCGATAATCCAGGATTGGGAGTGAAAACACATTCAAAATGATCAGCGACGGCTTTAGCTTTTTCCTCGTCACTCCTAGCCTAGGCACCGTTGGGCAATCGAATTGGCGGGTTTGGTTGCTGAGGCCGTTCAAGGTATTTAGTGGCCTTCCGTAATGAATAGTTTGTGTCAGAGTAGGGAGATAGCCGCTTAAGGTAGTTTTGCAAAAAATCCATTTTGTTTTTTGGAGTAGGCTTTGCAGTTAATTTTTGGCCTGGTTAAAGTTGTATTTTGTATGTTTGTTAGCAATTTTTCTATTTCAGCGGATGTTATGGTGTGCATTGTATGTTTGCTGTATTGTTTAGGCGAGGCTGAAATAGCTGCGGTGATCAGTAACACATTAAAGTTTTCCATTGCCATATTTATATCGTTTGCCGTCTCCAGTGTAGATACCAAATCGATATGCGAACTGATGAACATCTTGCATTTCAATCAGTTAGTGAAGGTGTTCGTATGTATGTGAAGTTAGCCCAATTTTCATCCCCGAAAAACGCGATGGTAACACTAAATAGTACTATCGTGACACATTTTATTCTCAGCCCCGAAAATCCTGCTGTCACGAAAGTTTTTGTGAAGTAAGCCCAAAATTCTATCACTATAAGTTGTCGTGATACTATATTTATATCATGATAGTTACTTAAAGCTTATACACTTATGCTCTCAGCCCCGAAAAATATATATTGCTATTGTGACATATTTTTAAATTCGAAAAGAAATATCAACAATTTTTCTGGACAAAATTTGCTACATAATATCATGTTAAGACAAAGAAATAATATATTGTATAACAAGTGAAGAAAACGAGTCATTGCAATACGAAAGTGAAATTTGCAGCCTGAGCGATAGCGAGGGGTGCACTCACTTGAGTATTGCAATGACTCATTTTCACGCGAGTTGCACACGCTATTTTTTCTACGATACAATAGCCCTGTAACATTTATAAATAAGTAGAAACATAAAAAATTACAAACTTGTACGGATCAACACAAATTTATTAAACCATTAAAACATTTGGGTTTTCACAAATCGTGTAGCAATATTAAGAAATCGTTGTGCAATGAATTATTTCCACACGATTTTGGTAAACGACGCAATGCCTCCTTTTCTCATATAATTTAAATTCAAAAATCATCATCGAAAGCATAGGTTACTGCTCTATCGTAGAAAAAATAAATTTATGCTACCCTGTTTTGCAAAATGCAATATAACCGGTATGAACTACAAAATAATTGAATGGTTTAAATTAAAGTCATTGTTTTGAACTTTTTAGAATTTTTGTATGTCGGTGAGTTGAGATATAGTCCATTAAAGTCAGAAAATATTTGCTAGCCGGCTTAGATGAGTACAGCATTTGATAGAGGATGGTTTAATGTATTAGTTGTGAAATTTATACAATTTTTGTATGTCGGTGAGTTGAGAAATGAATACAGAATAAATTTCACTTCATTACCTAATGATATATTCATCTGAGCCGGCCAACAAATATTTTCTGACTTCAAGGGACTATATCTCAGCTCACCGACATACAAAAATTCAATAAATTTCAAAACTAATACATTAAACCATCCTCTATCTAATGCTGTATTCATCTGAGCCGGCCAACAAATATTTTCTGACTTCGAGGGACTATATCTCAGCTCACCGACATACAAAATTCTATAAATTTTACAACTAATACATTAAACCATCCTCTATCTAATGCTGTATTCATCTGAGCCGGCCAACAAATATTTTCTGACTTCAAGGGACTATATCTCAGCTCACCGACATACAAAAATTCTATAAATTTCACAACTAATACATTAAACCATCCTCTATCTAATGCTGTATTCATCTGAGCCGGCCAACAAATATTTTCTGACTTCGAGGGACTATATCTCAGCTCACCGACATACAAAAATTCTATAAATTTCACAACTAATACATTAAACCATCCTCTATCTAATGCTGTATTCATCTGAGCCGGCCAACAAATATTTTCTGACTTCAAGGGACTATATCTCAGCTCACCGACATACAAAAATTCTATAAATTTCACAACTAATACATTAAACCATCCTCTATCTAATGCTGTATTCATCTGAGCCGGCCAACAAATATTTTCTGACTTCAAGGGACTATATCTCAGCTCACCGACATACAAAAATTCTATAAATTTTATAACTAATACATTAAACCATCCTCTATCTAATGCTGTATTCATCTGAGCCGGCCAACAAATATTTTCTGACTTCAAGGGACTATATCTCAGCTCACCGACATACAAAAATTCTATAAATTTCACAACTAATACATTAAACCATCCTCTATCTAATGCTGTATTCATCTGAGCCGGCCAACAAATATTTTCTGACTTCAAGGGACTATATCTCAGCTCACCGACATACAAAAATTCTATAAATTTCACAACTAATACATTAAACCATCCTCTATCTAATGCTGTATTCATCTGAGCCGGCCAACAAATATTTTCTGACTTCAAGGGACTATATCTCAGCTCACCGACATACAAAAATTCTATAAATTTCACAACTAATACATTAAACCATCCTCTATCTAATGCTGTATTCATCTGAGCCGGCCAACAAATATTTTCTGACTTCAAGGGACTATATCTCAGCTCACCGACATACAAAAATTCTATAAATTTTACAACTAATACATTAAACCATCCTCTATCTAATGCTGTATTCATCTGAGCCGGCCAACAAATATTTTCTGACTTCAAGGGACTATATCTCAGCTCACCGACATACAAAAATTCTATAAATTTTACAACTAATACATTAAACCATCCTCTATCTAATGCTGTATTCATCTGAGCCGGCCAACAAATATTTTCTGACTTCAAGGGACTATATCTCAGCTCACCGACATACAAAAATTCTATAAATTTCACTACTAATACATTAAACCATCCTCTATCTAATGCTGTATTCATCTGAGCCGGCCAACAAATATTTTCTGACTTCAAGGGACTATATCTCAACTCACCGACATACAAAAATTCTATAAATTTTACAACTAATACATTAAACCATCCTCTATCTAATGCTGTATTCATCTGAGCCGGCCAACAAATATTTTCTGACTTCAAGGGACTATATCTCAGCTCACCGACATACAAAAATTCTATAAATTTTACAACTAATACATTAAACCATCCTCTATCTAATGCTGTATTCATCTGAGCCGGCCAACAAATATTTTCTGACTTCAAGGGACTATATCTCAACTCACCGACATACAAAAATTCTATAAATTTCATAACTAATACATTAAACCATCCTCTATCTAATGCTGTATTCATCTGAGCCGGCCAACAAATATTTTCTGACTTCAAGGGACTATATCTCAGCTCACCGACATACAAAAATTCTATAAATTTTACAACTAATACATTAAACCATCCTCTATCTAATGCTGTATTCATCTGAGCCGGCCAACAAATATTTTCTGACTTCAAGGGACTATATCTCAGCTCACCGACATACAAAAATTCTATAAATTTCACAACTAATACATTAAACCATCCTCTATCTAATGCTGTATTCATCTGAGCCGGCCAACAAATATTTTCTGACTTCAAGGGACTATATCTCAGCTCACCGACATACAAAAATTCTATAAATTTCACAACTAATACATTAAACCATCCTCTATCTAATGCTGTATTCATCTGAGCCGGCCAACAAATATTTTCTGACTTCAAGGGACTATATCTCAGCTCACCGACATACAAAAATTCTATAAATTTTACAACTAATACATTAAACCATCCTCTATCTAATGCTGTATTCATCTGAGCCGGCCAACAAATATTTTCTGACTTCGAGGGACTATATCTCAGCTCACCGACATACAAAAATTCTATAAATTTTACAACTAATACATTAAACCATCCTCTATCTAATGCTGTATTCATCTGAGCCGGCCAACAAATATTTTCTGACTTCAAGGGACTATATCTCAGCTCACCGACATACAAAAATTCTATAAATTTCACAACTAATACATTAAACCATCCTCTATCTAATGCTGTATTCATCTGAGCCGGCCAACAAATATTTTCTGACTTCAAGGGACTATATCTCAGCTCACCGACATACAAAAATTCTATAAATTTTATAACTAATACATTAAACCATCCTCTATCTAATGCTGTATTCATCTGAGCCGGCCAACAAATATTTTCTGACTTCAAGGGACTATATCTCAGCTCACCGACATACAAAAATTCTATAAATTTCACTACTAATACATTAAACCATCCTCTATCTAATGCTGTATTCATCTGAGCCGGCCAACAAATATTTTCTGACTTCAAGGGACTATATCTCAACTCACCGACATACAAAAATTCTATAAATTTTACAACTAATACATTAAACCATCCTCTATCTAATGCTGTATTCATCTGAGCCGGCCAACAAATATTTTCTGACTTCAAGGGACTATATCTCAGCTCACCGACATACAAAAATTCTATAAATTTCATAACTAATACATTAAACCATCCTCTATCTAATGCTGTATTCATCTGAGCCGGCCAACAAATATTTTCTGACTTCGAGGGACTATATCTCAGCTCACCGACATACAAAAATTCTATAAATTTTACAACTAATACATTAAACCATCCTCTATCTAATGCTGTATTCATCTGAGCCGGCCAACAAATATTTTCTGACTTCAAGGGACTATATCTCAGCTCACCGACATACAAAAATTCTATAAATTTCACAACTAATACATTAAACCATCCTCTATCTAATGCTGTATTCATCTGAGCCGGCCAACAAATATTTTCTGACTTCAAGGGACTATATCTCAGCTCACCGACATACAAAAATTCTATAAATTTTATAACTAATACATTAAACCATCCTCTATCTAATGCTGTATTCATCTGAGCCGGCCAACAAATATTTTCTGACTTCAAGGGACTATATCTCAGCTCACCGACATACAAAAATTCTATAAATTTCACTACTAATACATTAAACCATCCTCTATCTAATGCTGTATTCATCTGAGCCGGCCAACAAATATTTTCTGACTTCAAGGGACTATATCTCAACTCACCGACATACAAAAATTCTATAAATTTTACAACTAATACATTAAACCATCCTCTATCTAATGCTGTATTCATCTGAGCCGGCCAACAAATATTTTCTGACTTCAAGGGACTATATCTCAGCTCACCGACATACAAAAATTCTATAAATTTCACTACTAATACATTAAACCATCCTCTATCTAATGCTGTATTCATCTGAGCCGGCCAACAAATATTTTCTGACTTCAAGGGACTATATCTCAACTCACCGACATACAAAAATTCTATAAATTTTACAACTAATACATTAAACCATCCTCTATCTAATGCTGTATTCATCTGAGCCGGCCAACAAATATTTTCTGACTTCAAGGGACTATATCTCAGCTCACCGACATACAAAAATTCTATAAATTTCATAACTAATACATTAAACCATCCTCTATCTAATGCTGTATTCATCTGAGCCGGCCAACAAATATTTTCTGACTTCAAGGGACTATATCTCAGCTCACCGACATACAAAAATTCTATAAATTTTACAACTAATACATTAAACCATCCTCTATCTAATGCTGTATTCATCTGAGCCGGCCAACAAATATTTTCTGACTTCAAGGGACTATATCTCAGCTCACCGACATACAAAAATTCTATAAATTTCACAACTAATACATTAAACCATCCTCTATCTAATGCTGTATTCATCTGAGCCGGCCAACAAATATTTTCTGACTTCAAGGGACTATATCTCAGCTCACCGACATACAAAAATTCTATAAATTTTACAACTAATACATTAAACCATCCTCTATCTAATGCTGTATTCATCTGAGCCGGCCAACAAATATTTTCTGACTTCAAGGGACTATATCTCAGCTCACCGACATACAAAAATTCTATAAATTTCACTACTAATACATTAAACCATCCTCTATCTAATGCTGTATTCATCTGAGCCGGCCAACAAATATTTTCTGACTTCAAGGGACTATATCTCAGCTCACCGACATACAAAAATTCTATAAATTTCACAACTAATACATTAAACCATCCTCTATCTAATGCTGTATTCATCTGAGCCGGCCAACAAATATTTTCTGACTTCAAGGGACTATATCTCAGCTCACCGACATACAAAAATTCTATAAATTTCACTACTAATACATTAAACCATCCTCTATCTAATGCTGTATTCATCTGAGCCGGCCAACAAATATTTTCTGACTTCAAGGGACTATATCTCAACTCACCGACATACAAAAATTCTATAAATTTTACAACTAATACATTAAACCATCCTCTATCTAATGCTGTATTCATCTGAGCCGGCCAACAAATATTTTCTGACTTCAAGGGACTATATCTCAGCTCACCGACATACAAAAATTCTATAAATTTCATAACTAATACAATTAACCATCCTCTATCTAATGCTGTATTCATCTGAGCCGGCCAACAAATATTTTCTGACTTCAAGGGACTATATCTCAGCTCACCGACATACAAAAATTCTATAAATTTCACAACTAATACATTAAACCATCCTCTATCTAATGCTGTATTCATCTGAGCCGGCCAACAAATATTTTCTGACTTCAAGGGACTATATCTCAGCTCACCGACATACAAAAATTCTATAAATTTCACAACTAATACATTAAACCATCCTCTATCTAATGCTGTATTCATCTGAGCCGGCCAACAAATATTTTCTGACTTCAAGGGACTATATCTCAGCTCACCGACATACAAAAATTCTATAAATTTCACAACTAATACATTAAACCATCCTCTATCTAATGCTGTATTCATCTGAGCCGGCCAACAAATATTTTCTGACTTCAAGGGACTATATCTCAACTCACCGACATACAAAAATTCTATAAATTTTACAACTAATACATTAAACCATCCTCTATCTAATGCTGTATTCATCTGAGCCGGCCAACAAATATTTTCTGACTTCAAGGGACTATATCTCAGCTCACCGACATACAAAAATTCTATAAATTTCATAACTAATACAATTAACCATCCTCTATCTAATGCTGTATTCATCTGAGCCGGCCAACAAATATTTTCTGACTTCAAGGGACTATATCTCAGCTCACCGACATACAAAAATTCTATAAATTTTACAACTAATACATTAAACCATCCTCTATCTAATGCTGTATTCATCTGAGCCGGCCAACAAATATTTTCTGACTTCAAGGGACTATATCTCAGCTCACCGACATACAAAAATTCTATAAATTTCATAACTAATACAATTAACCATCCTCTATCTAATGCTGTATTCATCTGAGCCGGCCAACAAATATTTTCTGACTTCAAGGGACTATATCTCAGCTCACCGACATACAAAAATTCTATAAATTTTACAACTAATACATTAAACCATCCTCTATCTAATGCTGTATTCATCTGAGCCGGCCAACAAATATTTTCTGACTTCAAGGGACTATATATCAGCTCACCGACATACAAAAATTCTATAAATTTTACAACTAATACATTAAACCATCCTCTATCTAATGCTGTATTCATCAGGGCCGGCCAACAAATATTTTCTGACTTCAAGGGACTATATCTCAGCTCACCGACATACAAAAATTCTATAAATTTCATAACTAATACATTAAACCATCCTCTATCTAATGCTGTATTCATCTGAGCTGGCTAACAAATATTTTATGACTTAATGGGACTTTCGCTTATTACCTTTATCACTAGAAGTCTGAACCACATAGTTAATAAAAAAAATTGTTTCTTGGAATAGTCTATTTTGACTATCGCGACAGTAATATTTTTCGGGGATGAGAGCTAAATAAATTATATATAAGTAATAATTGACATGGTTTTCCAACAATTTTATTTGTGACATGACATGATTAAAATGTTATTAATTTCTACGTTTACTAATTTTCTACTATCTGCCATTTATATTCTTTTTTCCTTTTTCTATTTAACGTTTTTTTACAATTTCAAGTAATTATTATCTTTTTTGTTATTAAAGCTAAATAAAATGTCATGATAGTCATTTTTTAATAGGTATTGCCATATGCTACTTTTTAAGTTTTCGGGGATAGAATTTTGGGCTAACTTCACAAAGGTGTGTTCGTTAGGAAGTTGATTGTAGGATATGGCTTTTGGTCAGCCCAGTAATGTAGTAAGACCGGAGAGTGGTTTGGCCTCGATCATTTCTCGGTTTATTTTATTCGTGACAGCAAAATCAAGGATGTCAGGAATTTTTTTCCGATCAGTAGGCCAATAAGTTGGATGGCTACACGATGCAACATCGTAATGATTTAGTTACGAGTTTAGTTTTCTAGCGGGTATGTTTGGCATTAAAGTCTCCGGCGACTATAGAGCGTTGACCCAGAGTTTAAAAAAACGTTTTATAGACATCTGCCGAAATGTTTTTATTTGAACGGCAATATATTGAAGCTATGACTAAACTTTCTTTATCAAGGTCAACACATACAGAGTTTGCTTGAATTTCTTCAGTCCTATACTCATTCAGAACACAATGGCAAATTCGATTTTTTATAATGATAGCAGTTTCTCCTCGATTTCTGCCCAAGGGATGTTTAGTATCATAGACTTTGTAACCATTTATTCTTCTCAAGAAAATTTTGTAATTCTATTTGAGTTGGCTTATACCGTTTGCATTCCAGTGACATACCTTCAGATAATTTATCGGAGACATTCAAGTTTCTGGATGATTATGGTTTGAGTTTGCAGCATTGCTTGTAGCATATTTTGACTTGTTTTCATTAACTGCATTATCAGTTGCATACAGTTATTCAGGTTGGGTTCAGCATTTGAGGATTTACCACTGAGAACGCTTGTATGTTGGTTTCTCGGCTGATATTCTGGGCGAACGAGATTCATTCTGCGTATACGAAGGTATATTATTCTGCGCATCAGGTGTAGTTTTATACTGCTGCCTCGGACGTGACATTTGAATAATATTTCTGTAGACTGGGCATCCCCGGTAGCTTGCAGTGTGGTTCCCGCCGCAGTTACTGCATTTCTTTACTGTTGAGGAATTTTTTGGTTTCGGGCAACTATTGGTTGGGTGTAGTTCATCGCATACAACGCGTACGGTAATCAACTTGCAATAAGTTGTTGAGTGGCCATATTCTTGGCAGGTTAAACACTGAATTGGTCCGGACCTTTTATTTGGTTCTTCAACAGTTATGCGTCTATGCATGAGGTACTTTATGTTATATATTGAATGAATTTTTCTCTTTTTCAAAATGCATTCGGATGGACACAGTTCATCTTTGACCATTAGTTGTGGTTGCTTCAAGCGGTTCATGATCCTATATACATTCTGTATTTTAAATCCAACTTCAACAAGTGGTAAGAGTTTTCTCTTTTTCTAATACACGCTTGGTTTTCAGAAATCAGAGAATATATTAGTAAACACATACTTATGAATATCGTTGGAAAAGTAAGGGCGTATAGGAAATTAAATAGTCTGCGCACATTTTCTTTAAACTCATAAAATTAAAAAAAATTGAAATCAGTACGACTAAGGAAACCAGTACGTTAAGTCGTACTACCTACTACTAAGAGCTGTTAAACAATTTTGAGTAGGTACCCGAGGCAGCACGAAAACCTGTGTGACACTTCTCCAAACTATTTAATGTATTCGTCCAAACACAAAATCAGAGACTTGGCCGAAGGGTAGCGGCACACCGTCAACCCTTGACTTTTCCAAGTTGCGAAACTCTCTTTGCGAAAAATGTCTTTGAAGCATTTTGAAATTCCTTTTGAAGAAAAAGCTAACAACAAAGAAGAGCATTTTAAAATATTATTGAAAAATTGTGATCCCTCCATTTTGCAACCGTGCAAAGTAGAATTACGTCAACAGATCTTAAGAACTCAGTATATAACGAGTATTTGGCGGAATGCACGTTAGCCTTTTTCCAAGTGCTTTGACACCTGAAAGAAATGGATGGCAACGATATGAAAATGCATTGGAATTTAATTGGTTTGAAGGAAAATGTCTGTCGCAATTAGTTTTCGATGCTATTGTTAACTAACGATGACAGCATTACATGTAAAAGATCTGTTGTGCTTGGACCTAGCTTAATTATCCGTCCGGTCAATATTCAAGCTCTTAATGAACTTGATAATATTGCCGGCCGATACGCGATACTTACTATCTGGGCTCATTGCTCTCCCTCCTAGATGTTTACTATAGCATATACTTCTGCTAAAAAGACGGTAGCATTGGTATCGAAGGACTTCGAGAGGGTAATCCCACTCCCGTATATTGCTACGCCTGCCTAGTCTACCGTTTTAATTTAACTCTTATACGAGTTGCTGGGAATGGTAACATAGGTTAAAATATACATCATTCAGCGTAAATTTGGATTGCCTATTATAAAATTACTGGTTTAATACCAACTTAAAGAATAGAATTTGTACAGCCATTCGTGCCAAATGATCAATTAGCTGACCCAAATTTTAATTATCCAGGCAAAATAGATGTTGTAATCAGAGCAGAACAATACCATAATATAGTAAAAGAACGAATCATAAAACAGTCACTCCGAAAGCATGAATAGTACAACAGCCACTCCGTTTTCCAGCACTGCGGGACAGTGAATTTGGCTACATCATATTTGGAACAACTCAAATTCAACAAACATCTATAACTCAATATCATCTAGCAACAGAAGATAATATTGATCATCTTTTAGAACAATTCTGGGAAATAGAAACTGCGAGAAAATCAACAAATCAAAGAATATTTTAAAAATACGCATCATAGAGATAAGGATGGAAAATTTATAGTACAAATGCCAACTAAACCAAATATAAATAATCTGAGCACTGCAAAAATATCTCAGCATAGAAAGTAAATTGCAACGAAATAAAGAACTTAAAACGCAGTATGTTAACTGCATGGACGAGTATCAGATGTTAGGACACTTGCGAGAAGTCAGTGAAAATGAATTCCAGAAACAGAATTTCATACCACATCATACTACGAAATGCCGAGTCGTCTTTGACGGCTCTGCTAAAACATCAACCGGAATTTCTATTAATGACATATTAATGGTAGGTCCGAAAATACAACAAGATCTTATCTCAAACATATTAAGATTTAGACAACATAAGTTTGTATTCACAAGAAAGTATTCACGTTAAGAAAATGTACCGACAAATTTGGATTCATCAATCGCAACAAGGCTTACAACAAATTTATTGAAGACCAAATCGTGATCAGCAAATAAAAACATTCGCGTTAAAAACATTAATATACGGATTGACACCATCGAGCTTTATTGCTACAAAATGTTTGGAGAAGTTAGCAAACGATGAGAGACTTAAATTTCCGGAAGCAGCTAAAGCAGTGTTCGCAAGTAGTTGGTTATTAGCGTGCCAATAAAATATTTTTTTTTAAATAACTGATTTTTCTGCGTGCCAAACCAAATCCGTAAAATATATTATTTTAAATATAATATTAAGGCCCAGTCAAAATCTTGTCCATAATACACCAGAGTTCTACTTTAATTTTTTTAATGCAAAATTAAATAGGAGGAGGGCGAATAAAATAGCTTAAGACGCAATTTATTTTCTCGGAATCGGTACCAATAAGTTATCACGAGATAATTGCCTTAGGCCGTTCTATTCTTTTCTGATGGTTGTCTGTAAAAATACTAGCCCGCAAGGGGAACAAAACTCTTTTATTTATACAGTTCAACTGTTATCAAATGGTGTGCTAAAATTCTGTTACACGATAATCTGGCATCGTCAACTAAATGGTCAAATAGATTTTAATTGAGGAAGTAAAACGATTCTGAATTTTAGATTTTAGAACTTTTTCATTCTAGAAGGGTGACAATCTCCAATGGCTGCCTCTTTTTCGCAACTAATACTAACGCAAAAGTGATTCTTAATTTTCGTAATTCTCTTCTTTACTAAACAAACCCTGAATTAAAATTAGAAGCCTACGAATAAAACATTGCTAAACTCGCACATTTTGAAACATATAAATATATGTATGTAGCATGTAGGTATCTAACAAAAATCGTTTGGAATGTTGCAAATATTTATCACCTAGTAATTTACTTTCGAACTTACTTTTAAACACTTAGTAATTTACTTCCGTATTTGTCGAAAATACTTGACATTCATTCCAAAGGTGGTTGTAAGGCCAAATTGATTTCGTGTTTTCCTATTTCTCCAGCATTTCAATAGTTAGGCTTTATCAAAATTCTAAAAACGTTTTCATTTTTATGTAAAAATTAATTCGATTTTTGAGTACATACTCTAAAATTTGTTGGCGTGCCAGGCCAATTTTTAAACGTGCCAAATTTGGCATGCGTGCCACGTATTTGCGATCACTGAGCTAAAGTGATAAAAAGGGATTTCTATGTAGACGACCTTTTGTCGGGCACAGATAATATAAATGATGCCATAACCCTAAAGGAAGAAATTAAGCAACTATATGAACTAGGAGGAATTCAAACAACAAAAAATTGATAGATAAACCTGTTGAAAATGCAAAGGAAATACAATCACAAAAAACATCAGCCATAAAAACTCTTGTGCTTATGTGGAATACACACAATGACGAATTTAGCTTTAAGAGTCAAACTACTTCTAACATCATTACAAAGCCGGTAATTCTAGCAACCATTGCAAAATTGTTTGACCCAATATGATTAATCGGCCCTGTAATTCTCGTTGCAAAATTAATAATGCGCGAATTATGAAAATTGAAAATTGATTGGGATGCGGAGCTACCTCTAGATCAAAATCCATACAACAATATCGAGTTACATGGATTCAGTGATGGATCAGAGGACGCTTATAAAACCGCAATTTATATAAGGTCGACGGATGGGCAAGGAATAATCCATTGCAGGCTACTCTGTTCAAAATCAAAAGTAGCTCTAATGAAGCGACAAACAATTCCAAAAATAGAATTATGTGGTGTCCTACTTATGTCTAACCTCATACAAATATTGAAAAGCTTAATGGATATTAATTTCCAAAAAAACTTATTTAGGTACTGATTCCACAATTGTTTTGTACTGGTTAAAAATGTGCCCAAGTAATCTGAAAATCGAATCCTGCAAATATAGTATCACGAGGTCTACTCCCGAATGATCTTAAGAACAACAGGCTTTGGTGGAATGGACCTGAATTTTTGAAGGCAGAGATGAACCATTGGCCGAAAAATCCAACGAATGTTATCCACAATGAAAAACAATTAATTTGTCATCTACATGTATGCCACAAAAATGCGATATCATCAGTTGGTTTAGCAGTCTTACAAAACTTCAACGATCTATCGCCTTTGTTTTAAGATTTTTAAACAATCTGAAAAATATCAAAGGATCAAATAAAAGACATAACAAAACACACAAGCTGCAGAAATTCCTCCATTAAGTCGAAGAGATCAAAAATGCCAATTTTTGTTTGATAAAGCAAGTCCAGCCTTCATATTTTAGCAAGGAAATCCAGCAATTATCGAGTAAAACAAGAAGGTGACCAACAGTTTACAGAAAAAGTTCAATATTTTTACTGTGCCCATATTTAGATGAAGCAAATATACTACGCGTTGGTGGCCGTTTAGACGAAGCTACGTTTCATTAGGATATAAAGCATCAAATAATATTACCAACAAAGCATCACTTCACAAGATTAATATTCGAGTACTACAATCGTAAAAATCTACATGTGCGGGTCCACAAAGCCTCCTTGCAATAGTAAGGCAACAATATTGGTCACTAAGAGGAAAAGATTTAGCAAAATCAGTATATAAACAGTGTATAACATGTTTTCGAGGTCAACCAAAAGAAATCACAAATTTAATGGGTAACTTACCATCTTTAAGGTTAAAGTTTAAACGAGCATTTAAGGCCACAGGAATAGACTACGCCGGCCCTATTATGGCAAAAAGGATTTACGGGCATACACAAACATTGGATAAAGCTTATAGCGCACTTTTCATTTGTATGTCAACAAAGGCAATACATCTGGAATTAGTCAGCAATTTAAGTACAAATGGGTTTTTAGCTGCTTTTCAAATATTTGACAATAGGTCTAATTTTAAAGGAGCTAATTCGCAACTAAAAGAGTTAAATAATTTACTACGAGAACATCAAAAACAAGCCTGTATAATCGACAGTAATTCTCATCAAGGTATCAATTGGCATTTTATTCCGGCGTATTCACCAAACTTGGTTCTTTTTGAAGTTTTTCGTATTTTGCCTCGCCTCTACAATTTTTGGTGGTTTCAAAGCATTTGTTACCATATGCTACGAACATTTTACTGTTTCGGCAATTTCTTTGTGTGTTCTTCCTAATAATAAAATTAGTTTTCTTTCCTCTTACGAACAATGTGGCCCGCGTCCCATTTATTGATACTATTATTTTACTTTTACCTCATTTTTCTAATTCTGTAATACAAATTTAAAAAACTCTAACCCAGCAAGCATTATTGCATTAATAGTAGCTAAATAGTAATTTGTGTGCTAGATGTCACTTTGATACGTTTGAGCAATTATGAAAAATATACTAAGTATTGTCGGATCACACCTATTTCATTGACGATAGCTGTATGTATAAATACATACACAAAAAAAATTTAACGCCATAAATTAACACGAATAACAATAAATAATAATGATTTTCAGGAACCTTTTCGGACTCGTTTTAGATACATTTTGCAAAAACTAATTAGTATTTGGTTACATAAAAACATTTAGAATACGATCCAAATAATTAAAATTAAAATCATAAAGAACAAAGGCCGTTTCTGACTGGTTTTTACAAAATCTAATTAATTTAAATTTGGATAGAAAAAAACCTCTATAACTCATTTCGAATAATCCAAATTTAAAACATTTAGAAACCGTGTTAAAATAACTATAGTTACAATAAAACCAATATGAACCCGATTTTATCGTTTTTTTAAAACTATGGTTTCAGATTGCTACTTGGGTTATTATTCTGATGTCGCAATAATCGAAATGTGTCCATTACATTAGCTGCAAAAGTAAATTGTATTGGATTGTTGTTACATTGCACTTTATATAACACCTTACAAATTGATATAGGATAGGTAGTTAGAAACCAAAATAACGTACATCTTCCAATTCATCACTTCATAAAAAAAACTAAAATAAAATGAAAATCTAATACTGTATCATCTAGATACACAACCATATTTCATTTTTCAATTTTCCGTAATAATCTGGAAAAACTTATTTATTTCGTATAAAATATACTTACTCGAATTTATATTATTTATAAAGCTTCTGGTTGCAGTTTCCAAAGAAAAAAATGAAAATTAAATTGAAATTAAAATAAAATAACAAACAAGGTGAAGAAGACATGAAAAAACAGTCGGGGAATGGGGGGGGGGAATAAAATAACTTTTCTGTTTTTTTATTTCTTTTCGCATCAGTTGATTTCATTGCACCCCACAAAAACACACCGACCCATACATAAATCAGAAAAATAAATCCGCAATTTTCATTTTGGGGAGAAAAGCCACACAAATTCTTATTTATTTATTCATTTAAATAATTTGAATTTAATTTTTTTTTATGGTTCTCCTCGTTAATTGGTTTGAGGTTCAAATTTTTGCGTGCGGACAAAGAGATTTGCCCTCTATTATTCAATTACAGTTTAATTACTTAAACAATTTTGTGAAACAGGTGCCCCAAAAAAAAAACCTAAAGTTCAAAGTACTCAAAGTATAATTCAAAACTTATCTATGATTTATCGAATTTCAATCAAATTTTGACAATCAAATTAAATCACAAAAGGTCATGTGTAATATACGCAACACTGACTTCAGTATATTTAAGGGATTATCTGGGATTATTTCCGATTTTTATTTTTTTTTATCCATCGATGTGGATGAATAAATCTCAGATTAGTTGAATCAATATCAAGCTCTTCTTTCATGTTGTTTGTGTTGGAAAAGAAATGAGACTATACGAAGATTTTGATTTGTATTTGAATTAAATAGTCGACTGAAGTCATGAATTATAAATGTGATAATGAATTCGCAGAAGTTCAAATTTAGTTAAACCTTTTTTTTTTGTTTACAGACTTTCGTAACAAAGGACGAGTTAAATTTTTTGTTGTTTAAATTTGAACCCAATTACTTTAATTATTCACCCCGTTAGCATGGTTGCGCTATTGTCAGGCCCAACATGATTCTCGAACTCATAAATATTTATTATTTATTAAAAACTTTTTACATATCGCATGATTACTAAATTTATTGGCCTTGCCAGGCTATCATATTTTTATATTAATATAATTCTGTGTATTTTGTGAACGGCATAAAAAAAGGCAAGGATGAAACTTTTTATGCCTAAAAAAAAAAAAAAAAATAAATTTACAAACTTTTGAAATAAAATTGAATATCACATAAAAGTTAGTAACACTAATAATCATAATCATGATAATAATAATAATAATAATACGGGACCATAGTGATGTTGGGGAGGTAAAGCAGACAACACAATTTTATCACCTTTTGGCCTTGTATATATAAAGCGGCAGCATCAACGTATATATTTGTGAACAAAGTTTTTTGTTTTATTAATGGCACAACACCTTTCCATAAAAGCACAAAAATCAAAAATTAAGATATCATTTTGTGTTTTGTTTTCCCTTTTTTTCCTGCGCTGGAAAAATCGTAAAATACATGCAGATTACATATGAAGCAAACGCAAACAAAAAGGTCACCCTCGATGTAAATAATTTAATTTCATGGATGACGGCACAAAATGGATTTTTGATAAACATTGTTGTATAATGTTTAATATACATAATAGCAAACATTTTGTTTTATGTTTAGCAGTTCTTCACACCCCCACACAGGTGAATCGAAATTTAAATTGGGAGGCTGAATTTGGTTTGTGTCAGTGAATTTGATTACTAATTGACAATGTTTGTAAACTATGATTATGTTTTTTCATGTTATACGAACGCAACATATATGTATGTATAAAAGCAAGGGTTGAAAGCTCACGCGGAAATCAGAACTTCGGTTTGTAATAGTTATTACGTGCTTATACACTGAGAGAACACTTTGTTTGCGGCAACCGAATTTTTTGCCTACCGAATTAAGCGGTTGTAGTAAATGAGATAATAATATTGTTGCGATACCAATAATTTGAGGTTGGTATAAATTACTTTTTTGAATGTTAATTAATTAATTCGTGTAATTTCTAATATGCAACTGGTCCTTAGACCATTTTTAATGTGTTTTACAAATTAACATGTAGAATAATATTAGAAGTAAAACACATTAAAAATGGTCTAAGGACCGGTTGCATATTAAAAATTACACGAATTAATTATGTAATTAATATTCAAAATTAAAGTAAAATTATCTTACACAGAAATAGAGCTGTGTGAATGTCGTAAAACGTGAATGTGTAAAATTCGCTAATACAACCTGCACAGTACATTCAGTACAATCAGTCCAGTCGCCGTTGCCTGATGAGAAGATTGATTTTTTCATAATCATAAGTTCATCAGTTCAAAACTTAATTAAATTATCTTACAATCTTCGGAATTAATATGTTCATCATTTACATTAAAGTTGGTATAAATTGATTAATGATTGTTATAAACTCATTTTCGGTTGTGCTAACTAATAAAAAGTTTCTGTAACCTTAATATTAGTATCTCCAACTGAAAAATCGTTCGTGTAATCGAAAATCGTTCCTGAGAAATAAAATTCATTCAGAATTACCGCAAAAATTTAGTTGCGTTCATTGAAAATTAGTTGTCACAACCGAATGATTTTGTTATTTTATTATATATTGGTGCTGTCTCTAATTTACTTACTTGTTCTCAAAATATTTTTGAGTTTGTGTATGAACGCAGTATATTACAGGTAAAAATGTGCATTGGGCTGTACTAGTACTAGTGAGGTGTCGTCGTATCCAAACACGACATATGTAAATATTCGACATAAAAGAAACACTGATATCAATCAATGTACATGTGTTTTATTATAATCTGTTGTGTGTGGCGGAGCAGAGCAGTCACTCAGTTTTTAGTGTCGGTTTTGGTAGCATACAGTGGTCCAAAAAAAAAGTTTACCGAAATCTAATCCTATTCATGGACGATGGATCCATATACAAGCCAAATATGTTCATTGGTTAATTTTCTAAAAAAGGAACTTTATTTCACAGATAATTTACAACTTTAACAATCACAAAAAATGAATTACTAAATATTTTACAAAACCAAGTGGCAAAATAATAAGTATACGCTTAAATATTTTAAGTTGGAGATGAATATAAAAATGTAATGATATTAAATTAGTACAGTCAAACCTGTTTTTGTGCGGTCTTTTTTTATGCGATTTTTTTTTTATGCGCTTTTTTTGTGCGATTTTTTTTTGTATGCGATTTTTTTTGTGCGATTTTTTTTTATGCGGTATATGAATATCGAGATTCTGTTCAGCCATTTTCATACCTATTGCATCAGCCAAGTTCATTAATCATTAGACAAGCTTAATATTCATATATTCCAGCAAAATTCAATATGTAATTACCTATTATCTTGCACACAAAGAATATAATTTAGTTAAAAGAAATGTTTACTTCACAACCAACGAAATGCGTAGTAATAGCCACACTGATTGTTAACCTTGAACATAAACTAAAAAAATATACATAATGATGTAAGAAAAAAGGAAATTTACCGTTTTATTTTAAAATGAGAAATAAAATTTGTTTAAATGTTTCCATGTGTAATTTAATTTCGTAAAATTTTGACATATTTCTAAGGGAGATTTTTTTTATGCGGTCCCTATCCACCGCATAAAAAAATTTTTTTTTAAAGTTTTGTCCAAAATTACTTATTATAGCGATTTATGAAGTTTGTGAATATTTTTTTTTTTGTGCGATTTTTTTTGTACGGTCCCTATCTACCGCACAAAAACAGGTTTGACTGTATTTGGTTGGACCTCCTTTGGATTGAATGACATCCTGTAGACGTTTAGGCATAGACTCAACTAAATTATTTTATGTCTTTGACATCAATTTGTTCCCAGGCCTGGACCATGACTTCTTTAAGCGGACCTGGCTTTTTGAAAAATCGATCGCCGTTTTTTTTTGTGCAGTAAGTACCATAGGTGCGTTATTGGATTGAGGTCTGGGCTCTGGGAGGGCATTCTAGTACATGTACGTGACATTTTTTCAAAAAATTCTGCTTTCGCCTCTGAACGATGCTTGGGATTTGGGATTGTTGTCTTTCATAAATATAAAGTTATTTCCAAGACGTATACATAGTTTCCGAGCTGATAATTTTAAATTATTTTTCTAAATGTCAATATACAACAAAGAATTGAAACAAATTTTTAGTTCTGTATTTTTCCAAATTTGAAATTGTATAAATTCGACTTTATTTAAGTTACAGTGCATGCATGCAAAAAAAATTTGCAAAACACTTTTTACTTTTGGCTTGCGGGTTTGAGTGAGTTTCCAACATAACGAACAAAAATGTTTGTTAGAAATTTATACAAGCATTGGTGGGGGTGGAAGGTTTTTGCATTGTGAATGCTCTGTACGTCAGATTTAGAAATAACTAATTGTGTAATCTCGATTTCGATTTTAGGAATTCCCGTGGAACCTACCTCAGCCTTCCAGAATCCTCAAGCATCTAGCGGATTTATAGTTTTTTGAATTGTGCTGTTTTGTGCTAACCTTTTTCTTTATCATACATAACCATAATAACATAATACTAACTATTAACTACTTAGGTGTCTGTATCTCGTACAAGATTGAAATTGCTTTGTTTTTATTGTTATGCTGAATACCTATGATCCAATTTTATAATCCGTGCAGGTTATTATTTTAAAGCTTGTCAAATTTAGTGATTAATTATCTGTCCTTGCAATTAAGATGCCTAATTTAATTTATTTTTACTAGTTAGGGTCTGATTTTAAATTAATAATTAATTTTTAAGTAAATTAGGAATTGGGGCTTATAGAAAACGAAACGAACCGGTTGGTTATGATGTCGTAATAAAATATTCGATTCATTTGTTTTAGTTTAGAAACACCTCAGAAACCTAAGCGGATTCCCGGTAACATCAAGTATGTAACAACGCGTAGTTGAGAAATTGGGTTGTTTTGTGTTAACTAACAAAAGATTTACTGAAATTTAAGTTAAAGTTGTAATCGGGTGCCGTGGCTTTAATTTATATAAGTTAAATCCTATTAATTAATTACTAAATATTTGGTAATAATTGATTAATTTTTAGTTTGTTTTCCGAGATGCCCGAGAAATTTGATTAAGCTTCCAGAAATTTCAAATATCCAACGGATATGTAGTTTAGAAATTGTTTAATCTTGATTTTGTCTTCTAATTTACAGGCACTTTAGTTCGGACTTTACATTTTAGGAACTAATTAGTGTCTTATCATTTTAATTTTGGTTAATGGTAGCATTAATTGTAATTCATCAGTAGGGCTCGATCGCGGAAATGCTTGATTTATAATAGTAGTTGAGCTAAACTGTAGTTTTAATTTTAAGTTGCGGCACCGACCGGTACCTATGGCGGAAATCATATGAATATATGTATAAGTAGCTGAAACTAATTATATTTATTATGTTGGGTCGTCTCTGAGCTACTTTTTTATAACTCTTAAGTGGAATTTAAATTAATAATAATTACGATTTTCAGAAGTGACCAGACTTAAAGAAGTTTAAGAATATTGGGCCAAGAATAGATCCTTGCGATACACCAGATATCATTGTCGACGGATCGCTTTTAATGCCATTTACAACGGTGTATTGGACTCGGCTAAGGAAGGGTTTAACTTCGCAATTTTCGAAAGTAAGTTTTTATGTGGGATTGTATCGAAAGCTTTTCTGCCCTCCAGTCCCAATAATATTTCATTGAGAACAGAAGAAGCTGCTGGTGTGTACTAGATGCCTCGACAAATCCAAATTGATTAGGATGCACATAAGATATTCATGTAGCCTAATTACAGTTATTTTCTCAAATATTTTTGTTAGATGGTAGCATTTTATTGCCCGCTTTGAAGACAGGGTAAACTATTAAAATCTTGAGGCAGTCCGGAGAGTGGCCATCATTTATGGCTTTGTTAATCAAACCAACGACAATGCGGATGAGATAAAGCTTACATATCCCAACAAATTTCACAGAAAATGCATCATGTCCTGAAGCAGCAGTTTGATTAAGATTTTTTATTATTGTGGAAACTTCACAACAATCAGTAACTGGGAATTTAAGTTCAGGGAGCTTTCCATATTTTAAATAACTGGAAAAATGAGCTGTCGTATGAATTACGTTTGACTTCCGACATGTCGTTAGCCAATGCAATGATTGGATTACCGGTGTTGTAATCTTTGTTAAATAACATTTTTTTTTAGAACTGTCCAAGTCGCTTTGGAATTACCTATATAGACTGTTGGAGTGCACCAAGATTATACGCTGACATAAGTTTTCTTTTAGTATACATAAACTGCTTGGTTCCGAAAATATTTGAATCTTGCTTTAAAGTAATTGTTACTAGGATATTTATTTTGCAGATGGTAAAATACATTTCTTATCTTGATAATAGATACGAATTATTCAGTTACCCAGGTTTTTGTGTTGCCTTTCTTTTTTGATTTAGAACTAGAGGTAATGAGTTGCGTTAGTTCATCACTTAATTGTTTAAAAGTGTTTATACAAGAATCAATAATGTAGGAAAGATGAACAAGAACCCTACCATAGTCGGTGATCCTAAACTGACGAGATTTCCGTATAGCCACAATTATATTATCGGATTTATCTATAAGTATAATTCAATGATAGAAATCAGGGGAATCAATTAGGCTAATGTTAAATTTTGACTGGATTATGTCAGTGATGACGTGATCAAGTATTGAAGGCGTAGATGAAAATCGCGTGTAAAACTCGGGGCCCATGTTGTTAAGTATCGCGTATCCATTACTATAGACACCACCGATGTCATCCACGTCGCCTTATATTCACTAGTGCTAAATAAATTAATATTAACGTCTCCCAATACCATTGACTTGGGATACTTCAGTACGGCATCCTCAAGGGTGTGAAAGAAAACATTATTGGGACATTTTTCGGTGCGATATATGCAAATTAATTTGCTATGACAATAAAGCTAATACCATGCAAATTAAATTGTTCTTCCTCTATTACAATATTAGAGCCAACAACATAAATTACAATGTCACCACCCCTATCTGCATTCCTACAACAGAAAAATGATTCATACCCGGATATTGTATAAAAACATTAGAAAGTTACCAATTAGTTCAAAGTTTTTGGAGAGATCTAACATTTATCAATACATACCTCAAGCAACCAGGTAGAGCTAATATTTTGATATAAACTGCTCCAATTTTATCAATTTTAATTCAAATTACTTTGACTATCAATATTAATTTGTCTAACTTTTGCTTTCCAAAATGAAGTTTGAAGTATACTAAAAATTGAGGTTTCCAAGCTCTCGGTTTTGTTAGTATGTATATTCTTTAATTAATTTGAGTGTTGAAGTCTTATAAAATAAAATAGTAAACAGCTGATTTCAATTTACTAGTGTCGAATAATAATTGTATAGGACATTTGTGAGCATTTAAGTTGGAATAACCTTGATTATATTCCGAGCCTAGTTTAACATTTTCAAAATCTACTAAAATGTTCATTTTTTAATTGCTTTATAATAAGAAATTCAGATTTAGATAACCAGCGCTTATCGGTGAATTTAAAATAAAAGAAAGTTCGTTAGTTAACAATCTTAAAGCCTTTTGAATCTGAGAATCATAAAATGAAAAAAAAAAACACATTTTTGAATACGTTTAAAGCGGTCGTTCTAGGTACTCTGTCGTCACTCATCGTTTGCAAAGTTAGTTTTAACAAACAATGACTTAAATTATTTTCATCAAATGAATTAAATTCTAACATGTGCTCAAGATTTTGTAGAAAATAACCGTTTGTATCTGATCCGGTAAAGGATTTATCATAGGTAAAATATTACTATCCACCGAAACCACTAGTATAACGCTACCTTATTAGTGTTATTGGTTGTTTCATTTGAATCTTTATAGATAAGTGATCAATAATGATCTCTGCCAATATGATTTAAATGTTTGTAAACATTTGAATAAATTCGGTGGCATTTCGAGTCTTTATAATAAAATCGATTTAAACGTGGATGTTTAATTTTTAAATGATCTCTTTACAAAACATAAAACAATTCCATTTATGTTCAAACTTTTTTTAAATTATTTTGGTATATTCCAAATTGATAAATATTTATAAGAAGAGGAGAAATTGTTAAGACTGAAAGATGATTTATTTTTCACATGCTCGCAGATCGAAACTGAATTGCAAACTCTTAACAATTTCTCCTCTTCTTATAAATAATTCCATTTATATTCCAAAAAAAATCTTTCGTTTTTATCTATTTAGTCGACAACTCAGCGATTAATCTTTTGATTGATGGATACTAGCTGTGCGCTTCTGATAACATATGATGTTTTTATGCAAAATATATGTTATCGTACGTAATTTAACACCACCTTACTTTCAGAAGGATAAGTAATATTTAATGAAAGAATAACGGCCATGTAACATTTAACAGCTTCACATGGGCTTTCAAAAAAATATTTTAAGCTAATAAACGTCTCATATGCGGTTAACATTTTTAGATTACCAACAAAGACTACTCTGGGTTGATCTCCGCTATTTGATTTTAACAGGTTCCGCTCGTGACTGTCTGAAATCGGTTAACACTTTTTTCAAGAAAGTAGATTTTCGATTAATCGAATAATCGGACAGTCGATTAATCGATTAATCTATTGATGCTCTAATTACTACTCAAGCCTAGTTTGAAACGGAAGAATGACTTACAAATATAGATAAATACGGTACAGCCAACATCAAAGCTACCGAAGCAAACTATAATTTGAGGTATATTCCGGTGTTTGTACGACTTAGGGATATAATATTAGTCTAATCTGTACATTATTGAGCTATTCTTCGGGGAAAGCTGAAATATCCATTTAAGGGAAGCCACTTTTGGAGTGGTGTTGGAGAAAATCTACAGATGAAAGACAGTGCCAATAGAAGTGATCGATAGACTCACAGAATTTTTTAAAATTAGGGTAAACAGTATCATTTTGTGTTAAAGTAATGACTTTTGAGCCAAACATAGGTTTGGTGATGGTTGTACCAGCTAGCACTTGGATCGCTCGGTTGTTTCTACAGATTTCCTAGAAAATTCATTTTTATTGAAAATCACTTGTAGTCCCATACTACCTGTTTAATTTTTAAACTATAAACGATTTCCTTAAATAGCAAACTACTAATTTTTGAAAATAACTTAAAAAGCTTAGCATTATTTTACCATTATACCATGAAGTAAAACATAGATGAGAACATCACTACTTGAAAATTCTAGAATAAAGTTTTCTTTGTTGAAAAAGTAAAAAAAGATGAAGTCCTTCACAAAGTATATAAGACACTTACATATATAAAAAAAGGAGTTACATATACCTTTTTGCAACAATTCTACATATTCTTTTGTTCTTGAAATAACATTTTACAGCAGAAAAATATAACGAAGATCCTTAGGTGATAACATTTACTAACTTTCTTTAAGGAATCGAAAAGAAAAACAGAAAAACTCAAGCACGAATTGGTAAAAAGGGCAATTCGTATATCTTTTGCATAATACTTTAAATACAATAACGTTTCCAACTGAATAACTTTTTTAAGATGTTAGAAAAGTTGCTCGACAGTATTAAAAATAAGGTTAAGATAGAAAATTGGGTTGGTAATTGGTTTTATATATTTGATACATTTTAGGCAAAGATAAAAATAAAATTGTCTTACTCAATTTATAATCTGATTACGAATGGAAATTATTTTTTTAAACACCTTACTCATAAAACAAAAAAAACCTAAAATCTCACATGTCACGTTGTGGTGTTAAATACCAAAACCACGCATCTCCCTGTTAAACACTTGAGTACGTTATAATAAGTAAAACAAAATAAAATTTTAATCAAATTTTACCCGGTTTTTTTTTTACGAATTATGAGCACGATGGGGTTAATCATACAACTATACACACATGGTGGTTTGAGTTAACCTTTTTTATTTCATAGCACTAAAAAAACATAATTAACTTAATAAAAATTTTGTTTCTATAAGCTTCTTGTGTCGAAATATGAATATTTAACGAATGTTGTGGAAGTGAAAATAATGAAAAGCTTTTCTCTTCTTTACCCCAAATCCGGGTGCACACCAAAAAATCATTATCAGACACTATGTACATAAATATGTATTTTTATAGATATTCGTTTTTAGTGTATACATAGTACATACCTATTAAAATTCAATCAAGCACAACGTGCGAAAGTCTTGTATAAAATCTCATACTTTAGAGCTTTTATTATTTTTAAAAGTACACGAGCTTACACGTAATACAGTAGAAAAGTACAAATATTCAAAAATCGTTCGTATGCAAACATAGAACTTGTTGAGTCTTCTTTCGATACATAATATAGGGATTAGATTGAATTTTGCTGTTTTGAATTTTAAAGTAGAAAGCTTTTTCTTTTTTTTACCAAACTTTATAACAATTTTTCCGGAATATAATATTTTATTTTTATTTTTTATATTTTTGTAAACCATAAATATTTTAAAACAAAAATGTTTTATGGATTTATTATAATTTAGCTAAAATCGAAAAAAAAACAGTTTTTATGGAAAATGTTAGCAATTTTGAGGAAAAGCAAGTTTTGGTTTAACGAATTTTTATGTAAAACTTAATTATTTTGAAAAAGCAATAATTTTTATATTTTTATGAAATTGCTTTTGTTTATTAACCCTTAACGAACGAGAGCTTTTTTTTTGCAATAATCGCTTATAATAAGGCGATAGAAAATTGAGTAAATGTTTTATACAATACCTTTAAACTGTTCTTTAAGATGAAAATTCAAGGCATTTCAATAATTTATAATTGTGGACCGGTGGAAAATCCGAATGATACATGTTCATTTTATTGAGCAAATTGTAGCAAATTTGGCTTTTTTAAGGCCGTGTGCGAAATGGTTAAAAAATTTAATATTTTAACTTTGGTAAAATTAATAAAATTTACCTCATATTTTAACCGATTTTCTGTGCGAATCGCAACCAGTTAAAAAGTTAAAATTTTGACGTCCGCTTATTTTTATTTTTTTAAATAAATTAAAATATCGAAAATGAAGACTAACTTTGGCTTAAATATTATTTATTATAAATTTTAATTTATAATAATTCATTTGGCAAATTATAGAAGTATTCAAAATTGTAAAATTTAATTTCCATATTCTGCAGTACCAAGGAACGTGAAGTTATCGAATAATTATGATTATTAAAAATCTTAAATGATTACTTAAGAGTAATATTTGGGAGCCCAAAACAAGTCTCTAAAAATTGAAGTACATATTTAAATATTTAAAGGTATGAGGTTAGGGATCTTCATCGAAAATGTTACAAGATAAAAATTTTAACTGGTATGTGACCATTTAAAATTTTTGTGGTGAATACAATGTCAACAATTTAACTTGTTAACTTTTTATGCGATATTTTGTTTGCGTTTCGCACCCAGACTTTGAAGGCTGTTAAATGACCAGTGTGAAGTTTTTAACGCATTTCTAACCACATTTTATGCAAGTGTACATTTGTTTAACATCATTGTGTTCACCTTTAATAAATATTTATATGTAAAAAAGACGTAGTGTTGCCAGAAGAGGGAATTCCGGGTATTTAAATTCCGATTCTGCCAACTCCCTCTTTACTAAGCGCAAACCATTCTGCCACGATAAGGCAGGAGGGATTGATTCATATAAAAATCGTACATGCTGGGAGAGATCAGGTTTTTTAAATCTACATATACGTTGTATTGTATTATTAAGGCATGATTGTAGTAGTAAAATTAACTAAATAATTTGGGCCATCCATGAATAGATGTTAATGAAAATACTGATGATAAATTATTAATGAGAGCCGTCATTATATTATTTAAAATTTGGAATAAATACTACCGGATTTATCTTTGTTGCCGAATTTATTTCCATTGGAAATTGCAACATATCAACATGTGCTCTCATTTGTATGCTGCATTGTCGGAAAACGGGTATACATATAAGAGAAATTGGGGTATAAGGAAAGTAAGAGGTATAATAATTTTCGGATATTTATCATCTTTGTCAATCAGTAAAATTTATCATCTTTGTCAATCGGTCTACATCTGAAATATTTTTTGTTCCTTTGGATGACTTTAAATGGTTTTTTAGAAATGTTCGAATTCTGCTGACTCTGATAGAAGAAAGAATCTCCAGATGTTCCCAAAATTGCTCTGTATCGGGAGACGCGGTGTTCTACTTCTGCGTTCTATGCAACTCTCTATTAAATCCCATTGGCTTGTGATAGAAGTATGTGTGGTTGAATTGATAGATCACGGAATAATAATTTCGCTATACGTTGTTTCGTGACAGGTATAAATTATAACTTTACAAAGATTATTACTTGCGGTTAAATCCCAATCATTTTTCATTTAAAAACTTCTTTAGATTACTCTGAAACTGTTCCTCCTTCGAATTACGTAAGTTTAGGAAATACAAACATATAAATTATTACAACCCCTTATATTCCTCGAATCATCCTGTCAAATTAATGGAAATCCTAACTTTTTAAAATTAGTGATTTGAATTGGCAACTTTTTAAAAACATTTATGTTTATACAAATTCTAAAAACTCTATCGTCTATTTTAAACTAATATAATGGCTAATTTTTCAAATCGATACATTTGAAATCCTCTAGAACTTCTCGAAAAATCTTTTTAAATTTACTAAACTCTTTCTTCAAAGTTTGCAAGTTCTTTAAATTTGCTAAATTTTTTCATATTTTGCAAATTCGTTAATTGCTTTAAGATCCACAGTTTATTCCGCTTAAACTCTCTAAAACATTAAAATTTATGAAGAATCTGCTAATTATAGTGCTAATTTTTCATAGTATGCTAGATAGTTATATTTAAAAATTGCCTAATTTTCCCAAATAGGTTTAACTTATTGAGGAAAATTCTAGAAATTTTCTAAAATTTCAACCCTCATTGGAAATTTACCAAATTTTAAAAATCACTTTAATTTCTGAAATTTTCAAATCATTTGTCCAAACTGGTCTTCTTCGAATTCGGCTAAATTCACTCAAATCTACAAACACTGAGCAACCCTTAATTTAACCAAACCGAGAGATTTCTCAAAGTTTGTAATTACTTAAAATTTCTCATATTCTTAGAATTTCTGGAATGCTTAAAATTTGGCAAACTCCTCAAAATTGTATTACATTAATGAAACTCTCAAAACTCTGAAAACTGGTGGCTTTCCGTTCCCAATTTCCAGAGAATATTTCAGCTGATCGGTCGTTTTGCAGCTGGACACGCATATTTACAGTTAATTTCAGCGTCTTTACGTGTCGCCACAAAGTAATAAATTTGCATTTCTGCAAAACTTTTCCCATACCGCATGCTTTAGAAATGTTGCACGTGGGGGTTTCAATGAATTGCATGTTCAATGGCAATTTCAAAGCGGAATCGAACGCAAGAGCTAAGACTATGCCATTTTGGGATCAAATTGCTGCCAAAATCAATGTAATTATGAACATTATACCAGTTCCTCCTGGCGCATCTAAGAAAAAGATTTTTCCAACCCTATTATTGATAGTTTGCATTATTTGATCGTAAATGGATTTTCGCTCAAACGTTAACTTAGGAACATTTAACTGCACATACGGCAAAAGATCACCCATGTTGTAATTTTGTTCACGAGGCAATTCTACATCGAACGAAGCACCAAAAGCTCGATTCGGTGATGGCATTCCCAATTGATTGAGAACTTTGTTCTCGATTTTTAAGTAAAAATCTTCAATCATTATCAATGCTTCGTTGTAGATTACTGTTGTGAAATTGATGTTTATATTTGAATTTCCCTCGCATATTCGACGGGGAATATCTTTAGCCATGTGCGATTTATATTTCTCCCATAACTCTGTTGGAGATGAAAGAGAGCAAGCGGTCAATATGATTGCAAACAATGCACGAATTTGATTTGGATGTGACGTTTTGCACCTGTCATTAAGGCATACATTTCAGCGTCGGTCGTTCTCTAATAAATTCAGAGCTTGACATGCATTGCGGAACGTAATATGTCTGAAGAAAAAAGCATTCATCTTGATTGGGATGCACGGTGTATAGTCTACCTATCCTAGTTTCTTTGAATATGCCAAGTTTTCCGACCACTAGCTATTCTCGATTGCATCATTCAAATGATTTTCTACTCGCATTCCATGTGTCATACGTAGGCACTTCCGAATACAGCAGTGTTGTCGCAAACGCGTCATCGTGACATAACGTGAAGAAAGCAGTTAACGTTGTAGCCGGTGGATTCAGGGCAATTTGTTGGACATTTGCAGCTGTGAAATAAACGCGTTGTCCATTTTCTAGATGTAATGCTAGGTGAACAACAGCTTGACTTCGTTCATGTATGGGAAATGAAACGATTCGCCATACAGCTTCATTGCTGCTTATGCATCTTCCAGCCTGATATTTTGCGATTTCATGATAAATGTGCGATTCATTTCTTTCTGGTTGAACACCAAAAACTGCCATGTCGCTGCCTTTATTCACTTACTTACAAATGTATTTGATAGATTTAATGGAGCTACAGTATTCCAATTTTATGTGCGCTTTGTATGTTTTTGATAGCATAGACGAATATGGAACAACCTACCGGTTATCTACTTCGATGTCACCGTTTCGCATTTGTATGGTTGATAATTTACCGCCATCTTCTACTGATCTTCTTCTGTATAAACGATATCCATCGTTTCCTGTAACTGTGTTGGATACTAATGTTCGAGGATGGTGAATTTGGATTCAATGTTCCGCGAGGTCCATGTAGCATATCGACCTTGGCAGTGGCAATCCTCTCTTTTACCATTCCACTGAGTACATCCAATAGCGCAAAGACCCAAACACTTCATGTTTTACCATGAAATCCATCAGCGATTTCAGATTCTGTCTAAAGACACGTGCTGTGATGTCAGGCCTATCCACCGGCGATTGCCCGAGAAGTAAGAGCTGTTGTATATCGTCCCAAGCTGGATTGGATGTAAACGTGATAAATAGGTCTGGGCGCACGTAGTAACGAACATTCACAATTGTATCTTGGGCGTACTCATGCATATGACATGGACTGCCTGTATATGAAGATAGCAAAATCGTTAGTAAATTAGCGTAATTTACAACTGCATCTTGCTAATGAACGTATTCTTCAGAGCGAAGCTTGGTCTGATTCAAACGGATGAATAACAAACGTTCTGTTTCAACTTCGATTTAATTAAAATTATCAAACCCGAAAGCTCCAAGCAACATAAAACCAAACCGCATATTTAGAGAATTCATTAGTATGTATTCGAATTTAATTTATCTATCGAACAACTGCTGAATTTGATAACGTTGTGTGACTAAGATTATTAACTGATTTAGGTGGGATGGAACGATGTATGATTCGCAGAAGCAAACTATTGAGGTGCGGTTGCCAACAATTATTACCTCGCCTTTTGATGGGAAAAACTATGGAATTGTTATTTGCAAGTTGACGGACTCTTTCAAACGAATTAATCAGAACGCTTAAAAGGCTAGGTCCAGATGCCGACAGAAGAGATTCTTGGTTAACTAGACAGTGAAACTTTAGTGGCTCACTCAATAAAACGCACATATTTGTTCATTACCGCAATATATCAACCACATATATATATCAGCGCTTACTCACTCACATTATATTAACTTTAACAAAATTTTCGAAGAATATTACAGTTTTTGTAGAGTCGAACTTTTTTTAATAATGTGAAACAATTCGGTCAACAATTAAGAAATTAAATGCACAACAAGTCATGCAAATCCTAAAAATTTCAAAAATTTATGATTTAAATTTTTCTTCATTCAGCATCCATGTTTGGTCAAGTATTAATCTATTTACAATAATTGCATACTTTAAACCAATCTTTCTAGTCAGTAACAAACAGAAAATATAAGAGGTACTGGATTTGAATCACGCAAATTTCCTTCAAAGGGGTGGGATGGTTGAGGGATGGTGGCATCGTCATAGGCCACCCCACCTTTTTCATTTTTGTTCTTCATTTATACGTAAAATGGAATTATAGGAGTGCCTCGAACACCAGAAAATATTGCATAGATTTAAAAAAGCAAACTAAAACCGAATAAACAGCTGAGTTTTATGTTTAGAATAAATTTAAAACAATTAACGACTGTGTTTATTCTAGATTTCCTTGGCGACTAAACTTCTTGGTGAAAAAACTGGAGAGTTTTCGATTTTTCACATTTCTGTTTAGCTCATCAAAAAATTGTTGATTATTCGAGATTATTCTTGGCTTCTAAAGGTTTATGACATTAGGAGTGGTGCTTGGCGCTTAGTTGCTTCATGTTACAAGACTGAGTATTTAAAGATAATTCATTTTGAAAAAATATCGGATCCAATAGCACACTACGTACTGACTGCAATCAATTTACAAACATTTCCAAACAATTATTTTCAAATAGATGATGGCTACCTCTGAATTGTCGAAAAGACTCCCAGTTCATTTATTGTTTAGACTGTTTAACACACACACCACTATGAGAGAGCAGTTAGAGTTGCTAACAGGGTTGGCTGCTTTTATGCAAATTCCACATCTGCTAGTGAATCGATCATTGACGTTAAAAAATGTAAAGATTTTTTTTATATACTCAAGTTGTACTATATGAAATCCACACTGTCCAGGATAGATTAAATTAAGAAACGCTAACTATTATATCCCCATAACAAATAAGAAACAATTTCACAAACTATACTATCCAATACGACTACAACGAACAATTAAATTTACAACATTATTTGGATTTGTATCTCGTATCTGTATGTTGTAAATTAAATAAAAAAAGGAACGTTAGAATGGATAACAAAAAGGATTTCATCTTGTTATTTTAGGTTTGGCTCAAAAAAAACTAAAAATTCTCAAGTTTTGGTATCCCTTTTAGTTTCAAGATAAGATTAAGAGGTATTATATAGTGTTGGATTAAATTAAATTAAATTAAATAAAACAAAAGCAAAATACATCATCCTTAACGAGCGCCCTAATTGGTTAAGTTATTTTTGTTGTTATCTGCCGTCTAATGATACCAAATAACATAAGAAACAAAATTGTAATGTGATATTGATTCATAGCCGCTTCGGTACATTGAGAGTGATAAGGATGTGACATATTTCCGTTCACTGGCTATATATGTATGTACACAATTTTTGTACGCATAGGTATTAATTATATTTTATGCTCGCATCTAAAGAATAGAAATTTAATAAACTTTAAGAAGCAATATATTCCGTTGCCGTATTTAATAAAAAAAAGCTTTATTCAAAATATAAAAAGCTTAAACGAATTCATTCACAACAGGGAGATATAATATACGTAGATAACAATAACAATAAAAATTTTATTAAAGAATTCTTTCTAACGTTTTTGGGATCAATGCAGATAGTGTCATAATCATTCTATTTTGATTATTGAATTTGGAACAACAACAACAACTTGTTTTGTATTTTTTTATGAGCCAAAAAAAGGTAAATCCAATCGCCTTTATGCTCGAGAATACATTAGATTTTATATTGAAAAGCCTGCCAATACAATAAAATGTAAACAATTGTTTAATAAAATAAAAGTAAATTGGTTCTTGATGCCTCTTCTTAGCATCGTACGTGCATAAAATAAACCCTGTATCAGTGGTAGACAACAAATTGGTTAAGAATTACCATTAGGCATTATGCTATACATCGAAATGCAGTCATCTATTAAAAGAACATAGCTCAGACCCCTAGTTAATTGACCAAGTTCTATTTTTGATCTCTTTATCATTTCTGTAATCGAAAATTAAATCTGATTAAAGGTACTTGGCCTATTGACGATTGGGGAAATTTGAACTTTCAGATGATTGTATATAACATGATGCATGTAAATTAATAAAACGAAGTCATGTTTAAAACAAACTAAACACAAAGTCGAACTCAAAACCCTTAACAAGAAATAAGTTTTGAACAATTGCAAAATATTCAACTAACAAGTACCAATATATAATAGAAAACGAAGTAGTATCTCTTGCCACCACACAACCTACAAACAAACTAGCATAGAATCCATATACAAACTAAAATTAAATAAAATTATACAAAAAGTAATTATTTAACAGTTTCTAGAAAATATAAATTATTTTCTTGTTCATATTTAAAGTTTTCTTCTTATAAATTTCTATAACTTAAACATAAGTGGTTTGTATAAATAATAAAACATGTACATACTCGGATATAATGTACATAATATACGAAATACGGTTATAATGTTAGCAAAAAAACTTGTACTCATCATCACTTTTCTCAAGTTTTAATTTTGTATTGTTTCTGTAATTCTAAACTGCACAAAGGAAATTAATTTCTTATATGCTACAAAAATGTAATAAAATCTTTAACTATCTTATATGTAGAAGAGCTCTCACTCATATTTCTAAGAAAGATGATAATTATTTTGTATGAAAATGTTGTACACAGTTTATTAGTGGCGGTGTTACACTTTTATGTATATAATGAGCTTTTATACTCGTATATTATCATCAGGTCTATCATGAAAGTCAAAACCCAATTGATTTCAAATATATTATTGGCAAAATTCAATTTGCGGCCCCATAAACATTTTCAATTATAAATTATCTCGATTGTCAATCGATTTCAGTTATCTTTTTTTCTATAAACAGACAATATATGTGTATGAGCCTGAATGAAGAAAATTATACTGCTTATCTCAATTTATTATCTACGTTCCTTCTTTTATATATACAATATACATGTATACCTAAGTGTTTTATAACGGAAACGAGAAAAGCTAAATCTGTATACAGCAAAATGAAAATTGAACATATTTGGAATCAATAAAAATAAATTCTGAAAATAAATCAGGTGTGGGCAATATTTAATTATGAAGGCCGAATTAAGACTTGGCACAGAAATTTTAAAAGTTTCTTAATTTGTTTATCGAAAAATAGTTCTGGCTGATAGCATAGCCATCTTACATACATATATTATAGCCGAAAGGTAGAAATATAAGCTTTCTATAAGAGAACCGCGTAAAAAGTTAAAAAGTTAAATTTTTGGCATTTTATTTACCACACAAATTTTAACTCAATTTGCTTTTCTCTACGCAAAACAAAAATAAAATCGTAAACGTCACAATTTTAAAAAGTTTCATTTGAAACACCAAAACGATTAAAAAGTGAGGGAAATTTAATACTTTTTAAAGCACAGTTAAAAAATTTAACTTTTTAGCCGATTGAAACACAGCCTGGAAAAACCATCATTACAAAAATAAAATAAAAAATCGGCGAATTAATAAACGAATTAGCTAATTACCTTGCTAATTATTGATGTTTGTGGAAAATTTGTTCCATCTATTTGCTAATAATTTTATTTATCCAATTTTGATGTATAATAGGCGGATAACTAGACTGATTTCAAATAAAGAAAATGTAAAATAACCCATTGTTATTGTATAACCCACGCTGCTAGGGGCAACGTGAGTTATCATATATTTTGTATATAACAAAATATTGAGTAGTCATTGGAAAATTATTCGTAGATTTCGTAATTTAGGTCAAAGAAATACGTCACATAAATTTAAAGAACGGTTACTTTGATAAAATGTGTTTCAAAATTTAATGCTACAGTGTGAAAACACAAAATGGAACTATTTCTTATTAATTTACGATTATTTACATTTATTTCAACAAAATTGGATAAAACGTTGTATGCCACTCGTGAGCAAAGAGATATTATCCACTTGGGATAGTATCCCACTCGGCTATCGCCTCGTGGGACAAACTTATCCCTCATGGATAATATCTCGTTTTGCTCACTAGTACCATAAATAACTATTAATAAAAATGAGGAGTGTCTGATCAAAAGTGGCTATTTACGTTATTCGAAAAATATTTTGTAATGCATTTTGTAATATTTGTTTTAAACGCACATTTAAAGATTACTTTTTTATAGCTTGTTTTGACTGTTTCTGATTTTAGGTACATTTTTGATAGAGAAATAGTCACTTTTGGTCCATTCTGATATCGAAAAAAAATTATAGAATAAAAATAATTACATGTTGGAAAATGTAAATAGCTACTTTTGATCAGACGTTCCTCAAATAACGTCTAAACATTACGACAGAACGAACAAACTAAAGAGATAATTCCCGTATTTTTAATTTTAAAATATGATTGAATTAAAATTAGATTTACATACAAATTTATTTCTATTTGAAGAATAAATTTAATTTTATTAAGTGAATTGAAATTTTGTTAAGCGAAAGAAAATTTTGATAACTGAAGAATTCCAATAGGGGAATGAAAACTTAAGTTATGTTGAATTCTAGTGACGCAAAAGAACTTAAATCAATTTATACTATGAAGAGTTCAGCATTTTTTGATCTAGGTTCCGTTTTTGTGAGTCAATAGAATACGACACAAATAAAGGATGTTCATTTTTATTTATTTATTTATTATAAAATACAATGTGAACAGGGTAGAATAAAAATTAAATTAAAATTGGGAAAGAATTAAAAATTTAAAATTGACATAAAAATATTTTCATTTTGGAGCATCATGTTGCTTCAACCTAAGTTTAAAGGTGTCTTTGCTTAAGTAAAAGTCGAACATATGGTCGATTTTATTGAAACTCTGGTATCATGTTTACCGGTTCATTGTCACCATAGTTTGTTTTGTGTTTATTCAGATGAAAGAACTCTTAATCTCTTAAATTCCTACTCGGTGCCTTTATTTTAATTGAGTCCAGTATGGATGGTGCATCGATTTGATCAAGTAAAATATTGTTCTCATGTGATCGGTTTTACATCCAGTAGCATATGATGGTAATCGCTTCAGGTTAACGTGGTACGGTAAGTCTTGGTTGTAGTCCCAACCGTCTTCCCACGTTATATACCGTATAAACTTTTTTTGGACACTCGCGATTTTTCGGATAGGTTCGTCGCAAAAAAGGAAACCATACGTTGACAGCGTATTTAAGTTGAGGCCTGACGCAGGCATTATATAGGATTTTAATTGTCTTGAGATCATAAATATCCCCCAGTCCAACGCTTAATAAAACCAAACATGGGATAAGCTCTAGTGACGTATTGTTTTACTAATTGAAGGGAAATTCTGTTAGGTCAAGATTTAACTAAAGGAATCCGTTAAGTGAAGGCAAATTCTATTAAGAGAATGGATTTCGGCATAATCGTTCAAGAAACAGCCAACTTCCATCCTAATTGATCATATTCTAGAATTTTATCTAAACGCCAATTAGATCAGGATTTTTATTAAATACTTATAAACGAGTTCAAACTAGTGGTTCGAACAAAAATCATTACTAAAATATTAAAAAATGTTGCTAAATTTTGATGTTGGCCAAAAAATTGGTCCCATATTTATAAATAATTTCAATGAATAAAAATAAACCTGAAGGCGGACTAATATTGATATTTTTAAAATTAGATTTAAATAAAAATTAAAAATTATAGATATCAAGCACTTCCCGATTATATCTTCATTACCAATATTTTTATTTTCGTTGGAGAATAAATTTAATTGCATTAGGTATTAGGTGAAGGAAAATTATATTAAGCTAGGATTTTTCTCAGTTAATGCCTAAAATTATTTTAAAATCCCATTTCCATTACATTTGTCGAATTTCATCATAATCGATTAAGAAATAGCCAAGTTCCATCTAAATTCACTGGTCTGAAGTTCATGGCAAACAAAAAAAATAACAAAAAAAAATTGCTTATGTATTGGTGATAAAAAAAACCTGACAACAGTTAATATTAAATTGGCTTATTCAATGAATAACTATGCTGAAAATAAATGCAAAATTAAATATTTAACCGTTTTCACTACACAAGAAAAAAATATTAACGAAATAATTAATTACAAACCATTCCGTTCGTTATACATATCACTCATAAAACAAAACATATTAAAACAAAAAAGTGTAGCCAGTTGTTTGACGGCCAATGACAGGGCATCGTAGAAATGGCTCCCGAACTCTCAGTATGCCATCGTGTTGTCTGTATCTGTAGTTAACTAGTTTAGTTTTTTCATCTATGTAAATTAATATCACCGGGTTAATTCGGTTTTCGGAGCTCGTTTCTATGATTGATTCTGCTAGGTCATCATGAATTTCCCATAATCCGGTTTTCCTTTTGACATATCCAATATAATGTCCTACACCTCCACGAGTTTGTGCATGATGGTAGTGTACATTTGTACAATACCAATAAGTTTTAGTTTATTAGATCCAAAAACTAATTCCGATTGAATTTCGTTAATTTTAATGTTATATCTAGTATTTGCGTTAATTGGTTGAACATCGACTATTGCTAATCCATTGCTTGTTTGAAGTTGCAGCTCTTCCGGGTTTTCAATCTCAGATTTACATTTTCTGCAATGTGATGCGTAAAATTTAAAAGACAATTGTAAACTTTTAAGATCATTTTCTTTAAAATTTACATAATCAATAGGAATGTAATAATTGTCTTTTTTATGCGATATTAAACAATGTGGACACTTATAATCTAATTGAATCGTTTGGGTTAAAAAATATTCGTTATATTTGGATATATTGCAAACACAGTTAAGTTGAATGTTGCCCGTCGTGTGTGTTACGTTAAAACATTTTAAAATTAAGTCTGTTCGCTTAATATATGTTGAATGATCGGCCCCGCATCTTAAAAACAGTTTGATAAATCTGAAATAGTCAGAGTCATTTTCATTTAGTTTGGTATTCATATGCTCATAATCTCTAAATACATAACATATGATTTGCGACAAAGAATCATAGCCACAAGTAGAGAAGATATTAATTGTATCATTGCTTTTATTTTGGTAGGAAAACCCATTCGATAAAAGTAATTTGTTGGTTGGTAGTTCTACACAGGCCACAACTTCTTTCGATTTGTTGAATATTGGGTTTTTAGAATACCTTTGTACGACCCGTTTACCGATGTGTTTTGGTGAATGATACAACCGTATTTTTTTATTCCAATAATTTTCTGAGTTTCATGGTCTTCCGGATCATCTTAAGATTTGGAGGTTTTTAAAAATGCTCTCTTTTGGGACTTTGGCATAGCTTTAAGAGCATCAGAAACAGCTATCGAATTTACAAGAAGTGTAGTCTACCGTTTTAATAACGCCACAAATCGGCCAATTTTTTGGTATTTTTTTCTACGTATACATTTTTAATGTGGCTGAACCACAACTCAACATTTTAGTTGGACATGCGACCTTCTATATTCAAATATTTGGAGAAGCATTTACCCCAAAGAGTAATGTTGCAAAATATCTTTGCATGAGAATACCACAAAATCAAGACAATATGAAACATTTTCTGTTAAATCTGATTGCTCATTTTTTATTGTCGTTTGTATATTTTCATATAACAGCAAAAATTCTTGATAGAATAATCTTTGGGAATATTGCCTTTTGCCATTTTCAAATTTATGTTCCAAAGCCTCACCCGTTTTGAAATTGGATTTATCGGTTTCAGTCGTGGTACTTTCGCAAGAGTAAATAAATCGCGTAAGAGCAGTAAACTGACTGTATGCTTGCTTTGCAGTCTCAGTATTAAATTTGTTTTTCACAATTCAATATTAAACAAAATATATCTAATAAATTTTTTTTAATAGTTGTACCACCATTCGGGAGTTTTTTCTTAATCTGTGTTGCAATTATATTATTAAAATGGGTACAGCAAATAAACACAGATACGGTATTTTTTACTGATTCTTTACTAGTATTAATAACATTAAATGTGTAATTAATATACTCTATAACATTCATATTATTAAATATGGAAAGGATGGCTTGAATATAAGCCCACGTCCAGTCTACAACATAAATTACCGGGAAATTCAATTCAGGAATTTCCGCCATTTCTCCTTTGAAATCTAACAAGAAATTTGATATTGTCCTAGTATCATGTTTACACGAGATCATTTCTGCTACCGGGACAATTGTCATACCAATTTGTACAACGCATGCATAATATAAAATTTTATTACAATAGTGTTCTGGGTGGCATTTCGGCTTTTTTACTAGACTTCCAGTTGCATCTAAATATATTTTTAATGGACCATACTTCAAAATCAGTTTTAATTGTGATCTTCTTAATAAGGTAATAAATAAAGGTATGGAAACTGAGAAAATATATTTATTGTCCTTCTCCAGCTTTTTCATATCCCAATGACGAGTCACATCGTAAATATCGCAATCCAGGATTAAATCGTCTAATTTTAATATTTCGGAACTGATTTTGCGCAAAACCTCATTGGTGGTCAACTTCATAGTATTGCCACTTTTGATTAAATCTAAATCGGCATTCGCCCTCATATCCAAATCAACATTATGTGCACTGTTGTTTCGTAATTTGTCTTTTAGAAGTTCGCGGCGGTTTCCACGAACTTGTTCGAAAAGTTTCTTTTCTTCGTGTATCTTACATTTTTCTCTCGTTACGTAAATATCCATTTTGTAATAAAAATCAATAATAAATTTGAAATGCTAGAGGTGCGTGGAATATTTGCATCGACTATATGCGAGACAATGTTTTGTTGAAATGTATTTCTTAATCTTATTGTATCATAAGAAACTACACAAGAATATTTATGTTTAATTAAAGCATTTGATATAGCCAATCTAATCTTCTCTTTGGAATCTAATTTAACCTTCAATTTTAAGAACTAATTTTTCTTCATAAAGCCATTTTGAGCCGGAGATCTTTATAAAATCGTTGGTTTCAATGTCAAAATCATAACCAGGCAAATCATCATCGTGGGGCACAACGTTCATAATTTCGTTACTCGGTAAAAACCCGATTTCCCATTTACATATTTTGAATCACGTTATTGTCAAGACTGGGTTCTTCGCCATTGTTTTCAAACACTACTTTAGGTTTGTTTATTTTTTTTCGCCATAAAAAACAAATATTACTGCGATTTTTGGCAGAATTTTTTACGCCCAGTTTCTCACAAAGAATTTTCATTGGCAAACAATCAACCTTGGTTAATAATTCGCCGGATAAACCCAAATCTTCTACAGCGGTTTTTAAAACCAATTCAGAAAAACAATTTTTCTTTTTTTGCCATATTGTACCATGTGTCCATGTGCTATATTGAAGTATGCCATAGTGTAACATATGCCGTACTAAAATATGCCGTTTTGAAATATGTCATAGCGTACCTTACGCCGAAAAAATTAATGTACCATAAATGCCGTATTGTAATATCGCCCGCTTCGTGGCAATAACTCCTATCTGAAAAAATTGTGTTTTTCAGGAATCGAGGAAAACTGTTTCTTATTTATCTGGGCTGCCTTTATAGAAGTAATAGTTTTATCTATCAATTTTTTTTGTTTTTTCTGTTTCTGTATATTAAACTTACATGTGTATAGGTACGTACCCTATATTCCCGTATTTCTACGTCAAAATCTCATTTATGGAAAAATTGCAGATAGGAGTTATCGCCACAAAACGGGCGATATGCCGTTTACCTTATACCGTAATGTACCATACGCTGTTTTGAAATATGGCATGTTGAACGGATCTCGTTGTTGTCATATATGTAAAAATATCGAATACTTGTAATTTTCGAAGCTAAGCATGATTTATGTCCAACGTTTGAACAAAATTTAACCTATTCACAATATCTATACAAGTTAATGAAAATTGTACATAGCTTTGTGAGCTTATTAATTAGTTAAAATTTTACTTACTTGTGATTTTCGAGGTAGAACATTATCGAAGCAACCTTGATTATACAAAGCCGTAGTCTTAAAAGGAAGCTCTTATCAGGGAATTAGAAACGAGGAATAAAATAAACTTTTCATAGTAAAACCAGAGCCGTCTAGAGTATATAGCCATAATTAGACTAGGAGATGGTGACAGGTGACGTTCTTCCATTTTGCACCGCATGCCTTTTAAAGGGTGGATAATTAACCTTAAAATATGGAAGATAGAAGGATTCTTGGCCGCTGCACGCTTGCCGGCCATAAGGAAAATCGACTTTTTTTTATGAACAATTTTAGTGTTTTTCCGTGATATTATACTATGCCTGCCTTTGTAACATAAGGTAGTACAAACAAATTGAAGTTCTAATAATTGAAGGCATGCAATCCGCAGCGGCCGAAAGGGCTCAAAGGGTTACGTAAAAATGAGAAAAATTACAGGCTATTTCCGTGTTTTCAAATTGCATGCCGATGTAAAAAATTAAAGTTTGAATCACAAAAACACTCTGGGATAATTGGCATGCGCCCCTCGTATGACAAAAGGTGGATGTTTGAAATCACGGAAAACCTATGTATACTGAATGTTTATAGAGTTTTCCCCGACATATTCCACACTTGGTCATACGAGGGGTGCATGCCAATTATACCAGAGTGTTTTTATGAAACACGTTAATCGTCATGTCAGTCATATGTGTCTGATACTAAGTAGTTCTACATGAGCCATGTCAGACATATATGTCTGACATACGGGATCTAGTAGAAGGCCACGCGTCAGTCACTCATTTCCGACGCAAACGATAAATTTGCTGTATTTTTCAAAAGCTTAGCCTACCAGGAGCAAAACCTGAAAATTGCTTGAGTAAGTTCGATTATCGTGGCGATTAACGTTTTCAAATTTTAATTCTTAGGTAAGTGGTAGACATAATTTGATATTAATTTCTCAATAAAAGAAAAAATTATTAAAATTTTATAACATAACGAAAAACGGATTCCATGATACCGCCCCTGTGTAAACTGAAAACAAATAACGATTAAATTATCGTAACACTGTAAGGAATTCGATTTCCAAATCTAGCAATGATTTTAAATACTCGTTTTACATCTACGATACGTTGTTGTTGTTAAATTGACACCTTTTAACTCAGACCCCTTATGAGGACGGGACCCAATTTAACATTTATTGGGGCGTATTTCAAAAATTGGCAACTTCAATTAATTTAAACAAATAAATTTACTAATCTTAATAAAATTGATAGACTGTCCAAATAAATATAAAAGCAAAATGTTAAGAAAATGTCAGTTCAAATAAATTATGTACATATCATATAAATGAATATGAATCTTCTAATATCTTACCAATTCTGCCTTAACCGAACTGTGTAATCCCATTTTAATTAAAGTTTGTTAACATTTTTGGCTTTTCAATTTATTTTTCACTTAACGAAAATGTTAACAATAAATAAATAAAGTACCTTGACCTTTGCCATTTATTTATTATACACTTTAGATTCGGTATACAGACAAAAACATAATTTAGGGACGAGCCTCATTAACAACTGAACCCAACTGTGTTCGTTTCCATTATCGTTTATAGGTCTAAATTTTTTTTTTTGTTTTTTTAGAAAATCCTTAAAATGCAAATTTTTATCTATAAAAAGATTAATTTTAATTTAAATAAATATCATTTTACAGTAAAAGCTGTTATTTTATATAAAAAAAACATAACAACATAATTATGCGAAACCATAAAACGATAGAACATTAAAAATTGTTTTATAACAAAATGGCAAATCTATTATCTACGAATAAATTTACCCCAAACTATATTCGCCATTTTTTTATGTTTTGGAAAATTTATTATTTTGATCTACCTCCTCTACATCGTGTATATTATATAAAGCAGCTTTCTAATGAAATAAAATACACACAAACACACAAAAAAATTCTATAGCCGAGCTTTTATTTATACAAACATAAATTGTTACATTTCGTGAACTTTTTAACTTGTTCAATGAATAAAAAATATTTATCCTAAATAAAGTCGAGTAAAATGGGAAATTTTGCTATTCAACCATAAACATTGTAACACACACACATTAAATGAACAATGAATTTATATTTCAATGACATGTATTTGATTTAAATGAAATTTTTGTTTTGTTTTGTTTTGTTTTCTGTCGTGTAATTAAAAATGAGTTTTCTATTAATGATGTTGATGTTGGTGTGTCACACAGTGGCAACCTACATGTATTTGTACATGGGTTTTCAGCTTTTGAAAAAAGCAAAATCCTAAATGATTTATGTCCTGTAAAAATAAAACGGATTATGTTTTAAATATGTATAATAAGCACATATGTAAATAAATATGTGTAGTAACAATGTACGCATATGTTAAGTAGCTAGACAATAACTATAAATATCTCTATTAAACATTCCACCCAAAAGTCAATAAAGTGATTTTCGGTTCAGCAGACGACAATACAAAATTATTTATCTAGTTTATTTACACTAGGCATTATTGTGAATTTTCATTATTTAGTTGCATTATTTAATTACAATATAATTTTTTATATTATCATACACTGGTAAACTCGAGACACAAAACAAAAGTCTCAAAGTCGAATGATTTTTCTCGAATGTCAATAGAATCCGCTTGATGTAAAAATTATCAAATGGCCGGCTAAGGCTCAGTCTAGAGAGTGGGTTGGGCTGCACTATAGACTACATATTGGGTGCTCTAACCCACCTCGACCCGATACAGTAGTTTTTCACACATAATGCAACGAAATGTAGATGGCATATCGTTAAAACGTTTTTCCCCCATTTCAATGATTTTATTCGTCCACTGTTTCGAATTGAAACTTAAAAATTACGAAAGGCTTTAGCTTAGTGTATCGTCCGAACCACAGGCGAAATTATTTCATTTCCATTTCTCCAGATATTGAAACTACGTTTGAAATTTTTTTCAACGTGTTTAACCTCCGTTTAATTGTTTTAAATTTCTTCCTGTAATTTGTTTTTGTATTTCTCCTACTTTGTTAAGATGAGACCTAGATAATTCGAAAAACTTCTCATCCATTCTCTTTTGGCCATCTACAATTATTTGATTAGATTCTTTCAGCCCAGATGGTACTTGGGGGTTTTTAAGTTCAACCAACGTTTGCTTTGTTGACCTTTTCCCAGAATCTGATTGATGTATGCTACTACTAACTTATCTGTGGCACCGTCAGTTGGCAAGAACGCTGCCCCAATTTCTTCTGTAATTCTGGAACTTTAATCTTCTAATCATTTACAACTCAAATTGTAACACAAACTAATTTATTTCACAAGACAAAAATTAACAAAAGACAAATTCACGTTAACGCATAATTATTACAGCAAATTGACACTTTCTCACTTAAACACTAACCCAAAGTCCCAAACAATTCAGAATAATCTTATTGCGAATATTCGTTCACATAAATAATTCACCTAATGTTGATTAGTGGACCAAATAATTCAATGTATGCCAATTTTTAGCCAAAATGCTCTTTTAGTATAAATTACATCATTCAAGTAAATTCTCATAAATCGGTACGTTCAATCTAGTTTCGGTTTGGCCTGATGTCCGCTGGTGTAATCAGCCTGGGTAACCTAAAACTTCACTCCGAGGACAGTGTTAGTTAGCTCCATTGATTCTTCTATTGTATATACATTAATTTTGAACTTGGCTATTTCTTAACCGGTTTTGGTAAAATTCGCCTTGCTCGGTGGAAATGGGTTTTCAAAATGATTTTTTTTGATAAGTTCTAGAATATGGCCAATTAGGGTGGAATATGGCTATTTTAAAGCGATTATGATGAAATTTAAATTAAGCATTTGCGACGTGAGATTTCAAAAATTTTGTTTGATCAAGTTAATCGATTTTGATGAAAGTCGGCATGTGCGATAGAAATGGGGTTCTATAGTAATATTTTGATGAAGTTTTGGAATATGGCCAATTATTCCCCTTTAAAATACAAATAATAAAAATTAATTTTGTATAAATTATTGAAATGCCTTGATTTCATCTTAACAGTTCAAAGGTTTTATGCATTTACCAAATTTTCTGTCGTCTTATAGGCGAGAATTCCAAAAAAAGCTCTCGACCGTTAAGAATTAAAATAAAATTTGGGTTCAGATAGTGAATCTACGTTAAAGAAACATGAGTTTAAAATGACGGCTTATGGTGCCAAACAAACATGGTTTTAATTTAAGGGCATTTCCGTACATAGCCGAAAATCAATATTTCTGATAATTTGTCATTTGATATTTTAATTAATGTGGTAGTCATTTAAAGACCAGCCGTATGTTTACATTTTTGCTACGTAATGTACTGAAAATGTAATGAAGAGTGGAATTATTAATAGTTCGCAATTTCTGTTTTGATCCGATGAGGATTTTGAAAAGCTTATTTTCAGTTATCTCATCAGGCTACCAACTGAAATGCTAATTATACCTAATATTATTAGTCCAGATGATCGTTTTTTTTTAAATATTTGAGTATTGATGATTTCTAGCTTAACGTTAAAAAATAAATAAATTCCGCTGAAAGCTTTTTTTAAAGTTATTTTGAAAAAGCTTGATTTTTTTTTTTTAAACAAATATGTCAAGTTTCTGGGTCGCTTCGTGATGAGTTCTAGATAAGAAAATAACTTCACTGAAAGCTTTATAAAAGTTGCTTTAAAAAAGCCTTGCAACATCTTGAAATCAAATATCTCAAGTAATGAGGGGGGTGGGGGGTGGGGGGAGGAAGATTATCAGGACGTTTTGACGTCGCTGAGTTTGAAATTCTTAGAGAATTCTTAAAATACTAAAGAAAAAGCTCAAATATAGACAGTTTTAAAAGTTCTTTCGAAAAAAACTTTAGAAAATCTTGGAAAACAAATGCCTCAAGTTGTTCGGTCCTCGGGTTGTCTGGGCGTTTTGATGTGGCTTATTTTGAATTTGATGTTAGCGTCAGAAAATTGGGGACTCATAATGGCGTCTATAAACTTGCAAAAAGTTCAAATATTGAAAAAGTTTTTAATTTTGACGTTTTGAGGAGTCGTTAAATCATAGTATGGTATTAGATTTTGAGAATTGGAATTGTTTGGATCAAAATGGTGTTGGAAAGTGAAAAGCTCTATATGTTTATTTAGCATGACAATCTTAAGTAATCCGGTGTGTGTTTTTTATGGAAAAAACAACTCCGCTGAATGATTTTTTCAAATTTATTTAGAAAAACTTTAGAAAACTTGAAGAACAAATATCTCAGGTTGATATTGAGTTACAAGTGAAAATCGTTTTCGAGGGGTTTTTCAGAGGTCACGGATTATTTTTTTTTAATATTAAGCTAGAATTCCACATGAAGAGAAAAAACCATTCGAATCGAATGATGTGCATCTGGCTCCGATTGGAATGCTAATTTTACTCCGCTAAAAAGCTTTTAAAAAAACCTTTAGCGGAGTAATTTATTTTAACTTTAGTTTAGAATTATCACGAAGAGATTAAAACAAAAATCTGATAAATCTGCCAAGAATATTTACTCTTTAAAATGGAACGGTTGCCATAAACTATTCATTATCAGCGATAAGCCTCCCTGGTCACGGTGTTTTATTTTTGAATAAAGGCGTTAGACATCTATAGCAATTGTTGGAGTCCTCAATGAACTTTCAAGAGGTCCTTGAATTCTCAATTTCCTTCTGAACATCAACTAAATTAGGGCAGAATAATCTTTTAATGCTATTACTCAAGTTTCAGTGGGTCCTCGTATTCTCCCCTTCCTTTGAACAGTCGGCTATATTAGGTCACAATGAGCTATTAATGCTGTTACTCAAAATTCGTGCAAAACTCGACTGAATGTAAAGAGGGCTTATGTGTTCTACTGATAGGCATCATCTATCTTGTAAGTTTCAATAAATGTTGCCAAATTTTAACTAAAAACATGTTTATTAGGGTTTGTAAAAACCGGGTTTTACCCGGGTTAACCCTGGTTTTAAGTATAAAATAAAACCGAAAACCCGGTTTTTACAAACTCTGTTTATTGAATTATGTTTTCAATATCCTGAGTTTCATCAAAAGTTTTTTCTTACCTCATGAAATATGTTCAACAATCAATATCTTACCTACTTTCAATATTTTCCTATATAATCTGTGGTTTGTACTCCTGTGCTCTTCTTATTCTAGTAAGGTAAGAATTAGCAAGGATTTCAACCACATTTGAAATACATCAATTATGAAAAAGGTGGTTAACCACTGATCCTAGGCAACAATAAAGAAGTTTGAACTATTGGGAGAGTGATCCTTTCTAAATTATGGTTTGCGATCTTTACTTGATGTGAAAGGTAGAACATCAAAAACCTTTAGAGGGTCTTGCCCGAAAAGTTTATGGAAATAGACAGCAATATAATTCAATTACTGATTTGAAAAGTGCCATCCGTTAATGTTGGGCCAAAATTGATTCGGAAACTCTTAAAAATACAACAATTTCAATGCCTACTCGAATTTTCGAAGTTATTCAAAAAGGTTGGGGGCACGCCAAATATTAAATAAAATAATAAGAAAGAGTCTCCGGTTGTGGGCATAGTTTTGTGTTTGACCCATAATTCTCTTTGAGTTCATAGTATGCGGATATATGAATATCAATGGAAAGCTAGAGGCATTAGCTAACTGTTTGTTAAAGTAGCTACATTGATTCCGTCAACTAGACAAATTTTACAACTAATTTTGTGAAGTCATATTTTTTGGCAAAAAAAAAAAATCATAACCGGTTATGGGCAACCGGCACCGTTCGAAAATTCGCTGAAAATGGGAATAGTTTAAGGAAAACGCACCTAATTTGAAAGAATTTCGAGGTTTATTAATTTTAAAGGCCTTCAGTGGCAACATAACAAAAAAGCCTTTTTATAAAATTATTCAACTTCAGTCAACTTCGATGGCAGAGGCTTCAAACAGATGATGCAAAGTCGATATCATCATCAGATGATGGAGAGTTTTTTTTAAAGCATTTGACCGACGGGTTGCCTTTCTTTTTTACTAAAAAATTTGAAACTTCATAAAATTTCATTTCTAAATTTATGGCTATTGACTACTAGCTATTGAGAAATTACTTCCAAAAAACAAAAATAAAATAAATAATTGCTTATGGCTATTCTGCTTATAAAATCCCACTGCGAAATAATTTAAATTAGATCAGGAACTCATTAAATAATAACAGCTTTTAGTTGTCCATACTAAATAAAATAAAATAATTTGAGTATCCACATTAGTACCTATATATTCTTATTACTACCATATTTGACAAACCCTTAACACAGATATATGAATTGGCTCATAGTTTTAATTTTAAACGCATAATCTGCTAAACAAAATTCCCTCTAAAAGAATATAAATAAATTTAAATTTAGAATCATTTTGATTTAGAAATCTGAAACTTTATTAACCTTGCCCCAACCAACAATGTTATGAACAAACTATTTTAATTCAAAAACTCATCACTTTGGACGATTAAAAAAATAAATTCTAAATTCTAAATTTCAAATTCCAAATCCCAAATTCCAAATTTTCAATTCCAAGTTTCAAATTTTAAATCCCACATTCCAAATTCCAAACTTCAAATTTCAAATTTCAATTTCCAAATCCCAAATTCCAAATTTTCAATTCAAAATTTCAAATTCCAAATTACAAATGCAAAATTATAAATCTTTAATCTTAAATTTCAAATGCCAAATTTTAAATTTTGATTTTAAATTTCAAACTTCAAATTCCAAATTTCAAATTCTAAATTCCAAATTTAAAATACCAAATTCCAATTTTCAAATTTCAAATCTCGCACATTCCAAATTTCAAAATCCAAATTCCAAATTCCAAAATTTTAAATTCCAAATTTTAAATTTAAAATTCCAAATTTCAAATTCCAAATTCCAATTTCCAAATTCCAATTTCAAACTTCAAATTTACATTCCAAATTGTAAATTCCAAATTTTAAGTTTCAAATACCAAATCTCAAATTTCAGATACAAAATTTCAAATTCAAATTCCAAGTTTCAAATTCCAAATTTCAATTTCCAAATTTCAAATTCCAAAGTTCAAATTCCAAATTTCAAATTTAAATTTTTGAAATTCCAAATGCCAAATACCAAATTCTAAATTTCAATTTCCAAATTTCAAATCCCAGATTCCAAATTTTAAATCCCAGATTCCAAATTTCAAATTTTTAACTTCAAATTTCAAAATCCAAATCTCAAATTGCAAAATTCAAAATTTCATATTCCAAATTTCATATTTTAAATTTTAAATATCAAATTTTAAATTTTAAATTCGAAATTCAAAATTCCAAATCTCAAATTTCAAATACCAAATTCCTAGTTCTAAATTTCAATTTCCAAATTTGAAATCCCAGATTCCAAATTTCAAATTTTTAACTTCAAATTTCAAAATCCAAATCCCAAATTCCAAAATTCAAAATTTCATATTCCAAATTTCAAATTTTAAATTTTAAATTCGAAATTCCAAATTTTAAAATCCAAATTTCAAATTTAAATTTCAAATTGTAAATCTCAAATTTTAAATTTCCAAATTTCAAATCCCAGATTCCAAATTTCAAATTTTTAACTTCAAATTTCCAAATCCAAATCCCAAATTCCAAAATTCAAAATTTCATATTCCAAATTTCAAATTTTAAATTTTAAATTTTAAATTCGAAATTCCAAATTCCAAATTTTAAAATCCAAATTTCAAATTTAAATTTCAAATTGTAAATCTCAAATTTTAAATTTCAAATTTCAAATCACAGATTCCAAATTTCAAATTTTTAACTTCAAATTTCAAAATCCAAAACCCAAATTCCAAAATTCAAAATTTCATATTCCAAATTTCATGTTTTAAATTTTAAATTTCAAATTTTAAATTTTAAATTCGAAATTCCAAATTCCAAATCTCAAATTTCAGATTCCAAATACCAAATACCAAATTCCAAGTTCTAAATTTCAACTTCCAAATTTCAAATCCCAGATTCCAAATTTCAAATTTTTAACTTCAAAATCCAAATCCCAAATTCCAAAACTCAAAATTTCATATTCCAAATTTCAAATTTTAAATTTTAAATTCGAAATTCAGAATTCTAAATTTCAAATTCCAAATTTCAAATTGTAAATCTCAAATTTTAAATTTCAAATACCAAATCTCAAACTTCAGATACCAAATTTCAATTTTGTAATGAAATAAATAAAAATAAATTAATAAATAAATTCCCAAATTCCAAATTTCAAAATCCAAACTTCAAATTTCAAATTCTAAATTTCAATTTTCAAATTTCAAATCCCAGTTTCCAAATTTCAAATTTTTAACTTCAAATTTCAAAATCCAAATCCCAAATTCCAAAATTCAAAATTTCATTTTCCAAATTTCATATTTCAAATTTCAAATTTTAAATTTTAAATTCGGAATTCAAAATTCCCAATCTCAAATTTCAAATTCCAAATACCAAATACCAAATTCCAAATTGTAAATTTCAATTTCTAAATTTCAAATCCCACAATCCAAATTTCAAATTTTTAACTCCAAATTTCAAATTTTAAATTTTAAATTCAAAATTCAAAATTTCAAATTTAAATTTCAAATTGTAAATCTCAAATTTTAAATACCAAATCTCAAATTTCAAATTCCAAATTTCAAATTCCAAACTTCAAATTTCAAACAGCAAACTCCAAACTCTAAATTTCAAATCCCAAATTTCAAATTTTATATTCTGTCATCGCATTTCATCAAAATTGTTTCCCATCCATGTCTAAACATACTTTTACTTGTGAGTATTTCGTGTGCGTACTCGTCTTATTCAACTACATAGCACTTACAAATATTTGGATATAGAAGAAACAATAACAACATGATCGTGCTTGATGCTCTTGTATAGCAAACAAATTCGGGGTAGGCTGTATCTCTACCACGGTCGTAGGTGTTTTCCGTGATAAAGTTTATAAGCGGTGCGAGAAATGGCACCATGCATGGGTTTGTTAAAATAAATTTATTTATTATTAGCATCATGAAATGAGAGTACAGTGGTTGTTTGCAAACGATTAAGTACTGCGCGATGGTATACGAGAAGTACGATATGAAGCACAGGGTATCAGCGGTGATGTGCCTGACGAATGTGTAATCCAGACTTAGTGCATCCCAAAGTCGTCGAGGCTAGTGTGTTGGAGACGCAGTCTAGGTCGAAGATGTCCTTGATGAAGCGCACGAATTCGGGTTTAGTGATGACAACGATGTTGAAATCACAAGAGGTATATCGGAGTCCACACTGACATATGGTGGTGCATTCTGGCTCCGGGAGAATGCCTCATCCTATCAGAAAATTTATGCAAATTTACGTGAAAATTAATTATTTTAATTTAACATAAATTATCTGCCACAGTATTATTAAGCACAAATTAATATCCGAATTGCTCCGATCTGATGAGGTATTCTCTCGCTATAGTGCCCTCAATTTCTGTAAATCGCTAGTTTGTAGTCTAAATTTTTATTTAAAATTTATGTGGAGATTAATTAATTTAATTTAAAATAAATTAACCACCACTGGTTTTTTACGCAAAAATTGACACTATTGGACACTATTACATGCCAGAGCCCTTCTTCTTTTATGTTTGGTGCTCCAATAGGCTAAACCAAATATTTTGAGTATGATGTTCGACGTCGCAAAACTAAATGAGTGTTCAAATTGGTCATTATTTCAGTTAAACTCAATAACAACAACAACAAGAAACGTGCACATTTAAATAAATGATTGCCATTTTTTAGATCATCTAAAGTCACCAAATTACAAAAAAAAACGTTTTACATACATTTATTCTAATAACACATTGTCTTTTTTTTATCTCATTTCAGATAACGACCAAAACAAATTTTTTGTGTTAACAGAATTCATTCAACCTTAGCTAAATTTCGAAACAAATCCATAATAACTGATAAAAACCAAACTGTTATAAAAAAAAATAAAAAAAAGTGAAAAAAGTGAATTAAAGCGTTTTTGGTGATAATCATAAAAACGCTCCCAAATTCCATCAAAAAAACATTAAATTGAGTGAATCATCATTTTGCAAATGATAACAAAATCTCAGGATGTCACACGTAAGTATTTTCTATAAAGAGTAACCTTAGTGTAAATTTGACATTTGATTTGATGTTTTTTCTTTATAAACATTTGGCGAAATTGTATTTCGTGTGCACATAGTGTTGGGTGGTGGTTCACTTAATATTTTGTTGACTCATGTATATGGTAACATAATTCTTAATAAACACAAGAAAATCATATTTGTTACATATTTTTTTAAAAGAAGTAAAATTACAAAATAAGAGGAGGTATGTCGTAAAAAAAAAATAAATTTAATTTAAAGTTTTTTTCATGTTGTAATAAAAGTTTCGATAGTGTGAACTCTGTGGGGGATAAACTCGTACCGTATAAAAATTGTGTGCATAATGCAGTTATGTACATATGTACATATATAAAAAATTTTTGATAATATTGATTTCGATTTTTCAATTTATATGAACTGAAGTGTTTTATCCTGATATTTGTATATTAATTAAAACAAACATTCAACTGGTTAATTTCCTCCACACATGAATTAATATTAATATTATGTTTCACATTCTGGCAAAATAAATAATCGCCTTGCCTCGAATAGATTAATGTTAGTATATTAAATACACGCAACCATTTTTGTTGTTATTGTGGTGAAAGGTGTTTTCACATATCAATCTTTATTATTAAATATAAACAGAGATAACAAGATAAATTAATTGCTTTAGTTTCCACACCATTAGATAAATCATTACCTGTCTTATCGCTGCAAAGCAAATTAAATTAGCAGCGAAAATCAAGAAGATAAACATTTTTTTTTTGTTTGCTCAATTACAAATAATTTATCTTGATTGAATCTCGGTTAAACATTGAATGAAAGTTGTTTTGAAGGTGTTGTGAAATGTATCATAATATAAATACATATAGCTATTGTATATAAATACTACCATCATACGAAAATAATATTTAATTGGTAAAGTTACAGATGTTGCATCGATCTTACCTTAAATAAGATCGCTGCGAACCCCTTGGGTAATCTGGTGTAGCGGCTTCAAAAAATCGATAGTATATTATCCCTATAATATGCCCCCAATGCGAAAATGACGAAATACCGGCTTTTAAAAGTACAGGTAAATTTACAATGATAAACTTTCATCAACCTTTTTCCTTGTTCGGAAACTTTAAACGCGTTACTCTCAAAACCATGTTTTTGAAACTGGCATGCAGGATAACTCAAAAAATTCTCAAAGGATCAAAATAATTCAATAATTTAATAAGTAATTGTTCATATCCCAGAACTTTATCTAAAAATAATTTTAGAATCCAATTTCTATCGTATATGCTGAATTTCATCAAAATCGGATAAGAAATGGCCAAGTTCCTTCCTAATTGGCCATATTCCAGAATTGTATCTAAAAACTATTTTAAAATCCCATTTCTATCGTGCATGCTAATTTTTATCAAAACGGGTTAAGATACATAGAAATAAAGTTTTGCTCGATACGTTGCCCCTTCATTTCTCGCACTTAAGGTTGGTTGGTCTCTTATTTCCCCCTTTCGTGTAACTATTTCCCCTTAAGTAGTAAGTTTCACTTCAAAAAGTATAAATTTTTAGTAATTTTTCATATCATTATTTTCTTTATTTATTCACTACATTCTTGATTGTGTTTTACAAGTGTAATCAGCGGCTTAAGATAACTAAAATGAGATATAAATATTTTTTTTTGTATTAACTGTATACCTAGTTGTTCCATGTTTTGTGGTTACTTCTGCAGGATTATTGGACATAATCAAATCGAATTTTTCTTTGAGAAAGTCAATTAATGGAGCTGATGATTATGACGTGAAATTTAAATTGAAATCCCCACCAATAATTATCGGGATTTTTTCTAGATTTTGATTTAGTATCAACGCCACCTCAACCGAGTATGGTAAGAATGCTCTATGAATAAATCGAATTATTTTATTGATTTTTTAATTGGGTGATGTATAAATAGATATTAATAAAATTATATTGTCCCATTTTCTATACTACATTTAGCTGCACAAATCTCTCCTACAGATTTGGCTTGCACTCGTTGTATGAAAAATTACCATTTCTCGTTTATAATTATTTAAATCTGTTGACATATCATAGTTTCTGTATCGAATTTTATGAGGGTCTTTTCATTTTTAGAACGTTTCACCCTCACAGATGGTGTATTGAGCCACAAATTGCGCTAGAAAAATATTTTCTAATTCGTGTGGTTTTTTTCATATTTATCGAACCAATTATCTTTCCAAATATTGGTACAATCTTCACCAACTTATAGTTTATTCAATTCAACTTGTGTTTTCCTTATTCGTTGACGCTCAATAGGCAATTCTGTAGGACGATTTACTCATAGTTTCACGAAGAAGATAACAAGCTGCTTCTTGACTGGTCATCTCAACGATATTAAGCATATCAACACTCATTTTTTTAGTGACATCAACAATATCAAATTATTGTATAATCTGACGCTATAAGTTACTAATACCTCTGTTTGTTTTATTAACGTACTTCACTAAGTATGCTGCACAAGGGTATTCCTCTGTAATGATTTTTATATTCATATTAGATTTCAAAGTATTAAATATGAATGGATTAAAACCATTATGCCATTGTTAACTTCGCTGCCTCTTTAAGAAAATTTTTGGTCGTTTATCGTAAAATCTGAATATAACCTTCATCCGAAATAATATTGTTTTGCTCGTAAAATGAATCAACATCAGCATAATCATTAGACTCTAAATGAATTCTTATGTTGTTGTAACGTTCTCTGAATTGATGAAAACCGGAATCATTAGTGGATATTGGTAATAAAATTGTAGTAGATTTGCATGGCATGAACGGTGCTTCAAAGCGACATTATTGAGGCTGATTAGATGCAACATTTTTACACTATCAGACAGAAATATTTGAACAAACCATAGAACTTCGTTATAATTAAATTAAACAGATAAAAAAGTGTTGACACATTTTCGTCATTACTCATTATACTTACGTTTAAGTATAATAAAAATATTCCTAATTTTAATAAAATACTAACATAAAATTATTTTTTATTTTTGTCTTCAATAATGAAATATTCATTACTTTGTTATCGTTGTTCAAATATTTATGTCTGATAGTGTATAACACGTGAAAATGTGTTTATGCGTTTGCAGTTTGATATTTCCTGAGGCCTCTGACGATGATACAGTTATTAATTCATTGATTAATGTTACAGCATTCCTTGAATCAGCATTTAATGGATCATTCGAAGCATTCATCAACCACAGTAACATATATGCATGTAGAGTACCACAGTGTTGAAACTCGATTATTTTAAAATATTTTGTCACATAGTATCGACAGAAGGGACTGCTCTTTTTAAATTTTAATATATGTAGTAACTATTATGTTGATTAATTTATTGAAGTTGCACATGTCACTACATCATCATTAACCAGTGAACTTTTTTCATAAAATGTAGTTGATTAATTTGCTCTTAAGTAATGTAAATTTGGTATGGTTCTTAAAAAAGCAAGGTTAGTCTCAATACAACTATTTATATATCGTTCAGATTTAATTTGTTTACGAGTTACGACAGCACTATATGTTTAAAAGCTACTGTAAGACAATCACGGACTTTCATTCTCATAATTTTCATTTGCTGCGTTTATACCGCAGCTAAATTAGCAATGCTAAACCAAAATGACAACTATAGCAACGGTATAAACGCGACATATTCCTAGCTCAGCCAACTAAAATAGCATTGCTTAAATATCATTGCTATGAAACTGACATTTGTAGCTCGGCTAGTTTAGCAGTGGTATAAACGCAGCAATTGCTAAGTACAATAAGTGATACGGAGTTACTTCACGACTATCTGACCGTAGCGTCGTAACTCACTGGTTGCCATCATGAAATGGGTTATGTGTACGTCGTGTCTGAAAATTCTAAATTCTTCAAGATAAATTGAAGGAAATGAAAATTCTGCGTGCTCATCGAATAATAGACTTTTAGGAACTTCTATTTCACCATAGGAGCGTTATTCAAATATTTTTCCTCATTCCATAGCAATGTTTGTTGATTTGCAGTCAAACTATCTTCCATGGTCCTATGTTTACGTGGTATATTTTCATCTGTTGAATTATTTAAAACAGAATCATTAATTTTAATATCGTATCATCGATAAAGTGGTTTTTCTATTAAAAATTGGAGCCAAGTCTTGATAAGTAACTCGACATAGGCATTTTTGTGTACATTAATAAAGTAGTCATCATCTGTATCTCTTGGTAAATTCGAAACCATTTTGTTAACATCGACAGGGACATTAATAATTTGTCAGAAAATGCCATATTGACCATGGGCATGATGACGCAACACACGAATTTGCATCCCTCTCCGTTACAATATCTAAAGGTGGTAAATGTCTTGATATTGGAGGATATTTAAAGCCATTGTATGTCAACATAATTGGAATGTTATGTTTCAATAATGCTCTTTTGCACGTAACGCATACCACAATAGTATTTCTATCAACATTTGGTAATATTTGCTTGATAATAATGAGTTTATGTAACAGAAATTTTCATTATGTCATTTTTAAACCATAAACGATCGCATACGGAGCATTGATATCCGAAAGGATTGTTGACAATTGCTTGGAAACTTTACGACACCTTCATGTGCTTGATAATTTGTATAATATTGTAAAGATACACATTTATTATGATGTCTAACACTCGAAGAACTGGGGCATTATTGACCAACGATTCAGGTACTTATATAGGCTCAATTCGATCTATACAAGATATTGAAAATATAATTTATAAATATTTCGTTGATTTAGTAAAATTATTTATTCACTACGCAAAACAATTAACGCAACAGTAAATTTTTTCGAAAAATACCCAATTTTGAAACGCTTGTATCTTGGTGAAATATCGGTTTAACATTTTTTTTTACTTTTAAAATGAAGGAAATTTAGTCTACTTTCCGATGCTGGGGTCCGTTTTTTATTATTTCTTGTTTTTCTATGACTTCTTTGAGTCAAAGAAAAATGTTTTTAACGAGAAAAATAAACGCATACTTTAAGACTGTCAACGAACTTTCCTGGTAATTCGTTCATGAATCCAAGTAAGCCATTTTGTAGAGAATTTAGAAACCTTGAGAATGATACTATTGAAATTGTTGTACAACAAATTGCTGTAAAACATACAAGAAAGACTCAATATTTTTTTTTACTTAACCAAAATCGTATAAGAAATGACCAAGTTCCTTCCTAATTTATCATATTCCAGAACTTTATCTAAAAATCATTTTAGAATTCCATTTCCATCATGCATGCTGAATTCAAAATCAGACAGTAAAGCCAAAATTTCAACAAACTCAATACGCTTTATTTCATTTGAAATAAAATGTGAAAATCTTGAAAGTAAATTTGAAATAGAATCAGTAATTGAATCTCTAATACTATTTTGAACTGAGAATACCATTTTTCGACTGCATGATGTACCGTGTAGGTTGACTGAAGAATTTGTAATATTTTTGTAAATTTTACTGATGTCTATTTTAAGTTCTTGACATGAGGTCTCACTAATGATTAAAGATGCAATTGGATAAAAATTGTCATGTGATGAAATAGGTCTTGTAGACGAAGATCCAAAGGTATGTTGTAAAGGGGACTAATAGCAGAGCTGTTTCTAGTTGCAGTCGTTGACAATTGATGTTTGAACAATTTGAACTTTCAAAATTATATAGTGAGGGTGTTTTACGATAATTTTTTAAATGGCTAATAAGTTGTGATATTAATATAAAATCTTGTTGGCACAAGAAACAATCAGGCATGGTTAGAGTTTGTATTTTTAATTACCCTACATTGTTCCACTAGTTAAATACTATTGGATTTTTACTGTCAATTTCAAAAAATAATGTAGAAATAACCATACCTGCTTGCTTATAGCTGAATAATGTAAATTATATACATAAATTAATTTAATTAAAATTTCCACAAATTTTTTGAATGATAGGAATTTATATTTTATACCATCGCAATAGACAAAAAACTCTGTTATCTTTCCGGGTTCATGCGTGGTTGTATCGTCGTCTTATTATCGATGGAGTTCTTGTTAGGAATATATATTTTCCATTCGGGAATATCAGATCTGGCACTATCGTCGCTGGATTTCCCTATTTTTATGTACACTTTATTTTGTTTAATTCTGATGTTAGATTTGATTTTAGGACAGTTTACGATTGAATCTCTTTGCGTTTTGTATTTCATATCTGTTTCGAAAATTGCTGAATTAAGATCAAGGTTCAATGAATTTTCGGTAATGTTCTAGTGTAGGGTAATCATGGGCAAAATTCCGTGAGAGGGCTTCAGATACCACGTTATCTTTCCCTGTTCGATACTCGATTTTAAAATTAAATCCCTGCAATTTCAAACTCCAGTGTCTGAGGCGTCCAAACTACAAAGTTCCTCTTGTCTATTTAAATTTCTTGAGGCCTAATACTGCGGCGAAATATTCAAGCTCCGTATAGTGCTATAATTTCGCTATGCTGAATTCAGTTTTTGAGAAAAATAGGCAACGCATATTGAAAAAGAAATGGGACGTGTAATTCGGTTGGCTCAATACCCCGATGCCATGCATTATGCCTTCTTTAGTCCTTTTAGGGACTCACCTGCCTCATCAGACGAAGAAAATTTAATTTTTTTCTTTAGTAACCTCGATAGCAATGGCAGTAGAAAATGTCTTTTATCTATGTTGACTGACTTTTCGATAGTTCAGTTTTAATTTTCTATTCACATCGCATAACACATCTTTGAATTTAGTAGAGATTTCGGATTCACTTTTGTTAAATAATGAATTTCCATCTGGTGAGCATCTAATGAACAGTTTACGTTTAAATGAAATGCAAAGGTATTTTTGGTACGATTACGTAAATCACGTCCTTAGCGTGGTGTTCATAGTTTGCAACGCGTACAATAAATAACAAATTTTATGTAAATATGCTTGTACGATTAATTAAACTATTCAATTAATGTATGAGTCATCCTCAGCCTCAACATCATCCATAACCGAAGTATTCTTAGTCTCATCCAAGTAATCCTCTTCTTTAAGCGATATGAATATGCAGCTTTATCAATTATTAATTGATGCGTATTTGATTCCGCAGGAATAACTTCATCTTCGTAATTCACACTTACTACGTTTGATCTCGACAGTTTGCAGTTGTGCAAAATGTACGTTATAGTTTCCATGCATGCTCAACAGTCAATCGATTATGACGAATGTGTTTTCCATTTCAGCTGTTGATGCAGGCCTGCTCAAAATATCAACCGCCAACTCACTTAAAAGTGAAGTAGAACACACCCCCGCCCACCAAATCTTACCAGAGAGCTGCTCGGTAATAATTGTTAACCATCTTTTGGGCCGCTTTTACTTTCGTCACGTGGTCAGTAATAAGTTCAATAAATGAATATCCAAACGATTTTCAAAATCGCTTCAATTGCCTCTAAAAGCAGCTTAACCCTTAAATGATACACTTAAGAAAAATTACTTAAATGTCACATGGGGTATTTTAGACCCCAGTATGAAAATTGCGTATTATTCCTTGAATTTTTCTATATTTAGCTTTGGCAATTTTTTTCAATATAGTTTAAAGCTTACTAAAGGAGATCAAATTATTACATTAATGAAATTTTAGTTTTATGATACCAAAAAAAAAAAAAAAGTTAGTGAAAAAAATAAAAAAATGGCTTATTTTATATAAATTAACCGTATTTTTTTAATTTTCAATATTTTTAGCTAAACATTTAGCGGTGTACCCTTGAGATAGTATATTTTTAGATAAAAATAGTCCGATACTGAATCATTGAAAAAAGGTATTTATTTTGCAATATGAAAGTTGAATTTTTTGTTATCGTCGAAGATGGCCGACCACGGCTCTGGCCAGCCGCTTCACGCTCTCCTACATACAAAAGCCGCTGATCCAAAGTACCCTCTTCCATATATTTTTGGTCTATTTCCATGGCACTCTCTGGAGCACTGCACATCAAAAAGTCTGAATCATTGTCTTTACTATCCTCAAACACGTTATCTTCTCCTTCTAAAGATGCTTCGTCGATGGGTTTACGATGCTCATCATCGCTTACTAACACTTCTCGAACGGTTCGACTCCGCAAATTATACGCCATTTAATAATACGACAAAATCAAAAGAAATGTGCAAATTTTAACAACGAGCGCAGTCTTACTCACGACCAAAAAAAATAAAACAACACAAAAAACGGCAAAAACAACTTTGAAAAATTATTTCATCAAAGCCGATCACCTAGAGATCTTAGTCATATCACATTTTTCTTGTCTGGTTATTAGTCTGTCTTTGTTTCTTGAAAATCGGATAAGTACCTTTCGAATTACTTTGTTTACAGACAGATAACAGCAGCGGGAATATAAGGCATCTCTCTCGCTCTATAGGTCTGCTAGAGTTAAGATGCCTAAAAATTATTCCGATTTTCACACAAACATACGTATATGACACACTGGGGTTCGTTGGAATCCACCGTGATTTTGGATCTTTCTACACAGCTGCTATAGCGGTCAACCGGCTTGCGCTGAGTACGTAAACAGGTGGTGCAATATCTGAACTGTAGCAAGGGTGGGGGAGGGGGGGGGGCACGAGATGCATTTCCGGCGGAAACATTTAAATATGTACGATTGAAAAAGTGTCATTTAAGGGTTAAATCATAAAACACGACGAAACAATTTATATTGTTTTTATTCCTTTCTCTGGTTCCCACTTTATTTTGTGGAGAAGATGCGAATTTGAAAGAACCAGACAAATCTGATGTTTCGTCCCCAGATTCCGTGTCGTAGCACGCAAATGGTTCTGGGGGTACAAAATAAATATTATTAGCTTTTATCACAAATAAAGATATCCGTATCATTATGAAACACTCCAGTACCCACGTTAAAGGCGATGCTGAAAACACCAAACAATAATAAAACTAAATTCCGTCCTATTTCAATATTGTGCCATACATACAGAAATTAAATCACAAATTGATGGCAATTTGTATCTCATAGAACTGAATTTTCGAATGAGAACGATTTCGACTTAAAACCACCGATATTCAAACATCGCATTAGTTATTCACCAGTAAACTATTGCACCGTTTACTTTAAAAATAGAATTAGAACCACGAGTCTCCCGGTTTTTAATTTATCTACTGTTAGTAGTTTTTTAGCTCAAATTCTTATAGGAAATTTAGGGATTCTCCAACGGAATTCTGGGATCTTGTTTTCTGTATCAAAAGTATGACCGAAAAATCCCCGGATTCTCTTATTTCCGATTGTCGCTTACATCCGAATGCAGGCAATTTGAATATCTCATATACAGCATTTCAAGTCAAATTCAGGCTAATTAGGAAAGAACTTGGTGATTTCTATACCGTTTATAATAAAATTCAGGATATTGGATTCGGGAATAATTCAAATCGGATTCTAAAATGAGTTTTAGATGAAGTTCTATGACCAATTAAAAAGTAATCTAGCCATTTCTTAACCGATTACGATGAAATTCGGCATGCACGACAGAAATGGGATTCTAGAATGAGTGTTAGATGAAGTTCTGGAAAATGGCAAATTATGAAGGAACTTAGCCGTTTCTTAACCGATTACGATAAAATTGGGCATGCACGACGGAAATGGGATTCTAGAATGAGTGTTAGATGGAGTTCTGGAAAATGGCTAATTATGAAGGAACTTAACCATTTCTTAACCGATTACGATGAAATTCGGCATGCACGACAGAAATGGGATTCTAGAATGAGTGTTAGATGAAGTTCTGGAAAATGGCAAATTATGAAGGAACTTAGCCGTTTCTTAACCGATTACGATAAAATTGGGCATGCACGACGGAAATGGGATTCTAGAATGAGTGTTAGATGGAGTTCTGGAAAATGGCTAATTATGAAGGAACTTAACCATTTCTTAACCGATTATGATGAAATTCGGCATGTACAATGGAAATGGAATTCTAAGATGGGTTCCATACGAAGTTCTGGAATATGGCCAATTAAACAGGAACTTACCCGTTTCTTAACCGATTATGATGAAATCCAGCATAAACGACGGAAATGGGATTCTAAAATGAGTTTTGCATAAATTTATGGAAAAATGCCCAATTAGGAAGGAACTTGGTGATTCCTTTCCCGATTATGATGAATTTCAATAGGTACGTTGGAAATAGGGTTTTAATTGTATTTTTTAGATAAAGTTCTGGAATATGGCTAATTAGGAAGGAACTTGGCTGTTTTTTTACGGATTATGATGTGATTCGAATTGTACGATGAAAGTGTGATTTTATAATAGTATTCAGAATAAGTGCTGGATTATGGTCAGTTTGAAAGGAACTTGGCTGTTTATTAACATTATGACGAAATCCAGTTTTCAGGGTATGTAATTTTTTTGATTTATTTAAAAAAAATCAATTTTATTGGTTTAAATCGGATTTTTTTTGATCTAAATGATTTAATAGTGAAATTTAAACATCTTGTTTGGACTTCAATGAAATTTATTTTTAATTCATCTAAAATAATTAAAATATTATCACAATTCATATAAAAAAATATAAAAGCCATAAAGGTTAGTTTTTCTGCCTTTGCCACGCCTAACTTATTCCTTAATTTTGAGTGTACCAAACCAAATGTGGAAAACACATGTTCCACTCCTGCTGATGAGGCACACGCTGTTGTTAAACCCTGTAACTTGGAATGATCTGTGATTGTGAGGAAATTAGTGTGGAGTGATAAAAATGATTCCCACCATTCAAATGCAGTTTTTATAACCTCATCATTCATGATAGACCCCGTAAATGGTTGAATTCGAGCTTGAAATTTTAAATAAACTGGCATACATTTTTTATGGATGTTTGTGAGCTTAAATTCTGTGACCTGTATTAATGAAAATGCCGCAAAATAGCATGGCCATAGTGCGAACAGATACCTATTTCTAAACATATTCATTTGTGATTTGGAAAGTAGTCAATTTAATAGATTTTCTAACGTTTTCCATATTCCGGCACAGTCTGCTACTTTCTAATTGTTTCTTTGCATTTGGTCTTATGCATGAGTTATTGGTTTGAAAATGCTAATTAATTATGTACAAGTTCTTTTTAAACCCATATTTAATACTTTAGAGGTTATATCACAATCAATTTCTTCTCTGTATTCATCACACACCTTCACAAGAATTGGCCACTTTTTGATATATGAGTCTAACGTATTATAGTACGTGTTCCGACGAACTTCTTGCGGCATTTGTAAAGCACTGCCTTGTGTTGCTGTATACCGCGCCTTAGGAAGATGGTGGTTTCGGAAGTATTTTATAATTTGTACAACATGTTGAGTTATAGCCTCATTCGTTGCTTAGATCATGAGCAAGCAAATTTAAAATGTGGGCTGAACATCCATATCGATGTGTAGTTATTTTTTCTAAATACTTAACGTCATGTTTCTGGTCTGAGGTACCGATTGTGTCGACTAACATTACTTCGCCGTTTTCTATTATTCTACAGGCGCATATTATCGGTTCCTTCCTGATATTTGATCACCCGTCTAGACTTAAGCAAACAATTTCATTTTTTAAATTTTTAATGCAGCTATGTTGCTCTTCTTCATAAACATGATTTAATAACCCCCCGGCTAAATCACGTTCATTAGGAGGCTTAAAGCCAGGCCGAAGCATACTTCAAAATTTGATAAATTCAATATTTTCAACCTTTTTGAAAGCCAAATTTGACGAGTAAATAAATCTAGCTAATTGCTTGTCCATGACTTCTCTATTCTTTAATGTAGTTTTAATCACATATTTATCAAGAGGCTCTGATGAGATGGGTTTTGCTACATTTGATTTATAACTGTTTTTTGTTGAAGTCATAATTACATTATTAAGAGCGTTAATTCCAATTTTTGGTCTACTGTCCCAGTAGACAAGCAATTCATAATCTAGTGAAAAAATTGGAGTCTAAATATTCGCTGCCGTTCAAGCGTTTATCGCAAACGAACCAAAACAGTTGATTCCACGACGTTCTCAATAATTGGGCATCGCTCATACGGTCAGACCACACTTTGGCGAATTTTGCGAAAGGATCTTGGCTTGCACCCTTATAAGATAAAGCTAACACAACAACTAAAGGGACTCGATCATACGAAGCGACGTACCACGTACGTTCTCGGATTGGGCTCTGGAAATGTTGGAAGAAGATGACCAATTTCTTCGTAAAATCATCTTCAGTGATGAAGCGCATTTTTGGCTAAATGGCTTCGTCAACAAACAGAATATGCGTTATTGATCAGGTGAAAACCCTCATGTGCTTCAAGAAACACCACTTCATCCACAAAAAATATCTGAATGGTGTGGTTTTCATGCTGATGTTGTCATTGAACCGTTTTTTTTCGTTGATGCAATGTTATTTCTTTGGTCAATTGCATGAGCTAGACATTAATGATATGTGGTTTCAACAAGACGGTGCGACATGCCACACAGCGGGTCTAACAATCGACTTATTGAAAATTCGATGAACGTGTCATATCCAGAAATGGTCCTGTCGATTGGCCGCCTAGATCGTGTGGTTTAACACCTCTAGACTTTATGGAGCTACGTTAAATCATTGGTCTATGCCAACAAGCCGGCATCGCTAGAGGAGCTCAGAGCCAATATTGAACGAGAGATAGCGGCCATTTCCGTCGAAATGTGTGGCCGAGTCATCGAAAATTGGGTTCAACGAATCGACACATGCAAACGTTCCCATGGTGGACATATGAACGATGTCGAATTCCATACATAAATGTTTTCATTGTACTTTGAGCCAATAATAAAATTTTCGAGATATCTCAAATGGTTTGCGTTTTAATTAAAAAAAAAGTTGTCAAGTCCTTATTGGGAGTCCTTACTGAAGATTTCAATCTGTTGATATAGATTGAAACTTGAAGGTATCCACAATGAGCAAAATTAAGTCCATGGCAGATGCACTCATACACGGTAATAAAGGGTAGCTTCTGTTAACCATCTTTCGGGCCGCTTTTACGTTCGCCACATGGTCAGTAAGAAGTTCGCCATAATGACGATTTTTCTTGGTGGAAATAGAAAATGAGCTTGGCCGTATTAATGGCATAATTTGTTATGGAGTCCCTCGGTCTGCAACGTCAGTGCTGGTGCGCCGTCAATTTGTGCCAAGACTCGCCCTTCGACGCGATGGTACTCAAGGCCCAACAATGAATTGGAAAGTTGGTATCGTAAAGAAACTTTATTAGGCGGTTGCAATTTCTTGAACAAATCAATACAAGCCGAATTTATGGTTAAGCTTAGTGAAGCACCAGAAACGAATATAGCTCATCGACTATCTGTTGCGCCTTTGGTCTCATATTACCAATTCCAGCATACTAGAGTTTTTAATCGACGAAGACGTTGCAGCAGAACTTTTCTAGTTAATATAGTTTTACACAGAGCGATGCATCATATTCCATATTTCCAAGTACTTAAGAGACGACAAACAAAAGAAAATATAGGACGCGAATAACAGAACAGGAACCAGCCCGCTTTACCGAATTCATTACAAAGAGAATTGATTTCAGATGAGTAACACTCTTCGTGTGTTGCTCTTATAAGGCTGCATAATGCCTTCGCCACTTCCTCGCTATTTAGGCAATTCTGAATGTTACAATTTATAATACGGGGAACCTTGCCCTTGCACCTTGCGTTCTTAGCAAAGCGGTGCATCCAGGCCACAATTCTTTGAATCTTCTTGATACTTGAAATCCTTTTGGCAATTTCCTGGACTGCATGTTCCGGTGTTACTATATGAAGATTGACCACAATCACCAGGATTACTCGACGATTCAACGTAAAACCATTGATTGCGATTAGTGATTTCTAATATCTTAGCGGTTCGATTTGCAACAAAGGTTTTCCACCTTCTTGGTGGACTGGAAGGCCAATCGAGTACTATTTGAGAGTCTGTCCAATAAAAGAGCCATGGTTGAGTAGTTGTGCTAAAGATATTCTTAAGGTTTGCATCAACTTAACAAGCAGTAAGGTACCGTTTAATTCTATCCTTGGTAAGCTTACAGTCTTTATTGGAGCAATACTATGTAGTTTTTGCTACAATAATATTCGTTTTGTACGTTCCTGCAATATTGACTCTTGTATATACATATAACAAAGCATCTGAAAACCTATGAAACTCAAACTCCTTAAACGACTGCAGATTTAACCAATGATTATCTTGATGTCTTCCAGTAATGACATTGATACATGTTGCTTGTAATTCTGGAGGTAGTTCGTCATCCCAACCTAGTTTTCCAACCATAAACTTTTGAACATAATTTTGACTGCAATATTAGTAGGAGACAACCACCACCCCATTGGAACAAATAACCTCGACGTTTCAGATAACATTGCACTTTTAGTGTGTGTGATACGGTTAGCTAATGTTACTTTAAATTGGAAGAAATCGTGTATTGGATTGAATTCAAGACCTAATACCTTTACTGTCACGTCATCCCTTTTTTGAATACTTCGGACCTTTATTTCCTGTAGCTCTGCGGGAATAGATTTTACTAATTTCGGATCATTTGTCATCCATTTTCTTAGTGGAAACTCTCCTTTAATGCTCTAATTCAGCAACCAATTGTTGAGCTTCTCCAAATTTTCTCAACCAGACATCAGATCCGGCAATTTTTCCGGCATTAGTTAGGATATTCTGCTTCGTAGTCTTCAGATAATTGGTGCAGGTTTGAAACGCTAAAGATGGTGCGGATGATGTTCCATTTGTCACTGTACGAAGACGATAAGTTTTTACCTTCTCTTCTGGATTTGTTCGCCAACATATTCTTTGAAAAGCACTATTTTCCTCTCGTATCCTGATTTGTCGGAACACCTTTTCAATATCGGTAGTAAAAACAATTCCATGTTTTCTAAAACGAATTAGTATATTAAATAATGGCTCTTGGATCGTTGGCCCGACAAGTAATTCGTCATTTAGTGATTTTCCATTTATTGTTGAAGCAGACCCGTCAGACACGACTCGTACTTTCGTGGTGGTATTAGACCGCTTAAAGACTGCATTAGGGCTTGCGTCCCGGGATTTCCCAGGACGGATTTCCCGGGAATTTAACCCTTGTGTCAACACGAGAAAAAAACGACATCTCACCACTCGTTCAACCACTGCTGTGTATGAATTTAACCAAGAGTTTTGCATCAAAGACGGTTAAACATTCAATATAGAAACTATATTATGTATAATGAAAATGTCATTTAACTTTATTAGAAAAAAAAAAAATTCATTCAGTTACAAAAAAACAAAAACACACCCGGGTATGTCGTGTTGACACAAGGGTTAAACAATTAAAAGTATTCCCGTTTCCCGGGAATGTTGTTAATTTTTCCCGGGAATGCAAAATCCAATTTCAAGACTGTTCAATGCAGTTTATTCGAGGAATTAATAAGATTGTCGTCGATGAAGGGTGCAACGCTATAAAAAATAAATACACGTTATTGAATTAGAGTGTAAAGAACTAAATATTATGTTAGATGGCAACACTCGCTAGATTACTTTAGAGAGTATACGGTTTCCTAGTAAAAATAGCTTCAGGAACTGAAAATAAGCGAAATGTGGAATTAATGAATATTGAGCAATGCTGTCCAGCTACAAAATGGTTTTAAACCACTAGTACCTTCAGATGCGTTAGGAAATCAATACATTGGCATACCCAAAGCTGAAGCGACTTCGGCATTATTATTTACAAACTCAAAAGAACAGCGAACCGTTAGAAATATTGGTGTTGCTTTGCTAGTAAAATTACTACAAGAGCCAGAATTTGGGAAATGGAAAATTATAGATGATGTATTTTAGGCGAGCTAAAAATTCGAAATGGCCTATCTTGGAAAATAATGTTGCGGAGATTATATGTGGTGGACTATTGGAAGCAGAAAACGAAAATAATTCGGTCAAAAGAAAAGTTGGACGTACATAGTCTATATCTACATAATTAAACCAAATTATCGTACTTTGTGCTTACCCAAAACACAAGGAAATGTATGGTGCTAAGTTTAAGCTAGAAATGGAAAAATAACCAATTTGAAAAACCACCCAAGCTGACATCCGCTGAAATTGAGAATAATTAGAGGGTGGGTTTCTAACGAAAATTAAATCGTCATTGGACGCATTTAGCTTCTTGGCACTATGTTGAGTAAAATCAACGCTGATAGTTTAAATTCTGTCCTTAGATTTCTTATGGTGGGAGAACGGAATACGCCGATTGAGTGATTAAATCAGTGTATCATATTTTTTCCAATTATTTGAAATCTTACTTCCCGGGAATCTAAAAAGCCCGGGAATGAGCAAGCCCTAATAGACATACTACAATTTATAACATTTGTGTAATTTATTGAATTATAAAAATATTTAAAATTTATTGAAATTATACAATCCATCGTAACCACAGAATTTATAGGATTTATAGATTTAGTAAAATTTACAGAATTTATAAAATTTACAGTTTAAAAAATTTGTAAAATTATTAAAATTTATAGAAATTATCAAATTTACAAAATTTGCAGAATTTATAAAATTTATTCTATTTATAAAAATTAAGGAATTTTTAGAAAAACAATTTAAAAGAATGCCACCCCGGTGGCACAGCATGCTTGCTTTAAGCTCCGGAGGTTCCTTTTCATGTTGGATCAATGAATTAATCACTCATTATCCGTTAAAAAATGATTACGAAACTTCAAAAATGAAGCGGCCAAATCCCTCTATGGGATGTAGCGCCAGCGAAAAAAAAAATTTAAAAGAATAATTTTAGTCTGTAGAATTTATAGAACTCATAGAATCTAAAAAATTTAAGCGATTACAGAATTTATGAAATTCTATAATTGATAGAATTTATAAAATGTATGTAATTTAAAAAATTCATAGAATTTATAGGGCAAAAATTTATAGAATTTGTCGTGTTTGTTTTCTTCCTGATTTGACTTCTTCTTTGACACCGTGGAGGGAGTCTATCAAGAAAATCAAAGAAATCCTGGAGTTTAGGAAAATCTGTTTCCGCTCCAAAGTCCATTTTTATTTTTTTTTTTTTTTTTTATGTTCAGAAACTTTATTGTACGACCGTTACACATAGCACATAAGTTTATATAATATACATAATGTTGCAATAATTTTGATATAAAACTATTTCTATGCTCCATATATTTTTAAAATGTGTATACAATGTAGCACCAATTGCTAAACTTTTTTTTTGTCGCACAACAACACCCACCCACTCCTTAAATATTTTAAAGTAACTTGACTTTTATTAACTCACACAATACACAGCTGTATTTGAATTACCCATATAAAATGTGCCTGTCAATTGCATTGAATTATTATCTTGGAAAAATTTACTTTGATTAGTACGACCGGGCATAATTCAATTGTATTCCTTGTAAATACACCAGGGGCTTACGCACTAATACCCTTCGAAACAGAAAATGAAATAAACAAGCTAGATGAAAACCAATAAGGGGGGAGGCAAACATAAATTTATTCAATGTCATATTTAATCAAATATGTAACGTACGTACACATATAAATAAATACAGATGATGTTGCTTCTGTATATTACATACATACATTATTGGGTTTGTTTAACAATTTCGCCCGGAAAAGCAAAATTGGAAAATCGAAAAGAAAATGCTTGCGGGCATTATGTTTTATGTATATGGTTGAACAATTGTTTATTTATCTTACATGTATATTTATGACAGATTACGTTATTTATGTTACAGTTGATGGTAGAGAACGATAAAAAACCGTTGGTAATTAACTCTTTGAGCTTTGAATTTGTTTTTATATGTATGTCTTAAAAATCGTGCTCGTAGCAAATTACTTGAAAAGGGTTATTACGTTTGTTGTTGAAATTTAATTAATTAGAACTTGACATGCCATTGAGACTTTACATTTTATATTTTTATACTCCTTCTAATTTTTTGTTTGCGCTGAAGGCATTTCTTGTAAAAATATTGAAGACTACAAACATTGTGGGTTTAGAAAATGATTACTACTGCATCGGATACAGCAATCAATTATAAACAAGGGCGGAGTAAAATAAGCTCTTAGGAAAGGATAATTCGGAAACTTGTTATTGTTTTGCATAAGAATTTTTATAAGCGTAAATCAACTTAACAGTTTGGAAATAGGCATAATGGAAGGCAATTCAGCGATGTTTCAGACAACACAATTTTAAGGCAATTCACAGGAAAACGAAAAGAAACAGTGCATGTGGTGTGGCGATTGCGACATACGATGATAGGTATTATTGAAAAAAAGTTCAGAGAAACTGTTAACTGGCTTAAAACATTGAATATTTTTTCGGTCAGAAAAAATATTCAGAATAGAAAAATTTAAATTACCGTTTTCTCTCTTTCTAATTAGGTAATTTTATGATTTTTTTAAATTACAAATAGTATGTATTGTATAAGGTAAATTTGATCAAGATCCGGAAGATTTTGTCTAAAATTTCGGCATTGTTGCGAAAAAATTTAATGAAATTTGTCTTAATTCTATCGATTTCCTGATGAGGTTTGAGGTTTAAATCGTCAAATTGTCCAAAATTATTCAATTTGATTATAGTCAGTGGTTGTGAAATTTAAGGTTCAATTATTTTTGAACCTTTTATTCGATTTGAATAAGTCGCACATTCAATTTTAAATTACTAAGGCCTTTTACGAAAAAAAAAAATTATTACAATTTGCCAGTTGTATGGCCGGCCAATTATTATTCAAACGAAATTGCCTCAAGTGAATTCTCATTGGCATATCTACTATATCATTCGTTTATGTAAATTATTTATAAGAGATAGGCCTTTGTAAAATCCATTCCAATAAAGATTACCAAAATAAAATTAATTTTTTACAAGGGTTTAGAGATATAAACCAGCCAAAAAGATGTTATAAATAATTTCTCTAGAACGCTTTTATAAAAACAATACATTAAATTAAAGGTATTGTAAATCTATGTGTGTGTTAGGTACTCTAAGGAAATTGATACGTGACACGATTCTATAAAAATTGACGTCTCAAATTTTGTACTGAATACATAAACATAAAAATCAATTGACTTGCAATCGTTTATATAAAAAATGTCTCGAATTTTAATTTTATATTCTTTTGTTTTGTATATAAAAGCTTACTCTAGTTCGATTTATGTACAAAAGCTCCATTTAAAATTTTATATTAAAATGAATAAAAGAAAATAAGAAAAACTTGTGTTTTGATTACAGATACACCTTGTTTCACTCATGTCCTATAGATATGCAAATTAAGCGTTTGTGCTTTATGCCTCGCCAGTTTTAGACTTGCTCGAATAGTAGTAGGTAGATACAAAAATGGGTATGCCGTGTTTCGAGGCCACAAGTTTTACGTATAATATGCAGGGTTCATATGATTTAAATCAATTGATTTTAATCGTTGATTTAAATCAGATTTATATCAATATGATTTTTTTATTTAAATCGCTGATTTAAATCAAAATTTATAAAGAAACTCAATTTTCAAACAAATGTCAGAGTTTTCAAAATCATTAGGTAACACCAACTTATTCTTAAAGTTTTCTTGAAATTGGAGCGCTCTTTTGTAAAACAGCGGTCATTTTGTATAATATTTTTTATGCTACAAATTTGGCAGTTCATAAAGCTTCTCTTATGCCCAGTTGCACAAATAAAGAGGCAACAGCCAGTTAAGTAATACTTCATCTTTTTCTTCATATATGAAATTACGATTTGTTTCATAATACAAAATCAATGCAAGCTGATTATTTTTCTTTTTACTTGAACATTGTAACTGGAGAATTAAATATTTGACTACCAGATTTCGTTTTACTAAATATTTAACTTAATGATAAATATTTCTACGTAAAAATAAAACAAAATTAACTGGCGTTGAATTCATATTATGAAACAAGTCGCATTTTCATAACAGAAGAAAAAGAGGAAATATTAGTTAACTGGGTGTTGGCTTTTTTTTTGTGCAACTGGGCATTAAAGAATTTAAAAAATTATGCACTCTTTTGCATCCGGAAGACATTCCTGTACATGAAATACAATTATCAAATGAACTTTTAGATAAAGTTTTTACTAGCGAACAAATAAAGTGCCATGAAAATCTATAAAATGAAGTTGTGTGTTTAGCATTGGATGGTTGGAGCAATGTTAATAATGATTCTATTATTTGAGACTGTGTTATTAAGCAAAATGGATTTGTTGTTCTAGTTGATACTATCGACACATCGGGCAAAAAACATGATTCCGATTATCTACAAGATCTGGCAATACAAATCTGTCGCAAAACTGAGATCACATACGAATGTAAAATACGAAGTCTTGTGACAGATAGTGCAAGCAACATGAAGAAAATGAGTCTATTAGCACATATTTAGGGAAAGAATTTGAACCTATACTCAAGCACATTATCAGTATAGCAAAGTACTTTCGGAATCACCATTTGCCAAAATCCTGGTACAATAAGGCAGGTGGTAGTTCTTTAGTTTTACCTATAGAAGTGCGCTGGAATTCGGTTTATGATACTATCAAATCATATTTGAAAAATTGGTCTGTGTTAATGAAAGTATGTGATGAGCACCGTACTGAAATTAATGTTGATATAATCAAGTTGGCGCAAAACATAGGATTAAAAAGAAATTGTGAAGATCTTATAGTTGTGTTTCAACCTATTGCTTTAGTATTGGATAATATACAAAGTGATACTAATAAAATTTCGGACAGTGTTGTTATATGGAAACGGTTGCATATGGATTTAAAAGTGATTTTGAATGCGCAATAAGAAAAGTATTTCACTCACAGATACAAAATGGCCGTAAATGCTTGTCATTATGCAGCATTCCTAATTTCACAAACCAAAATGTATAATGAAGAAAAGCTTACGGAAGAAGAGCACAAATTGGTACAAAATATATTGAAGAGGAGTTTCCTTTTTTTAAATTTTCTTAAAATTAAATTAAATTCAAAAAAATCGATATTTTTGATTTAAATCAGATTTTAATCAAAAATATCGATTTTTTTGATTTTTATAAAAGAAATCAAAAAAAATATAAACCCTGATAATATGTACTAGTAAGCATTTTAGTTGTAAATAAGACGTCAGGCCCCTGATGCTCTAAAAAATAAGCTATTGGATAAACGTGTAAACTTGCAAAAATCGAGGTCTACTCTAACGAACTTACTACTTCAAATAAAATCGAAAAATTGCAAACTAATAAAAGAAAGCTTTGCTTTTTACGAGTCTACACATTTACCCAGTAGGTATCTTATTTTTTAGAGAATCAGGGCGCTGCACAGTGCGGCCGATTTCAAAAAAGCTGGCCAAAAGTCAAAAACTTAAGTAAATTATTTCAAAATCTGCACTCAGGGTTTTTTTGGGTCGCTGATTACAAATCTGAAATCAGAATTGCAAAAATTATACCCTTCATCCCCTATTGACATCCCCTATTCGTGAAACAGTCAAATTTCAAGGTTAAAAATGCACCTCGCTTTCATCGATCAATCACTGAAATAGTCCATGAAATCTTACAAAAAATCGAAAAGAAGACCGACACATAAGCAACCATGACATTGCTAGGGAATTAAATATCGATCACAGAATAGATTTAAACCATTTGCGTAAGGCTGGATACACAAAGAAGCTCGATTGATTGGCCCAATTTCCATTAGTAAATTGCTACTGAAACGCAACGAAATATGTCTATTTTTAAAGCAAATCTTTGGGTTAAAAAATAGGGATTAAATACGAGAATGTCGTTCGTGAAAGATCATAGTCAAAGAAAGGAGAACCATCACAAGCAAGCCAGGATTTACGCCCCATTAGGTTATGCTGTGTACGGCTGGATTAGAAAGGAATCGCACATTTTGAGGTTCTAGAACCTGGTCAAACGATTGATTTTAATCTCTATACTGTCAGCAATTAATCAAACTGCAGCAAGCAATTCAATAAAACTGCCAGAATTGGTCAACAGAAATCCTGTTGTCTTCCACCATGACAACGCTAGACCACACACATTTTTGATGATCCGGCAAAAATTGAGAGAGCATGGCTGGGAAGTTTTGATGATTCACCGTATGGCCCAGACCTTGCACCATCTGACTACCATTTGTTTCGATCTCTGCAAAACTCCCTTGATGGTCTAAAGGTGGCTTGAAAAAAAGGACTGTGAAAATCACTTGGCCAAGTTTTTCGCCGATAAACCTCAGAAGTTCTACACCGATGGAATTATGAAACTTCCCGAAAATGGCAGAAGGTCATATAGATAATAATGGCCAATATGTACTTAAATAAAACTCAGTTTGAATAAAAGAAAAATTTAATCAAAAAATGACAAAAAAAATCTCTCTTATACATTTTTCGCCAAACTGATTTTAAAAATTACAATAAAATCCGAAAAAGCAGCTTAAAGCAACCAATTTTTTTTGTATTCGGAAGATACTACTTTCACCTACAACCTCTGATAAGTTTTACAATCGAACACGACAGAACAACACAACTTTTTGATAACAACATATCGTATTTTAAATATTGACATTAGTAAAAATTGACTTTAGTTACTGCTTTTCTTGATATTTGATACTTTCAAAATTAGTACATTACAATTTATTTTCATGTTTTACTTGCTTTCAGAAGTTGATTCCATTTTGGCCGATAAGAATTGGTTGTGATTTCGATTTTCTGTATTACTTTTAACAAGCGCGTTGTTTACCATTTCGGAAACAATGTTGATACTATTCGAACAAAGGTAGCATTGGGACGAATATTCTAGGGCAGATATGTAGAAGAAAATTTAATTTTCTATGAGTGATTCCTGAACGTTAGACATGTACTTTAGCCAACCCAATGGAAAACAGAACCCATCTAGCAACTTTTTTTTTTACTTTTGGCCAGCTTTTTTCGATTTCGCCGCACTGTGCGCTGGTTGATGAAATAAAAGAACAGAATTTTATTATTTCTCAATTACAAATTTTTGCATTTATTCTACTAGTACCACTTTTGCGTGGATTATTTTCATTGACTCCAGATTTCACTCTTCATTTACCGAACAAGGATAAACGATAAATTCACTGATTATTCACCGAATATACTTACATTATTCACTCAGCATGCTCTAATTCTTCAGTATCTAGCCATTCAGTCACCCATTATTCTCACACTATTCACTCAGTATTCTCTCATTAATGATGTATAAAACTGATGTTCACTGATGAATGATGATTTCTCTCATTCTCTCGGGTATTCATCAAATGTTCAGTATGATTATTCACAGATTATCCTTTCATTATTCACTCATAATTCATTCATAATTCAATTATTATTCATAAATTGTTCACTTATTGGGTTTAATGCCTGCTTCTTGCAGTAAGTTGAAGAACGGTATGTTTTCATCACGTTGATCTGTTGCGTTCGGTACTATTGAATTGGGGTTGCCAATTTTTATAGTTGTAGAATTTCTATAACAACAAAAGATTATGATTAATATTGCTAAACCAATTGTTGACAAAGATGTGCCAGACAACGTCCAAATCCATTTTTGATGGTTCATTTGTTGTAGGTAAATGTTACTTAATCGTTTTCTATTTGCAATATTCTCTTGATTGATTATGAAGATGTCATGTTTTTCTATTTGTATATTATAAAGTGCGCCTTGAATTTTTTTTATCTCATTTTCCCATTCGTAGAACTGAAATTCTTAAAAATTGATTATAACTGTGCAATTTTTAAAGGTGATTACAAAGTTAGTTTTCTGTTGTCGAGCCCTCAGTTCGATGATAATATTGCGTTTTGAGCATTGTTTACTACGAGTTTGTTTTCGGAGATAAACTGTAGTGTTGTATTTGTTTCGGGTGTTACGTTACATTGACTTTGGCTTCCCATGATGAGAGGTTGTATACATTCATCCTGAAATTCTTTTAAATCAGTGTAATTTTGTACATAGTTGTTATAATCGTACGTCCTGAACAGTTTTTGTTTGTATCTACTGGTACAATCATCATTACGGTTGAGACGTCTTGTTCCATTTTCAGCACTTCTATCGTGTCCAGGAGAGTTTTGTTATTAACTGCAATTTTCGGTGTGAGAAAATTTAGGGCTTCATCAGGAAGAGGTATCTCGACACCTTGGTCTACAAGTATAGTTATTTTAATGATAAAATCTCTTTTAAGGAAAGTAATTTACTGCTGGTTAGTGCGATCTTTGTTCTAATGATGGCTGGCGTCTTGAATGTCTTCAAGAATTGTATTGACGGTCTCGATATGTACTATGATCGTTAGCAGTTCTATTTCTGTTAATACGATTCGGTTAACGATTAGCGTACTATTTGCAACTTTATTTATTTTTCTGTCATTGCTGAATTCTTCTATTAACCCATTTGATCCCACTGTACTTATACGGGTACAGAAAAATCACTAACTTTACGACGCCACTACTGCGGTATTTAATGTCAAATTTCGATTTGTATTTTACCGTTATATCTGGTTTTGAGTGTAATTATTATATTTAAAAAAAAATCCATTTCGAGAAAGGATTTTGAGTGTTATAAAATATTTGAAGTAGAAATATTGTACATAATTTGTTATTGGTGTGGGATCAAATGGGTTAACTTACTCATTGATCTAAATTTGTTGGCTATTTTCATTTACGAGTTCGTTTAGGCTGCTATTTATCATTCGCAGGTCCTTAGCATCCGGATTTCTCGCTAGCCATTTTCGGGCCCATAAAGATATACCAAGTACTCGTAACTTAAAAGTTTCTTTATAAAACTTATGTTGAACATTAATTAGTTTTAGATTTTTGCAAAACTCGTTGGCTTTCGCTAATGCTGATATTTTTTTTTTATTGCGCTGGCGCTACATCCCATGGAGGGATTTGGCCGCTTCATGATGAAGTTTCGTAATAATTTTTTAACGATTTTATTTATTAACCAGCCGTGATTTATTCATCACTCGCCGGGAATCGAACCCGGGACCTCCGGAGCTTAAAGCAAGCATGCTGACCACTATGCCACGGGGCGGTAACAATGTTGATATGGAATCAATCTGATATGGCATCTTAAAAATTTAGAAAAAGTCGAAAATCTAGTTTACGTCGTTAGCAAGCAGTATATCCAAAGTTAGTCGAATTTTTTTTAACAATGATACCACATAATTAGGGTTGAAGTAGACCGTAAAAAGGCTCATGAAGTTTCTAACAGTACTGCGTTAAAATTTCAATACTAATTGAAAAAGAAATACTCTTCTGCCATTAGCAGTCAAAATGTAGTTAACAAAATCAATAACTAAGGTGATGGCTCCATCAATGAAGCTTGGTACAGGTCTCGCGTTCAACAATATTAACACACTTGTTTTATTTTAAGAATTTAAAAAACCAGTCGAGCCAATTTTTCCGGGTTGTGGAGTCTGAGGAAAAATGTTCGGCTCCGGCTTCCATATAATTACATGGTTTACTAATCCTTATCTAGACAAAAATACAGAAACCCAAAATCTCGAAAGGAAAATCCAGAAAAATAGAATCCAGAAACAAAGAAATTCACAAAGGAAAATCCACAAAATGCAATTCAATCCAGAAACACAACTACCTGACCTCATTATGATCCTGAAATTTCATTTTTTTTTTCGAGCAAATAAAGTGATGCCGATTACTCATTTTCAATTTATGATTCAAGGACATGACAAACTGTAAAACACTGTATCCATTTCACAATTTAATGGAATAGGAAAATAATACAAAAAACAGAGTCGGAGCCCGCCGATTCCTTAGGGCTCCGGCTTCGACTCCGAATCCTTAAAAAAAAGATAAAATAATCAGAAACACCCCGACTTCTACTTTGCAATTTTTCATCAATGATATTTTGAAATGGGATTTTCTTAAAACTTTCTAGAATGCTTGAACTTTCTGTACAATGCAAATTATTATTTTTTTGGAATTGAATTTAAAAATTTTTAATTTTATAAAAAATAAAAATAAAATAGTTTTTTACATTTTTATTTACCTGTACCACATTCACTCCAAAAAAATCTGGGCACCCTCCTTGGTTTTGGTCCTGATGTTAGGTTTTATCAGCAATTGGTTTTCTTCTAGATCTTGCGGTTCTTCTTTTACATTATTTTGTTTCATCATTATTTCTCTAGATTTTTCTATTTTATTGATTACATCTAGAAAAATACCTTCTGCTGTTTCCCTGATTTCATTTGGGTTTGATAATATTACTTTGATTAAACATTATCTCGTTTGGTGTAAATCCAGTTGCTGAATGAACTGAATTATTCTATAAGGTCACAGATAGTTCGATGATGGCTCTTGTATTGGTGTTTGGAATTTTATCCTTATTCGTATTATAGGTCTCTATTATGGTCGAATGGGGTTTCTCTATTTACCCATTCGATTCTGAAGACGAGGCTTATTCAAATTTTATGTTCAATCTGGTTAAATAGTCTTTGAATTGAATTGAACGAAATGTGGTTTCGTGATATGATCAACTTAGGGATTCCGAAAGTAGTGAAATACTTAGTTTTGTTTCAATGTGAAACATTTGTAAATGTTTCGAGAATGAGTCAATGACTGGTAGAAATTAAGATTTAATAATAATAAAAATGTCTATGTGGGTTCTTTCCAATGGTATTTCCGTGCTCGATCGAGGCGATATTTTTATGTTGTGTGATTCTCGGTCGTATTTGTGAATATTCCAAATATTACAGCTGTTGACATAATCTGGTTTTCTACTTCCTTGTCCGAGCCCTTTCATGCTCATTTATTATTATCGCATCTTGTCTACTTTCACTAGTAAGGCCTACTACTAGTTTGCTGATAAACACGAAATTACCTTTCTGAGAGAAGTTTTCTTTGAATGTTTCTTGAATAATTCGGTAAAGGATTTCCGGAGCTAGAATCGCGGATTGTTTCCCATTATGGTACTTTTTCAAGTATTGTGTTATTTAATTTTTCTCCAATTTATTTTTTGTAATGATAATTCTTTTTATCCTCGGAAACACCTCTTCTGAAATTATAGTGTCTATAGTTCAGAAATTCGAAAAATGACCTCGTTTCGGTAATAATTTATTGGCCTATCTGCGAAGTGAATGAAATATTCATCAGAAGTATTTGCAGAATGTATTGAACCTGAATCAGTAGAGGCATGATTCTGTGACACTGCATTTCCTCGCTTAACTTGTTTGGAGTTCTATTTAGTGCATCTGCCACCAGTCACCACGTTGGCTCTGCCTTCCTTGTAGATTACGTCATATTCGTAGTTTTCAAGCTCTAAGCGCCAACTCAGTATTTTTGAAATTTTTTCTGAGGTTTTTATAAAAGTCACAAGGCTGAACTTGGTACCGTAAAGGTAAGGCTGATACTTTTTATCCGCCCAAATTCCTTTTCATTAGTGGCGTATTTGATTTCTGTGTTATTTAGTGTACTTGATGCGAAATCAATTGGTCTTTATACTTTGTCAACGCATTGTGACAGGACAGCACCCAAAGCGTTCTCCGATGCATCCGTTGTCAATATAAACGGTTTGGAAAAGTCGGGATAGATCAAAATTTGATCTGCTGATATTATATTTTATAAAGTTTCAAATGATTTTCTCTATTCTGGATCTAAAATATTAACATCTACATCTTTCTTTAAAAATGTTGTCATCTCTTTTGAAATTTTTGAGTCTTTAACAAATTTACGATAGTATCCTGATAATCCAAGGAAATGTTTTATCTGTTTTTGGGTATTGGCCTTCCAGGATTTTCTTAATTTTTTGGGGGTTAGGTTTTACACCTTCTTGAGTGATAATATGCCCCAGGAATTCCGTTTCTCGTTTGAGGAATTCGCACTTATCTAATTGTATCTTCAGGTTAAATAGTGAAAATCGTTTAAGGACTTCACTAAGATTTTCTATGTGATTTTCTAAATTGTACTCCACGATAATAATATTGTCCAGGTAAACGTAGCAGATTTTTCCAATCAGGCCGTTCAATATATTATTCATCGCCCTTTGAATGGTTGCTGGCCCGTCCATTAGCTCAAAAGGCATTCGAGTAAATTCGAAGTAGCCTTTATCCGTGGAAAATGCTATGTTTTACAATATTTTTCATCCATTGGAATCTCATGAAAGTCAGATTTTAAGTCCATGAGAAATAAATGAATTTTCCCAGACTATCTATAGATTTCTTCTATCTGGGGAATTGGGAACTTATCGTCTATGGTTTTTTCGTTGAGCTTCCGATAGTCGATTACCACAGGGGATGGTACGGACTACTTGAATTACGTATAACTTCACTGTCCAGTAACTCTTTAATTTGTTCCTCTACGTCTTTTTGGCTATAAACTGGATGTCAGTGGGTATAATGCTCCAGTGTCACCAAAACTGATGTTGTTGGTATAATGCTCGTTATGATTACAACTCATGTAATCATAACTACATATTTTTATCCCATTTTGTTTATACTGTCAGTAAATGTTTCATAATGAAAATCAGGCTTTATTCCCCCATTATTTAGTCATTATTCACTGATTATTAAGAAATAACTAATCAAAACTATCAATCCTGGGCACAACGGTATCTTAGGCCAATTAAATCTGGCGGAGAAAATTGGGTCTGGTCTCAATCTCCGCAAACCACTGGATAAAATTCTACGGTTTACCAAGCAGATATTTTCACCATCGGGGTATTTGTGATTCATTGACTCAGAAAGAAATGTAGGGACACCGAGATATATGTATATATTCTGAGACTGGAGCTGCTACCTTAACCTCATAGAACAGGGTAGGTTAAACAATGTTACCCCTTTGTGGCCACTCTGACATATAGGGCCCAGAAACTAGCATTACCTACTCTAAGAGTCATCTAGCGATTGTCATTAGAAAATGGAAACCAATTTAATTAATTATTGGGATTGATTCACTCATTATTCACCCATTATACAATGAAACTATGTATTCACTGATTAATTGAGAAATTACATTTTACCTTTTTATTATTCACTTATTAATCGGTCATTAATATTCTCTGATTATTCACTGAACGATGAATAGTTAATAATGAGTGATTAGTGAATAACAAGTGTTGCTAAAATAAACACGAACATTTTTATATGGATTCGCCTAAAAATAGATGGCGAACAATTTTGACATTTTAGCTCGCTCACGGTTAAGACCATAATACGAAATTTTAAATTCGCCGACTTCAACTCACCGTGAAAGTCAAATGTGAAAACCATAATAGGAGTATACGACAGCAGTTGTGCAAGTCCTCATTGGCCTCGAAAGTACCAGTCAAAAATAGAAAGGAGTTTCTGTATCATCTTAAGTTTTATCTATTTTTGGGACCTCCCAATTTATGAAAAAATTGTAAATATAAAGTTTCAGTTCGATTGGTTAAACCATCTGTGCTGTAGAGAGGACAAAGATAGACAGACAGATTGACAGACCTTCAAAGTTTAAACATATAAATCTCCAAAAATCTCAAGGTCCAAAATTTTCATGATTGCTATACCTCGTTTTGCTTACGGAAAAGAAAGTAAAAGGAACTTTAATCTAAGAAAAGGATCTTAGATTAGAAAAGTGTTTGACCAAAATACTTTTGTGTATTTGGACTAAATAACCTTCTTGAAAGTTATTTCAATCACAAATTTGTGAACAACCGGGTGATATAATAAAACTAAGTATACGGGTAATATTTAAACTATAAAATAAAAAGTCAACGAACCATCATCACTTCATAATTTTGTCTAGAATTTTTTTGTAATAATTTGACTGAACTTTCTTCAGTCAAAAATCTAAAAAGAATTTCTGTCAAAAAGTTTTGACCAACGCTATACTACTGGAAAAGTATTTCAGTCTACAACTATTTTTACTTGTTAAGCGTATTCCAACCAAACATGTCTAACTAAAGTACCTTTCAAGATGGTTATTTAGTCCAAATTGTCAAAAAATGTGAGCTAAACAGTTTTCTGACCGAAACCTTTTTTTTTACTTACAAAAGTTCGTTTTGAAAGAAACTTTAGTTGTACATTTTCTATGTGATGAATGAAACGCTTTTTGTTTTTTGACTTGTTGTTTGACTGAAGCCCCTTTTCAAAAGGAGTTGCCTTTTAATTTTTGACTGAGGGCCTGTTTGATAATTCGCATGGTGCAGTGCAGTGTACATTTTTTTCTTTATTTCACTAATAGAAAATAAATCAAAGGAGACAAGGAAAACAGTATGCACTGCACCGCACCGTACGAATTATCAAACAGGCCCTGAATCACCTTTTTTTGACTGAATTTCAGTGGAAAAAAGAACAAAAAGGTAAATCCAGTCGATTAATTTGTGACTGATACACCTTTGAAGAAAGTTGTTTAGTCCAAAACGTGAAAGGTATTTCTGTCAGCTAGTTGTAAAGGGCAGAAATTGAGATAATTATAATTTTGCATGAGCTCACCACTACCACTTTTGCGTGTGTCTAATTCTGTTATTGTTTCTATTGACTCATTATCCAAAGATTATTCAGTCGTTATTCACCGAACAAGGATGAATTCACTCATTGTTCACCAAACATTTTAACACTATTCACTTAGTATGCAGTGATTAGTTACTCATTTACCCGTTATTCTCACACTATTCACTCAGTCTTTTTTCATTATTCATGGATTCTTTAATCTTTGGTCCAGAAATCTCTCATTATTTACTCTTCATTCATTGCATACTCACTCCAAGACTAGTGCCGAGTATCATAAGTTATCAAATAAGGATTATCAAAGATACACGGTTAAACTTGCTTGCCTCTCCCAGTTTTGCAAAACGATAACTCAAGGGTTTCTTTGTTTGTACGCAGTAGTACGCGGAGATTAGGATCATATGAAACCAGGATGCGGTAAGGCGGATATGATTTTTCCCGCTAGAACCCCCTCAGATAACATAATCTTGAAATTCTTGTGGCAATCTAATATTTTAACCATTACATCTAACAGTTGAACCATTTTCCCCGCCATATTTAATGATTAGCTTTGTGGCTTTTAGATATATGGCTCTTGAGCCATCTGTGATAACTCCAAACAATTTTCTAAGGCAGCAGTGGGCAAGCCATCTTTGCTCCCGTTACGCTCAAATAGTGCTTGCATTTTTGACATCATTAAGCAAGTACTAGTTTGCCCTGTCTTTACCCACTAAATGAACTTTGCATAAGAAATCATTGGTCTTATTAAGGACCGTTATTTCCAAATACCATCTGTGAGTTAGATCACACGCTTTGTTTGCTTTGTATGTTATGTGTTTTAAAAGAGGGGTTCCTTGTCAGTTTTTGATCTAGTCTAGCTCTCTTGAAGGCTTTCCCCATGCAGTGTTAAGAGAGGAAAAATAATTTTTTCGGTTTGTGGGCCAACTTCTTTCGCCATTCATTGAAGATCACAGTGTATGCGCTTCGCTATTGTACTCTCGTACTTAACCTGACGACCAGATCATCAGCGCAAATAGCCTTCGAGAAATGAAATTATTTTAAATCGATCTAACACGAACAGTCACAATTCTGGTGAGAGACTCCACTCTGTCAACAACTTCTCATATCTGCAATCGAGAGAGCAATTCTCGCTATCTACCATTTGGTAAATGAGTCAATTCTTCTTGTTTGCTTTTTTTTTTAATTACTTCGAATTTAGTAATAATGAATGCGCTTTATCTTTTTGGTTCGGAGCAGCTGCTCTTGAGAACCGTTTCTGTTGATTTCCCAGTCTGATATCCCAGCCTGGGATCTAAGAGGTATCTTTAGAGGGCATTGAATCTAATGTATAGACTTAGTATTTTTACCACAGTGTTGAGTAAAAATGACGTGGAGCTAGGCACAATAGCCCGAATATCTTCGGGGGATCTTTTACCTATTTTTGGTATAAAAATAACTCGAACATCCCTCCAGCATATTGGAACATGTTCCAGGGTATAGATGACTTTGTACAGTTTAATCAGATAAGGTAGTAAGATTTCCAGGCTTTGCTTTAAAAATATGGGATATATGTAGTCACTTCCCAGGGACCTGTAGGGATCAAAGGAGTTGATCGTACAACTTATTTCTCCTGGAGTAAAAATGTTTCTTTAAGCGGGTGCCTTGCCTCGTGGTTGTATCTCCATTCGGTTTCTTAACAGGGCCCAGAAGTCGGCATACTGTTGGCTGTCCCGTCGACGCGTGCTTACACGGGTCATAATTTTTGGAGCCTTTGAAATCGCAGTCTTGTTAACCGTCCCTACTTTCTTTTCGTCCCTGCTTCTCTCCCTCTCCCTTTTGGGGCGAAAATAGACAGCTCCAAAGAGTAAATTCACCTTAAGACTGAAGCGCTTTAAAGCCAAATAACATCAACATTATCAGTGCGAGGAGGTTATTCTTTTTTTCTTTCATTGGCAGCATGATTCTCGTATAAACAAAAGAACTGAGTTCACTGGGTATTACTACTGCCATATTACAGTGGAGGGGAGGATCTTTGTCTCTCTTCGCTGGAGCGCTTTTGTGTGTAGAATCATCTGACGTCTCTGCCAGTTACTAGGATTTCTCTAATGTAGGCAGTTGCTGACGTAGATGCAGAACTCAAGGACGTTGGCAGGGATTTGCCCTGTGCTCGGTCTGCAACCACGGTCTCCGCACTTGAATAGTCGCTACCTACTATCATCGTCTGTTTGTTCACTCTCAAAAGCAGGGTCTTTATGGTCCTCCAGAACTTCTCAGATTGGTGCGTTTAAAGGTTTCTTGACCAATTTAATCCTATATCCATTCTCCTATCGACATACATGTCTTATCTCAGCTGGGGAGTTCTTTATCGTCATTTATATGAGACTTTACCCCATATTCTTGTTTTACAATCGTCAATAGATAATTGGCATTAAATCTAATGGACCAAGCCGTCTTAGACTTCTTCCGCTTTTACCTTTTAGGGTCTGTAGGGGTAATAATTTTGGTGTAATTCGATTCGCGAATTCATTCATTTTGTAAGTACTTTTGCTCGGATAATTTGGTTTAATGTGATTTTGTTTTGTCTAATTTTTAAGTCACACAATACCCAATCACAACTCTAACCTGGGACCTCCAAGTTGCAAAGCAAATCTCTACTCACAGTACAGTACCGAGAGCGACAAGTTTCCCAGTTACTAACGACTAGTATGATACAAATTTTTTTAGGGCACCGACTTTTCGAATTATGAGATAGATTTCAATGAGCTTTTGAGATTTTTAAAAAAATCACCATAAGCTTTCAGCCAATATATTGAATTTTGAAATTTTTATTCAAGTACTGTTTACATGTTTAAACATTTTTAATTGAGCTTTTAATGCTCCAAGCCGTAATTGATACTCAGATGGTGCCAGTAACAAAGCGGCACAATGAATAATTTGGATGATTTACAAAAAAAAAAAATTTCACTTCTCTTAGTAGATTAGTATGTTTAGTGTTTTATTTGTCCTATTGATAGTTTAAACTAGGATTTGAATATGTGCAGAGCCGTAAAGATAAGGGTAGTTCAAGAGGTTGCGTAAATCGAAGTTTCCCTACAGTTTGTATGTATACTACCAGTTTACATCTAAAAGCTCCGTTCGATAAGATATTTGAAGCATAAATTTGAATTTTAGTTTTACTTGTGTGGTATTTTCTTCTTTATTGATTATCTACATTTTTTTTAAATATTTACATAAGATATGAAACGATAAATTGAATATGTATGTATAATATTCAATAGAATACTAATAGATTTGGTGCAAACGAAACGAGTATATAAAGAACTGCGGTTTGAGTTTATTTGCACGAGTCGCATTATTGTGGGGAATTTTTGGAATTTTTGACAAGAATTTCGATAATAAATTGGAATTGAAGTGGAATGAAAAATTAATTTGATTTCGATAGCAAGATCTAAAAAATAAAAATTCGAGATATCCTTCTTTTCGTATTAAATATTAGAGACGAATGCTTTCTGATTTTCTTGGAATTTGAAAAATTCAATTGAATAAGATTATTGTTTTCATTGTGTGTACCCAATTATTTCCAATCCATTAATTTTTCTTATATGTTACACGAAAAAGAGAAATAACATAAGTTTAAAATCAAAGTGATTTCCAAATACGATTAACGGAATCGGGATAATTTTTAATTTGTATATTATGTCACAATATCCGGATCTAACTTAAAATTCTCTCTAGATCAAAAACGATCTAATCTATCTAAATCTGCTTTCACAATATTTCATTTAAAAATGTATGTAAAAATTACAAGCTGTTACATTACGTAAACCCATAAAATTGGTATGATAAGCCGGCCGTCAGTTTCGTTCCAAATATATTACGTAAAAAAACACATTCATATTTCGTATTTCCCATCACAAATAAAAAAAGGATATCTTGTATTTTGTTATCGTTATCGAACCGAAAACACATTATTCATTATATACCTACACATAATATTCTAAAATAATATGTTATGTATGTACATAAATGCGTATTCTAAATTTAAAGATGGGAATCAAACGTATCATTTGTTATAAAATTTATTACATCAATCATCCTCTAAAAATATATAACAAAAAAACCGCGTTATCATCTCCAAACGGTTGATGTGTCTTTCGTTTGTCTGCCTCGTGGTTGCAAATTATGTTTTTGCTCAATTTCACGCTTATACAAAACAAACATGCCACTCTCACACTTATTAGCACGAGGCGCGTACCGGCGTACTAAATCATACAAACAAAATATACTATGCAAACTCAACAAAAAAAAAATGTTTGCCAAAAAATAACCGGCTCATGTATATTTACGCAAAAATGTCTTTAGATATGCTAATTAGCATCATCATGATACAACATGAAAAACGTGTGGCGTATACATAAAATATTGAAGAATATTATTAACGAAAACATAATTAGAATTCTTCTTATTTACGTTCTTGTTATGAGATTACATCTCTCTAAAAAAGAAGGCATGCAAAAATATAAAACTTTATGAATATTCATAATGATCAACACCATAAAAACTAGCAACTCAGTTTTATTTCCACTCTTACCATATACCCGACACCCGAGAATATGTGTGTACGTTCATAAAATATACCGTAATATACTTACATGTAGATACGTATGTAGATTTTTATGTTTACCACATCAGGGTACGGAATCAATATACCTACTCTAGAAATGTTTAATATGCTTGCGGTTTTACGTAATGTCTTATTCAAGTAAATAAATAATTATTGGCTTTAGAAATGTTTTTTTAAGTATTTAAAGGTAAAAATAACATTGGTTTCTCTTTTAGAAACTTGGTACAATCATAATACATTAATAATAGAAAACTAGCAACAAAAAAATATTTCTAGCAGACCTAAAAATAATTATGGCCGTCATATAATATACATGTGCTTAGCATACAATCAGGCGAAGTACATAAAATCCCCTTTTATTTATGTAGTTTGTCTTTAAGTATGATACTATTATAATTCTTGTAAAAAAGCCTTAGGCGACGAACTAATATTTCGAACGTTTAAATCTTTTAATAAATAAAAAAAAACTCAAACCACTTGATTGTCAACATTATATTTATTGTTGAACATTTAATTAATTATCGTCCGATACAATTTTCTAAACACTTGAGGTCTTCTTCGTAAGACTTCTCGAACGAATTTTTTTCACGAAACTCAAAACTAAACAAAAATACAAAACCATACGCTTAATTTCTGGTACTACAGTTTCCAACTAATTTATAGGGCTGTTAATATGATGATCTTTGGAATAAGATACAAAGGTATTTGTTTGGCAGGGAAGGTCGGTGGGGAAGGGTTGCAATGTGTTTTATACTTGGTATTTTTTGCACTTCTTGGGCCGGGAAATTTCAGCTGCTGAAAAGTCTCGCTGTGTTATTGTTTTCTCGCACCAGCGTGTCCTTTGCGAGAATATGCGAGTAATTGTTTGCTGGCGTTTCCAGGCAGCACACAACTTCGTTCCGCTCGAGGAACCTAGCAGAAAGTTATTCGGAGTGTGAGCTTTGAGAGCATCTCTATCCATTTCGACATAATGTCAGTGGTCGCGAATTAATTATATACTCGATTTCAATCAGTCGGCAATGGAGCAAGTAGTGGTTAAGTGCATTCTTCACGGACCTAACGAGCTTCTCCAAAGATCCCCCATTTAAGGTGAGGCCGGTGAATTAAATTACCAAATAATTTTGGCAAACGGTTCTTGTATCTCCTTGCTGACATCCTGCAGGAACTTTCGCAATTGTGCTTCTGCACCTCGAAAAATCGTTATCACTGCATATTTCGGATGGCATTCCTCCTTTTCCAACATCCAATACCAATTCCAACACCCTTGGCGAATTGGAGATTCAGCTTTCCAGATCGAAACCCCCTTCTTGATGAATATTAGATTAGTTGGCGCGTGATTTCTACACATTCTTCTATCGAGATAGTCGTGGGCACAGTAGCGATGTTTAATTGATTCATACGCTCGTGGTTTCTGTTCCCGATACCTCTCTGCATTCAGACTCTTCACATGCTGGACTATAAATGAGGAACATTATGCTCATAACGTCATTACGGTCATCTCAACCTGGTAAAATATTTTTCGTATCTTGCTGCTCACAGCATACCTTCGTTCACGAAATTTACAGACTGGCTACGAGGTTTTCCAATATATCAGGACCCTTCAAAAGAATTGAGCTTTATGAGATTCAGGCTTGTTGAGGTTTGTTACCGCAAAATGGGTAAGTACCACATTTTTTCTCCTTGCGTTTGTGGATCTTCAACGGATAACTTCTTCAGCCAATCCTTCTCGTTATATGCGATGATCTGTGCATTGACATTTTCGCGCGCTTCTAGATCTTTCGATAGATTCCGTTCGAAGCTCAGAAATCATGTCATCGTTGCGCAAGTATTTTTCTTGCTCTGGCGTCTTCGTGGGATTCTACCTTCCTGTCGGGAAGTTTCACTTCTAGGCTTTCCATTGCGAATAAACTTTTTACATACTCATGTAGATCCTGAACCTATTAAATTACGTGGGTATACCTCCGTGTATGTAGCAATATCAAGCTTTCATAAATGGATGAACTTTTCTAGCACTTCTTCGGTTGCTCATTTTGCCCAGAAATCTGCTACCCTTCTTTGCAGCTGTGCTCCTCGTCCCGAGTGATGTCGCTAGTCCATTTAAGAACTAGTTTTTCAGGCACCTCTTCGAGATTTAATTCGTCTAGAAGTGTCCTAGATTGCATTCTACAAGTGTTGCTGTGGATACACCGTCTACTACCTGGTAATATGCATATAATATAGTGCAACATTGAATTTGGATTCGCTGTTGAGACTAGTTGGGATTTTTATTTGCGTTGGCTTCCTGGTGTTTGTAACACCCGCGGTGTTACTCGTTGATTACGCGTTGCTACATCGTTCTGGAGAGCTTGATCCTCGAGATTTCGGTTCTATTAATATATAAAGTTGAGCGTCTTTGTTGCAATAAAATCTTTGAATAATAGTATTCATAATTTCCCTGTTTTACTGCCACTCGATATTAATCGTTTTATTTCCTTGCAATTACTTATATTGTCAATATTAATATTTTCGCTAGACAAATTACACAAAACTTCTGAAATAGTTAGATCATAATTACTTAAATTCTTAAATTCTGGGTCTGTTGCTTCAAGTTCTTTGGCCTGTAAAAATCATGTCAACGGTTTTTTCAGCATAAATAGCACCAAGTGCTTCTTTTAAGCCACTACTTGCTGGGCTCACAATAACGAGAGGCTTATCTGATAAATTAATGTTGGCTATAATATCACTTGCTTTAATATATAGAGGCTGGTCAAATGTCACGAAACAGGTGAACAGACCGATTTTCTTTGTTTCTTCAAGTGAATGAAGTAATAATGTAAAAATTGTGTCATAGTCACTGGGAGCTACGTTTTATTACTTGTTGAAGTTTCCATAAATCCATTCCACCCTGCTTGGACACTTTATATTTTCCAAACATCCATAACAGATTCATTTAAATCAAATTTGATTGTTGGCATTCGATTTTATATGGAATTTGTAGAAATAACATTTTGAAGGTTAGGTTTTTGAGGTTGCAAGCCTGATTCTGGCGTCACAATCTCAATTGAACCCATATGAAATGAAAACTTATTGAATAAAAGTTTGTGGCTTGATTAAATTTTCATTTTAGCATAGTGGCCGAAGCTTCGAATACACTAGCTTCATTATAAGTAGCGCTGAATTCTATACTACTGCTTATGTCTATAATTGGCTTAAACCCAAATTTTCTATGCAACTTTATTGCAAGTCCGATTTGAATAGGCGAAATGAATTATCGCCTTTTTTTTTTTGGAATATAATTTTTTTCTCACTAAACATTTTGTCAGTAGCTGGGTACAGTTCATTTTTATTAATACTTGTCCGAATTCTAACAGGAGTATTTCCGCAACAGAATCCAAAACTCTATAATCTTCATAATGTTAACAGATCTCTTGACGATTTGTTGGATGGTGCAGCATTTTGCCGACAAGCTGACAATCGGTATGGTATGGAATCTTGCCATCAATCACAGGAGCTTGATAAGCTGCTTCCTATTTTATTCTTTTTGGTTTTGTTTATTTTTTGATGAACACACGCACAACATTAAAACTAAGCTGATTTTAACCCTTTCACTTGTCCTAATCGCATATATCGGTAAGCCCGTGATTTAAGATGTTAGATCACATTTCCATTACTCCAACCGCCAAACTTGTGTTGTGCGTTACTATTATTAAGCACTGCCCCCCCCCCCCCACCCTCCCATTTTTAATTTTGTTTAACTTAAATCACCACATCACTGTTATGGTTAGTTTTACATTTCTATTCTTCACTAATCACTAAAACTACAACGAAAGCTTTCAACCCAAGATAAGCAATCAACCACTATAAAAAACGAAATCAAGCACACGAATTATTTTCCACCATTCCACGTTCGGAAAAAAGTTGCATATCCAGCGTATCCTATACATATTAGGGTACAGTTGTGGGTTGAGTTGAAAGTTAGCTGGGGCAACGTGTTGACTTTGGGGTTTAGTTGAGCGCTTTATTTATGGTCGAGTTGGGAATTATTAGGGATGGATTGGAGAAGAGCTGGGGTACATTTAGCCGTTCAGTTAGGGATTTATTTGGAGGTTGAGTTAACGTTTGAGTTGAAAATTAGCTTGATTTGTTCTAAGTTGAACGCATGTTGTTTTTCGAACCGGAATAATTTGAGGATCGAGTTTGGGATTTAGTTGAGTTGTTGTCGAGTAGAGTGTTGAGTTGAAATAGAGCGATAGGTTGCAGATTTATTCGAGGGTTGCGGTGGATAGATTAAATTGAGGACGTGTACGCATGTAATTTTCGAACCGTGTTGATTTAGGGTGTTTCGGATCGGCGGGGATACGCACGTTTATTTGAGTAACAATAGCGAAGGGGAATTTTTTCATCAAATATTCTAGATCTAACAAATCATACGTGCACATAGTAGGAAATCAGTTTTAACAATTCACAAGGGTATGATCAATTAAACGTAATCACAATAACGTTTACCAATTTTAATCTGAAGAGGGCTCCTAGGAATATACAATTTCTCAGCTGAAAAAAAGTTTATTGATTTGATCGAGCAAAATTACCTGGTTTTGCTCCTGCACTCACTTTACACTCACTAATTTATACTAATCAAATTACATAATTTTAGAAATTTTATCCAAATTCTTATTATGCCACCATTCTCACCTCTCTTCACATGATACAATAGTCCTACAGTGCTATTTGATAATCCATCTGAAACATCTATGTTTTTAGTTATCATGTAAGGTCGGTTAAGAACTAAAATTAATTCGTAAGGCAATTCACCAATATCATCAATTCTCATTTTATGCAACTTCTGCCTAACAAAATTTTCTTGCTCAACAAATATGACAACCAACGAAAACATCTCATGCCAAAGATATTATTTTATTTTCTACACGATGCGTTTGTAAATATAAGTCTAACTCCTTCAGAACATACTAATTGAGCTTCTTATTTTGTGATAAATCTTGATTCCATTACTTGTATTTTTTCTTCCGTTAAAATATTTCCATTTCCAATCTTCGTTAAAATTTCGACAAACTAACTATCTTCTTGTCTCATTACTTGCTTCAATTCAAATTTCACTTCACCAGTCATTCTCCTTTTAATTTGCTTCAAAATTGGCGTGGCCTTTACTGGAGGTAATTGTCGCAAATCCTCGATGACTATAACATCTAATCCTCCAAAATCTTTCGTAAACTGTTGAAATGTTAGCTAAATTTGATATTGTTTGTTGTCGGTTTGGCCGGTTGGAAGGAATTCTGAATGGACAACACCACGATAATCGATGAAAACTGTCAACATGACCTTGATTTTCGATCAACTTTGGCGCGATCTTTTCGGTTTGCCTTCACCTTTTGCATGATATTCACTGAATTGATCGGTGGTTTCCGGGACGTAAGCATAGATCCAGTCAGAAAGCATTTATTCGCAGATCTTAATGCGATGCTTTTTTTCGAAGAAATTGAGACGTTTTGGCACTAGTTCAGGCCCAAAATATCTTTCAAAATGGTATTGGTAGATCCTTTCGAAATACCAACAGCATCAGCAAGATCTTTAAAAGTCATTCGACGATTAGCAAGCATAAGTTCTTCGATTTTCTTGACGTGTTCTCTACCATCGGTAGAGGTTGATGGTCGTCCGGAACGCTCTTCGTCTTCAACACTTTCACGACCTTCGTTGAGCTGTTTATACCACTCGTAAACAATCCTTTCCGACAAAGCATGGTCTCCAAAGGCTTTCTGCAACATCCTTAACGTTTCTGCATCCGAAATTTCCGCAAACAAAATTTAATGTAATTTCTTTGTTCAATACATTTGGTGACCATATTATTATACTCACATCAGTTATATTGGAGTGTGTTGTCTTTTGGAGACATGAATTTTATTAAACATTTTTATAGCCTAGCCGTATGATACCATTATGTGTTTAAGATGCATTCAATATACAAAATTTTACTTTGTACTAAAAGTAGAAATACAGTTTTTATCTAAATTAGAAATATTTTCAAAAAACATATTTCTAGCTGAGCTAGCTCAAAATATTGAGTGGAGGGATGTTCCATATTATTGATTCGACATGTCCTTCATTTGGCATTTTGTGCTACACACCCCAATGGAACTGATGTGAGTATAATAATATGGCCACCCAGTGTAATTAAACATTTTCAAAATCGTCGAATGCACTTTTAGTGTCGTACAAAACTAAGCGTAAAGCAAAAACTAATGAATGTTTTGACATACAATGTGTCACAGATGTCTTTCACAATGCTGCCAACTTAGAAAAAAAAAAATATTTATGATGTTATATATCGGTTCTTTGGTCTCCGTTTCCTCATAGTTCTTTGTGTCAGCTAAGATTGCAGTGGCGGTTTGTGTATCCCTAATTTCTGATGTCTGTTTCTGATTTGTTCGATTAGAAATCTTGCTTGTCTGAAATGTCTGTGGTTCGTTGATTTTTTTACAATATTGTCTTAACTTTTATCTGTATATTGGGGTACATTTCAGCAACGGTTTCTGTAGATATCTCTATTTGTTGGTGTAGGCTTTTGAGTTTCGTATTCTGCGATGTGATTGTACGAGTTCGAATTGTGTTATGTTCGCTTGTTGTTGGGGTAAATGGAAAAGTTTTGTTGCTGTGTGTATTGTGTGTATGTGGAATGGAAAATGTCTGATTGGGTTCGTTGGCTTTTGTGTGCCAGTTTGAGAGTTGTTGGCTTTGGTTGAGTCTATGAAAGTTATGATTACTTGGTACGTAGATAGTTATGTGTTTTGTATTTTGGGCACTGTTTTCGTCAAATAAAACGGTGGACTGTATTTTTGTAGTTTTAATTTAATTTTTTATTATTTAAACTAAACATAATTTTTATTATGTAGAGCGCAAGAAATAAAAGGCGATCTTCATCGTTAAACGTTATAAAGCGTACCGAAATTTTTATTATTTTTAAATTTACAATTTGTCTGAAAAAAAACACACATGAAGTAATACTAGATGGAGGAAATGATACATACAAATAGAGTTAAATAATAATTTAAGCAGAGATCTGCGAGCATGTGAAAAATAAATCATCTTTCAGTACATCTCATCAGGTTATAGCGACTGAACTGCTTATTTATTACACTGATTTATTCCTATATATAGGAATCAGCCGTGCACTTGTAGTATTAGCGAATTTTACATTCCTCTTTTTAAACTTTTAACAATTTCAATGTTAGTGTATTTAACGCATACATACATGCGGTTACTATGTTCAAACTTTAAATTATTCTGGTATATTCCAGATTGATAAATATTTTAAGAAGATATAATAAATTCAGGTATTTCTATGAAACAAAACGCGATTAGCAAAATTTAGCGTTTACACATTACGGCTAAACTCGAAAAATTCACTAAATCCTATTTATTAAATCGCAGTGTGTCAATGCTATTAGGATATTTATTTATTTAAATATGGCGAAATACGGGATTATTCGACCTTAGAGGAGTTCTTTTTATTTTGTTTATTTATTTTTGGGTGGGTTCGATCGATTTAGATAAAAGGTTATTTAAATTTTTGTCTGTTAAAAATTGGGATTTTCAACCTTAGATTCGTTTACCATGATGGTGCCTTTTCTTAAACTGAAAACTACCTAGTAAGGTGTATTCAAGGGAAGCCTCCAAAATCTTTACATCTATTCTCCAAAACGGTTGAAACACGCAGTCGATATAGCTCATCAAATCATCGGTTCAAATATAAGCCTGGAAGATCTTTGAGATACACCTCCTAGTATTTATAAATTGCTTTATTTGGATATTCTACGGTGGTCTTCTATTGAGAAATATTTTAGATATAGCGATAAAATGTGTTGATAAAATACGAAATATTTTTTCCAATCGATTTATTTTTATCTATTGTGCTTCTAAATGGTAAATATTTACCAGAATTCTAAACTATTCAATTCCCGTATTTATACATACACACACACATCCAGTGGTATGTAAATAATGTGGTTTCATTTCATAGTTTGCCATTTTTTATTTTTGGTATAGTGGCAAGGAGTTGAATTCAACAAGTATTTTATTGTTAAACACAAACAGAACGCTGTGTTGACACACTTATTTGAGCAAAAAAATGGATTTTAATCCATATTGGATTTTTGACATCAATTATAAAACAAAACTTACCTTCATATATTTGGATTTACAAATCCCATACATTGGAAACCCCTTTTTTTTGTAATATATCGTTTCAAATTTCTCAACCACAATATTGGAAGCTTAATTTAAATTTCCTTTTTGTTCAATACATATTTAGATTTAGTTTTATCTCGAAAAAGGTAACATACGATTTTTGATGAGGGATAGCAGCGAAATTAATTTCCTTGATGAAATATTATGTATTTAGGAAAGCTTTTGATCTCAAAATGTATATGGTATATAGGTATTCGCATTTTAATTGCTTTTCATTGTCTATGGGGCATATTTTGGCATAGGTACTTTTGTGAAATCAAAAATGTATACGTGTAACAGACGGTCTGCGTGTGAGTATAGAATACAATATTAGGAAATCATAAAAATGTTTCACGAACATAATAATAAAGCCATTAGTAGAGTTTTTTATACGCAAATTGAATTGATGTAAAATATAAATGATTTTGCAACCAGAAAATTGAAAAACTGATATACATTTCTTATGCACAACACGTTCGAACACTAAATATATTTGTTATATTAGCATTGTGATTATTTAAAGTGTTATTGGAAATATTGCTTATAGATTTGGATTTATCAATTTCTATAATCTCGTATATATGGTATATACTTGTTTATAATTTTGTTAATCCTTTCATGTGCGTCACACAGGCAGCACGCTTAAATATCCTAAAACTCCGTACCTCGTATCTGCGGCAATCTTCTTTATTAAGCCAGTGGTCAGAAGTCTGCTGATGAGAGTTGCGGCCGTAACCATAACTTCGGATAAGGAATCTCATCACCATTGTACTTCCTCACCTTAGCGCTGTGCACATCATTGATGTAACATCCGTCAGTTGCGACTTAATGATCAATCACTATTGCGACCATAATCAGTGCTCACCAGTGGACGAGGCTCAACGTTGGTTGCCCATCCTTGCTCGTTCATGAACTTAACAACACTGTCGTGCCATTCCATCCTACTACCAAGAGTCCTATGACATCCTTGAACGATGTGATTAGTTGTTTCAGGAACTTCACAACCCCTTATTGTTCGGAATTTTGAGGGTAAAGTATTAATCATTGGATTGATACAGTTTATAAAGTTGCATCCTGATAGTAGTTTGGATAGTTCTCTTATCCATATCTTTGCACAGACGGCGTACGAGATGCCTCCTTTAAACCTGCGGTAGCCGTTTCGTATTATCTATTTCATTGGTCAGAAAGGTGTTAGCGATCAATGTTGCCTGTGGGTTTGGCATGGAAGAATGCATTTAGCACATCTTTTGGAAGATTGAGCCAATTCCGTACTGCACTTCGAATTAATGCGTCGGTCTTATTTAGACTGCCAATCATAATATTGCCTAAAGTTAGTCGATGATATAACTGAGGAATCAGGACAGTCCCCAATGAGGGTAGCCTTTGTTGGGGCTTAAGTGGGGCCTTTCTTAGATTAACCAGCTTGGGTTCTAGGCTGTGATTCGGGAAGCTTTTACTCCACCCATCAGCTGTAATATGTATGCCTAGGTAGCACAAGCACCATTCCTCAGACCTTTTGAGGGAAGGAATATTAACTCCTCCAACATTAAATGAGCATTAAATGTGCTTCATTTTACCACGTGCAGTTAAAAACTCATGGGTTCCATCTAGAAGCAACTGGAGACTTCCAGGTGTGGAGGCCAAATGCACAATGTCATCGGAAAGCTCTGTCGCATTAATATTAGTGCCAACCAGGGATACTGTTACTGCATGCGGTAATTTCTTCAACAGCCTGTCAATAATCATATTGAACAGAACTGAAGAGAGGCAGTCTCCTTGCTTCACACTCCTCTTCGGACGGATCTTGTTACTGATCCAGTTATTACCCATCAAGCTTGTTGTGGAGTTGTCATTTACATGTTCCATATAGGCAATAAACCCATCTGGCATTCCGTAGGATCTTAAGGTCCCAAATATAGAATTATGGGACACGGAATCAAATAATTTGGTGATATCCAGAGAGGCAATGTAACAAGCGGCATTACGCTTATGATGGTGACGGGGTACCATATCCAAAAGTGTAGTTGGACGGAAGGCTTATTGTTGATCCTCGTAGCAATAATAGTATGCCGATGTCGAGCATATACAGGCGGAATGGTAATTGGCCTGAAGTCACCAAGTTCGGCTGTATCGCTTTTCTTCGGCAAAATATTGTTTTTGCCTTTAGAAGCCCAAACATCGGTTAAGTCACCGGCTTATAGCTTCTCTTCAGTAGGTGAAACGCACCCTGCCTGCTCCAGTACTGCCCTCCAGAAATGTACCATCAATTTCTTACTAGAAACGGGTCCACTTTGAATTCTTCTATAATAGATTTTATGCGTCCCTGATGTTGCTCAAAATTTCTTTGGGTTCGTGCATAATTTATTCTCTTCCCCGGCCTCAAGCAAGCAACATCTTGCGGTCGTAAGCGTATACCCACTACTCTCGGTAGAGTAAATGTCTATTAGGCCGGTAGCCAATGTGCAAGAGTCAATTCTTTGCTGACTGCCTGAACGCTGGTAGCAATGGAGAAGATTCTTAAATCTTACATCGGAAATATAGTCATCGTAGTTATATGTATTGTACATCAACTTGATTATAAATTGAGTTTGGTATATTGGGTTTACGTCCAAAGATTAGCTCAAATGGCATGTATCCAGTAGTGCAATGAGGAGTTGTGTTGTATGTGAACATTGTATATGGAATCCATGAATTCCAATTATTTTTGTCTTTGTCACAGAAATTTCCTTAAGTAGTCGCCAATCGTCTTGTGAGATCTTTCAAAAGCTCCATTTGTTTGTGGGTGGTAGGCGGTAGTATTAAACTTTTTTATTTTAAATAATTTACAGATTTTTTTAAAAATTTCACTCATAAAGTTTTATCCTTGATCGGTCAAGATCGAAATCGGTGCTCCGTAAATGCAAATAAAGGAGTGGACCATAGCTTTAGCAATTGTTTCTGCTTCAGTATTTTCGATTGCAATCCCTAGAGAATATTTGGTTAGATCATCTTGGATCGTCAATATGAATTTATTATTGGAAAAAGTAACTGGAAAAATCGGCCCCACAATGTCTAAAAATATCATATTTTTTCGAATTTTAATCGAATTTTTTTGACAAAACTCACAATTTTTTATAAAGTTTTTAATTATAGACAGCATTTTATCAAAATAAAAATATGATTTTATTCGACGATAGGTGCGTGTAAAACCTTGATGACCCCCAAGAGGACATGTGTGAAATTCTTCTAAAATTTGATTAATTTCATTTTTATCAGTAACATCACAGATAAGAATAGACAGATGTGGATCTTCTGTGGGCTATATTTACATTCCAAAATTTCAATACCAAATTCCAATCCAATCCTTTTAGAGCAGGACGTACATTTCTGTCTCTTTTTATCTTTTTTTACGTATGGCTATTTTGATTATATCAAAGCAAATACCAACTTCAAACAAAATAATATATACGTTCTGCTCTAAAAGGATTAGATTGGAATTTGGTATTGAAATTTAGAATGTAAATATAGCCCACACAAGATCCACATCTGTCTATTCTTATCTGTGAGTAACATGTTTAATAGTTGGCGTTATTTGTTCTAATGTACGACTTACGGAATCATTTTCACTGGGTGGTATTGATGTATTTACGATATTAGAATCAGAACTGGATAGAAAATGGTGTGGATTAGAGGTTTGCGTAACGGATTCGATTATAGAATTATCCAGAAAATTATCAGCATTATTTGTAGCAGTTGCATTTAGATTTTATATCTTTGATTTAGATCGAGTAACTACATTCACATTTGGTTTTGGATCACTTGTATCATCTATTTTTATTTTTCTAAGCGCGTCTGCATTTTTGTTTAATTTACCTGGCTTGTGAATTATAGAATACTCATACTCGGCTAATTTGAATTTCCATCGCATAAGACGTGATGAGGGATTATTCATATTTTTTATGCAAATCAACGGTTTATGATCCGTTACAAGGGTAAACTTTTTTCCATAAATATACGGCCGAAATTAATCAACTGCAAATACAATGGCCAAAAGTTCTTTTTCGATAGTAGGATATTTATTTTTTTCAGTGGAATTCAGCGTTCTTCTTGCATAAGCAATCGGCAGATCGGATTCGTTAATTTTTTGGGAAAGGATAGCTCCAAGAGCAACATCAGATGCATCGCATGAAATAATAAATTCTTTCTCAAAGTTGGGATACTGTAGGATCGGAGGATTTATAAGAGCAGATTTAAGTTTACTAAAAGCCTCGTCACAAAACTCATCCCAATCGAAAACTACATTTTTCTTTAGAAGCTCGGTTAAAGGCTTTGCAATCTCCGCGAAATTTTGAATAAATTTTCTATAATAGCCTGATAAGCCAAGGAAAGATTTGATATCCTTAACATTTTGAGGAACTGGGAAATGATTGATAGCATGAATTTTTTAGAATCAAGTTTTATACCTGATGACGTAATGACATGGCCAAGATAGTTTAATTCTCGGCGGAGGAACTGGCATTTTGTTGCATTCAATTTAAGATAATTTTGCCGGAAACACTTAAAAACTTCAATCAACTTTTCGTTATGGTCTTTTAAGTTACGACCATACACGACTATATCGTCTAAATAAACCAGACATTTTATACCGGTTAAGCCACTTAAAACAGAGTTCATCAGCCTTTGGAATGTCGCTGGCGCTCCTTTTAATCCGAAAGGCATGCATGTGAAATGATAGTGGCCTCTGTCAGTGCTGAAAGCGATTTTTTCTTTATCAATGGGATTTAAAGGAACTTGGTGATAACCACTTTTTAAATCAAGTGTACTGTAATAAACAGAACGACCCAATTGATCAAAAATCTCCGCTATATTAGGAAGCGGATATACGTCACTGATAGTGATATCATTTAGCCTGCGATAATCCACCACCACTCTCCACTTCTTTGTATTATCGTCAGACTTTTTCGGTACAACGAGAAGCGGAAAATTCCACGGGCTTTTGCTATTTTCTATTACTCCATTTTGTAGCATCTCCTCCACTAGGGTACTTATTTCTTCTTTCGTTGCATATGGTAATCGATACTGTTTGATATAAGTTGGAGGACAATCGGAAGGAGTACGAATGTGGTGGCTAGCGGCTTTTGTGACTGATAATTTATCACCCTCTAGATGGAAAATATCATTGAATGTTCTACAAATTTTTATTATAGATTCCTGTTCTTCAGAATTTAGATGCTCCGTTGAGATATGAGATTCAAGTCTCTTGAGCCTTTCGTTAATTTGGTTGGACCAAGAATTCTTGAGATAAAATAATTCATAATTTGAAAGAGGATCTATATTCAGGATAATATTTTCATCTACTTCTACAGGTTCTTCATTAGTGTTTGCAATACTAACTATGGCTTATTTTGTATCTTAATTATAGAATTTGCTATGAATACTCCGGATAAAATTTCTTTAGAAGAACAGAGCAATTCTGAATTATTTGAAGAATTTACTGTGATTTGAACCATTGCTTCTGATCTAGGCGGAACAGTTGTTTTAGAGAACCTTGAACAAAGTGGTAAAAATATTAGAAAAGAAAAAGAAATTAGAAAAGTCTAAATTACATTTATTTTTGGTAAGAAAATCTTTGCCAATTATGCCTGAACACGGGATAGGAAATTTATCGGGAACTATCTGAAAGTTATGATTAATGAAGGATGATTGAGATAATTTTATATTTCCGTTACATAGAGCTAACGTTTCAATTAGTTCTGACGAAATCCCGTTGATGGTACACTTCAAATCTAAATCACAATGTCAATTAGGAATAGGATCGTGTCAGGAATGATAATGGGCCAGATACTCGATACTCTAGCAATTCGCAACTCTGTAAATATGGCGGATTTGCTAATCGAAAATTTGCTTGCGTAAACTACTCGATTATTTTAGTAAAGTAAAATATATTTTTGTATTCAACACAAACGTTAAAGTATCCCATTTTCTGAAATTCAGAAACAAATTGGGTTGCTAAGTTATCGTGTATAACATTTCTAGCAAATTCGCAAAAAATAACTGCTTACCTGCTTATCTGAGTATCGAGTATCTAGCCCATTATCTAACGCAAGTTTTACAAACCGTTTATCAAGAAAATTATTTGTAATAAATATGTGATTTTCATTTTTATATGTTTGGTTATGTGGATTAACCGAAAATTTTTCAGTTGATTCGAAAAAATTTGAATTATTGTGATTTGGATTGATTTGATTTTCCTTAGATTCGATTAAATTGCTTGGAACTTCTGACTGTAAAGACTTCATTGAAGTATCAGAGTTATGATTGAAAAAGGAATCATGAAAATTGTATGAATTTGTTTGCCCAGTTTGTAAGGTGTTCTCCGACTGTAAATCATCTGTACGAGTAACAGAACCTCGTTCCAACACTGTGAAATTAGGAGAATTACTACAAAAGAAATCTTGATTTTCTGAAAATAAAATATTGAGATCAAATGAAACGGATTTATTTTTATTGTTTGAACACTCTATTGTTTCAACTGCTGGACTCGCGACCTTGTGTTTTTTTTTTTTATTTTTTTATTTATTCAAATTTATTAAACAAATTTCAGTAACAATTTATTATTAACTCTATATACTTATATATACTAATCTGATCAATTTAATTCTATTTAATTTACATTTTGTGTTATTATTATACGATTAGCTATACTTAGTAGTTCTGGAATATTATAAGTATCACTTTCTGTCTCTTTACGTAACAATCTTATTACTAGTAATATTGATTTTAATTTTGTACACTTAAATTAAACGGAGAAAATAAAAAGAGGTTTCATAGTTCACACTATCAAATTTGGGTTGAGTCCATTGGCGTTTCCCGAAGTGTTTGAATTTTCACTTTGATTTTTAGCCAACCATTCCATCAGCGGCTTTCTTTTTGCGACACTCCTGAATGAAGAAGATGATAAAAAGTTGCTTTGTTTAACAGCGACTTCCTCTTCAAGTGCTTTCGATATAGCTTCATTCAACTTAGTATATCTGCAAGCTTTAATAATTAACTTGAATGGGTCTGAAAGACCTTCTTGGAAAGCTTTAAGGGCGGTTTTAGAGTTTATACTTTTGATATATTTTGCTAATTGCTACTGCTGCTCCTTCACTTCGGATACATCCTTCATTTAGTAGCTTGAGTAATTTTTCTACTCTAGAAGCAAAAGCTTGCACATCCTCGTTATGTTTTTGCTTTGTATTTACTAATTCTACTTGGAGATGTTCTACAGATCTAATTTCAGAGCATTTTGTTTGAATTTCAGCTTTTATATCTTCCCAAGTATCCCAATCTTGGTATTGTACAATTTCGTAAGCTTTACCCGAAAGTTTAACTCTTTTGAATTTAAGAAATTTTTGTTTTTCGGATGGTTTTAATGATTCGTGCACTAAGTCACAACAAGATAAAAACTTGTGGAGTAATAAAGAGTCACCATTAAAATCAGGAATAATTTTTAATGCAAGGTTTGTATCGAAATCACTCATTTAAGATAGAATTAAATTTTCAAGTTTGGCAGAAAAGAGTTTTAATTCTTTTGTGTAATTTTTTAAATTAGGTTCTGTTTTATGCACAATTTCGTCTGAATTAACTGCAAAGAATGAACCAGAACGACGAATTTTCAAATTATCAATGTTAGACTCAGGATCAATTTCTAATTTTATATTTGAAATAGATTTCACTTTAATTAAATCCGCGTCGTCAATTAAGTTTAATTGTTTCGATAATTTTTTCCGCGATTCACGTTCTTTAGTTGGAAATTTCTTATTTGGTACATTTCGATTATTCATTAATGTTACGGTATATTATTTTCACTCACATATTTAATTTAAATTTTACGACTTAAATGGATTTAAAACGGAATAATAACGAATCACTCAATCTTATATTAAAACTCAACAAATCAGCCAATCAATTTTAAATAAATAATCACTTACCAATTTTTATTTTTATTTATCCAAATGGCTTATACATAATTGATGATCTCAAAAATTTGTGTTGTGTTGTTGAATGTTATTTAATTATGCGGCATAATGATCCTTTGAGCTGTAAGATGACGGTTTCTTCTTTTTTTTTTTTATATTGATGATATGTACAAGATGACGAATTTATGTGGATGATCTCAATGAGTGGATTTTACAGTATTATATAACATTTGAAAATTCCGTACACAAAATGTGCAGTCTAGAACTTTCCAATTTAGTAATGGACACGTCGAGAAAACCATAATTTGCTGCAATAAAAACCTGTCTTGACTGAATTGTCTCATAAAAGCTGTTTTGATATTTTGAGTGAGGCTGCCTTCTCATCGTCCAATGCATCAAATACACCAATTATCTTTTCAAAATTATTGGCATACAACTTAACAGCTGCGAGCTAAGTTCCTCATCTTGTGGTTGTTTTCTGTGGAGGAAGTGGGAGCCCGGGCTGTAGTTCTTAAAAATCTCGAGTCTCGGTGGAGCTTTTAAAAAAACTTTTTTGATATTCGAGATAACGCCGTTAACCTTAAGATAAAACGCTCTTAGAAGTTCACGTACATGATGAAGACCGTGAGCAAGGCAAGTTAGATGTGTAATTTTGGGATAGAAAGTTTGTATTGCCCAGGTTGCTTTTATCATGTACGGCGCTGCATCTGATTTAATGTTTATCAAATCCCCTTGAATTATTGAACGATTTAATCGGTACTTCCCTGTCAAATCACGAATATGACGAATGCTAACTGTCTAATTTATACAACTATGAGTGAGAAAATTACTACATATTGGCATAAACTAGGCCACCATCGACGAATATCTGAATCAAAAATTCGTATAACGTACACCCTAAACAAAAACTCATTTTGATATTTACTGCTACGGAAAACTTGTTTGCAGCAGTGCTAGTTGCGGTAAAAGGGAAATTTACAAAATTAAATAAATAAAAATTGTTTGCGATCAATTTTTTATAAAATTTGGAAATTATGTAAATGCTTTTGATAAAATCTGCTTATATGACACAAATTATGTTCTTTTGGGTGGAATATGCAAAAATATGCACTAACAAGTAGGGCTTAAAATGCTTGGTTTTTCATGAAACGGATTTGTATCTTGCTCTTTTCAAAATTCGTACACTGGAAAAAAATATGTTATTGCATATTTTTGGTTGCCCTACTTATAAGCAATGAAGCTCGAGAAGATATATATTTTATTTTTGATAACCACTAATATATTATGATAAAATGTCCAGAATTATTAAAATCACTTGTACAAAATATTTTAATATTTTCGATAGCACACCGAAACCCGCTGTCACCAAATTTGTAATGATTATATTTAATAATTTATTATGGACAAAATTGATTATTGAATTTAGTATTACACAATCTTTTTATTTTAATTGTTTTATTTTATAATTCATTATTTTATAAATTTTTCACAAACTGAATTTAATTTTAATTTTTAATATTATCTTACGAACCTGTTCGTTTTAAATCTCGAGCAAAAGTGAGCGAGCTTTTCATTTTACAAAAATTATCTTTTCGGTAATTTATTGATTTACATATTATCACGGCTCGGAAAGGAGAACAGGTTTATAAAATATGTATAACAAATTATGTATATGTATTAATATTAACAATTAAAAGAAGCGATGTTCATTACATTTCGCCCTTTCCCTCTCTCTCTCCCTGTTTCTATCTCACTCTCTATTTTTTCTCTCTGTATCTCTCTCTCTCTCTCTCTTTAATGAAAACTAATTTGACAATTTTGTTTCATTAATTTTCAGTTAATTTTGATGGATGAATCCAATGGTAATGGATTGATGAATGTTTTACAGGCATCAACCAATACCACAACACTTGTCACATCACTATCGAATGAAGATTTGAGTCAAAGTTTGTCCGAGTATACAGACGCGGACGAGAGTATGTCAGCACCAACCGAATATTTAGCTGAGGTAAAATTAAATCAAATTGTTTTAGGATTTTTAAGCTGTAATTAACAAGGTTTTGTTAATTTTTCAGTTTTTATCAGCTGTAATGATTAAGGATTATACAAATGCACTAAAATATTGTACGCTAAGTAAGAAATTAGTGTTTGCTTGTTTATTAATAAACTAATTACTAATTTGAGATTTTTGTTTATACTTAAAAGTTTTACAATTTGAGCCAAATAATGCCACTGCAAAAGAATTTCATCCACTAATATTGGAAAAACTAAAAAGTAAGTTTAAAAGTTAGTTTGCGTATTTTAAAAATTGGAAAATATTGTTTTTTTTTATTATGTGTATAGGATTGGAAAATCCTAGTTCCAGTGACAGTGACGAAAATGACAATACACCATCGAAAGAGGGTGATGTGGAATTGGGAAATTCACATAAAAGCAATATAGGTGGTAGTGGTGGAAGTGAGATAAGCGGTTCGTGCAGTAATGCTTCGGAATCGGAATATTCAAATACATCAAGCGATTCATCGGATGAAAAGGTTTGAACTTTTGTTCGTAATCGCTTATAATTTTTTATTTTTTTAATTAAATGGTTTAAGCGTTCCCTAGTATTTAAAGTAAAACCTTTCACAAATCCTTTTGAAAGCTTTTGTAGAATAGTCTTATTGAGACTTAAAATCCCAACTAATGAGGGCATCAGACTGCCCCTGATAAACATGCTTGCATTTTTTTTTTTTAGTTTTGTGATTGCTTTTTTTATTTTGGGTGAAATTTAAAAAACTCAGTATCGTTTTCAGCAGATAGTTAGAAGTAAGAATAAAATCATTTTACGAGCTTTCTTTAAAATTTAAGCTCGAAAAGTTTTTCACAAGAAAATCTATTTTTGAGTCGTAAACATTAAATTGAATTTTTTTGTTAGGAATTGGACGTAAACTCAAACCATTCAAACCATAGCATACCATCAGATAGCAGTGACAATACAACGCATTCATATTCCAGTTTATTGTTGGAGGAGGAGGAGGACGATGATGATGTACAACAGTTGCCTGCAAATTATGTAAACGAAAAAATTGGTGAAAATTTAGTGTTGGCCGATTTGAAAGATGCTTTTAATGGTAATAAACAGTGGGCAATATACACTTATAATTGTTTTAGTTATTGTAATTGTTTTATTTTGTTTAAAATTATAACTTTTTTTAGGTAATTATATTTCCCAATCATGTAGCGATTCAGAGTCACCAACCGAACCATTGACGCAAAAAATTGCGGCTATACTTCGTTCAAAATGTGTACCCAAATCATCTGAGACATAATTCAAATCAAATACATCATCATCTAAAACCTATAAAACCTAAAAAAACATATAAATTAGTAAATTAAAATTATAAGTAATTTATAAAATGATTTTGTTGTATTTTTTTAATTGAAATTACCAAATTAATTTTTAAAAATTGTAATCTAAATTAGTACCTAAATAAAAAAAAATATTATAAAATATATTGTGTACTTATATATGACAAACAATAATTATAAATGTATTTGTATAAATGGAAAATTACCTAAATTATATGAAAAATTATAGACTTATATTTTGTATTGAATAGAATAATATTTATAATTATAAATAGTAATGTATTTATATGACGTAGATTTACATATTATTACATTAATTAAAATTTAGTTTCTTAGTTAATAATTTATAAATTAATCCTTTCAAATTAAATTGCAGTGACTTCAACTAAATGGTTTGTTAACTCTCATTACTAACAGAATGGGAAGTGATTTGACCTAAATCATATCAATGGTAAAAAAAAAAAACGGGTCGCCTTAGTCATCATTCTTCATCCGTTGTCGTTTAATTCTGGTACTTCTACGAAGGACAATCTCACTTCCAGATTTTGTTTCCATAGTTTTATTTTGCTGAGGAAAACAATTTTGATTGAAATGGGAATACTTGAACTTGTTTTATTTTGTGATCAATACGATCGACGATTCCATTTTCTACCGTCATAATGTAATTTTCCTGTTGTTTCAGTTACCACCCCAAATTTCCATTTTGATTTTCCAATATAATTTCTCGCAGCAACATGATCGCCTATTTGAAACTGTCGAATCGCATTTTCTCTATCGACATGAAAAGAAAATCCTTCTCTTTCGGGTAACATTGTTGTGAATCTCGATCGCATTGGATAATTGAATATTAAGCTTGCAGGTGAAACTTTTGTAATGGTATGTGGTGTGACTTATACTTAATATTTAAGCCCCATAAAATCTGTGGTACAACAATTCATATTTTTTTTTTTCACATTCGACTACAATATTACTCTTTCGTATTGTTCACCTTTACAATGTTCACTAGGTGTAATCAATACATTCGTATAACATTTTGCTCAAAAAAAAAAAAAAATTACTCAATTCACTTAACAGTGGGACTTTGATTATCACCAAAACTTTTCCATTAATTGCTTTTAGTCTAATAATGTTCTAAATTTTAATGTTAATATTTGTACATACATGAAAACTATCTCACTTATTGAGACACACCGTTCCTGAATATTTTTTCTAGAATATATGTTTTTTTTTTTCTTATTTTAGGATTCGCACGAAACTATTCACTTAACTTTGTTAGTCACTTAATCTATTCATTTAGGTACTCACGGACCGATTTAATTTTTAATTTTCTTCAAAACGACACGTTTGGCAGTTAAATCAAAACTGATCTCTTTTGGAAACCAAAAAAAATATATCGGAAAAACGACTGTACTTTCACATTCTATCGACGTTGGTACAGTGAGACCAATCAAACAAAGAATCTACTCTGTTTCACCAGCTATACAGAAACAACTTTTCGATGAGCTCGATCGTATGCTAGCGTTAGGCGTGATAGAGGAAAGTCAGAGCAGTTGGTGCTCACCGGTTACTTTGGTGCGTAAAGCAAGCGGCAAGGTTCGTCTCTATTTGGATGCCCGTGAGTTAAACAAAGTCACCGTTAAAGACGCATACCCACTACCATTTATGAATGGATTGTTGGGCCGATTGGATCAAACCAGGTATATATCTTGTATTGACCTCAAAGATGCCTTTTGGCAGATCCCATTGGACCAACAATCCAGAGATAAGACGGTGTTTACCGTACCTGGGAGACCTTTGTATCAATTCACGGTCATGCCATTCGGATTATGTGACGCTCCTCAGACGATGTGCCGCTTGATGCACAAAGTGATCCCGCACCAACTGCATGACAGAATCTTTGTGTACCTGGACGACCTCTTGGTGACATCGGCTTCGTTTGATGAACACTTGACATTACTGGAAGAGGTTGCGACTCGGTTAAGAAATGCTGGGCTCACCATCAATGTTGATAAGAGCAAATTTTTGGAACCTTATTGAAAGTCCGTGCAATCGTCGAGTTCCCTGCCCCTAAGACGGTAAAACAAATTCGGCGGTTCTTGGGAATGTGTGGTTGGTACCGCCGGCTCATTAGTAATTATGCAACGCTGTCTGCCTCTCTTACCGACCTACTTAAAAAGGGATCCAAAATTAAGTGGTCTGCATGCGCTGAATCTGCTTTCAACGAAGTGAAAACAGTCTTATCGACATCTCCCGTCGTGGCAAATCCTGATTATGGTAAACCCTTCTTTATACAGTGTGACGCCAGCACAATAGGAGTAGGTAGCGTTTCCTTCCAACTCGATTCCGACGGAGCAGAGCGTCCAGTAGTTTTTGTTTCTCAGAAACTAAACGCCGCTCAGAGAGACTATTCGGTTACTGAGTTGGAATGCTACGCTGCTGTGCTGAGCGTCAAAAAGTTCAGACCATGTATTGAAAGGTACCCATTTACCATATGTACGGACCACGCCAGCCTCCAATGATTGATGTCGCAAACGGATTTGTCAGGACGGTTGGCACGCTGGAGTATCAAGCTCCAGCCGTTTGATTTTCAAATGGCCTATCGAAAAGGTTCACAAAACGTGGTTCCAGATGCGTTATCCCGTGCTTCTTTTGAACAAATACCGCCAGTCATAGATTCTTGTAAACACGAAAATTTAAATTCACGCGATTGTTGTTATTTAAACCCGATATGTTCGCTCGATTCAAAAATAAGTTTCGAACCTCTTCATGGAGATCTGAGTCACACTACATTTTTAGATCCCGAGTATATCAAACAAATTAAACAGGTTGAAGCGTTACCAGATGTTAACCACAACTTCAGGGTCAAATATGGAAAATTGTTGATAGCTCCTTCATACGGATGGCGCTATGAAGACACCGGCATACCTGATTGGAAATTGGTCATTCCAGAAAGCCTCACGCAAACACTTATTCATTAGGCACATGTACCACCTTCGGCTTCCCATATGGGGGTTGCAAAAACAATCGAACGGCTTCCCCGACAATTCTACTGGACACGCATGGCACAAGATATAAAAGTTTTTATTAAAAATTGTCAAACGTGCAAGATGACTAAGGCCGTAAATTATTGCACCAAGCCTAAGATGGGCAACCAAATCGCGTCGGATCGGCCTTTCCAAAAACTTTATCTAGATTTTCTCGGTCCATATCCTCGATTTAAGGGCGGGAATACCTACATTCTAATTATACTGGACCACTTTTCAAAATTCGTCTTCCTCAAACCTTTAAGAGAAGCATCCGCTAATTTATTGTGTCAATATGTGGAAAATCAAATGTTTAACACATTTTCAGTGCCTGATTATGTGGTGACAGATAATGGCAAATAATTCACGTCAAAGCTATTCCATGAGTTATTGCTGAAATATGGAGTTACTCATATGCGTACGCTTGTCTACTCTCCCCAGAGTAATGCCTCCGAGCGAGTAAACCGTACCGGTTTGTCCGCTATTCGATCCTACTTATCTGTCAGCCATACTATTTGGGACGTTCATATTTCAGAAATCGCGTCTACGCTAAGAAACGTCATCCACTCTACGACGACATTTTCTCCCCATTTTTTATTATTCGGCCAACACTTCATTCAACATGGATCAGACTACAACCTTCGACGGTTGCTTGGTGAGTCTGACGATAATTTCCTAAACATTGCCTCAAAACCGGATCGTTTAAATGTTGTGCGTGAAAGGGTTTTGCATTACTTGCGAGTAGCACACCAAAAAGGTTCGTAACTCGGTAATGTATTAATATTTGAACCAAATTAAATTGTCTCTGCTATTTTGCCGGCGCAGAATTTATTCCGTAGAATAATCGGGTACTTCTGTGTAGAAACCTTTGTGTGTACTAAGAGTTAGTGAATGCTGATCCTTTTCATGCACTTTTTAAGTCGGATTTTTGAAAAAAAATTCTCCACCAGCTAGTTTTTTAAATAATTCATCCATAGATGGAAGTGGTTGCTCGACGACTTTTAATTGTGTGGATTGTCTTTTAATATTGCCATTTGCTTTAATGACTGGTACTATTGGTGTAGTGTAATCACTAAGATTACCCTTCACAATCTTCCAATTTAATTTCAGAAAATATAATCCCTTGTTGGACTAAACTGTCAGTTTCATTTCCAACACAATCACGAATTGCAAACGGAATATGACTTGCCCTAATGAAAACTGGAGATGAATTTGGTTTGAATTCCAAAGTAACCGGGTTACTCTTAATTTCACCTATTTTGTCGCCAAATAAACAATCATATTTTTTAATTAAATTTTGAAGAGCTTTTCGGTCGGAACTTTATTGGATACAAAATTGAATTAATTGTTCTTGTTGGGTTAAGAAATTTAATAAACGATTACCATTTCTACTTTGAAATCCATTCGCGACCTAACAGAGCATGTTTTTTTCCTTCAACTGTGTATAACTTCAATTTTCTTGATTGTAGAGCCCTACTGTCAAAAATTCATTCGATTTATTGTTTGATGATTCTAATTTTACATTTTTAAATTTACTTATAAATTCATCTTCACACATTATCGAGCTCCCATTTTAATCCAAACATTATTAATCTTAAGATTTACCCAAATTTTTTTAAAATGAGTTTCAAACGACACCACTTTGGGTTTTGACATATGTAATTGTATTTACATATTTAATAACATCTGAATCAATCAAGCCTGAATTATTCGCAATCTACACCCCTATTCCCTTAGTCATGTCACTTGTCACTTGTACCGACAATCAAATTTTGGTATTCTCTTACACCCCTATTCCCTTAGTCGTGTCACTTGTCACTTGTACCGACAATCAAATTTTGGTATTCTCTTAGTCGATCGATGCGACAATCGTCGTTTTAAGTGACAAACAACCTTTTACGTCGCATTCTCTTATATTATCACTTCGATCGACTAAGAGAATACCAATTTAAAGTTGAAGTGACACGACAATTGTCACGTCGAATGAAGTGACGCGACTAAGGGAATAAGGGTACTAGTTTTGCCCTTTTGACAGATTTTTGAGTATGTCCTCGCGTATGACAATTATTACAAAAACTTTTAATATACACAAAACTTTTACATTTCTCTGTAGTGTGGACCTCTACATCTAAAACACTTGATTGATTCATTTGTTGTGGGGACTGTTTCTTTTTTTGCATTAACATTTACTAATTTAGAACTTTGAAATGGCTTGATTACCTTCTTTTCACCTTGCTTCATGTGAAAAATCGTTACAGATTTGTTTATGTTGTCGTTCGGTTTTTGTAGTTGCCTTACATTTTGTTGAGATGATTCCAACGCTAAAGACAATTCATTTCCTTTTTCCAACGTCAAATTCTTGGTGTCCAACCACAAATTATTTGATTTCTCAATGCGGTGTTAAGAAAATTTCCACAGTTCAATATAGCCGCCATCTTCCTTAATGTTGTGACGTAATCTCGTACTGATTCCCCCTCGTGTTGAGAACGACTATGGAATTTGTAGTATTCCGCAGTTTCTAGCGATTCTGGTTCAACCGGTTATAGATTAACGCATAAGCATAATACATATTCTCGTTATAAATTCTCGTAAGTAGTATTCTCGTAATAAATATTCTCGTTGAATATCTTCTCCATCAATGTTGTATATTTTAAAACCGCCTTCCAAATGTTTGACCCATCGGCCGAACTTGCTTTTCGCAGAATCATATGTTTCAATTGGCATACTTTTTTCCATCCGCCATTTTGAATTTTTTTTTTTTGTGAAACTTTTTCGAAGAATTTATTTTAATTAATTAATTTTTGTTTTATTCTTTTTACGGATTCTTTTTAAATTTTAATTATTCTTATCGCCTAACTGTTGTATTTTCACCGATATCAATAAAACAAGTAATCTCCTTAGACAAACTTTGTCATGTATGTACATTCAATGGAAGACAGTTGAAAGGCCGAATGTCGAAAGACCGAATGTCGAAAGGCCGAATGTCGAAAAACCGAATGTCGAAAGGCCGAACGCTAAAAGCCCTTTTAACTCCATATGCAACCATTTCCATATAATAATACTGTCCGAAATTTTATTAGTATCACTTTGTATATTATCCAATGCTAAAGCAATAGGTTGAAACACAACTATAAGATCTTCACAATTTCTTTTTAATCCTATGTTTTGCACCAACTTGATTATATCAACATTAATTTCACTACGGTGCTCATCACATACTTTCATTAACACAGACCAATTTTTCAAATATGATTTGATAGTTTCACAAACCGAATTCCAGCGCACTTCTATAGGTAAAACTAAAGAACTACCACCTGCCTCATTGTACCAGGATTTGGGCAAATGGTGATTCCGAAAGTACTTTGCTATACTGATAATATGCTTGAGTATAGGTTCAAATCCTTTTCCTAAATCGTGTGCTAATAGATTGAGAATGTGAGCCGAACAGCCATAACAAATAATATTATTTTCATCCATGTTTTGGAGATTGTTTCTCATTTTCTTCATGTTTCTTGCACTATCTGTCACAAGACTTCGTATTTTACATTCGTATGTGATCTCAGTTTTGCGACAGATTTGTATTGCCAGATCTTGTAGATCATCGGAATCATGTTTTTTACCTGATGTGTCGATAGTATCAACTAGAACAACAAATCCATTTTTCTTAATAACACAGGCACAAATAATAGAATCATTATTAACATTGCTCCAGCCATCCAATGTTAAACATACAACTTCATTTTCTAGGTTTTCATGACACTTTATTTGTTCGCTAGTAAAAATTTTATCTAAAAGTTCATTTGACAATTGTATTTCATGCGCAGGAATGTATCCCGGATGAAAAATAATGCATAATTTTCTAAATTCTTTATGAGCCGCTTTATGAAATGCCAAATTTGTTGCATAAAAGAATCAGGCTACTTGTTTATTCGACATTCGGCCTTTCGACATTCGGCCTTTCGACATTCGGCCTTTCGACATTCGGCCTTTTAACGTATTCGGCCTTTCGACCCATTCGGCCTTTCTACCCATTCGGCTTTTCGACAATCGGTCTTTCGACACATTCAATCATTCGACATTTGGCCTTTCGACATTCAACGTTTGTTATCATTTTTGTTTTTATTTATTACATTATTTTGATTTTTACTGGCATCACCAACACTACTTCCTGATCTATTTGTCCCATTTTTGTGATCCGTATTATATCTGTTTTCATGACGATTGTCATCGTGATTTATGTGCCATAATTTTCTTCTTAAATTTTTATTATGCACTGATACCACTCCCAATCGATCACTAATTGTCTTACAAATCACCATAGCCATAATGTTTCACTATTTATTATTATTATTACTGAAGAGCCATGTGGGCCATCAAGCCAACTCGCACTGCGACCTAAAAGATATTTGTGCATTGTTTATTAGCCTTCTAGTCAATATTTGTGTAATCCACCTTATAATACTACCGGCCGGTACATGATGCATACTATCTGAGCTCATTATTCTCCCTCCTTGATGTTGCAGTCTTTGGCGGAAAATGGCTAGGCATTGGCACAACATTTTCCGCTGATTCCGCTTCCAGGTCGCAGAAGCGGAATCCGTTTGTCGTACTTAGGCTCATTATCTTAAGGTGACTTGTGAGGAAGCCAGTACGCAGCCTCAATTCATGTTTTCTAATGTCAAGACACTCTTTAACTCTGACTGACGAAGGTGATAAACATATCTTCGCCTGTCGAAAATCTGGAATTCTGCGCCAGTAGGAGGACTTTTGCGCATCCTCCCAGCGTTTTACCGCTGCCCTAAATGCCCTTCCTGACGCCGCAGAAGGGCTCTGGTCCAAATGAATGGAGAGGCGAAACTCTCATTTTGTCACTAATTCTCTCAGTCTGTTTACGAATTCATCAGCTGGTGTTGAGCGACGTATAACCGGAAGCGATTGCCTAAAGTCATTGGATAGCAACACCATGCTCCACCAAATGAAACCTGATGTCTTCGCAAGTCTTTCAATGTATGGTCTAATGCTTTCAATGACTTCTTGTGAGCCATTGTACACTCATCCCTTACACTGATTTTGCACGCTTGAATAACTTTTCCGATTCCTGATATTTTTGAAATGTTACATGTTGGGTTTTCTGTGAATTGCGTGTTTAGTGACCGTTTAAGAAACTTTCCTTCCACCAACGTGGCAGCAATGCCTGAAGAAGCAAGAATAAACCCAATATGACTGTTTGAACGGATTTTAGCCAGGATCAAGAAAATTAACAGTTTTTCCAGTTTCGCTTGGACCGACCAAAAAGTACACTTTACCGGATTGGTTGGCTACAGCTTGTATGATGGTATCAAATATTATCTGTTGTTCTGGAAGGAGTTTCGGTGTATTTTCTTGGACGAACAGCTGTAAGCCTTTCTGTTGTATGATTGCTCTCTAAGCAGTTCCCTGTCGAATGTTGCATTGCTGGAGCGATTTGGTGCTGTCAGTCGCAATTGTGCCAACAACTTGCCGCACATTGCAGCACAAAAATCCTCAATGAAGGTTAGCGGTTCATTGTATATTTCTTATGCGATATCAAAATCATATTTTGTGTTTCTTGTGCAGAATATCTTCGTCCATGTGAAGTCTATTTCTCCCATAATTGTATCCGACACAGAACATATATAAAATAATTGCGAAGAGCGTACGTATTTGAAATGGATTAGAAGTGGCGGATGAATCTTCAATTTACTTGTACCAATGATCGTCGTTTTCCAGCAATTGAAGTGCCTCGCACGCACTCCGATACGATTATGTACTATTCCATCCACTGTTCGTAAATGTGTAAATTATGTTGGACCACGAACGGTAATCAGGAGCAACCGTAAATAAAAGCATTCAGCGTTGCGGATGTACAGTATATATTCTTCCTAAAGCATTTGATGAAAATATAACTCACAACCTCAAAATTTCGAGACACCAACTCTACCACCACGCACGGCTAACTACACCATTGCATTTTTTCGAAATATAATGTAATTTTATAGAAAAAGTTGAATGTTGAACATTGCCTTTATGTTCAACAAATGGCGCTGTTTTTCGAAAAAGCATGTTTCCACCTGTCACAGGTGTCACCACGCGCGTATTCGAATGCAACGTTGTGTCAAAATTTCAAGTCTATCGACCGATTACTTTTCGAGTTTTGCGAGCACAAACATACGCAGGCTGAATTTTTTACTTTTTTTATTTGAGCAAATCTGACACCATGTGTCAAAGAGAGTGCAGTGAAGTATGTCTTTATTGAAGTAGTACAGTTATTATATAACATCACTGGTGACGTACATACTTAGAAAAGGAACAATTTGAGTCAACGACAGTGCTGTCGTTTCGATATTTTTAAAAGTAGTACATTTAAATTTCCAGGGGAGTATTTCTAGTCAGAAAGGAGTACATATAATAAAACTATTTCAGATATTTTTTTACCGTTTTATACAAGAATTTAGAAAATTGTATATAATTTCAAATTGATTCTGTACTTAAAATCAAAAATCGCCTAAGTGACTTTAAGCGATTTTTATGAATTTTGCATAAATATATAAATTTGCCCACTATTTAGATTGTATCAAATTTTGGTGAAAATCGCTTAAAAAATAAACAATTATGAGGTAATACATATACTAATCTCAATGTATTCCCATATCATTTTAAAATTGTATCCTTCATTTTCTCAAAATTATTAAAATGCAGATAAGCGATTTTTGCTTTTTAGAACAGGTTTATGTACATAATTAATATAATTTATTCGAATTAAAAAATGCAATACATATTATAAAAGCATCAACCACAATCAAAAACAAAATTATTTCCTCAAACTAAGTTTTTATCAATAGTAATTTTTCGAAATAGATCCTGAATAACTTCAGGCTAACTTTAAATTGTTCTTATGTTGGTAAAAAATTGTCCAAGGTATACATCACAAACAAAAAGTTAAGAATAAATTTTGATAACAAAATTCGAAAATGTATTTTGAGAGATAATTCAAAGAAGTTCATATTACTCCTCATTAAGTAATCTTTTTAATTTAAATTTGTATTTCAGCTGATTAAAAAACCCATCTAAATTAGCTTAAAGTTATCTCATTCTTTCTTAAATAGATAGATCAATTTTATGGTCGAAAGCAAGACTGAAGTTATTCAGGATCTGTTTCCGAAAACACCTAATATAAAATTGTTCAAAAAGGTCTTGCACACACAATACTTTTTCTGATTTACTGGTATAAAAAAGCATTACCTGTACTGTCGTAATAATCGGGTATAACTTTACATAATTGACCAAATTGAGTTATTATTAAGTTAAAATAAGCTATTTATTATTTATTAATAATGCATTACAGAGGAGTACAAAATGAATTAGCGGAGTACGGGAGTACAGATTATATAAAAGGAGTACAAAACTCCGATCGTTCTCACTTCGACAGCACTGGTCAACGATCGATAGTACCTTGTTAAACTGCCACAATCTTTGTTGTGGTGATAAAGTCAAAAATAAGAAAATCTGTCAATTAAATTTGAAAGGATTAAAAAAAATTTAAAATTGCATATCTCTTAATTATTATTTAAGTAAGATCTATAATGTAAGTACATATAAATAATTACAAATGAATAAAATTACATTACATGTATTATATTGTATAATGAATATTGGGATAAACTAAACACAAACTATATTTATATGTAGATGTTGTCCCATATTCAATATTAAAAATTAGTTTTAGTTATAATTAAATTATTTAAGTCAAAAAAATGTAAATTATCAGGAGTACAAATTGAAAATGCGGGATTTTTTCTATTTTTGAACGTTTATTCTGAAAAAATGGTAACAAATGAATTATTCAAAGTATTGTCCATCGCTAGCCACAACTTTTTCCCATCTTTCTGGCAATTTACGGATACCGTCACGAAAAAATTCGGCCGGCTTGGCTGCTATCCAGTCATCGACCCATTTTTGGGCTTCTTCGTAAGAATGGAAGCGCTGGTCAGCTAGGCCATGTGTCATCGATCGGAAAAGGTGGTAATCGGAAGGAGCAATGTCTGGGCTATACGGCGGGTGGGGTAAGACTTCCCATTTCAGCGTTTGTAGGTATGTTTTGACCGGCGCTGCAACATGTGGCCGAGCGTTGTCATGTTGCAAAATTACTTTGTCGTGTCTTTGCTCGTATTGTGGCCGTTTTTCTTTGAGTGCGCGGCTCAAACGCATCAATTGAGTTCGGTATAGTGCTCCTGTGATGGTTTCGTTCGATTTCAATAGCTCATAATACACCACACCCAGCTGGTCCCACCAAATACAGAGCATGAGCTTGGCGCCGTGAATATTTGGTTTGGCCGTCGATGATGATGCATGGCCGGGGTAACCATATGATTTTTTGCGCTTCGGGTTATCGTAACGGATCCACTTTTCATCACCAGTGACAATGCGATGCAAAAGACCCTTCCGTTTTTGCCGTTCGAGCAGCAGTTCGCATGCAAAAAAACGGCGCTCGACGTCTCTCGGCTTCAGCTCATACGGCACCCAATGTCCTTGCTTTTGGATCATTCCGAGGGCTTTTATACGATGGGAAATGGCTTGTTGTGTCACTCCCAATGAATCTGCGAGCTCTTGTTGAGTTTGACACGAGTCTTCATTGAGTATTGCCTCCAATTCAGCATTCTCAAACTTTTTCACTTGGCCCGGCCGCTCTTTGTCCTCAACGTCAAAATCACCACTTCTAAACCGCACAAACCATCTCTCGCACGTTGAAACCGATGGAACATGACTCGGATAAGTCTCGGAGACCAATCGATGTGCTTCAGCAGCACTTTTCTTCAAATTAAAGAAGTAAATTAAAACTTCCCGCAAATGCTGTTTTGTTGGCACGAAACTCGACATATTGAGAGCTCAAAAAAACTATGAATTTGACACTGCGACAAATTGACACATACTGAAAATTAAAGCTATAAGACGTAGCTTTGATATGAACATAGTCACAGTACTGCCTGATGCGTATAGCGTTAGTAACGCCATCTGTTATCAATCCCGCATTTTCAATTTGTACCCCTGATATATTAAATTAAAGAACGATAAAGGTCCAAGATGCAAATAAACTTAAATTTAAAATGAATTAAACTTCAAAGTAAAAACATTCAATTTTAAAGTATAATCTCTAACACTACATCATGTACTTATGTAACAATATTAAATGTATTGGAATTTAATTATTTTTAAGTATTCTTGTCGTCATGTAGGTGATACTATAGAGACTTTCTATACCAGATGTCCAGATTAAATGGAAATACAACGCGGTATCTAACATAAAATGGTACTTTGCTCAACTACAATGTGCTGTGTAAATTTATTAAAACAATCTCGTTGAACCGACAGCTATTCCTCTAAAACGGCCTAGATTGTATTCGAGAGTATTTAGGGTTCCGGCTCTATATTGCAATATTTTCTTTACCTGACAGTTCATTCTTTTTTCTTGTGCCAAATTCGAAGAAAATTCGACCTGCTAAGGATATTCAATTGCAAGTATGCTTGCTTAAGCTGGCAATTTCAAGTTTCGACTACATATCTGCAAATTTGATTGCGGTTCTTGCTACGTCTAAAGGACCACTTAAAGATCCGTAATTGTTGTGCTAACGCGCATTTGGATTGCTAGTTCCACACATTTTATAGAAAATTCGTTGTTATCTAAAATCACCTTACTATACATAGATCAGCAAATTCTGGGCCAAAAAAATTCAAAATGTGCAATTGTGCTCCGGTTGCGGATCTTGATACCTTTAAAGATAGGTTTCCGAACCTGTAAAGGTTGTGCCATAGCGCATTCAGATTGCTAGATTATTTTCATACATTTGATCAAACAATTCGATTTTTTGTAAAATCACCTTGGACCAAACCTATCTGGAGTCTAAACAAAAAGTTAAAAAACCAGACGACAGGCTGATTAGTGATTAGTGTAGCTTCTTATAGTGATTCAAAACGTCTATAAAGGAAATTTGTCAGGGATACAAAAATCTGTGAATAAACTTCTGTTAACTTAATTCTCCCAATAGGGAACTTGCCAGATTAAAACTTTCTGTTCATTTTCCTGGTTGTGCCATTTTAATACTGTTCTCTGGGCCTTAAATAAAAAGTATCTCTTCAAAAAGAGGTGTGCGATGACCATTGATCATTGCAGAGCTGTAGGATTGACCATAATTAAATTAACAATTTCTTTGTTGAATAACTCAACTTGGCAATTTCCGGTCGAACATTGACTTTCAGATCGGCAAGGGACTGGTGGCTCTTTCACTGAATTTAGTGCAGGATGTAGAATTTTTTACCCCCCTTTATGATCTGATATCGGGCGGAAGCTTGGGTTCGTGCTACACGATTTTTCAAGCCAAATTAATAGAGAGGCTCATAGTTTCATTATGGCTTTGAATTTCGCTGTTAAAGATTTTAGGGGTACAAATAAGTTTTGAGGGATTTGCAAAAGATGGCTTAACTAGTATTAAACTGCATCGGACCATCTTGTAACTATATTCATGTTAAAGCGTTATCATTCGCTGGTGTCAACAAGCTCCTATTTTTTTTTTAATTTGAAGAAAAGTGCGGATGATGGACATCGATTGCTGTGTGAAGCATATGGGGAACATGCTCCATCAATAAAAACATGTGAGTACTGGTTCTGCCGTTTTAAAAGTGGCGATTTTGACACCAGTGACAAATAACACGAAGGGAGGCCAGTAAAGTTTAAAGACGCTGAGTTGGAGGCGTCATTGGAACCAAGATTCATGCCAAACTCAAGAGAAGCTCGCTGAAACTTTGGGAGTGACTCAAAAAGTGATTACAAACCATCCCAACAAGGCCATGGGTATGGTGCAGTAAAGAAGAAATTGGGTTTCATATGAACTCAAGCCATGACATGTCGAACGCCGTTTTTTCAGGTGCGAACAATTGCTCCAAAGGCAAAATGGAAAGGGATTTTTGCATTGAATCGTGACGGGGGACGAAAAGTGGATCCACTACGACAATCTAAAGTAAAGCGCAGAAAATCGTGGGGTAAGCCCGGTTATGCATCAACTTCAACGGCCAAACCGAATATTCATGGCAAGAAGCTAATGCTGTGCATGTCGTGGGATCAATTCGGAGTGTTCTACTTTGAGTTACTCCAGCCAAGCTCCAATTAAGCGGAGCATTGAAGCTTAAACGCCCACAATATGCCAAAAGAGATGACAAAGTGATTTTTTAGCACGACAACGTTCGGCCATATGTTGCAAAAGTCATCAAAAATTGGGTCGATTTTTGGATCGCCTCGAAAGACTAGGAATTTTTACGATGCGGAATATGCTGCCTGGAAGATGGGAAAAGCCGTAGCTAACAATGGACAATACATACTTTGAAAAAATACATTGTACCAATTTTTCTGAATAAAAAATCGAAGTTTTACAAATAAAAAACCCTCAAAACGTACTTGTACCCCAATAAAAATATTTGTCTCTGTGTACAGTCAGTAAAGCTGTAACCGCCCAGCTTAATAATCCCATTAACATTTCTAACTTGGTTAAAATTGAAAACAGTTCAACATCCTTCTTTTTTCCAACAAACCACAAAAAGATTTATGGCTAAAGTTTACTACTACTTCTGGTTGTGTATCCAGATTTTTGTTTGAAGTATTTACATTAATGGCTTGTGATCTGTTTATAGTCGGAACATTTTTCAGCCGCCCGAGTTATATTCCCGTTCTATTTGGGCATAATGACTTTCTGTGTGTGTCATTATTCTAGAAATGTACGCTACAATTTCACAATTACCGGATTTATTGACTTGAATTAAACAACTTCCTATTGCATAAGATTACGCATCCGCACTTATAATGATATTCTTACTTGGATCATAAACTGCCAGTATACAGGTACTTCACATATAACTTTCTTCAATGGTAAAATGCATTATTTTGAAGTGTAGCGCATTAATAAGTTGCATTATTCTTCGAGAGATTATTTAATGGCTCTAAGAAATTCGATTTATTTTGAATAAATACATTTTCCAATCAAAGTTGAGATTTATTTTCTGGAACGGGGAAACGCTTGACAGCCTCTACTCGATCTGGATCAATTGAAACTTCTTTTTCTGATACAACGTGTCCTAACCATTTTACTTGTTGGATATCAAACACGAATTTTGATTGATTTATTGTTATGCCTTCATCATTTAAACGTTTAAGAACCAAATGAGGAATTTTATGTAATTGTATGTCCATATATGAGAAGATCGTACTCATATCTACCAAATGGTGCAATAAAGCAAGTTAATAATTGACTTTGTTTGTCAAGCTTAATCTGATTACTTTGGTGACATCGATTTTTGAAAAATATATCGCTCTCATTAAATTGGCTAATGTCGCTTCGATCCGTGGTATCAGATAATATGATTTTCACACTGATTCATTCACTACAACGATAGGTGACACCCAATCCCAAGTCGATAAATTTCATTTTTTAATTGTTCATGTAGGACATTGGTACTGGACGTGGTACTGACTGCACATATGGTCTCGAATTATCCTTCAATTTTATTGACACTTCGCCTTTAAATAGTCCCATTTCGCTTCGCAATATCTAAAGAGTTTTGCTGAGTTGAACACTACATAGGGTTAGGTGGTGGTTGCAACATTTTGAGTAACTTGATTGCTTCCTGCCCTAATAGTGAAATTCTTAAGTTTTTTATTACGTAAACTAAACATTTTCCCGATAAATTGTTATACGATTGGGTTAAATTCAAAGAATCTAAAACCATCAGGACCAATTGCCATAGAATTTAGAAAAAAGAAGAAATGTTACTGTCGTCGGTAATTCCTGAATACGACAGTCCACTTGCCAATCTTCAGTCTCAGAAGGACGACATAGAATATGACCTATGAATGAATCTATATAATCTGAATCTGTATAATTTGTGTTGGGGGTTCTCCTGGGTTCTGTTTTCGCGTGTTAAACTTGTACTGTTCGAATATTGCGTTCGTGCGCGGAGCAAAATATTTTGTGAAAGCGTCCAATGCTGTTTTAAGTGTTTTAGACGTTTGTTTCATTTGAAGCAATATTGATTCTTCTTTTTGTTCCATAACATTAAGTAAAATGTCAATTTGTTCCTCATCCATTTTTTTCGTTTAATCCCCCCACATACATATATCCCTCAAAGCGTTGATAAACATGGAAAATAAAAAAATTGTTTTGGTTTTTTTATCTTGTTCCAATGTGTCCCAATTAACCAGAATCTACTGTACTACTGTGAACATCTCACGGATGAACACCCAATAAACATAGTGCTAATAGCTCTCAATGAACAAGGCCCTATAGCAAACGAACAATCCATAAGTGTCTTGCTGCTTCTTAGGAACCTTATCGGCAAGAGAAAAGGATCATAGACATCTGGTATTATCGTCTAACTTTACTAATAAATTGATTTAATATTTCTTTATTTTAAATAAAAAGAATAAAACAAATCGGCTGAAATCAAATAATAAATTGAGAAACTGTTTAAGATTAAATGAAATTGCCTTGCTCGTGGTATTTTGGTCTGCATACTCATTTTATATTTTAATTACCTATCTACAAACTTACATATTTTACACAGTGTGAACAAGTTTTGTTTTTCCCTAAATATAGTGCCTAAAAAAATTCATTATAGTTCTTTATAATTTGTAAACCCGAAATCTAAAGATTGGAATGACATAAAATTTAAAACATTAAACAAAAAATTAAATCTCGAAATTGTGTGCCAATCTGTAAAGAACCCCGCTCTATGAAAGTAGGTATAGATATTTTTCTAATTGACAAAATGATTTGATTTGTTTTTTTTTTACTGTAGTGAAAATAAATAAATAAATAAAAATACAAACTAAAGTAATATTTTTTTATAAACAAACTAAAGACACAAAATAAAATAAAAATTCTCGCGCCTTAGGAATTTTTTAAACAAAATTCGGAATTACATTAAAAGTGGCCGGACATAAAATAAATTATTTTGATTTATTTTTAAATATAATTTAAAATAAAAAAAATGCAATAAATTATGTGGTATTTAAAATAATTAAGCAACAATAATGTACCATCTGTAATATAAAGAGTTAGCGAAGAACAGAACGCGATCAACAAGATTGACCTAAAATTAAAAATAAGACACGGTATTCTAAATATTAATTTACGATATTTTTACTTAATTTAATAATAATTTATTTTTTTAGAAAAGACTGTATAATCATAATAAATAAAAATAATTATAATCATTTACAAATTTATAATATAAAAATATAGAAAAACAAAAATTTGGAAGTGAATTTTAACGATGCTTCCACTTATACAGGTATTCTATATTGTACAAATTTGAATACTTTGTATTGAACATTTCTAATTCACTTTCTTAACTCTAACATATATTTATTTATATAACTGTATAATTATTTTTCCATCCATATGTATTAAAAAATGTAATTAAATAAATCATATATTGTTGTATATTGAAAACAAATTTATTAAACCCAAATTAATTGAAATACATTAAAATTAATAATAAATAAAATTTACAACAAAATATAAGATTGTTTGGAAAAACTGAAATTACCAAGCATTTTATTTCTGTATCTTCTTTACAAGTTAAATTCAAACTTTGCACGGCCCGTATTCTTGAAATTCACCCGGAAAAAGTCGCCGACGAATATCAGTCAAATTACATCATTTCGCAGTCGGTCGAAAATGTTAATTGCTGCAATCTTGAAATTCGTCGTCGAAAAATTTCGATCAAAGGGTATACGAATTTTTCTCTCCTAGTAAAATGTGAGTGAATTTCATGGGCGAGGGGAGGGGGGGGGGGGGTTCGAGTAGACAAGAGAGAAGAGACGCAACATCTGCTACGGTTAGCACAAATTTGGGTGACCGCTTGGAAATATAATGCTCGAACGAAATCTCGCCCCTGCGCCGCACAGTGCGGCGAAATCGAAAAAAGCGAAGTAATGGTCCTGCCAACGGGCATTTAGATCGCCCGAATATTTCTACACATTTCGTAGAAAATTCAGTTTTATTGAAAATCAACTGAACTATAGCCCACTAATTCAGAGCTTTAAAAATCGAAAATCTGCAATTGTGCTCCGATTTCGATAATTGATACCTCTATCAATAGGTGTTGATACCTGTAATGGTCCTGCCAACGGGTATTTAGATCGCCCGAATATTTCTACACATTTCGTAGAAAATTCAGTTTTATTGAAAATCAACTGATCTATAGTCCACTAATTCAGATCCCCAAAAATCGAAAATCTGCAATTTTGCTCCGATTTCGATAATTAATACCTCTATCAATAGGTGTTGAGACCTGTAATTGTCATACAAACGGCCATTTGGATCTGTCAAATATTTCTAGACGTTTCGTGGAAAATTCAGTTTTATTGAAAATCAACTGATCTATAGTCCACTAATTCAGATCCCCAAAAATCGAAAATCTGCAATTGCTCCGATTTCGATAATTAATACCTCTATCAATAGGTGTTGATACCTGTAATGATCCTGCCAACTGGTATTTAGATCGCCCGAATATTTCTACACATTTCGTAGAAAATTCAGTTTTATTGAAAATCAACTGATCTATAGTCCACTAATTCAGATCCCCAAAAATCGAAAATCTGCAATTGTGCTCCGATTTCGATAATTAATACCTCTATCAATAGGTGTTGAGACCTGTAATTGTCATACAAATGGCCATTTAGATCGCCCGAATATTTCTACACATTTCGTAGAAAATTCAGTTTTATTGAAAATCAACTGAACTATAGCCCACAAATTCAGAGCTTTAAAAATCGAAAATCTGCAATTGTGCTCCGATTTCGATAATTGATACCTCTATCAATAGGTGTTGATACCTGTAATGGTCCTGCCAACGGGTATTTAGATCGCCCGAATATTTCTACACATTTCGTAGAAAATTCAGTTTTATTGAAAATCAACTGAACTATAGCCCACAAATTCAGAGCTTTAAAAATCGAAAATCTGCAATTGTGCTCCGATTTCGATAATTGATACCTCTATCAATAGGTGTTGATACCTGTAATGGTCCTGCCAACGGGTATTTAGATCGCCCGAATATTTCTACACATTTCGTAGAAAATTCAGTTTTATTGAAAATCAACTGAACTATAGCCCACAAATTCAGAGCTTTAAAAATCGAAAATCTGCAATTGTGCTCCGATTTCGATAATTGATACCTCTATCAATAGGTGTTGATACCTGTAATGGTCCTGCCAACGGGTATTTAGATCGCCCGAATATTTCTACACATTTCGTAGAAAATTCAGTTTTATTGAAAATCAACTGAACTATAGCCCACAAATTCAGAGCTTTAAAAATCGAAAATCTGCAATTGTGCTCCGATTTCGATAATTGATACCTCTATCAATAGGTGTTGATACCTGTAATGGTCCTGCCAACGGGTATTTAGATCGCCCGAATATTTCTACACATTTCGTAGAAAATTCAGTTTTATTGAAAATCAACTGAACTATACCCCACAAATTCAGAGCTTTAAAAATCGAAAATCTGCAATTGTGCTCCGATTTCGATAATTGATACCTCTATCAATAGGTGTTGATACCTGTAATGGTCCTGCCAACGGGTATTTAGATCGCCCGAATATTTCTACACATTTCGTAGAAAATTCAGTTTTATTGAAAATCAACTGAACTATAGCCCACAAATTCAGAGCTTTAAAAATCGAAAATCTGCAATTGTGCTCCGATTTCGATAATTAATACCTCTATCAATAGGTGTTGATACCTGTAATGGTCCTGCCAACGGGTATTTAGATCGCCCGAATATTTCTACACATTTCGTAGAAAATTCAGTTTTATTGAAAATCAACTGAACTATAGCCCACAAATTCAGAGCTTTAAAAATCGAAAATCTGCAATTGTGCTCCGATTTCGATAATTGATACCTCTATCAATAGGTGTTGATACCTGTAATGGTCCTGCCAACGGGTATTTAGATCGCCCGAATATTTCTACACATTTCGTAGAAAATTCAGTTTTATTGAAAATCAACTGAACTATAGCCCACAAATTCAGAGCTTTAAAAATCGAAAATCTGCAATTGTGCTCCGATTTCGATAATTGATACCTCTATCAATAGGTGTTGATACCTGTAATGGTCCTGCCAACGGGTATTTAGATCGCCCGAATATTTCTACACATTTCGTAGAAAATTCAGTTTTATTGAAAATCAACTGAACTATAGCCCACAAATTCAGAGCTTTAAAAATCGAAAATCTGCAATTGTGCTCCGATTTCGATAATTGATACCTCTATCAATAGGTGTTGATACCTGTAATGGTCCTGCCAACGGGTATTTAGATCGCCCGAATATTTCTACACATTTCGTAGAAAATTCAGTTTTATTGAAAATCAACTGAACTATAGCCCACAAATTCAGAGCTTTAAAAATCGAAAATCTGCAATTGTGCTCCGATTTCGATAATTGATACCTCTATCAATAGGTGTTGATACCTGTAATGGTCCTGCCAACGGGTATTTAGATCGCCCGAATATTTCTACACATTTCGTAGAAAATTCAGTTTTATTGAAAATCAACTGAACTATAGCCCACAAATTCAGAGCTTTAAAAATCGAAAATCTGCAATTGTGCTCCGATTTCGATAATTGATACCTCTATCAATAGGTGTTGATACCTGTAATGGTCCTGCCAACGGGTATTTAGATCGCCCGAATATTTCTACACATTTCGTAGAAAATTCAGTTTTATTGAAAATCAACTGAACTATAGCCCACAAATTCAGAGCTTTAAAAATCGAAAATCTGCAATTGTGCTCCGATTTCGATAATTGATACCTCTATCAATAGGTGTTGATACCTGTAATGGTCCTGCCAACGGGTATTTAGATCGCCCGAATATTTCTACACATTTCGTAGAAAATTCAGTTTTATTGAAAATCAACTGAACTATAGCCCACAAATTCAGAGCTTTAAAAATCGAAAATCTGCAATTGTGCTCCGATTTCGATAATTGATACCTCTATCAATAGGTGTTGATACCTGTAATGGTCCTGCCAACGGGTATTTAGATCGCCCGAATATTTCTACACATTTCGTAGAAAATTCAGTTTTATTGAAAATCAACTGAACTATAGCCCACAAATTCAGAGCTTTAAAAATCGAAAATCTGCAATTGTGCTCCGATTTCGATAATTGATACCTCTATCAATAGGTGTTGATACCTGTAATGGTCCTGCCAACGGGTATTTAGATCGCCCGAATATTTCTACACATTTCGTAGAAAATTCAGTTTTATTGAAAATCAACTGAACTATAGCCCACAAATTCAGAGCTTTAAAAATCGAAAATCTGCAATTGTGCTCCGATTTCGATAATTGATACCTCTATCAATAGGTGTTGATACCTGTAATGGTCCTGCCAACGGGTATTTAGATCGCCCGAATATTTCTACACATTTCGTAGAAAATTCAGTTTTATTGAAAATCAACTGAACTATAGCCCACAAATTCAGAGCTTTAAAAATCGAAAATCTGCAATTGTGCTCCGATTTCGATAATTGATACCTCTATCAATAGGTGTTGATACCTGTAATGGTCCTGCCAACGGGTATTTAGATCGCCCGAATATTTCTACACATTTCGTAGAAAATTCAGTTTTATTGAAAATCAACTGAACTATAGCCCACAAATTCAGAGCTTTAAAAATCGAAAATCTGCAATTGTGCTCCGATTTCGATAATTGATACCTCTATCAATAGGTGTTGATACCTGTAATGGTCCTGCCAACGGGTATTTAGATCGCCCGAATATTTCTACACATTTCGTAGAAAATTCAGTTTTATTGAAAATCAACTGAACTATAGCCCACAAATTCAGAGCTTTAAAAATCGAAAATCTGCAATTGTGCTCCGATTTCGATAATTGATACCTCTATCAATAGGTGTTGATACCTGTAATGGTCCTGCCAACGGGTATTTAGATCGCCCGAATATTTCTACACATTTCGTAGAAAATTCAGTTTTATTGAAAATCAACTGAACTATAGCCCACAAATTCAGAGCTTTAAAAATCGAAAATCTGCAATTGTGCTCCGATTTCGATAATTGATACCTCTATCAATAGGTGTTGATACCTGTAATGGTCCTGCCAACGGGTATTTAGATCGCCCGAATATTTCTACACATTTCGTAGAAAATTCAGTTTTATTGAAAATCAACTGAACTATAGCCCACAAATTCAGAGCTTTAAAAATCGAAAATCTGCAATTGTGCTCCGATTTCGATAATTGATACCTCTATCAATAGGTGTTGATACCTGTAATGGTCCTGCCAACGGGTATTTAGATCGCCCGAATATTTCTACACATTTCGTAGAAAATTCAGTTTTATTGAAAATCAACTGAACTATAGCCCACAAATTCAGAGCTTTAAAAATCGAAAATCTGCAATTGTGCTCCGATTTCGATAATTGATACCTCTATCAATAGGTGTTGATACCTGTAATGGTCCTGCCAACGGGTATTTAGATCGCCCGAATATTTCTACACATTTCGTAGAAAATTCAGTTTTATTGAAAATCAACTGAACTATAGCCCACAAATTCAGAGCTTTAAAAATCGAAAATCTGCAATTGTGCTCCGATTTCGATAATTGATACCTCTATCAATAGGTGTTGATACCTGTAATGGTCCTGCCAACGGGTATTTAGATCGCCCGAATATTTCTACACATTTCGTAGAAAATTCAGTTTTATTGAAAATCAACTGAACTATAGCCCACAAATTCAGAGCTTTAAAAATCGAAAATCTGCAATTGTGCTCCGATTTCGATAATTGATACCTCTATCAATAGGTGTTGATACCTGTAATGGTCCTGCCAACGGGTATTTAGATCGCCCGAATATTTCTACACATTTCGTAGAAAATTCAGTTTTATTGAAAATCAACTGAACTATAGCCCACAAATTCAGAGCTTTAAAAATCGAAAATCTGCAATTGTGCTCCGATTTCGATAATTGATACCTCTATCAATAGGTGTTGATACCTGTAATGGTCCTGCCAACGGGTATTTAGATCGCCCGAATATTTCTACACATTTCGTAGAAAATTCAGTTTTATTGAAAATCAACTGAACTATAGCCCACAAATTCAGAGCTTTAAAAATCGAAAATCTGCAATTGTGCTCCGATTTCGATAATTGATACCTCTATCAATAGGTGTTGATACCTGTAATGGTCCTGCCAACGGGTATTTAGATCGCCCGAATATTTCTACACATTTCGTAGAAAATTCAGTTTTATTGAAAATCAACTGAACTATAGCCCACAAATTCAGAGCTTTAAAAATCGAAAATCTGCAATTGTGCTCCGATTTCGATAATTGATACCTCTATCAATAGGTGTTGATACCTGTAATGGTCCTGCCAACGGGTATTTAGATCGCCCGAATATTTCTACACATTTCGTAGAAAATTCAGTTTTATTGAAAATCAACTGAACTATAGCCCACAAATTCAGAGCTTTAAAAATCGAAAATCTGCAATTGTGCTCCGATTTCGATAATTGATACCTCTATCAATAGGTGTTGATACCTGTAATGGTCCTGCCAACGGGTATTTAGATCGCCCGAATATTTCTACACATTTCGTAGAAAATTCAGTTTTATTGAAAATCAACTGAACTATAGCCCACAAATTCAGAGCTTTAAAAATCGAAAATCTGCAATTGTGCTCCGATTTCGATAATTGATACCTCTATCAATAGGTGTTGATACCTGTAATGGTCCTGCCAACGGGTATTTAGATCGCCCGAATATTTCTACACATTTCGTAGAAAATTCAGTTTTATTGAAAATCAACTGAACTATAGCCCACAAATTCAGAGCTTTAAAAATCGAAAATCTGCAATTGTGCTCCGATTTCGATAATTGATACCTCTATCAATAGGTGTTGATACCTGTAATGGTCCTGCCAACGGGTATTTAGATCGCCCGAATATTTCTACACATTTCGTAGAAAATTCAGTTTTATTGAAAATCAACTGAACTATAGCCCACAAATTCAGAGCTTTAAAAATCGAAAATCTGCAATTGTGCTCCGATTTCGATAATTGATACCTCTATCAATAGGTGTTGATACCTGTAATGGTCCTGCCAACGGGTATTTAGATCGCCCGAATATTTCTACACATTTCGTAGAAAATTCAGTTTTATTGAAAATCAACTGAACTATAGCCCACAAATTCAGAGCTTTAAAAATCGAAAATCTGCAATTGTGCTCCGATTTCGATAATTGATACCTCTATCAATAGGTGTTGATACCTGTAATGGTCCTGCCAACGGGTATTTAGATCGCCCGAATATTTCTACACATTTCGTAGAAAATTCAGTTTTATTGAAAATCAACTGAACTATAGCCCACAAATTCAGAGCTTTAAAAATCGAAAATCTGCAATTGTGCTCCGATTTCGATAATTGATACCTCTATCAATAGGTGTTGATACCTGTAATGGTCCTGCCAACGGGTATTTAGATCGCCCGAATATTTCTACACATTTCGTAGAAAATTCAGTTTTATTGAAAATCAACTGAACTATAGCCCACAAATTCAGAGCTTTAAAAATCGAAAATCTGCAATTGTGCTCCGATTTCGATAATTGATACCTCTATCAATAGGTGTTGATACCTGTAATGGTCCTGCCAACGGGTATTTAGATCGCCCGAATATTTCTACACATTTCGTAGAAAATTCAGTTTTATTGAAAATCAACTGAACTATAGCCCACAAATTCAGAGCTTTAAAAATCGAAAATCTGCAATTGTGCTCCGATTTCGATAATTGATACCTCTATCAATAGGTGTTGATACCTGTAATGGTCCTGCCAACGGGTATTTAGATCGCCCGAATATTTCTACACATTTCGTAGAAAATTCAGTTTTATTGAAAATCAACTGAACTATAGCCCACAAATTCAGAGCTTTAAAAATCGAAAATCTGCAATTGTGCTCCGATTTCGATAATTGATACCTCTATCAATAGGTGTTGATACCTGTAATGGTCCTGCCAACGGGTATTTAGATCGCCCGAATATTTCTACACATTTCGTAGAAAATTCAGTTTTATTGAAAATCAACTGAACTATAGCCCACAAATTCAGAGCTTTAAAAATCGAAAATCTGCAATTGTGCTCCGATTTCGATAATTGATACCTCTATCAATAGGTGTTGATACCTGTAATGGTCCTGCCAACGGGTATTTAGATCGCCCGAATATTTCTACACATTTCGTAGAAAATTCAGTTTTATTGAAAATCAACTGAACTATAGCCCACAAATTCAGAGCTTTAAAAATCGAAAATCTGCAATTGTGCTCCGATTTCGATAATTGATACCTCTATCAATAGGTGTTGATACCTGTAATGGTCCTGCCAACGGGTATTTAGATCGCCCGAATATTTCTACACATTTCGTAGAAAATTCAGTTTTATTGAAAATCAACTGAACTATAGCCCACAAATTCAGAGCTTTAAAAATCGAAAATCTGCAATTGTGCTCCGATTTCGATAATTGATACCTCTATCAATAGGTGTTGATACCTGTAATGGTCCTGCCAACGGGTATTTAGATCGCCCGAATATTTCTACACATTTCGTAGAAAATTCAGTTTTATTGAAAATCAACTGAACTATAGCCCACAAATTCAGAGCTTTAAAAATCGAAAATCTGCAATTGTGCTCCGATTTCGATAATTGATACCTCTATCAATAGGTGTTGATACCTGTAATGGTCCTGCCAACGGGTATTTAGATCGCCCGAATATTTCTACACATTTCGTAGAAAATTCAGTTTTATTGAAAATCAACTGAACTATAGCCCACAAATTCAGAGCTTTAAAAATCGAAAATCTGCAATTGTGCTCCGATTTCGATAATTGATACCTCTATCAATAGGTGTTGATACCTGTAATGGTCCTGCCAACGGGTATTTAGATCGCCCGAATATTTCTACACATTTCGTAGAAAATTCAGTTTTATTGAAAATCAACTGAACTATAGCCCACAAATTCAGAGCTTTAAAAATCGAAAATCTGCAATTGTGCTCCGATTTCGATAATTGATACCTCTATCAATAGGTGTTGATACCTGTAATGGTCCTGCCAACGGGTATTTAGATCGCCCGAATATTTCTACACATTTCGTAGAAAATTCAGTTTTATTGAAAATCAACTGAACTATAGCCCACAAATTCAGAGCTTTAAAAATCGAAAATCTGCAATTGTGCTCCGATTTCGATAATTGATACCTCTATCAATAGGTGTTGATACCTGTAATGGTCCTGCCAACGGGTATTTAGATCGCCCGAATATTTCTACACATTTCGTAGAAAATTCAGTTTTATTGAAAATCAACTGAACTATAGCCCACAAATTCAGAGCTTTAAAAATCGAAAATCTGCAATTGTGCTCCGATTTCGATAATTGATACCTCTATCAATAGGTGTTGATACCTGTAATGGTCCTGCCAACGGGTATTTAGATCGCCCGAATATTTCTACACATTTCGTAGAAAATTCAGTTTTATTGAAAATCAACTGAACTATAGCCCACAAATTCAGAGCTTTAAAAATCGAAAATCTGCAATTGTGCTCCGATTTCGATAATTGATACCTCTATCAATAGGTGTTGATACCTGTAATGGTCCTGCCAACGGGTATTTAGATCGCCCGAATATTTCTACACATTTCGTAGAAAATTCAGTTTTATTGAAAATCAACTGAACTATAGCCCACAAATTCAGAGCTTTAAAAATCGAAAATCTGCAATTGTGCTCCGATTTCGATAATTGATACCTCTATCAATAGGTGTTGATACCTGTAATGGTCCTGCCAACGGGTATTTAGATCGCCCGAATATTTCTACACATTTCGTAGAAAATTCAGTTTTATTGAAAATCAACTGAACTATAGCCCACAAATTCAGAGCTTTAAAAATCGAAAATCTGCAATTGTGCTCCGATTTCGATAATTGATACCTCTATCAATAGGTGTTGATACCTGTAATGGTCCTGCCAACGGGTATTTAGATCGCCCGAATATTTCTACACATTTCGTAGAAAATTCAGTTTTATTGAAAATCAACTGAACTATAGCCCACAAATTCAGAGCTTTAAAAATCGAAAATCTGCAATTGTGCTCCGATTTCGATAATTGATACCTCTATCAATAGGTGTTGATACCTGTAATGGTCCTGCCAACGGGTATTTAGATCGCCCGAATATTTCTACACATTTCGTAGAAAATTCAGTTTTATTGAAAATCAACTGAACTATAGCCCACAAATTCAGAGCTTTAAAAATCGAAAATCTGCAATTGTGCTCCGATTTCGATAATTGATACCTCTATCAATAGGTGTTGATACCTGTAATGGTCCTGCCAACGGGTATTTAGATCGCCCGAATATTTCTACACATTTCGTAGAAAATTCAGTTTTATTGAAAATCAACTGAACTATAGCCCACAAATTCAGAGCTTTAAAAATCGAAAATCTGCAATTGTGCTCCGATTTCGATAATTGATACCTCTATCAATAGGTGTTGATACCTGTAATGGTCCTGCCAACGGGTATTTAGATCGCCCGAATATTTCTACACATTTCGTAGAAAATTCAGTTTTATTGAAAATCAACTGAACTATAGCCCACAAATTCAGAGCTTTAAAAATCGAAAATCTGCAATTGTGCTCCGATTTCGATAATTGATACCTCTATCAATAGGTGTTGATACCTGTAATGGTCCTGCCAACGGGTATTTAGATCGCCCGAATATTTCTACACATTTCGTAGAAAATTCAGTTTTATTGAAAATCAACTGAACTATAGCCCACAAATTCAGAGCTTTAAAAATCGAAAATCTGCAATTGTGCTCCGATTTCGATAATTGATACCTCTATCAATAGGTGTTGATACCTGTAATGGTCCTGCCAACGGGTATTTAGATCGCCCGAATATTTCTACACATTTCGTAGAAAATTCAGTTTTATTGAAAATCAACTGAACTATAGCCCACAAATTCAGAGCTTTAAAAATCGAAAATCTGCAATTGTGCTCCGATTTCGATAATTGATACCTCTATCAATAGGTGTTGATACCTGTAATGGTCCTGCCAACGGGTATTTAGATCGCCCGAATATTTCTACACATTTCGTAGAAAATTCAGTTTTATTGAAAATCAACTGAACTATAGCCCACAAATTCAGAGCTTTAAAAATCGAAAATCTGCAATTGTGCTCCGATTTCGATAATTGATACCTCTATCAATAGGTGTTGATACCTGTAATGGTCCTGCCAACGGGTATTTAGATCGCCCGAATATTTCTACACATTTCGTAGAAAATTCAGTTTTATTGAAAATCAACTGAACTATAGCCCACAAATTCAGAGCTTTAAAAATCGAAAATCTGCAATTGTGCTCCGATTTCGATAATTGATACCTCTATCAATAGGTGTTGATACCTGTAATGGTCCTGCCAACGGGTATTTAGATCGCCCGAATATTTCTACACATTTCGTAGAAAATTCAGTTTTATTGAAAATCAACTGAACTATAGCCCACAAATTCAGAGCTTTAAAAATCGAAAATCTGCAATTGTGCTCCGATTTCGATAATTGATACCTCTATCAATAGGTGTTGATACCTGTAATGGTCCTGCCAACGGGTATTTAGATCGCCCGAATATTTCTACACATTTCGTAGAAAATTCAGTTTTATTGAAAATCAACTGAACTATAGCCCACAAATTCAGAGCTTTAAAAATCGAAAATCTGCAATTGTGCTCCGATTTCGATAATTGATACCTCTATCAATAGGTGTTGATACCTGTAATGGTCCTGCCAACGGGTATTTAGATCGCCCGAATATTTCTACACATTTCGTAGAAAATTCAGTTTTATTGAAAATCAACTGAACTATAGCCCACAAATTCAGAGCTTTAAAAATCGAAAATCTGCAATTGTGCTCCGATTTCGATAATTGATACCTCTATCAATAGGTGTTGATACCTGTAATGGTCCTGCCAACGGGTATTTAGATCGCCCGAATATTTCTACACATTTCGTAGAAAATTCAGTTTTATTGAAAATCAACTGAACTATAGCCCACAAATTCAGAGCTTTAAAAATCGAAAATCTGCAATTGTGCTCCGATTTCGATAATTGATACCTCTATCAATAGGTGTTGATACCTGTAATGGTCCTGCCAACGGGTATTTAGATCGCCCGAATATTTCTACACATTTCGTAGAAAATTCAGTTTTATTGAAAATCAACTGAACTATAGCCCACAAATTCAGAGCTTTAAAAATCGAAAATCTGCAATTGTGCTCCGATTTCGATAATTGATACCTCTATCAATAGGTGTTGATACCTGTAATGGTCCTGCCAACGGGTATTTAGATCGCCCGAATATTTCTACACATTTCGTAGAAAATTCAGTTTTATTGAAAATCAACTGAACTATAGCCCACAAATTCAGAGCTTTAAAAATCGAAAATCTGCAATTGTGCTCCGATTTCGATAATTGATACCTCTATCAATAGGTGTTGATACCTGTAATGGTCCTGCCAACGGGTATTTAGATCGCCCGAATATTTCTACACATTTCGTAGAAAATTCAGTTTTATTGAAAATCAACTGAACTATAGCCCACAAATTCAGAGCTTTAAAAATCGAAAATCTGCAATTGTGCTCCGATTTCGATAATTGATACCTCTATCAATAGGTGTTGATACCTGTAATGGTCCTGCCAACGGGTATTTAGATCGCCCGAATATTTCTACACATTTCGTAGAAAATTCAGTTTTATTGAAAATCAACTGAACTATAGCCCACAAATTCAGAGCTTTAAAAATCGAAAATCTGCAATTGTGCTCCGATTTCGATAATTGATACCTCTATCAATAGGTGTTGATACCTGTAATGGTCCTGCCAACGGGTATTTAGATCGCCCGAATATTTCTACACATTTCGTAGAAAATTCAGTTTTATTGAAAATCAACTGAACTATAGCCCACAAATTCAGAGCTTTAAAAATCGAAAATCTGCAATTGTGCTCCGATTTCGATAATTGATACCTCTATCAATAGGTGTTGATACCTGTAATGGTCCTGCCAACGGGTATTTAGATCGCCCGAATATTTCTACACATTTCGTAGAAAATTCAGTTTTATTGAAAATCAACTGAACTATAGCCCACAAATTCAGAGCTTTAAAAATCGAAAATCTGCAATTGTGCTCCGATTTCGATAATTGATACCTCTATCAATAGGTGTTGATACCTGTAATGGTCCTGCCAACGGGTATTTAGATCGCCCGAATATTTCTACACATTTCGTAGAAAATTCAGTTTTATTGAAAATCAACTGAACTATAGCCCACAAATTCAGAGCTTTAAAAATCGAAAATCTGCAATTGTGCTCCGATTTCGATAATTGATACCTCTATCAATAGGTGTTGATACCTGTAATGGTCCTGCCAACGGGTATTTAGATCGCCCGAATATTTCTACACATTTCGTAGAAAATTCAGTTTTATTGAAAATCAACTGAACTATAGCCCACAAATTCAGAGCTTTAAAAATCGAAAATCTGCAATTGTGCTCCGATTTCGATAATTGATACCTCTATCAATAGGTGTTGATACCTGTAATGGTCCTGCCAACGGGTATTTAGATCGCCCGAATATTTCTACACATTTCGTAGAAAATTCAGTTTTATTGAAAATCAACTGAACTATAGCCCACAAATTCAGAGCTTTAAAAATCGAAAATCTGCAATTGTGCTCCGATTTCGATAATTGATACCTCTATCAATAGGTGTTGATACCTGTAATGGTCCTGCCAACGGGTATTTAGATCGCCCGAATATTTCTACACATTTCGTAGAAAATTCAGTTTTATTGAAAATCAACTGAACTATAGCCCACAAATTCAGAGCTTTAAAAATCGAAAATCTGCAATTGTGCTCCGATTTCGATAATTGATACCTCTATCAATAGGTGTTGATACCTGTAATGGTCCTGCCAACGGGTATTTAGATCGCCCGAATATTTCTACACATTT